>JAKOOJ010000013.1:19383173-20013173 GCA_022577455.1 Arizona elegans | reverse complement strand
TTGGACAACAATTTGTCTGAAGTGGTGTAGGATTTCCTATCTAAGCAGGGGGTTGGACTAGAAGACCTCCAAGGTCCCTTCCAACTCTTATTTTGATAGATAATAGATCTATCAATCTATTATCTATATCATCCATCCATCCATCCATCCATCCTTCCATCCATCCATTTATCATCTATCTATCTATCTATCTATCTATCTATCTATCTATCTATCTATCTATCTATCTATCTTCTTGGCAATTAAACTGGAAGTGCAATTTGTAGTTGAAGAAACTTGCACCAAGATATAGCTGTTAATACTGTATATATTTAGCAGACTTCTAAAAGAAAATAAAAAATCTTGAAAATAGCAATAGGGGAAAAGGCTCTATTGACTAAATCAATCAGTTTAGAATCTTTGTAACGCAACAAAAGAGTATCTGCAATATAAATTCCATGCAGTATATTGAGATTTTTTAAAAAAATTCCTGTCCCTAAATTCAACAGATGCGGCAGCATTCTTCTTTATGGGAACAAAATAAGAAGAAAAAAAAAAGAGAGATTCACAGAAGAAAATCACATCTATAGTGGCAGATTTTTTAAAAAAACAAATATTTGGTCTTTAAAGAAGAGGATTAGGTAGGGTGCAAAAGTCCACAATCTCCACATTTTGTTTCCTTTTGCATTAAGGTAAAGGTAAAGATTCCCCTCCTACATATGTACTAGTCGATCCCAACTCTAGGGGGCGGTGCTCATCTCTGTTTCAAAGCTGAAGAGCCAGTGCTGTCCGAAGACGTCTCCGTGGTCATGTGGCCGGCATGACTAAATGCCAAAGGCGCACGGAACGCTGTTCCCTTTCCACCAAAGATGGTCCCTATTTTTCTACTTGCATTTTTTACATGCTTTCAAACTGCTAGGTTGGCAGAAGCTGGGACAAGTAATAGGAACTCACCCCATTACGCGGCATTAGGGATTCGAACCGCTGAACTGCCGACCTTTCGATCAACAAGTTAGCATCTTCGCCACTGAGCCACCGTGTCCCTCCTCCTTTTGCATTATATAACTCAAAACTAAGTTCATGAGCAGGGAAAAGGGAAGTTCCTTTCCCTTTTCAAATATTCTTTTGGTTGTTTTTTTTTTACAACTTTCTCAGCTTTACTTCAATTTTCTTTTTTCCATGTATCTCCTCTGTCACTCCCTGCACCCCCATTCATCCTGTTAGTATTTTACTAGAATTAGTTAAATTATCTGAAAATCTAATATAATTGACAAGAAAAAAAAATATTGGAGTAAAAGTGTAGAAGAGATTGGAAAAACATTTCTGGCTTTTCTTATTTTCCTTTTCAGTTGCTGCTGCTGATATTTAGTAGAGGTCCCCCATTTTTTTTAAAAAAAGGACACTTAAATTAATTATCTTTGAAAATAGATTGCCAAGTTATGGAACAGGAGCTGTGGCCTTCTGTAAATTCTCAACCTTCTCCCTGGTGTTTTTCTGGACACCCACACATGACATTTTGATCAACGCTACCCAGACAAGAGTCATTTCTCACAATCCCATCACAGTAAGAGGAAATGGAAATTCTGCTCTTGGTGACAATGACTAAGTGCTGGGATGAGCTAAACTGGGACCGGCAGATCCGGACTGCAGAAATCCAGGCAGCCACCAAAGAAGAACTTCATTGCATAGGACTGGATTGTTTGAGAGTCCAGGTCTCCCCAATTTCATCAGATCACCAACCAGATCCAACAGACAGGGTGTCAGGATTTGGTGTCGTCTCAAATAAACTGCATTTCAAACAAATAGTCCTTGATCGAAATCTTTCATTTATTAGGCACAACAATCGAAAACTCCGACTCAGTTGCAGCCAACACTGACTTCCTGGTCCAAACCCTCCCTTTCCTTTCCCCACTGCTCTGCTTCTCATTGGCCATCTTCCAAGTCACTCTGCTGTTATCTACTACTTCAGCTCAAAGGAATTTCCCCCCTCCCAACCCATTTCCTAGGGGATAGTATCTCCAGGGAAAACAAGTAGGTGAAAAGTCAAGCGTCCTCTTGCCGGATGCCCCCACCTTCTCCTTCTTATGTCAGCACTGGAGTGAATGCAGCTTGGAGTGCTAACACAGGGCATGTTATAGTTTCTGTTGTCCAAGGAGTTACGTTTGGTAGGACTTGCATGATTTTTCTTCTGTGACATCCATGCTGTGGAATCTTCTCTTCCCTGAAGTGAATATGGCCTTGTCAACATTGAGTTTCTAATGTTCCCTCAAGACCTGGTTATATCAGCAAGCCTTGTGACCTTAGGAGATGGTTGAATGAGCCATGTAGCTTTTCTGTCATTAGCATCCATTTATCTATTCTTATTTGTTTTAGTTTGGTTTTTATACTTTTTAATGTGATTAAGACATGTTTTGGGCTCTGCTGTATACCACCCAGAGTCACTTGTTAGAGGGATAGATGGCTATATAAATAGATTTAATAAATAAAACTTCCAGACATGTAAAATGTATGACTAGAAAAGAGGACTACTTTAATTTCAAATAAGACTGGACCCCTAAAATTTACCCAAGGTTAACTAGCTGAATCAATTAAATTTGACTTCAATTACAGGTTAATCCCAGTGGTTCTCAACTTTTTCTTCATCCTTTAAAAACTTTTGTGGCCACGGACCATGGCATGGACCTCAAAATCTTAACTCAAGATTTAAATCATAACATTTCTTCAAGCCTTCGCGGACCCCTTGTGATGACATCACGGCCCCCAAGGCAGGAGTGAAATCCAGCAGGTTCTGACAGATTCTGGAGAACTGGTAGCGGAAATTTTGAGCAGTTCAGAGAACCGGCAAATGCCACCTCTGCTGGCCCCAGAGTGGGGTGGGAATGGAGATTTTGCAATATCATTCCCCCAGGAGTGGGGAAGGAATGGGGATTTTGCAGTATCCTTCCCTTGGAGTGGGGTGGGGATGGAGATTTTGCAGTATCCTTCCCCTGCCATGCCCACTAAGCCACGCCATGCCCACCAAACCACACCCACAGAACCAGTAGTAAAAATTTTGGATTTCACCACTGCTCCAAGGGGTCCATAAACCACAGGTTGAGAACCACTGAGTTATCCCTTTTTCCATCCCAAGCAATATGTATGACACGGAGAACAGAGTTATGGAATCATAAATTGGCTAGGTGATACTAGATTGCTCTATCTAATCACGGAATAACCAATTATAGTTCAGGAAGAGTTGCGTGGCCATGCCAGAGGAGGAAAGAAATCTCGCAAACTAGTTTAGAGCCCACCTTCCAAATTTTTCACTAAATTGTGACTAGAGAAAGTGAGTGGATGTTTTGGTCTTTTTTCCCCCCGCTGGATTTTGTGGATTTTTCCCTTGGTGGCACAGCAGACTAAAGTGCTGTTAAGTAGCACCAGCTGCCTGCAATTACTGCAAGTTCAAATCTCACCAGGCTCAAGGTTGACTCAGCCTTCCGTCCTTTCGAGGTAGGTAAAATGAGGACCTGGATTGTGGGGCCAATAAACTGACTTTGTATAAAAAAAGAACACCGCTTAGGAGGGCCCCGAAAGCCCTACTAAGCAGGTATATACAAAAATATGAAGGCTATTGCTTAACGCATTGTAAGCCGCCCTGAGTTTCCGGAGAAGGGCGGCATATAAATCGAACCAATAAATAAATAAATAAATAAATTCAAATTTTTTCTGGAGACCTTTCCCAACCATTTCTCCAGGACAGGGGTCTTGTTGAACAGAAACATTACTGCTGCTTACAAAAAAGTTCTATCCGATATTTTTCTCAGGAATTTAATGGAAGCACGGAAAGCTTGAAAAGCTTCATGCCAATGGAGAGATGACGCTGTAAGACATTCACGTCTATCCTTTATCCATCGTGCAACAAAAATAAATGTTAAAAACACCACCTCCTAACCATGGGAGCGTCGTTGAAGTTCTCTTTCTCCTTTGAATTACTTTCTGAAGTAATTCTTTTCTCTTCCTCAAGTTGAATGAAAGCTGGCAGGGAAATAATATTGCATGAAGAGAGAACAGGGGGAGGGAAGCCAGACAACACAAACCAAAATCTTCAATGTGAAAGGAAGGAGGAGGCCCATTTTAGAGAGAAGCAATATTGCTCGACGCTCAAAGAACAAGCTGTTTGGCCGGATTGAAAGGATTAAGGACTTTTTAGCAGCGGAAGAGGATAAAGACGTCGGTTGAAATGCAGAAGAAGATACACCTCAGTGTATTGTTCATGCCTCCGAATGCCAGGATTGAAAGTGTTTAAGAACATTATACACTGGTTATATTTCTTTCTTTCCTAATCTGACTGCATTAATCTGTAGGCAGATCTTCCATTTGCTATGCCCGCTCGAAAGTCTAGAAGTGTTTCAGAAGTTAGTCTTTCAGTTATGGCAATAACTCTTTCTCGGTATGTATGGATTCATGTTTACACACAACACTTCAGCCTGCAATCTGTTTGGCTCTGTTGCTCCCCAGGGAGTTCATTTATGGTTTAAAGTGGCATATAAAGCCAGCCAGTTGTGTTGGAAGAAATATCTTTCAGTGGTGAAATCCTCCGCAGATTGCCACCGGTTTGCTGCCTGTGCATACGTGGTGCGTACCAAAAGCATGCTTTGTGCACACATGTGCACTGCAGTGGTAGGTTGCTCCCGGTTTGCACCGGTTCGCAAGAACCGGTAGTAAAAATTTATAGCAGTTCGGAGAACCGGTAATAACATTGGCTGGCCACGCCCCCGAAGTGTACCCCGGCACAGTTGCTGCTCGCTTACCCCACCACCTCATTTTTTAAAAATTATTTTTTAAAACATTTTTTTCTACAACTTCTTCGGCTGAAAAAATGCTTTTAAAAGTTTTTTTTAAAAAAGCCTCTGATGATCCCACGGCTCAGCTGGGATCGTCAGAGGCTTTTAAAAGCATTTTTTTTCTACAACCTTAAGGTTGTACAAAAAATGCTTTTAAAAGTAAAAAAAAAAAAGTTGGCCACGCCCACCTAGTCACATTACCCCCTCCAAGCGACACCCACAAAATAAGCCACGCCCACATAACTGGTAGTAAAAGTTTTTAGAACCCACCCCTGGCATACTGCGCTCCAAACACGCACTTCACATGGAAAAAGGAGGTTTGAGAATATAAGTAGAACAGCGAAGTGGGGAAAACAGCTGTGCCGCACGATTTAGCTTCGCAAAAAAGCAGGATTTTCTTTCTAGCAAATATAAACCGTGCGGCACAGCTGATTGTTGGAAATACCAGTTCAGACGAACCGGTAGCTTTTTTTAAACTACCTGTTCTCTCAAACCAGTAGTTTTTAATCACTACCGGTTTGCCCAAACCGGTGCGAACCGGTAGCATTTCACCCCTGGTTCAGTTCCAAGTGGGGAGAAAAACACTGGAAACATGTAAACTTTTGATAAACCAGTTTGCATACATTGCTCTCAGCAACGTTTCTCTGTGCTCTACACTCTGCTGGTTGGTAACACAACACCGATATCCTTAACAGTGGCTGATTGGAAAGATGGTTTTTAGATGGTAGACAGGACCACATGGGTTTGAGGTCCTGGGCAAAAGGAAAGTCCAAGTCCCTGCCCAGCACCCACATGTCCATCACATGGTCCATCCAAGCACCGTCCCAACTGGAAATGCCTCCCGGTTCCAGCCCTCCAGATGCAGGGCAAGATGTCCTTGACTCTCTGAGAAAGGAATGGTATTATGACTATATATATCACCCTGGCCCCATATAATCCCCGCCTCCCACTTTCCCACAGCAGTAAATGTGGCAGGCCTGAAGGTCCAAGGCAAAAGATGGTTTCCAGGCCTGACAGGATTTTTCACAGCAGCTCCTCAAATGATTACGAGAGTCACTTTTCTCACATAATTAGAACCGCTGGTCTCCACGCAAGGGCTCTCTCCTAAATCTAAATTTGAAGGAGCTTCATGGCTCAGCTTGAGTCCCTCTGCAATGCAGCCCATTGTGAGTCTGGCGTTTTCAAGGAAGCTTTTCGCTGATTAACTTAGCTCGGATCAAGAGCAACGGGTAAGGAGAACTGGTATACCTCTCCCTGTCCAAAAAGAACCCTAAATTATGACGATCATTTGCAAACGTGGAGACAGTATGCAAGAGCTTCATCCGGCTCAAAGGATCCATGCCAAACGGAAATCAAATGGGGTTACTGTTTTGTCTGCTTTCCTGTTTTAATAATTAATTTTGTATTAGCATAAGTTGCATGAGCACTCAGTAGAAATGTAACAAGGTGATATTTCAAGACTGCATTATCTAGAAGTTCTGTAACAAATTAAATACTTTCCCATTGTGGTCTCCGGCTTATGCCTCCTATGTCAGCATTCCAGAAAACCCCAATTCCAATTAAAAACTCCAAAGCAAGCATTTCCTCAAAGTTCCATTTATGAGAGTAGGTATACTGGCACATCTGGGAAAACCCGAATCTGAGAGTTCTGGGTTTTCCCACAGTAAATCAAAACCCCCAAAACCATCCCCTCACTCATCGGTCGATCACATGCTCCAATCACCATCCATCCCATCTCCAGATGCAGGATTGTCCAGATTTTGACCGACGGGAAGAATGCTATTTTGTCCAACTACATTCCCTCTACTAAATCCCCTCCTCCTACTTTCCCACTCACGAGAAAGTGGCAGCGTGGAAGCTTCTGGCCTAATATGGCTTCCAAAGTTGACATCATATAGGCTACAAAACACAAATCAGTTCTTACTAATAGTTGTCGCTCATATTTCTTGAATATGACAAAATGAAATAATCGATAAGCACAAGTGTTTTGTCTTAATTTATTATCTCTGGGGGACAAAATGTAGTGAAAATTCTGTTTTATAGGCACATGTGTGAAAAGGATGGTCTATTTTAGACATTGGATTCACACATTGTGTCGTCGTATCGTTTTTCTCAACTAGGCTTTACTGAATAAATTAGGGCAGGCTGGGTTGAGGCATTCTGTGGATTTTTTTAAACCATAGTAGACATTTAGACTTATATACCGCTTCACAGTGCTTTCCAGCCTTCTCTAAGCGGGTTTTCAGAATTGGTATATTGCCCTCAAACAATATGGGTCCTCATTTTACCCACCTCGGAAGGATGGAAAGCTGAGTCAATCTTGAGCGTGGTGAGATTTGAATTGACAAATTGCAGGCATCCGGCAGGCAGCAGAAGTAGCCTGCAGTACTGCATTCTAACCACTGCGCCACCACGGCTCTTGTAAGTTATGAAACCCAAATGAAGCCAGTATATTTTGGTTGTAGGCAAAATAACATCAGAAAAGCCATGGAAGATCTATACTAGTGACCCCCCAACCTTTTGGGCACCAGTGACTGGTTCTGTGGAGAGAGGTTTTTCTGCAGACTGGAGGTTTCACATGCTGCCTGCATCCTGTGGATGGGACTTCACATCTTTGGACCAATTTCTGGCATGCAGGAGGAAAGTGCAGACTGGGGGTTGGGGACCCCTGATCTATACAACAGTGGAATTCACAAATTGGCATTTTTAAGAATTTGTTTGTGTGGTGCTTTACAATTTACTCTAAATACTACTGGTTGGTTTCTTCTTCTTCTTCTTCTTCTTCTTCTTCTTCTTCTTCTTCTTCTTCTTCTTCTTCTTCTTCTTCTTCTTCTTCTTCTTCTTCTTCTCCTTCTCCTTCTCCTTCTCCTTCTCCTTCTCCTTCTCCTCTTCCTCCTCCTCCTCCTCCTCCTTCTCCTCTTCCTCCTCCTCCTCCTCCTCCTTCTCCTTCTCTTTCTCCTTCTCCTTCCTCTCCTCCTCCTCCTCCTCCTCCTTCTTCTCCTTCTCCTTCCTCTCCTCCTCCTCCTCCTCCTCCTCCTCCTCCTCTCCTTCCTTCCTTCCTTCCTTCCTTCCTTCCTTCCTTCCTTCCTTCCTTCCTCCCTTCCTTCCCAAGGCATTCTCTTGAGCAGTCAGTGGCTGCCTTTGTAAGCATGCCCAAAAGATGTTGACCTTGGTTACTGATCCGATCCATATTCTGGATGCACACGATATATTGGATCACAAGGTGGCTTGGGTTTATCCAATGCATTACTCTACTCACCAAGATTAAGAATAATCAGATTTAGCACATTATGCAAAAGAGAGAACCTTTAATTATGAATAAAGTTGTATACGTAAAGCTAATGCATTTGGATTATTTTCTTGTACTTTGAGTTGTCAAAAGCCAGTCCATTTTGGCTCACTCAACAGTCATGGTACAACCTGTACTTAGCTTATTTTGGAAGATTTGGCAAAATCCAGTCCCATGTTTTTACCATCCATTCATTCCATTTTCATCACCAATTTTGTTTGTTTGTTTGTTTTGTTTTGTTTTATTAGATTTATTTACCGCCCTACTCCCGAAGGACTCAGGGCGGTGAACAGGCACAAAATAAAATACATAAATACAAAATTTAAAAGCAGAAATAAAACCAGCTGAAACAATTTAGCCCGAGACAAATTTAAAACATCCCTATAATTTAAAAACAGATTTAAAATTTTCAATTTAAAAGAAAAGGGGGAAAAGGTTAGACCAAGCCAGCTTGCTGGAATAGGAAGGTCTTAAGAGCATGGCGGAAAGTGCGCAGATCCGGAATCCTCCGTATCTCTGGGGGGAGCTCGTTCCAGATAGTGGGTGCCCCCACAGAGAAGGCTCTCCCCCTGGGGGCCGCCAGTCGACACTGTTTGGCCAATGGCACCCAGAGGAGCCCCTCTCTATGAGACCGTACCGGCCGGTTGGAGGCTATTTGTGGTAGTAGGTGGTCCCGTAAGTAGCCAGGTCCTAAGTCATGGAGCGCTCTAAAGGTGGTAACCAAAACCTTGAAGCGCACCTGGAAGACCACCGGGAGCCAGTGCAGTTCGTGCAGGAAGGGTGTTACATGGAAACGCCATGTTGCTCCCATTACCACCCGCGCAGCCGCACTCTGCGCCAGTTGGAGCCTCTGGGTGCTCCTCAAGGGGAGCCCCATGTAGAGAGCATTGCAGTAGTCCAGGGGGGAAATGACTGGATGGCATGGTGTTTTCCTGGTGGAAAGGAACAGAGGAACACAAAACTGTGATGAAGCAGGCCTGGCATGGGATCACAATGAATCACCTGGAATGCAATCAATATTGTCTTCTCCAATGCAATTCTAGGTTTCTGTTTACAGAAAGATGGAGAAAAAAAGGAGTCTAGATAAAGGCATGGAAAGCAGTCTGGCATTGCTGCTGGATCTCCATGTTCCTTTGAAAAGGATGCATGCATTTCTCTGTGGGTAGAACCTTTGCACATCTTTTTCTCTCCCGTAGAGCCTACCCACTCCTAATTTTGAAGAGCTTCATGCAAAACATAATCGTGATTGTGTTGTTGGGGGCACAACGAAGAGCTGGACCATGAAACAGGGAACTGGCACAGAGTCTGCAGCCAAACATGCTTGGCAGTGCCTCTGCCACTTCCAACAAGTTGCATTTTTCTGTGAGATCTGTCTGGAGCCAGCATCTCCAATCCCTTATCTGTCTGTCTCTCTGTTTGAATGTATGTGTATGAGAGAAGAGAGACAGAGAGGGAGGGGGAGGGGGAGAGGGAGAGAGACAGAGAGAGACAGAGAGAGCGAAGAGAGGCAAAACAAGCAGAAACAACCATCCAATGCATGCCCCCTCTTCCTTCCTTCCTTCCTTCCTTCCTTCCTTCCTTCCTTCCTTCCTTCCTTCCTTCCTTCCTTCCTTCCTTCCCTCCCTCCTTCTCTCCCTTCCTCTCTCCCCTTCTTTCCTTCCCTCCCTCCCTCCCCCTCCCTCCCTCTTCCCTCTTTCCCCATCCTGCCAGAGATCTGGTCCTCTTCACCCACCCTCTCCTCCCCTCCTGTCACTTCTTTGAGAAGCTCTGCTTGGGGTGGGGTGGGGGAGAAGGGAATTTGGAGAGAGAGAGAGAGAGAGAGAGAGAGAGAGAGAGAGAGAGAGAGAGAGAGAGAGAGAGGGAGGGAGGGAGGGAGAGGGAGAGAAGAGCACCCAAAGAAGGCCATCAAAGGAGTAGTTGGCTGCCTTGAGTTGAACTTTCAGTGGTGTCCAAAACCTTGCAAATAACTAGGGTGTCACTCAGGAGATTGGAACCAATGAATGCTTGGTAGGAGGTCTACTCAGCTTCCCATGCACCAGCCTGGTGATGCCGGGCTAAGGTTTCTCCAGCTAGTGTGTTATGTGCAGGGTGGAAAGAGAGGGAGAGGGGAAAGAGAGAGAGAGAGAGAGAGAGAGAGAGAGAGGGGGGAGGGAGGAGGGAAAAGCGGAGACATTGCCTGTCCCCATCCCTCTCTTTCTCTCCTTCTAGCTCACTAACTCGCTCGCTCTCTCCCTCCCTCTGCAAACCTTGGATTTAAACCTACTCAGAATTCAGCACGGAGGAAAGCAGCGAGCCCGGCAGCTCCAGACTACTGCAGCTCAGCACCCTCCCACCCCCCCTTCCCCAAAGATGTATCAGCCTGTCTGCTGGATCGTCTTCACGGCCACCACTGCCCTGCTCTTCCTTCCAGGTATGTCACGCAGAGCTGGGGAGCCTCCACCTGGGGACCTCTCCAAGGGATGGGCAAAACCCTGGTGCCAGCCAGGAGTTGATGCGAAAGGAAACACGTTGGGCTGGCGGAGGGTCTGGACTTGAGGCTCTCTCGCCCAGATGTGTGCGTGATGACAACTAAATTGGGGGAGAAGGCGGGGGGTGGGGTGGGGGGGGAGAGAAAGGAAGGCATCACCCGCCAGAGAGATGACCAGTTCTGGCGCCCCCCCTCCCCCCCCCCCGGCAATTTGGTTTCAAGACAAGCTGCTTTCTTCTGCAGAGGTTCTGCTTTGAGGAGTGGATGGTGATGAAGGACCATCATCCCTCCTTGGTGGCTTTGGACAGCCCCAGCTGCTCCTAGGTAGCACCGAGAGAAGAGAAGGTGCTCCTCCTTGGATTTATGCTTTCCAGTCACCCACTGGATGTGTGGATGTGCAAAGAGAGGATTTGGGGTGGGGATGGGGTGGGGAGAAGTCCCTCCCCATCCCACCTTTGCTCTTTGCTCTCTCTCTCTCTCCCTTCTCCCTCCTGTTTCAACACCATTTTTTCCCAGCCTGTTTTCTCTAAGTTCAGACCCCCCTCCACTCTTTCATATTTCCTTCTCTTCGCTCCCCAATTTTAAGGAACACCAGGCTCCCTTCCTCAAGGGATGTCCAAACATCTGGCTTTGATGCAGTGATGACAGCAGAAAGGGGAAATGGGTGTCCATCCAATCTTCAGACTAGTCCAGAATGGATGGACGAAGGGTTGAGAAACCTGTCTGGGATTCAGACGCTGCAATCTCTAAATCCAGACAAGCGTGTTTTTGAGTTCCTCTTATCCTTAAGACAGTCCTCCTTCCTCGGTGCCTTTGTTTTGTTTTTTTTTTCCTTCTGGGTAGCTCTTTTGCTGCAAAGTCAGCTCTGAATCGGTATATTGTTAACGCGTCTCTAACTGGCCGTCTTTAAGAGTTTCCATAGACAGGCAGGCAGTGTGCAGAGCTGAATGGACATCAGTACATCTGTCCCAATATAAAATGAGTGGGGTGGGTGGGTAGGTGGGTGGGTGGGCTGGAGTGGGAGGTGGGGGTGGGGGGGGAACGGTGGTTGTGAGCCAAAAGGTCGAACCGAAGGAAGGATTTGCATTTGGGGTTTCTTTTTTTACTAAGAGCTGGGAAGGTTTGAAGGGATGTCTGTCCAGGACTTTGGAACTGAGACATTGCACTTGCATAGCCTTTTCCCCTGGTTTTTTTTTTTTTTTTTTACCTTGGCAATATGAAACTCAATATCCTTTGCATTTTGGAGCCAGGAGCATAAATACCTTCTCCTCTGTCTCAAAAGCCATATGGGCTTCTCGGTGCCAAAGTGGACCCCAGTATGACAATGGAGTTTGGACCGTATGAAAGGTGCCACCTGCGTGTGTTAAGGTTTCCACCAGAGTGCGTAAGGAGGAGGAGGAGAGGACTAATCGGTGGTAAAAGCAGATTAGAGCAAAACAGGGGGAAAAAAAAGAGGAACTTTTTCTGTAGGTTGAGATCTCACATACAGGAAGATTGCAGGAAGGGATAGGGGAAGAGTGGAACAGGCATATGTTTTATATCCGAAGTCATCATGTCTACCATTTGAGAAAAAATGTTGCTCAGCATTTAAGCCCCAAGGGAGAAATGATGGGAAAAATACAGAACTTTTTTTTTTTGTTTGGTGTTAAGGGGTTCTTCCAATTTTTCAACTGGCTAAGGTAAAAAAAAAACAACAACAGATCAATGCTTGCAGGGTAGAATATGGTTTATAACTTATTCCCCACTTGAAGTCTGGATCGCAAGCTGTTTTCCTAAACCAGAGTGATCCTTTAAAACAACAACACGCAAGCAATTGTGTAAGGTTTAGATCATGAAATTTTGTCCCCATCCGAATGCAGATGAGAACTCTGGCTTAGGAGAATTTGGAAACTGTGTTTTCCTCTTCCCCACCCACCCCAATTTTAATCTATGATTATTGAGAAGGAGGGTTTTTGTTATCACTGGGTGAAGAAAATGCAATTTGCTGTTTTTAAGATCCCGGGGGGGGGGGAAATATACGAAATAAATACATTGGCTGGGACTCGCTCGCTCTTTCAGTTCTGTGTTTTCTGCCCAGGATCACATATAATTTCATGGATTCTCTACGTGTGGTTATGCATCTTGGAGTTCAAGTTCAACTCTTTTTTTAAAATTTGCATGTTGACCAAGAGTGAAGAGAAGATTCACCTGGTATTTGCTGTATCGATGTGTTTTACAAGCTCTGACTTGCGAATCTGCTGGTTTAAATCTTCGTTCAGCCATGGGTTCAGCAGCATCTCTTCCCTCTGTAAAAGGGAAGGTGGTCTTAAATTAGTAGTCTACTCTACAGGGCTGTTGGACAGGATCACTGTTTTACTGATACCTTTGGAATAGATGCAAGCTTGCCAATGGAGCATTCTAATCGATGCAAACTTCTTAATCTGAAACTGAGTTATTAGGAGAGTGGAGTTATTAGGAGAGTTTAGGGCCAATTTAGGAGAACGTATTAGCCAAGGAATCTGTCCTGAGTCATTTCTTATACCATCTAGATGTGATAGATCTATGTTCTCTAAATTCACATTTTGTACTGAGACTGCAGGTCTCAGTATGCTCAGGATACTTCTTTGAGTTGTGAAATTCCCGTAGGATATCCAGTCATCGATTTTTTTTTCCTTTTTTTTTCTTCAGTCACATCTGGAGGGTTGGCGGAGGTGAATGAAATAAAAAAAGCAAATAGATATATATATATATATATATAATTTAATATTAAAAAAAGAAAGAATGAAGGGAATTTGACATTTCAAGTAGAAAATTCCATCACAAAATTATTTGTTAACTTTAACGGCATCCTTTGTGGTCTTTTCCTCCCCTGTCATTCCTTGGTTATTAATTATCTTTCTTTACTGTTTGGCTGATGTTTTTAACTCCCCTCTTCCTTTCAAAAGAACCTCCTCTTTTTTTCTCTCTCTCTCTCTCTGACAATTTACTTCGGCAGAATCTAAAAACCTGAAAGGTTAATGTAATAATGGAACCTTTGATCACAGAAAGCATTTTAACACCACAGGTCTGTGAAGGCAGAGGGGATTCTGTCTCCAGAAAATGGGAGGTTAAATCTTGAGGAATCGTTCACGGAAAGGGATGGCTACAGCCAGGAGATTTTTCCAGACAAAAATCTGTCTGGTGGTTGGAGAGGGAAGGAAGCATGTGTGAAGAACAGCAAAGCCATGAGAACAAGGCAAAAAATCTGAACAGCTGAGAATTAATCCTTATAATTCCCAGGAAATGACTTGTGTGCAACTATTTTTCTTGTTTTATCCCTCCAGTGCTGCATGTTAGCGAGATGAACCCTGTCAAAGCAGGCATGTTGTTGTCAAATTCTTCTATTTGGAAAAGATGAGATGGTTGGTTGGGGATATGAGATGACAACATCTGTAGCAATCTAGCTGTCAATGGTGAAGTTGCTTCAAGGGACGTAGAGATACCTAGTGCTCAAACCGATACCTTTTGGTGAATTCTGACTTCCATATTGATAGACTGAGGATGTTGCAATGATGTGCAACAACTTCAGATCTCCTCCAAATGTGACATCCTGGACCATGGAAGTCCTACCAAGTGGGACACTCAGGGTAATATAAAACCAGGACCAACCTTGAGTAGTTTCATGGTTTTCTTTGTCACCATTGGTTACCTAGTCCTCCTTGGCTGAAGACACCAAGGTTTATACTGGTGAACTCGAGCAAATGTACCATGTAATGTGTTTAAAGCCATGTACTATCCATGATAAAGCCATGTACCATGCAATGTGTTTAAAGTCCTCTAATGCATTTTTTTTTTTTTTTTGATGGAATGTGCAGATGGAATTAGGTTTATTGTTTTACTCCTATTTTTCAGCCATCCGTTTCATGGTTCCAGAACAATGAAGAGTTCAAGCAGCATTAATGGATGGTGGATATTATTTATGGACATGTTATCACGGATCATGTCTGGCACAAAAGACCAAGTGCACACATGAAGGTCCAGTTAAACTGATTTATTGCTACAAGAATCTTCTCAACTAACAATTAGCACCAGCTTGGGGTTAGATAAGGGTCAATGGAATTCAAGGGCGATTAGATTTTGTTTGCTTGTGTCTACATAGGGATTCTAGGCTGGTCCCTCTTTTAATTCCACCCCAGTTCTGCTACTCCTTCTCCTACATGACATACTTCCTCAAAGCAATCTCTACCCCACCCCATCACTACTCAGAATAAGAGTCTATTTAGTTGGGTCTAATTTGGGTTCTGCTGTTGATCTACCACTCTTCTGTACAACCATGTGATACTCAGGCAGATGTCAGGAAATGATTTTTCCTCTTGCCAAGTTGATTCCTAACACTTCCTATGTAAGGTCTACCTTTGCAGTGCTTGGTTCGTTTTGTTTCATGCGTCATCTCGAGAAAAAAAATGATCACCTTTCAGCTTTGAATCTCTTTCTGGCATATTAATAATAATCATAGCATGATGTTCTGCTTCGCAGATGCACAGCATTGGAGTTACAAGTAATACTTGTTGGCACAAGTAATAGCAGGGTAAAGAGGTCCTTACTCAAAGGAGCTTGCAAAGTAAATTCTGATGGGACAGAGATAGAAAGAAGAAGGTTGTGTGCCAGGCCCAGATCTTCCCATAGACCTTGGGTGTTGATACTCGGTTCAAAAAATCTCTTTTTCAAATGCCAGTCTGACATTCAGCAAAATCATATAGGAGAGTGTTTATTAGAATATACCACTATTGCTGTAGAGGTAAAGGGCTGGGATTAGATGATTTTTTCCAGGGGTGGGATCAGGCGTGGGTTCTACTTAGCTTTACTACAGGTTTGCAACGGGATCGGGCTCGCATTGCTCGCGCGCCTTGCTTCTGCACTTACGTCTTGCTTCTGCGCATGCGCAGATCACCGATAATGACATCTGGGGTAGTGGGTGGGGCCTCTTGCCGGTTTTACTACCGGTTCTTGTGAACCGGTCCGAATCGGGGCCAACTCACCACTGGGTTGAAAATTTTCAGCAACTGGTTTGCTGCCTTGTTGCTGGATGGGCGTGGCTATGAGGGTGTGGCCTACTCGGCCTCCTGTACCATGGCAGGGCGGGCGTTTTTGCCCTCCCCAGGCTCCAGAGGCTTTCCTCAAGCCACCAGGTGGGTGAAAACGGCCTCCTTTGGGCACCAGAGTCCGGAAATGGGCCCATTTCTGGACTTCCAGTACTTCTGGTAGGCCCGGAAGTACTCCCAGAGCTTCCGTGTGCACCTTGCACTTACCTGACATCCAAAACGGGCTGTGTGGAGACTCCTGGAAGGGGAGGGGTGGGGTGGGAGGGGTCAGCCTGTCCTTGGAACAACCGGTTCGGTGAACCAGATTAAAATTAACATCCGGTTTACCCGAACAGATCCAAACTGGTTGAATCCGACCCCTGATTCTTTCTCCCCACTAGATATCGAGAAAAAGCTTCCAGGTACAAACCAAACAAAAAGCAACAAAGCATCCTTTGGGGAGATAAAGCTTGTGCCAGCCCATTTGGCATGCTCTTTTACTTTATTTTTATAATTGATTGATCGGTTTTATTTTTATGCCACTGTAATCATCAACAGATTCCCAGCTGCACAGATGAATTCAGAAAAAAGTGCCACAAAAATGACAAGAATGATGCCAGTGAAAGGTAGAAAGATGCTAATAACCGGAGTGTCAAATGCTACAACCATAGAGGACCATGGTTAGAGTAGAAAGAATAGTCTTTTTTTGTAGCAGGATGGCTTTTCTATGGAAAAAAAAATCTGTCTAGTAATTTAGCAGTTTTCTCTCTTCAAAGAACTACTCAAACAAGATCTGGAAATGACTTTATTAAGTGACAATTGTCGAGAATAGGTTGTAAGTCATGTTCTAGAAGAGGCAGCTATTCAGTACCATCGTGCAAGAAGGCTGCAGAGATTTTTCCATCATCCAGGTCACGGTTGTCCCAAAGATGCTTTTTCAGGAGGCAACTGGACTTTCTTGTTTTTTCTTTTGAAGACGTTTTGCTTCTCATCCAAGGAGCTTCTTCAGCTCTGACTGGATGGTGGGGAATGGAAGGATTTATATTCCTTGCAGACAGCTGGTCATTTGCATCATTTTAGAGGGTCCTTGAAGCACTTGGAGATTTATCTGTGTCCTCAGGGTCACCTGAGTGGTGCTCCTGGTTCCTGTAGTCTGCAGTTTTTCCTCTGGAAATCCATTCCTACTCCCATGACATTCAAAGAGTGTCTTATCAGCTAGCCATACTCTTCTGGGATTCAACCTGGGTAGACCAGGTTGCCCTGATAGACCAATCTCAGAAAAACACTTAATCTCCTCCCTGGTTCAGCCAACAAAGTGAGGAGAGCCCATGGCCTAGAGGTTAATACATCTGTCTAATATGCAAGCGACCCAGGTTCGAATCCCAGCACGGTATGACTAGCTGGTGAGAGCTAAACAGCTTAAAATAGCTTTACTAGTCTCCCTTTATTTCTTCATTGGTAAATTTAAATTTAACACAAAATAGTTTGTCGCGGAAGCAACTGCCTAAGAAGACTCCTGGATTGGGTCTGAAAGGCGAACATGGAAGCAGTATGCTCCGTCCCAGATTTGGGTACATCAGGTTGCCCTGATAGACCGGTCCCACTGGAAAAACACTCCCTTCCCTCTCAGAACTGCTCCAGCAATGTTGAAGAAGTTCAAGAACCTGAAGTCAAATTTCTCCTAGAGCATGGTGACCAGACAGGGTCGTTGACTTCACATTTCACGGAAAACAGGGATTTATTTTAAGAGAAATTATGAAACAATCCTTGACAACTATTTTCACACATCGGGCAACCTACAATTATGATTGAAATGATACATGATCCTAGTCAGTGCTTCTCAGTCATACAATTTTACACTGGTGGTAATTCTTATCCCCACTAGTAAAAGGCATGTTAGTGGGAGCTTTCTTGAAAAATGCTTTACACCTTACTAGCTGTCGCCTAGTAGTTACTGTGGACAACTGAATTTTAACAGTAATACATCTGAATGGGAATAGTCTTCATAATACCTTGGATGGATTTAATACTGATTCTGTATTTTCCATTTCCACATAGTCAATAATGGTATATATTATTTATTCATTAGATTTATATTCTGTCTTTCCTCCAAGCTTTCAAGAGGGCATATATGTAGCACACCCATTTTGTTTTGTTTTGTTTTCATTCATGGCAACAGCTCTGTCATGTAGATAGGAATGGAGTTCCAAGATTGGTCTAAAGTCACCCAGTTAACTTTTGACCCTGTAATTGAGATTCCTTCTTCCTAAATAACATACCTTCGCCTCTACTCATTGTGCCCACGTGACACCCCTCCTGCGCGAGCTGCACTGGCTCCCAGTGGTCTTCCGGGTGCAATTCTAGGTGTTGGTCACCACCTTTAAAGCGCTTCATGGCATAGGACCCGGGTACCTTCGAGACCGACTTCTGCCACCAACAGCCTCCCACCGGCCAGTTCGCTCCCACAGAGAGGGTCTCCTCAGGGTGCCATCGGCCAAGTTATGTCGGCTGGCGACGCCCAGGGGGAGGGTCTTCTCTGTGGGAGCCCCAGCCCTGTGGAATGAACTGCCCCCGGAAATACATAAGATCTCCGACCTCCACGTGTTTCGCTGCACACTGAAGACCCTGTTGTTCCGCCAGGCCGGGCTATCAACATAATAATTTTAAATTGAGGTATTTTAAATTTCTGGGGTTTTAAATCTGAGCCAAAACTATGTAATAATTTTAATTAATTTTAACTGATGTCTGTCTTTGTGTTTTTAATAGGCTGTACACCACCCTGAGTCCTTCGGGAGAAGGGCGGTATAGAAATTTATTTATTTATTTATTTATTTATTTATTTATTTATTTATTTATTTATTTATTTATTTTGCATTACGACGACTCTCTGATTAAGCTGTCATAAAAGGGGAGCTATGGTCAACAGCCAAAGGGAGCTAATATGAACCCCCCCAATTTGGAAATCACATTTGGGAGAAGAAAGATCCCAGTGAAACTCAAGAATTAAATCAGCAAAACTGTTTAGTGTGCAGAGACTATAACCAGACCAAATCTGCTCTTCCACTTAAGCAGAAGATACAGATGGGGGTATCCTTGATGTTCTCGGAGCTTGGTTGTTTTCTTGCAGAAGTTTCATTACCCAAACTAGGTAACATCATCAGTGCTAGGAGGAGGAGGAGGAGGAGGAGGGAAGAGAAGGAGGAGGACTGTGAGGTCTTTAGTGCTCTCTGAGTTTGGTTGTTTTCTTGCAGATGTATCATAACCCAATCTAGGTTACATCATCAATGCTAGGAGGAAGAGGAGGAGGAGGGGTGTTAGGATATGGTTTGAGCCTAACAGGTTGTCCAGGCAATATATGTGTTCTGTGACTTTAACATGAATATGTATTGTGTGACTTTAAAGTTTTACTGCTGATTCATTGTAATGCTGAGTCATGCTGTAATTAGATAATCACTAGTTGTAAACGTATTTAAGAAAGGTACTGTAACGTATTCAGTTGATGATATGCTACCATTGTGTGTGGAGTTGCTACCATTGTGCTATCATCGGTGGATGGATCTGCTACCATCGTGGTTTGTTGTCAGAGTGAACTTGTTATTCTAACCAACTACTGTTTGTATAGTAAGAAGATTTTTGTATCACTGGACTGATTTAACTGGCAAAGACTTGGATTGATTTAAAGACTATGAGATTGTTTTTTCACTATAAAGTAAACTTTTGATAAACCAGTTTGCACATCTCTTATTCATTGCTCTCAGCAACGTTTCTCTGTGCTCTACACTCTGCTGGTTGGTAACACAACAATATCCTTAACAAGGGGGAAGAGGAGGAGGAGGAGGAGGAGGAGGAGGAGGAGGAGGAGGAGGAGGAGGAGGAGGAAGAGGAGGATGACAACGAGGAGGAGGAGGAGGACTGTGGGATAATTAATGCTCTCTGAGCTTGGTTATTTTTTTGCAGAAGTTTCATTACCCAAACTAGGTAACACATGCCTAGTGCTAGTTAGCAGTGCAACCCTAGGACTGATGATGTTACCCAGTTTGGAATGTCTGCAAGAGAACAAGCAAGTTCAGAGAGCACCAAAGGCTCCTCATTTCAACCCCGAGCTACAAATATTCTCCTTTTATAGCTACAGGTGGAGTTGACAGCTTCAGTTATTTCGTCAAGTGGGAATGGGGACCTTAGTGGACTTGGATCCTGCCACTTGGGAGTGATCTGAGAAAACCTATCCCCCCCCAAAAAAAAGCTATCTTCCCCATCCCTTCCCATGCCATGGGCATTCTTGTGCCTTCTTCAGGCTGTTCCTCAGAGCCGGAGAGAGCCTTGATTCTGAGTAGGCGCATGAAAATATGTATCCCTTCCCATCTGTGAGCTTTTCTTGACTTAATAAGTATCTTTTCCAGCCTGCTATTTTCCAGATGTGATGAGACCACAACTCCCAGCATTCTCAATCAGTATGGCCAACAACTGGGAGTTGCAGTCCCAACACATCTGGAAAGATGCTGTAGAACCTTGACTTCAGGTGATTATAACAGGTTTGATGATGCACCGGGGAGACAGAGAAGATCTCTGAAGTACCTAGGAGGACCTTAGTGATGGTACCTTTTATAGGTCAAATCAGGGTCCCGGGAGAATTCGGCTTATGCCTTTTCAAGAAGACTTCTGCTTCCTCTTAGTTGTTTGGGGACTTGTGAGCTCAGGAAGCCGAAAAAAGCCAACACTCTCAGCTGTCACTATGGCAGCATTTTTTTTTTGATTGGCACCGTGACAATTGTAACCCCCAACTTTGCTACAATGCTTCCCCCGCCTCGCTGGGATTAATTAGTGGTTTGTGCCACCCTTTGAAGATGCCAAGGCTTCTCTTCAAACTCTGATTTCTGTCTACTGCTCTGCTATCATTCTTCTGAGCATGGCAAGTCCCTTGGGTTCCATTGCTTATCACCTTTCCCCTTAAGAAATTAGTTGCTTCCTTATCCCTTAGCAGTTCTGGGTAAAGATGCTTCCTTCTAAGCATTCTTTTATAAATGTTGTTTTCTCTTTCTACCATAAAGAAATGCACCGGAACGGATATGCATAGAGTTCAACTGCATGTTTTTTCCAATCATAGGGTGGGAATGTTGGTGGCATTAAGGAATGGGAACAGATTTCTTGGAAGGATGGATTTCCTGCTTCTACCAACTCATGAAACTATGGAAAACCATAGATCTCTGTGTACCACAGCTCAACAAACTAAATTAGAAAGACTGGGGCATGGTGATTGCCCATGCTTTTGGTACCTGCAAAATGCACAGGTACAGTATACTATTGCTCAATAGTAGTAACTGTGAGAGGGATCTTGGAGTCCTAGTGGACAACCATTGAAATAGGAGCCAGCCGTGTGCTGCAGCTGCCAAAAAAGCCAACACAGTTCTAGGCTGCATAAACAGAGGGATAGAATCAAGATCACGTGAAGTGTTAATACCACTTTATAAGGCCTTGGTAAGGCCACACTTGGAATAATGCGTCCAGTTTTGGTTGCCACGATGTAAAAAAGATGTGGAGACTCTAGAAAGAGTGCAGAGAAGAGCAACAAAGATGATTAGGGGACTGGAGGCTAAAAGATACAAAGAACGGTTGCAGGAACTAGGTATGTCTATATTAATGAAAAGAAGGACTAGGGAAGAAATGATGGCAGTGTTCCAATATCTCAGGGGCTGCCCCAAAGAAGAGGGAGTCAAGCTATTCTCCAAAGCACCTGAGGGCAGGACAAGAAGCAATGGGTGGAAACTAACCAAGGAAAGAAGCAACTTAGAACTAAGGAGAAATTTCCTGACAGTTAGAACAATGAATCAGTGGAAGAACTTGCCTCCAGAAGTTGTGAATGCTCCAACACTGGAAGTTTTTAAGGAGATGTTGGATAACCATTTGTCTGAAGTGGTGTAGGGTTTCCTGCCTAAGATGGGGGTTGGACTGGAAGACCTCCAAGGTCCCTTCCAACTCTGTTATTCTATTCTATTCTCCAACTGTGCTTGTAGATCATCAGGTTCCTCTAGCAGGACCCCTGTTAGGTCTAGGTGGATTTCTTCATGAGAGACCTTTTTCTCCTGGGCTCACAAATAGGTATGATACCCATGGGGATCTTCTTTGGGGTTTATTTCATTCCCCCCCCCTTCCGTTCTAGTGCATCTGTGATGATCCATCAGATTTGGTTGAAAGGCTGACAAATCCACAGGTATAAGGTTAGACAAAAAGAAATGAGGCCATCATGAACCAAACTCATCACATTTTGTCTCCCACAAATTCTAGCAATGATACCAAAAAAGAACACATCTCATTACTGCTCTCCATCTCTACATACTGATCTGAGCAACATGTAGATCTTCAAATGATGTTGGATTGCAGCTCTCATCACCCCTTGTCAGGGATCACAGTGACTAAGATTGGTGATCATAGAAGTCAATGAAGCTTAGAAAGTCATCTACTGTCCTCCTCTACCTTGATGTCCAGGACTGTTTAGATTTGTGTTGCCCTTGATGCTGTCTGAGCTTGGTTGTTTATTTCCAGAAGTTAGTTAGATTTAGGAAAAGCCCTGGTGGTGCAGTAGTTGGAATGCAGTATTGCAGGCAAACTCTGCCCACAGCAGCAGTTCGATCCCAACTGGCTCAAGGTTGAGTTAGTCTTCCATCCTTCCGAGGTTAGTAAAAAAAAACAAAAAAAAACAGATGGTTGGGGACAATAGGCTGACTCTTAAGGCTGTAAAGCACTATGAAGCAGTATATAAATCTAAGCACTATTACTATTGCTATTGAATGAAGTCATTCCTTTCCTACATGATTGGATAATGAAGGAGCTACCATCATTTAAAAAGTACAGTACTGGTAACTCTTGCATCTTTATAATGGATAACTTGCCTTATTTGAAAACTTCTGGCTGGCCTCACATATTTCTGTGCAAACTCAGAAAGCTCAAACTGCCTAAAGAGCTGCTGATTCAGTTCTGCAGAGGAATTATTGAGTCTGTCATCTGCACTTCCGTAACTGTCTGGTTTGGCTCTGCAACCCAACAAGACAAACACAGATTTCAACCGATAATTAGAACTGCAGAAAAAACAATGGCTACCAACCTGCCTTCCATGGAGGACCTGTATACTGCACCAGTCAAAAAGAGGGCTGGGAAAATATTTACAGACCCCTCGCATCCTGGACATAAATAGTTTCAACTTCTACCGTCAAAAAGATGTTATAGGGCACTGCACACCAAAACAACACAAGGACAGTTTTTTCCCAAACGCCATCAGTCTGCTTTTTTTTTTTTTTTTAATTTGATTTATATGCCGCCCTTCTCCGGAGACTCAGGGTGGCTTACAGTGCGTTAAGCAATAGCCTTCATCCTTTTGTATATTTATACAAAGTCAGCTTATTGCCCCCACAAACTGGATCCTCATTTTACCTACCTTAGAAAGGATGGGAGGCTGAGTCAACCTTGAGCCTTGGAGAGATTCGAACCAGCAGAAATTGCAGGCAGCTGTGTTAATAACAGAGTGCATTAAACCACTGTACCATCAAGGCTCTTAACATCTAATTCCCATAACACTGTCAAATAATTTATTAAGACTATATTACTATTATTCTTGTCTTCCTTACTAGAATCTATCTCTTCCCACTTATGAGTATAACCATGTTGCTTGTATCTTTCAATTTATATTGTTTTTATTTGTTTCCTAGTATGATTTGATAGCTTATTAGTAACCTTGACTAATAAGTGCTGTATCGTTTTATTCTCGATGAATGCATTTTATTCTCCTTATGTACACTGAGAGCATATACAGCTAAGACAAATTCCTTGTTTGTCCAATCACACTTGGCCAATGAAGAATTCTATTCTATTCTATTCTATTCTATTCTATTCTGTTCTGTTCTGTTCTGTTCTGTTCTGTTCTGTTCTCTGTTCTGTTCTGTTCTATATTATGCATATTATTCTATATTATGTAGGCAAGCCTATTCACTGTGCTTATGAGTTTTCAGATGATACAAATGTTCTGAGCATGGGATTAATCAACTTTTTATTTTCTCTCTCTCCCTCTCCCTCTCTCCCTCTCTCTCTCCCTCCCTCCCTCTCCATCATTACTTCTTATATAAAAACATGTATAGCACATTGGACTATTCACCCAGCTAGCACAATGTTATCTCTTTTCATTGACAGATGCTCTTCAGGGTTTTTTCCCTATCATCTGCTATATGCTCTTTAAAGGTAGATGTGCTATAAATTGAAAATGGGGCCTTGCTGGATGCTATAGTAACCGTTTAAATAGTAACATTGCTACATAAGGCATCTATGTTAATGTTAAGGTGAGAATTTTAGCATGAACTAACTCAGAGAAAGGCTAAACCCTGTATTTGATATACGTACACGCAGCTCTGATTCACTCCAGGTTCGTTTAGGGTACAGGAGTTGTCAGGTTTCGGTGTCGTCTCAAATAAATTGCATTTCCAAACAAATAGTCTTTGATGAGATCTTTCATTTATTAAGCACGACAATCTGTTCCCGACTACGTCATAGCCAACACTGACTTCCTGACCTCAAACCTTTCCTTTCCGTTCCCCAATTCTCTGCGTCTCATTGGCCATCTTCCAAATCACTCTCCCCATATCTGCTACTTCAGCTCCCAGGAATGACCCCACCTCCCATCCCATCTCCTAGGGGACATTATCTTCAGGGAAAATAAGTAGGTGAAAAGTCAAGCGTCCTCTTGCCAGCTGCCCCCTCTTCTCCTCCTTATGTCAGCACTGGAACAAATGTAGTTTGGAGTGCTGACAGGAGCAATGTGCCATTAAATGAAAAGTCAATTCCACTTTAGTTACCCCTAGGGCACGTTTTGGAAACCCATCACTGTCAAAGTTATCAGTTCTTTTTTTCTTACATTACTTTGGTAGTTAATAAGACAAAATTATGTTAATCCATGCTCATGTTCTGTAGAGACACCATTATCGTCATCCATTGCTCTGTATCAGAATATCACGGCATCCGACGAGCTGCGAAATCCATGCATATGTACCTGGAACATGTTTATGAAGTCCTTAGTAGTCTCTCTAGCTTGGTGGCTTTCTTGCAGACGTTTCATGACCCAACTAGGTAGCATTATCAGTGCTAGAAGGGATTGGCATTTGCTTTTA
The DNA here is from genome assembly GCA_022577455.1 of Arizona elegans. NCBI lineage: Eukaryota > Metazoa > Chordata > Lepidosauria > Squamata > Colubridae > Arizona > Arizona elegans. The sequence goes on along the minus strand of JAKOOJ010000013.1, from coordinate 19,988,427 downwards.
TTCAGAGTAAACTCAGAGTAAAAATCTGCAAGAAAACCACCAAGCTCAGAGAGCACCAAGGACCTCACAGTCCTGAGCTACAAAGATTCTCTTCTATTTTTGTACCGCAGGTAAGACAGACTTCAAGGGTTTTTCCTTGCCTTTCTAAACGTTTAGTGGACGTGAAGGCCATTCTTCTGTCAGTAGCACAGATATTCCTTGGCAACTGCTGCTACTGCTGAAAAAATGGGCAGCCAAATCTTCTGTTAAAGTCTTGCATATAAGCATAGAAAAACTACTGTTGGCCCAATTCAGCGGTGAAATCCAAACTTTTTTACTAACGGTTTTGTGGGCATGGCTTGGTGGGCATGTCAGGGGAAGGATACTGCAAAATCTCCATTCCCAACCCACTCCTGGGGGAAGGATACTGCAAAATCTCCATTCCCAACCCACTCCTGGGGGAAGGATACTACAAACTCTCCATTCCCACCCCACTCCAGGGGAAGGATACTGCAAAATCCCCATTCCCTCTCCACTCCAGGGGAAGGATACTGCAAAATCCCCATTCCCTCCCCACTCCTGGGGGAAGGATACTGCAAAATCTCCATTCCCACCCCACTCTAGGAGAAGGATACTGCAAAATCTCCATTCCCACCCTGGGGCCAGTCAGAGGTGGTATTTGCCAGTTCTCTGAACTACTTAAAATTTCCGCTACTGGTTCTCCAGAACCTGTCAGCACCTGCTGGATTTCACCCCTGATCCAATTGTTTTCTTATGGGGAATCTGGACTCCTATAAAACTGACCTCAGCTTCTGAGTTTGTTTTCCACTGGGGGGGGGTGAGGCTGGCGGGGGGGGTCAGGAAGGAACTTTCCTGCACTTCAAGAAACATGCATAAATTGACAACTTGCAGAAATAGACTGTGGGCTGAACAAGCCACTTTAAATATTAGGTGACTAATATAATTAATATGTCATGTTCATGCATATGGTAGATGTCAGGGGGATGTTGAATTTTATTCTGCTATATACTTAATGCTTTTATTCTGAAGTCTTTTATTCTCACATGTGAAAAAGAAGCTTTTGTTAGCTCATGGCAGAGTCCTGGTACCTTTCAAATATACAAATATAAAGAAAGAATTGGCATGAAGATTTCATTTTCGGTTGTTTGCTTACGTACAATTCCGTCGAGCCACCAAAATGGGTTAGCAGATTGCATTGCTGAAAAGGAGAAAATGGAATCTTAATATTCAACAAGTCACTGGCATTTTTTTTTTCATTAGGGTGGGTGGGTCTTTATGGATACAGTCATGTAGCTTTCTTGGCTCCAATATGCTTGCCATTATTATCTTCAGGGATGGTTCTCCCTCCTAGACCAGTTTGCAGCTCTGGGGTAGTTCCTGATAGCCTTCCTTTCCAAGGATTACTCTAAAGATTAATCAGATTTGACGTTGATCAACCTTTTGAGATCAGCCAAGGTTAATCAATGCAGAAGGAACAGTGCAATTGATGTAGCAAGCTCTGACTTGGTGGCCATCTGATGACCATGGTGGAATGAAAAGCTAGCTAGTACACTGGCTTTTTCCAATTCCTCTCTGGACAAGGAGAGGACTTGAGATCACCAACAAGAGCTCCGGATGGTTGCTCCTTGCAAAAAGGCTGCAAGACAGTGTTCTCCAGTAGATTTAAAGATGAGAGAAACCCATCTTACTTAAACCATGGTTGATGCCTTTAAAAAGACAACGGGTTAGCATATTCCTTTTCTAATCACTTTAAGAAATTGCTTGCTAACTGCTTTTCAGCTATTAGAAACCACTGGATCGATAGGTTTACAGCACCAGGTGAGTTTCCTTTGGCATTTAGCAAAAGAGAAGTCTAACTACAAAGTTTAAGAACTTAACAAAAAATATTTCAAAATAAACAGTTGTGATTAGAACATTGATTGTGAAAGTTACGATTGGAACAAAGGTCCAGATGGATTTGAAATAACTTTGCTCTCTCCTTCTGAGCTGGTGCTGATTCAGTTACAGTTCCCACTCTGGTTGATTAAAATAAATGTTAAAAATAAATGTCAGCTCTGCTTTCCATTTTTAATGGATTTTGACATCCTACTCCCTTTGGATCTCAGCAGCAACAAACGCTGACACCAAATAAAATCTAGCTAGTCTCAAATAAGCACAATAACACAAATCATTTTGCAAACTATCTGAAGAAGAGATACATTACGGAAGGCTTGTACAAACAATACTAGTTGAAATTTTTACTTGAATTTACTGGTAAGAAGTAATGTATTGGGGAACCGACATCATGCAAAAAATATTCCTGGGCAGTTTTCCTTGACAGATTCCTAAATTGTAGGAAGATTTATAAATCTTGTATTAGGAATAATGGGGAATGTAAACAGCTACAAATATTTCCATTTTTTTTTAAAAAAAAAATTGCAAGTAAATCAACTGGATTGTATTAGCACCCTAATAAACAGGAGGGATGCAGTGGCTCAGTGGGTAAGACACTGAACTTGTCGATCGAAAGGTCGGCAGTTCAGCGGTTCGAATCCCTAGTGCCGCATAACAGGGTGAGCTCCCGTTACTTGTCCCAGCTTCTGCCAACCTAGCAGTTTGAAAGTACGCAAAAAATGCTAGTAGAAAAAATAGGGACCACCTTTGATGGGAAGATAACAGCGTTCTGTGCACCTTTGGCATTGAGTCATACTGGCCACATGACCACGGAGACGTCTTTGGACAGCGCTGGCTCTTCAGCTTTGAAACAGAGATGAGCATCGCCTCCTAGAGTCGGGAACGACTAGCACGTATGTGTGAGGGGAACCTTTACCTTTAAACAGGCCTGTGCATTAATCAGATATTTACCGATCTGCAATTTTACAACAACAGTTGATCTATGTTAAAAGCAAAGAGAGGAAGATAAGATGCCAAACAATTTTCTTTTTTTTTTGGCAAGACCTAAGAGTTTTAAGTTTGTCGAGGCTAATTTGAATTAGTTGCATCCCACACAGGACAGGCTCTTTTTCACGTGTCAGGTTTGTAAAACCTTCCACGAATCTACAACTCCGAGAGAAACAAGCTGTAGCAAAAACCATGACAAAAAGGGAGGCCAGGTTGCTTCATTGTGAAAGCAAAATCACTGCTGCAAAGCAAAAAAAAAAAAAAAAGAAAAGAAAGAAAGAATATCTAAATGAAATATTTCTTATCGAGCAAGAAAATCAGGGTTGGCTCTGTTTGTAACCTCCGTGGCAGCTGAATACAGGCAGAAAGAGAGAGAGAGAGATTTCTACTTGGAAAATAGCCGGAGCAAATTTCCTTTAGTTTGTACGTGCATCTGGGTAGTATTTTTTTTTTTTTTTGCTGAGAGATATATACAAAGAACGTTTTGGACAAGGTGTTCAAGAAAGCTGCCGGAGCAGAAATGGGGCGAGTGGCGAAGCAGAAGAAGGGGCTTCGTTGCCACACAAGCAGACACCGACACACAAACACACACACAACACAACTGCCTCGAAACGTTCTCCCACTGTCCACTTGCCAGCCATTTCTGTCTCCTCCTCTGGCTGTTTACTTCGGCCTTTTGTTTCTCTTACTTGTTGCTATGCATGTAGCGTATGGCAGGAGCTCCAGTGAATATAGGCCAGCCTTTGATTGTACAACAGGCAAGGAGATGATTATAATATTTGACAGGAGGAAAAAGGAAGGGAGGGAAACACGTCGCGCTTTCATATCTGCTTTGTCATAAATAAGAAACTTGCAAAGAGAGCTTTCCCCCCACCCTCCCATCCGACCCTGTTTTATGCAAAGGGTTGTGTGGCTAACAAAAATCGGCGGTCGGGTTAAGGAGGAAACCTATGGTAGATTCATGGATTGCCTGTTCTTGGTGGATTGCCACAAAGAAGAGGGAGTCAAGCTATTCTCCAAAGCACCTGAAGGCGGGAGAAGCAGCAATGGATGGAAACGAATCAAAGGAGAAGAATTAGCAACAGCAATAGCGCTTAGACTTATATACCGCTTCACAGTGCTTTTACAGCCCACTCTAAGCAGTTTACGGAGTCAGTGTATTTGCCCGCCAATAATCTGGCTCCTCATTATACCAACCTCGGAAGGATGGAAGGCTGAGTCAACCTTGAGCTGGTTAGGATCGAACTCCTGACTATGGGCAGAGTTGGCCTGCCATACTGCATTCTAACCACTGTGAAGAAAGGAAGGAAGGGAAGGAGGGATGGAGGGAGGAGGGAAATAGCCATAGTACTTAGACTTTTATAGCCCACTCTAAGCAATTTACAGAGTCAGCCTATGTGCCCCCAACAATCTGGCTCCTCATTTTACCAACCTCAGAAGGATGGAAAGCTGAGTCAGCCTTGAGCTGGTCAGGATCGAACTCCTGACTATGGGCAGAGTTAGCTTGCCATACTGCATTCTAACCACTGTCAAGGAAAGGGAGGGACACTTGGATTTTTACAGCCCTCTCTAAGTGGTTTACACAGTCAATATATTTGCCCCCAACAATCTGGGTCCTAATTTTATCCACCTCGGAAGGATGGAAGGAGAAACTTCCTGACAGGAAAGAACAATTAATCAGTGAAAATGGCTTCCCTCCGGAAGTTGTGGGTGCCCCAATACTGGAGGTTTTTAAGAAGCGATTGGACAACCATTTGTCTGAAATGATATAGGGCAGTGATGGCTAACCTTTTTGCCATTGCGTGCCAAAAGCAGGGGAGTACGTGGGGAGGGTCGCGCACGCGTGCCCCCACCCATACTTATAAGCACCCTGTCCCCCCCCGCTCCCCCTGCTTCTGGCACACAATGACACAGTGGGCCTGATAGGCCCGTTTTTTGCTCTCTCCAGGCTCCAGAGCCTCTCTAAGAGCCTGGGGAGGGTGAAAACGGCCTTCCCCACCCGCCCGGAGGCCCTCCAGAGGCCGGAAACAATCTGTTTCCCTACTTCTGGTGGGCCCAGAATGCCCAAAAATCAGCTGGCTGGTGCGTGCATGCCCGCCGGAGCTGAGCTCACGTGCTCACCAATATGGCTCCGCGTGCCAACTGTGGCACACGTGCCATAGGTTCGCCATCACGGGTATAGGGCTTCCTGCCTGAGCAGGGGGTTGGACTAGAAGACCTCCAAGGTCCCTTCCCAACTCTATTATTCTGTTCTGTCCCGTTGTGTCCTCTTTCCCCATTGTTTCCCATCAGCCCCTCCCTGCTCTCCCACCTCCCGCCTGCCCCCAGCTTTCTTCTGCATCTTATATTGTCGGGTCACTTCACTAAATGCTCCTTGTATGGCGCTAGGGGAGGTTGCGTTCGAAACATTGATCAATAACAAATGAGAAATAATGAGCATATTGAGAAGCAAACATGTTGCCTCTCAATACGGAGAGGCAGGAAGTTGGCTGCTGTTAACCACTATCTCAAACTCCCTTCCAGATCTGAGAAACTCTGTCCTGGATTGGAGTAGCCCGCTTCTCCCATGCCTTATGGCCAGCTTCTATCTCTAGACTGCTAAGGATCGATGCTTGTCTCATGCAATGGTGGGATTCAGCCGGTTCAGGCAAACCGGTAATTAAATTGCTGGCTGGCCCCGTCCCTTCCTACCCTGCCCCATTTTGGTTCCCAGGTAAGTGCAGGGAGGCCTCCTAGGCCCAAAACGGGGCAGAAGGGGTACGCCAACGCCCTGCGGCCCGTTTTCGCTCCCAAGGGGTTGCAGGAGGCCGAGTGCTGCCTATCACACCCCCTAGCCATGCCCACTGTGGCCACGCCCACCCAGACAGTCATTAGGGCAGAGAATCCTACCACTAGTCTCATGCCAGGAAGAGTGTTGAGCAGTGCCCGCCCCCCACCCCCCATTGGAATCAAGAATTTAAACGGGCCAAATGGCAAACTCCTAGGCCTTTTTAAAAATTTACAAAGCTTGTCTGAGCTGTGATTTCAGGATTGACAAAACTGGCTTATGCAGGAGGAACGGGGGCAGCTTGGTAGCACGACATAGTAAAAGTTTGAAAGCGATGTCAGGTCTGTTTAGCTGTCATGGTTCAGTTGTTGAAGCGACTTTGATACAGCTGCGGGAATCTCCAGATGGGGACCTGCTGATTCTTGGTGACTGGGATTGCCTGTTGGCTGCAAACCAGGCTTAAGTTTGTTCCGTGTGCATTTTAACACATTTCTCACTTCCTGTATGCAAACTGAAAATTAGTCATGCACCAAGATCTTTATTTATTTATTTTTTTCTAAATGAGTGATGCCATCCATCATTTACAAAATTCAAATTGTTGTGTTTAGAAAACCCAGGGACTGTGTTTTCATAAACCATGCTGTGCCCAAACAAATAGGCCATTATGAATCAGTGGATGTGTGATTTCCTAAGTGAAAAAAATAAAACTGGCAGGGCAAGTTACTAAATATAAACAGGCAGCAAACTCCACACTCACTGATACTGATAATGTTATCTATTTGGGTAATGAAACGCCTGCAAGCAAGCAACGCATAATATCATTCTGGAAGTTGAACTTCACCAGTCTTAAAATAGTCAAGGCTGGACATCCCTGCTCTAAACTATGTTCCTGTACTGATAAAAAAGTTGGATTTGGTGCAGGAGTGGTTTCTATTTACCTTTACTACCGGTTTGCAAGAACCGGACCGAACCATGGGCAACCTATCACTGATTTGGTGGCTTAAAACTTTATGATTTCACCACTCACAATGGAATATAGTCTACCTAGTCCCATCTCATGTGGAAGGTTGATTCAGGTTCTTGATGCTTCCATTCTATTGGTGATCTGTCTGTCTGTCTGTCTGTCTGTCTGTCTGTCTGTCTATCTATCTTATCATATCTCTCTCCAATCATCTATCTATCTATCTATCTATCTATCTATCTATCTATCTATCTATCTATCTATCTATCTTTTATTTTATTTTATTTCCAATTTATATACCGCCCTTCTCCCTGAGGACTCAGGGCGGTGTACAGCCAGAATTAAGAACATGAAATACAAATATTAACAAACAATTAAAATATATATAAATTTGGCCCAAAAATTAAAAATCACAAACCAATTTAAAACATTTAAAAATTTCTTCTTAAACCAGCCCGGCTTGCTGGAAAAAGTGGGTTTTAAGGGCACGGCGGAAGGCACTGAGGTCTTGGATTCTCCTTATCTCTGGGGGCAGCTGATTCCAGAGGGTAGGTGTCCCCACAGAGAAGGCTCTTCCCCTGGGGGTCACCAGCCTACATTGTTTGGCTGATGGCACCCTGAGGAGGCCCTCTCTGTGGGAGCACACAAGTCGGTGGGAGGTCATCGGTAGCAGCAGGCGGTCTCGAAGATAACTAGGTCCTATGCCATGGAGCGCTTTAAAGGTGATAACCAACACCTTGAAGGGCACCCGGAAGACCACTGGGAGCCAGTGCAGCTCGCGCAGGAGCGGTGTTACATGGGAGCGCCAAGCTGCTCCCGTCACTACCCGCGCTGCTGTGTTCTAATCTATCATCCATCCATCCATCCATCCATCCATCCATCCATCCATCCTCCATCCTCCATCCCCCATTCCCCATCCTCCATCATCTATCTATCTATCTATCTATCTATCTATCTATCTATCTATCTATCTATCTATCTATCTATCTATCATCTTACATGCCACTCATCTCATTTAGAAGTTTAGTTTAGTTTAGTTTAGTTGGATTTATATACCGCCTTTCTCCCGAAGGATTCAGGGCGGTGAACAGCCAAAATAAAACACATACAATATAAAATTTAAAAACAATTTAAAACATATTAAATAAATTTGGCCCATACTAATTAAAATACCCAATTTTAAAAAACAAATTAAAATTAAACAATTAAAAGAGTTAGGCCAGCCCAGCTTGTTGGAATAAAAAAGTCTTGAGGGCCCGGCGGAAAGTGCCTAAATCTGGGATCCTCTGTATCATTCCAAAGGGCAGGTGCCCCCACAGAGAAGGCTCTCCCCCTGGGGGCCGCCAGTCGACACTGTTTGACTGACGGCACCCTGAGGAGCCCCTCTCTGTGGGAGCGTATTGGCTGGTGAGAGGCTACCGATGGCAGAAGGCGGTCTCGTAGGTGATTTAGGCAGCTTACAATCTAAAAACACAACACACACACACACACACACACACACAATGTTAAAATATTAAAACAATAAGTATCCATGCAAGAGATCCTCATCTAATGACCACAATAGAGACCCAAATTTCTGTCGCTAAATGAGATTGTTGTTACATGAGTTTTGCCCCACTTTATGACTTGCCTTGCCACAGTCTTTCAGTGGATCACTGCAGTTGCTAAGTTAGTAACACAGTTGTTAAGTGAATCTGACTTCACACCTTTGTAGTATTGCCTGACCATCAAAGGTGTCTGAGAGCTTAGTAGGGGTGGTGGAAATGATGATGGTAATAAGAGTAACAAGCATCCATTCCTTCCAGCGGTAGGTTTCAAAATTTTTTACTACCGATTCTGTGGGTGTGGCTCGGTGGGCATGGTATGGCTTGTGGGCGTGGCTTGGTGGGTGTGGCAGGGGAAGGATACTGTAAAATCTCCATTCCCTCCCCACTCCAGGGGAAAGGATATTACAAAATCCCCATTCCCTCCCGATCAGCTGGGAGTTGGGAGGCAGAGAATAGGTGGGAGCGGGACCAGTCAGAATTTTTACTACTGGTTCTCTGAACTACTCAAAATTTCCTCTACCGGTTCTCCAGAACTGGTCAGAACCTGCTGAAACCCACCTCTGATTCCCTCTGTTGCCTTCTTGTTCTTCAGAACCAGGCAATGTCATTTTGGAGACAGTGCATCTCTGTCCTCTGAGGGCTTAGCTCATCAGTAACATATTTTGAGGAGAAAAAGCTAGAACTGTCAGCGATGGACGCTGTTGAATGAGTGAACTTGATATAATTAATCAGATGTCAGGACCCTAAAGCCAAAGACATTTTGATAGCTAGGATATATATATATATGTATGTATGTATGTATGTATGTATGTATGTATGTATATGTATATGTGTGTGTGTGTGTGTGTGTGTGTGTATAGATAGATAGATAGATATAGATATATATAGATATATATACCCATATATATATATATGTATGTGTGTGTGTGTATATAGTTTTCGCGGGTGTGTGTATGCAAAAAATTAAAATCTCGGGTGCTTTCCTGCGTCATGTTAAATTTTAACTAACTTATTTAACATGACGCGGGAAAACACCCGAGATTTTAATTTTTTGAACACATACACACATATATGTTTTCTGAGGTTTTCGTATGTAGGTCTTTGGTTATTCGGGTCTTCTCCCACGTAAAATTGGAAGTGCTGGAAACACGAAGCCGAGAACACCAGCCTGAAGATGACGAATGAGACTTCGTCGAAACGTCGCCAAGACACTTCCAATTTTACGTGGGAGAAGACCCGAATAACCAAAGACCTACATATATATGGAGGAAAAAAGCCCAGAACCGAGTAGATGAGATTCTACTGAGCTGGAGCTACAAAAAAACCTTGGCTACGTAGGGAAAACCTGGCTAGAAGAAAAACACACATACACCCTACGAAGAAGTAAGAAAATTGATACTGTACCTTTACAAGGAGGATATGGGTGTGGCCTACTGATGACAGCTAACGAGCTAGAAATGGATCTATTTAGGTCTCCCACCTAGCAGTTAGAGCTTGCTAGGTGTTAGAAAGGAAAAAAGCCCAGAACCGAGTAGATGAGATTCTACTGAGCTGGAGCTACAAAAAAACCTTGGCTACGTAGGGAAAACCTGGCTAGAAGAAAAACATACACACACACACACACACACACACACACACACACACACACATATATCAAAACCTGCCAGAGAGGCCATTTTTTTTCTTCTCCTTGTGGCATTTTTCTATCTGTCTCTTTCCATACACCCACCTGGCCTTCTATGTCCTATCAGCAACACAGCCAGCATCCTACAACTGATAAAACACCTTCCAGCACAATATATAGGTACCATTTGACGGGCTTTTTCCAGGAATAAAAGCATTTTTTCTTTCGCCTTGGCAGGAAGGCGATGCCAGATAGCAAGCAGCTTTGGAGTGGGGTGGGAGGGGAACAGCTAAAACCTCCCACAAGAAATATGATTGAAAAGACGACAGTTGGTTCGCCTGCGAATGAAGCAGAATGGATTTAGGGAAGGAGGTATGCAGATTTCAGGATCCAGGAGAATAAATGGAGAGCAAGCAAGCGGGACACCCATATATATTGCAACCATCAGGGTTGCAACTGAGGTCTAAGGTGTTTCCCTGAAAATAAGATCCTGTCTTATATATTTTTGAACCCTGAAATAAGCACTTGGCCTTATTGCCATGCACTCAAAAGCCCGATTGGGCTTATTATCAGGGGATGTCTTATTTTGGGGGAAACAGGGTAGGTAGTGATAGATAGATAGATAGATAGATAGATAGATAGATAGATAGATAGATAGATAGATAGATACCGTGTTTCCCGGAAAGTAAGACCCTGTCTTATATATTTTTGAACCCTGAAATAAGCGCTTGGCCTTATTGCCATGCGTTCAAAAGCCCAATTGGATTTATTATCAGGGGATATCTTATTTTGGAGAAAACAGGGTAGGTAGGTAGGTAGGTAGTGATAGATCGATAGATGATAGATGATAGATAGATAGATAGATAGATAGATAGATAGATAGATAGATGATAGATAGATAGATAGATAGATAGATAGATAGATAGATATCGTGTTTCCCTGAAAATAAGACCCTGTCTTATATTTTTTTGAACCCTGAAATAAGCACTTGGCCTTATTGCCATGCGCTCAAAAGCCCGATTGGGATTAATATCAGGGGATGTCTTATTTTGGGGGAAACAGGGTAGGTAGGTAGGTAGGTAGGTAGTGATAGTTAGGTAGATAGGTAGATAGGTAGATAGGTAGATAGGTAGATAGGTAGGTAGATAGGTAGGTAGATAGGTAGGTAGATAGGTAGGTAGATAGATAGATAGATACCGTGTTTTCCCGAAAATAAGACCCTGTCTTATATTTTTTTGAACCCTGAAATAAGCGCTTGTCCTTATTGCCATGCACTCAAAAGCCCATTGGGCTTATTATCAGGGGATGTCTTATTTTGGGGGAAACAGGGTAGATAGGTAGGTAGTGCTAGTTCGGTAGATAGATAGATAGATAGATAGATAGATAGATAGATAGATAGATAGATATCGTGTTTCCCTGAAAATAAGACCCTGTCTTATATTTTTTTGAACCCTGAAATAAGCACTTGGCCTTATTGCCATGCGCTCAAAAGCCCGATTGGGATTAATATCAGGGGATGTCTTATTTTGGGGGAAACAGGGTAGGTAGGTAGGTAGGTAGGTGGTAGGTAGGTAGGTAGATAGGTAGATAGGTAGATAGGTAGATAGGTAGATAGGTAGATAGGTAGGTAGATAGGTAGGTAGATAGGTAGGTAGATAGGTAGGTAGATAGGTAGGTAGATAGATAGATACCGTGTTTTCCCGAAAATAAGACCCTGTCTTATATTTTTTTGAACCCTGAAATAAGCGCTTGTCCTTATTGCCATGAACTCAAAAGCCCATTGGGCTTATTATCAGGGGATGTCTTATTTTGGGGGAAACAGGGTAGATAGGTAGGTAGTGCTAGTTCGGTAGATAGGTAGATAGATAGATAGATAGATAGATAGATAGATAGATAGATAGATAGATAGATAGATAGATAGATATCGTGTTTCCCTGAAAATAAGACCCTGTCTTATATTTTTTTGAACCCTGAAATAAGTGCTTGGCCTTATTGTCATGCACTCAAAAGCCCGATTGGGCTTATTATCAGGGGATGTCTTATTTTGGGGCAGGGGTGGGTTCTACTTATCTTTACTCACTTTGCTCGCTCGGGCATGCACGCTTCTGCATGTGCAGATCGTTATTTATGACGTCGAGGCGGGTGGACAGAGCCTCCTGCTGATTTTACTACCGGTTCTATAGAACCGGACAGAACCGGGAGCAACCCACCACAGTTTTGGGGGAAACAGGGTACCTAGAATAACAGTTTTTTTTTACTTTTTTATGCGAGTCTTGCTGGAAGGTGCATGTTTTATTCAAGGCAGTTTTGTTCCTCTCTACCAGGATGATATGATGCAGCTCCATCTGTTTGCTCAGGCTTTAGTCCAAGGGCTTTTGCAAGTGCGGACGCCGGGAACGAAGCACAAGATGGGTTGTGTTTTGCCAGCAAGCCCCTCAAAACTCAAGCATATCCCTTGGCCTGGAAGTTTTGCAGGCTCTTGTTGCAAAATACAAATGGATGGTCTTCTAGAAAACAATTCTCAATATTTTCATCCATTTTTCCTGGCTGCCTATTTTGGTGTCGTGGTTAAGGTGCTGGCCTAAAAACCAGGAGATGGGAGTTCTAGTCCCACCTCAGGCATGGAAGCCAGCTGAGTGACTTTGGGCCAATCACCAGGAGATGGGAGTTCTAGTCCCACCTCACGCATGGAAGCCAGCTGGGTGACTTTGGGCCAATCACCAGGAGATGGGAGTTCTAGTCCCACCTCAGGCATGGAAGTCAGCTGGGTGACTTTGGGCCAATCACCAGGAGATGGGAGTACTGATCCCACCTCAGTCATGGAAGCCAGCTGAGTGACTTTGGACCAATCACCAGGAGGCTGTGAGTTCTAGTCCCATTTTAGGCATGAAAGCTAGCTGAGTGACCTTGGACCAGTCCCTTTCTCCCAGCCAAACCCACCTCAAAGGATTATTGTTGTGGGTCAAAAAGGAGGAGAAAGGAACATTAGGTACGTTCACCGCCTTTCATTAGTTATAAAGTAATTGCCACGTAAAAAAGCAAATAAATAAATACAACGAAAGAGATGATTTCCCAAGGAAAGAAATCCATGGAAAAGGCGTAGAGAAGAAACTCTCATGATTCCATCTTTGCTGATCCTCCAGACTAGGGGTCCCCAACCTTGGCAACTTTAAGCCTGGCGGACTTCAACTCCCAGAATTCCCCAGCCAGCGCTGGGGAATTCTGGGAGTTGAAGTCCGCCAGGCTTAAAGTTGCCAAGGTCAGAGACCCTTGCCTCCAGATTCAGGAGCAGATTGTGCCATCCAATTTAAAGAAGCAGAAGCATTTTAGGAAAATCTTGAGCTCTGCTTTGTGAACCGCGGTGACGGAGAGAGATGCTTAGAGTTAGCTATTCAATTTCTCTGCTGGCTTTTCGGTGTAGTTGGGATAGTTCATCTTTATCAAGAAGCAATAAGCGGACAAGCCTAATATATTTCAGTTTTAATAAGATGTGGCCACTTGTGCACACATCTCATAGAGCAATTAGTGTCAAAGGCATCTCCGAGATGGAGAAGACACACGGGGCTGTTTACGAAGTTGGAAAATTTATAGGAGATGAAAGCTGGGGCTTCCATGGGGCTGGGGAAAGCAGGGGTCATCAAGGTTAGACCTTAAAATGGAGAGAGCTTCATGTTTATAAAAGGTATGTTTTAACCCACTTGTCGTTAAAAGAGAGTCTCCCCAGGCTCAAGGTTGACTCAGCCTTCCATCCTTTCTAAGGTAGGTAAATTGAGGACCCAGTTTGTGGGGGCAATAAGCTGACTTTGTGTATGTATGTATGTATGTATGTATGTATGTATGTATGTATGTATGTTTGTGTATATATATATATATATATATATATATATACACAAAAATATGAAGGCTATTGCTTAACACATTGTAAGCCGCCCTGTGTCTCCGGAGAAGGGTGGCATATATATCAATTTTTTTTAAAAAAAATCAACATTTTCAAGTTGAAAGAAAGCCACTCTCCAAAAGGACACAAGAGTTGGATCTTGGAGGTCTTCTCTGTCACCCCTGAAGCTGGCCTAACTGTGACCATTTCCTTTTTGTAGTTTTCCTCTAAGGAGGTTTCTCTTCGCATTGCTTCAGGGCTGACACAGCCTGGAGCTAAGGGGCCAGAGAGGGGGTGGGTGGGGTGTAAAGACAGCTGGGGTGTCGTAGCCTAAATAAAATTCTTTCCCCCGGGAATCAAGGACGTTCGTGCAGGTGTTTGAAAGGTGGAGACTGAGCTCACCTAGCAGCTGAACTACATGTTAATTGGACCATGTGACGGGAGACTCAGCGGGAAAGCAACCAAGTTTTACTTTTAATTAGGTGCCAAACCGGCAGGAACTTAGAGCCGGTTTTCCACCAAGTCTGTGCCAATTTGATATGTCCCAATAAAATGTCAAGGGATGTGGTGGCTCAGCAGCTACAATGCTGAGCTTGTCGATTGAAAGGTTGGCAATTCAGCGGTTCGAATCCCTAGTGCCGCGTAACAGGGTGAGCGCCCGTGACTTGTCCCAACTTCTGCCAACCTAGCAGTTCGAAAGCAGGTAAAAAAGGCAAGTAGAAAAATAGGGACCACCTTTGGTGGGAAGGTAACAGCGTTCCGTGCGCCTTTGGCATTGAGTCATGCCGGCCACATGACCACGGAGACGTCTTCGGGCAGCACTGGCTCTTCGGCTTAGAAACGGAGATGAGCACCGCCCCCTAGAGTCGGGAACGACTAGCGCATATGTGCGAGGGGAACCTTTACCTTTACCTTTAATAAAACGTTCTTTGAGGAATATGCCTGCCTCGGAGTTCTCATTGAAGGGGATGTATTACTCGGAACCCTGATATTCTAGTCCAAACTCCACCGAAGAGGGAGACCCTATGAAGAAATGGCTACCCAGTCTCTTCTTGACAATTTCCAGTGATGGAACCTGCACAACTTCTGAGGGCAAGTCATTTCACTGGTTGATTGGTCTCATAAAAAAAAAAAATTCTCCTTAGTTCTAACTTGCTTCTCTCCTTGATTAGTTTCCATCCGTTGCTTTTTTCCCTACTGTGTTTTGGAAAACAAGTTGACCCCCTCTTCTTTCTGGCAGCCCCTCAAATATTGAAAGACTGCTAGAATAAATGCTCAATGGTCATAAGGGTGAAAAATGCTCGTAAGCCCCTTTCTTTTCACTGTCGCCATAGCTTTGAACGGTCACTAACGGAATGGTTGTAAGTCAAGGAATACCTGCAGGGGTGAAATGCTCCTGGTTCGGACCGGATCACTTGATCTGGTAGCGATGGTGGCAGGTGCTTTGGAGAACCGGTAGCAAAAATCCCTGCAACCCTCCCACCATGCCCAGCTGAGCCTCACGATCATCAGAGGCTTTTTTTTTTTAAAAAAAAAAAAATTAAAAGCATTTTTTCTACAACCTCTTCCGATGAAAAAGTGCTTTTAAAAGTAAAAAAAAAAAAGCCTCTGATGATTGTGTGGCTCAGATGGGATCGTCAGAGGCTTTTCAAAGCATTTTTTTCTGCAACCTCTTGGCCGAAGAGGTGGTTAAATCGTCTCTGACGATCCAGCTGAGTTGCCTGATCGTCAGAAGCTTTTCAAAGCATTAGAAAAAATGCTTTGAAAAGTTAAAAAAAAAAAAAAGTTGGCCACGCCCACCGAGTCACATTACCCCCCCTCCCCACCAAGCCACACCCACAGAACCGGTAGTAACAAATTTTATATTTCACCCCTGAATACCTGTAAAGAAAAAGCACTGAAGTTCAGAAACCCAAGTATCACATGCATTTAAAATACACAGCCACAGAGCGTCGTCTTTCAAATACGAATGATTTCATTCATAAATCATTTTTTCCCGTGTAATAAGTTGGAAACTGGGATGATGAATCTTGACATCCGCGGCATAGGGAATTGAAAATTATCCTTTCAACTTTTCATATGGTGCAGGGGTAGGAAAGAGATTTGCATCCTTTTCTATGCAAATCACACCCCTTTCTATGCAAATCATCCCTTTCCATGCAAATCATCCCTCTCTATGCAAATCACTCCTTTCTGTGATTTGCAGCCCATTCTGTCTTCAATTGCAGCTTTAAATGCAGCTCCCAATGCCAATTGTGAATCAGCTGTTCTCATCCACAGGTATTTGCGGAGTTCCACATGACTGGCTTGGGAATTCTGGGAGTTGAAGTCCGCAGGTCTTAAAGTTGCTGAAGTTGGACACCACAAGTCGGCATAGGGAGGGATAATGAGTTGTTTTATGGGCTTCTACCAAACATCTGTAGGGAAAAAACAAACAAACTTTACAAGGCTTTTGAGAGAATAAAACAGTACTCCTCCTCTTTGTAATAATAATAATAAAAAAAATACTGTAACGGAGAGATGAAAAACGGCAGAGCTACATAAAAGAACAAAGATATTATAAAAACTCCTAGTAAAATCATCATATTTTTTTTCGTTGTTTCTGTTCAATCCTCCCTCCCTCCCTCCCTCCCTCCCTCCTTCCTTCCTTCCCTCCCTCCCTCTTTCCTCCCTCCCTCCCTCCCTTCCTTCCTTCCCTCCCTCCTTCCTTCCTTCCTGTCTGCTTTGCCTTGCCTTGCCTTGCCTCTTTCCCCCTTCTCTCTCTCTCTCTTTCTTTCTTTCCTTCCTTCCTTCCTTTCCTTCCTTCTCTCCCTCCCTCCCTCCTTCCTTCCTTCCTTCCTTCCTTCCTTCCTTCCTTCCTTCCTTCCTTCCTTCCTGTCTGCTTTGCCTTGCCTTGCCTCTTTCCCCCTTCTCTCTCTCTCTCTCACCTTCCTTCCTTCCTTCCTTCCTCTCTCCCACTTTCCACCCTGACTCCATAGCCTCACCTCTGGATAGTAATCTATCAGTTCTCCTTTCCTCTGCTTTCAAACTATCTCACCAAACAAGAAGACAATTGGGAGGAATTCCCAAAGGTGGAGGGTGGGATATGTAGTATTTATTTAGCAAGGAGACAACCAAATCATTCCCCCCCCCCTCTTTTGTGGCAGCCCCTGATGCCTCTAACGTCTCAATATTTTTCTCCGCTCCAGGGGGAAAGCATCAGAAACAATTCCTGCCCTGGGATTTTTCGCTACTGTGTGAGGCCAAATCAGGTTTTTTTTTTTCCCCCACCTTTGAACTTCTCCAGCAATAATAATCCCCAAAAGCCCAACCTAGAAATCCCTGTGCACTCTGAAAGAAAGAAAAAAAAAAAACCTGCATGATCTGAAGCCAATTTGGCAAAGGAAGAAAACTGTGGAGATCCTACTAGGCTGACGGTTTGCAGAGCCTTTAAAATGAAAAGAAGAAGTTTTCTCACTCATTAGAACCCCAGTCTCTGCCACCCTGGATGACTCATCGGTGGATTTGGAATGCTCCGTTTCCTGCTGTTGGTGGCTCAGAGCCTCCACGGCTAACCCGGACTCCTTTTGATCAAGCCGCCCCACCGCTAGGCATGCCACGCGTGGCCTCCTCCACCATTGTAGGGTGAAACTGCAGTGCCTTTGAACCAAGTCCCCCTTTGAAAACAAAGAGACTTGAATAGAGCCTTTGCTTTCCTGGTTAAGGCTCGCTTGAATGGCAAAGCTTCCATTTTCACACCTCGGTAATTGGTGCTAGGCTCAAAGGGAAGTTCTCCTCTTCCAACCTTGCTGGGGTCAGGTGGAGACGAATTGAATTAAAAAGAGTGGAAATTGGTTCGAGGCAAGACAGAGGGCGGGTGGAGGGTTTTTGCTCAAATCGCTCCCTTCCGGCTCTCGATGTTGAGCAGATTTTCGGGTGACCTTGCAATACGCCTTGTGAAGTCCAAGATCCCACCTGGATTCTTCATCCTGCCTCCAAAGGAGACACCTTGGAAATGAAGGCAAAATGATGGATGCCGGTTCTTTTGTCCATTGGGGGAAGGGAGGACCTTGGTGACCTGGCTAGGCCTGGAGCAGCAGCTGTCGGAGGGTCCCGGTAGAGCTCTGATGGCACAAAAAGGGCAAAGATGATAAGATAAGAAAAGAAAAGCTGTCAGTCAAGTTGAGAGGAAGAAAGGAGATGGGGGTGTCCTTGGTGCTCTCTGAGTTTGGTTGCTTTCTTGCAGATATTAGTCAGATTAACAGAGTGTCAGGTTTCGATGTCATCTCAAATAAATTGCACTCCCAAACAATTAATCTTTGCTGAAATATTCCATTTATTGAGTACGACAGATCTGGCCCCGACTTCATCGTAGCCGATACTAACCCTCTGACCCCCAAACCCTTCCCTTTCCGTTCCCCAATTCTCATCTTCTCATTGGCCATCTTCCAAGTCAGTCTCCCCAGCTTCTGACTTCAACCCACAGGAATGTCCCCCCTCCCATCCCATCTCCTAGGGGATATTATCTACAGAGAAAATAAGTAGGTGAAAAGTCAAGCCTCGTC
The DNA here is from genome assembly GCA_022577455.1 of Arizona elegans. Taxonomy (NCBI): domain Eukaryota; kingdom Metazoa; phylum Chordata; class Lepidosauria; order Squamata; family Colubridae; genus Arizona; species Arizona elegans. The sequence goes on along the minus strand of JAKOOJ010000013.1, from coordinate 19,970,227 downwards.
TCCTCCTTTTTATGGCAGCATCAGAATGCTGACACAGAGTTGGAAGGGACCTTGTAGGTGATCTAGTCCAACCCCCTGCCCAAGCAGGAGACCCTACACCATTTCTGACAAATGGCAGTCCAGTCTCTTCTTGAAAGCCTCCAGTGATGAAGCTCCTATAACTTCTGTTCCATCGGTTGATTGTTCTCAGTGTCAAAAAAATTCCTTCTTATTTCCAGGTTGAATCTCTCCGTGATCAGTTTCCATCCATTATTCCTTGTCTGGCCTTCAGGTGCTTTGGAAAATATCTTGACCCCCTCCTCTCTGTGGCAGCCCCTCAAATATTGGAAGACGGCTATCATGTCTCCCCTGGTGCTTCTCTTCACTAGACTAGCCATGCCCAGTTCCTGCAACCATTCATTGTATATTTTAGCCTCCAGTCCCCTAATCATCTCGGTGCTCTTCATGACCCAAACGAGGTAACATTATCAATGCAAATAACGTAACCTGATGGTATTACCTAGGGTAACCTTTGAGTAATGAAACATCTGTAAGAAAACAATCAACTCAGAGAACACCAAAGATCCTTCAGTTCAACCCTGAGCTCCAAATATCGTCCTTTATTGGAAAAGGAAAGATTCAGAAGCTAGATATGAAGGAACTCTTCCTGTTCCTACTCTACAAACCTGCAACAAAGGCCAATTTGTGCCCCGTCACTACAGGTTTTCAAGAAGAGATTGGACAGCCCTCCTGTCCAGAATGGTATAGGCAGTGGTGGGATCTTGCCGGTTTAGGAACCGGTTCGGTGATCATGCGTGCGCGCAGTTTTAACAAAACTAACCTTCCATGTTACTTCTGGGGAGTAACACAGCTGAGGTGTGGCAATCCGCTCTAACACATGAATCAGCTGAGAGAGTTTTATTTATTTATTTATTTATTTTTAAATTTGTATACCGCCCTTCTCCCTGAGGACTCAGGGCGGTGAACAGCCAAGTAAAAGCATAAACTACAAACATTAAAATACAATTAAAACGATATATATAAATTTGGACCCATGATTAAAAACAATAACAAACAATTAAAAAACATTTTAAAAAGGAGAAAGGTAAGTAAAGCACAGGGGCGGGCGGGCAGCCCCATCTGAACGTCGGAGTGAACCGGTTTGCTCCCAGCTGATCGTTGGAGCTACCGTTTCGCCCAAACCGGCTGAATCCCACTCTGGGTATAGGGTCTCCTGTTGAAGCAGGGGGTTGGACTAGAAGCAGAGGTGGGTTTCAGCAGGTTCTGACCAGTTCTGGAGAACCGGTAGCGGAAATTTTGAGTAGTTTGGAGAACCGGTAAATACTGACTAGCCCTGCCCCAACCTGAGTCCCAGCTGATCGGGAGGAAATGGGAATTTTGCAGTATCCTTCCCCTGGAGTGGAATGGGAATAGAGATTTTACAGTATCCTTCCCCTGGAGTGGAGTGGGAATGGAGATTTTACAGTATCCTTCCTCTGCCATGCCCATCAAGCCACGCCTACCAAGCCATGCCCACAGAACTGGTAGTAAAAATTTTTGAAACTGACTAGAAGACATCCAAGGTCCCTTGGAACTGTTATCCTGCATTACGCACTCTGCAGAAAAATCCATGGGTCAGGAATGTACAGTAGATGGGCTTTAATTTTTCCCTTTCATGTCCTGAAATGTTTAAATTCTTCCACGTTGAGTTGATGTCGGCGATGAATGGAGAATGCAGCCTTGCCTTCGCCTTCCCACTTTTCTTTTTTCTCGGGAAAGAGCTGCATCGTTGGCTGGCAAACAGCCCCGTGATTTATTTCGAAGTAAGGGAAATCAGCAGGAAGCTTGTTCTCTGACAGTTAAGCAAATGCCAGGCATCGGGGAATTTCCTTGCTCCTACTGAAGGGCTGAAAGAGAAGTTTGAAGGTCTTCCGGAGAGATGAAATCCATATGCTTTCTAGCTGGTTTTCCTTCTGTACTCTCTAAATCCTCTTTTTTTTATTCCCCCTCTCCTCTCCCTGGTCTGTTTCCACATGGTTTTGTTTTTAACCGAGCTCTTTGCAAAACAAACAAACAAATAGAAGAGAGAGAGAAAAAAAGGCTTACCAAGAAGGTTGCTTGGCTCTCGCTTCCTTTAAATTCATAATCTCTAAGCTCCATGGTTTAGGACCTGGTTATTTACGGGACCGCCTACTACCACAAACAGCCTCCCACCGGCCGGTACGCTCTCATAGAGAGGGGCTCCTTCGGGTGCCGTCAGCCAAGCAGTGTCGACTGGCGGGCCCCAGGGGGAGGGCCTTCTCTGTGGGGGCACCCACTATCTGGAACGAGCTCCCCCCGGAGATACGGAGGATTCCGGATCTGTGCACTTTCCGCCATGCTCTTAAGACCTTTCTATTCCAGCAAGCCGGCCTGGCCTAATTTTCTCCCCTTTCTTTTAAATTTTTAAATTGGAATTTTAATTTGTTTTAAATTATTGGGATTTTTAATTGTCTTGGGCTAAATTATTTAATTTGGTTTTAATTATGTTTCTAACTTTTGTATTTATGTTTTTTATTTTGTGCTTGTTCACCGCCCTGAGTCCTTCGGGAGTAGGACGGTATATAAATTTAATAAAACATAAACAAACAGACAAACAAACAAACATAATCTAAGTCGCTTGGCATTCAAAGAGAAAAGGAGGGGAATGGAGGTTCGGTGAAAGGATTTGATGCACCGTTTCTGAAAGTTATCATAACATATATCGATAAATAACCGAGAACGAAGGAGAAATTTGCTAACAGTGAGAACCAACCAACCTGTGGAACTTCTGGCTTGCCTTCAGAAGTTGTGGGTGATCCATCGTTGGAGGCTTTTAAGAAGAGACTGGATGGCCACTTGTTTGGAATGGTATAGGGAACTGATGGCTAACCTTTTTGCCGCCGTGTGCCAAAAGTGTGGGGGGGTGGGGGGTCGCGCACATGCGTGCCCACACTCATAATTCAATGCACCCCAGGCCATTTCCAGGCTCTGGATGGCCTCTGGGATGGGTGGGTGGGGAAAGCCGTTTTTACCCTCCCCAGGCTCCTAGAAAGGCTCTGGAGCGTGGTGAGAGTGAAAAACGGGTCGTCTTGTCCCACCAGAAGTTGGCAAACAGGCCTCTTTTGACCTCTGGGGGAGGGTTGGCCTCTGGGGGAGGGTGGGGAAGGCCATTTTTGCCCTCCCCAGGCGCCTAGAAAGCCTCTGGAGTCTGGGGAGAGTGAAAACTCCACAGCGCCTCCCCCCGTGCCCTTAAAACCCACTTTTTCCATCAAGCCGGGCTGGCTTAAGAAGAAATTTTTAAATGTTTTAATTGGTTTCTGATTTTTAATTTTTGGGCCAAATTTATATATATATTAATTGTTTTTTTAATATTTGTATTTCATGTTCTTAATTCTGGCTGTACACCGCCCTGAGTCCTCAGGCAGAAGGGTGGTATATAAATTGGAAATAAAATAAATAAATAAATAAATAAAACCCAGGTCTTCTGGTCCCACCAGAAGTTGGCAAACGGGCCTTTTCTGGCCTCTGAGGGAGGGTGAGGAAGGCTATTTTTGCCCTCCCCAGGCTCCTAGAAAGCCTCTGGAGCCTGGGGAGAATGAAAAACAGGTCTTCTGGTCCCACCAGAAGTTGGCAAATGGGCCTCTTCTGGCCTCTGGGGGAGGGTGGGGAAGGCATTTTTTCCCCTCCCCAGGCGCCTAGAAAGCCTCTGGAGTCTGGAGAGGGTGAAAAATGGGCCTTCTTCACCCCCCACCCCCAGGAGGCTGGAAACAGCCTGTTTCCTGACTTCCGGTGGGCCTGGAAGGCCCGAAAATCAGTTGGCTGGCGCACGCATGCATGCTGCAGCTGAGCTAGGGCAATGCTCGCGTGCCCAACCGATATGTCTCCGTGTGCCACAGGTGGCACGCGTGCCATAGGTTCGCCATCCCGGGTATAGGGTCTCCTGTTTGAGCAGGGGGTTGGACTAGAAGACCTCCAAGATGCCTCCCAACTGTGTTATTTTGTTATCCACTTAGAGTAGGGGGTCTCCAACCTTGGCAACTTTAAGACTTGTGGAGTTCAACTCGGTGTACTTGAAGGACCATACACAAGAAAGATATATACTGGAGTGGAGAAGATGGATTGACTACATTCAAAATAAATATCAGACTAGGAAATACCAAATAGTTTATGAGTGATTAGAATGTTAGAAATGTATCTATATTTTATTAGTACAAGGGGAGTTAAGGTTCTGGGGGTGGGGGGGAATTTATAGATTGTTAGTTTAGTTTAGCTTATGATTGATAAATGTTATACCCTGTATTTTGCTCTGGGAAGTCCGGGGGGGAGGGGGTACAGGGAGGGGGGGAAAATTTGTAAAAATGTTTTTTGTTTTGTAAAACTCTTTAATAAAAACAAAAACAACAACAAAAAAAAAAGACTTGGGGAGTTCAACTCCCAGAATTCCAGCTTAGATGGGATTTAAAGGTCACAAGTCTTAAAGTTGCCAAGGTTGGAGACCCCTGACTTAGAGAGAGCTGTAAAGCACTGTGAAGAGGTATATACTGTAAGTCTAAATCAGGGGTTTCTCAACCTTGGTAGCTTGAAGATGGGTGGACGCTGGCTGGGGGATTCTGGGAGTTGAAGTCCACCCATCTTCAAGCTTCCAAGGTTGAGAAACACTGGTCTAAATGCTATTACTATTGCTATCTTGATTTTTTTTCACTGCCCAGTTCCAAACCTTCCCACCTCTATATGGCTATGGAAATTCTTTGTCATCCAGGTCAAGGTGCTTTTTTTCAAGAGGCAAGTGGACTTTCTCATTTTTCTTGGAAGATGTTTCGCTTCCCATCCAAGAAGCTCCTTCAGCTCTGACTTGGATGGTGGGGAATGGAAGGATTTATACTCCTTGCAGAAAGATGGACATTTGCGTTCTTTTAAATCCTTCCATTCCCCCACCATCCAGTCAGAGCTGAGGAAGCTTCTTGGATGAGAAGTGAAACGCCTTCAAGGAAAACCAGAAAGTCCACCTGCCTCTTGAAAAATCACCCCTGATGTATTTGGATCTGTCCATCTTTTCAGTCTTTGCGGTTTCCAGACTGTCCTACTCAAATGAGCAGCAGAAAAGTAAATTATGTTCTTAAAACAACCACTTAAATCTATATGCAAGGACAATGAAAAGAAACAGGCAACTGTTGAATGGCATCATGGACTAATTTGCTCCCCGGTGTGTCCTAAGAACCTAGAGGCTCTTCCTTCTTTTGATGTTATCAATGCATCCTCGTATTTGCGGTTATTACTTTTGTGCTTCGGCACCATTGAGGGTACATGCAAATGTTCACCTGATGCATTATCTAAATTACATCGTATTTCATGTTTTACTGATTTAATATAAAATATTACCTCGATTCATGAGAGATACACCTTACAATAGACTTTTGTTTGGCGGTGGTCACGCTTGCTTAGCGTCTCTTCCCATCCATGTGAAAAGGGCCAGGCTCAGAGATTGTGATGCCTTAAGTGAATGAGACAACTAGGCTTCCTTGTTGACATCATGGAAAAAGGGGTAGCAGAATTTCAGGATGTTGCCATACTAAAAACCCTTCCACCATCCTATCTGTAGCCCTCATTTCTTCCCAAAGCCTTCGGAAATTGATTTTTCAACTCTTCTAAGGGCAGGTTGCTGAAGTCAGGGAGAAGGGGATGTTTTCCTAACTTTGTCTATAAAGGTAAAGGTAAAGATTACCCCGCACATGTGTGCTAGTTGTTTCCAGCTCTAGGGGGCGATGCTCATCTCCGTTTCAAAGCCGAAGAGCCAGCGCTGTCCAAAGATGTGTCCGTGATCATGTGGCCGGCATGACTAAACGCCAAAGGCACACAGAATGCTGTTACCTTCCCACCAAAGGTGGTCCCTATTTTTCTACTTCCATTTTTAATGTGCTTTCGAACTGCTAGGTTGGCAGAAGCTGGGACAAGTAATGGGAGCTCACCCCATTACGCGGCATTAGGGATTTGAACCGCTGAACTGCCAACCTTTCAATCGACAAGCTCAGCGTCTTAGCCACTGAGCCACTGCATCCCAATAACTTTGTCTATAGATGACCACAGAGATTAGGATGCTGCAGCTCTGACCAGAAGCCAGGAGGTTTCCTCCCGGTGGGAAAATAAGTTTGCATAAACACTGCAAAACTGCCACATTGTAAGAAGAAAGTCTGTCCAGGTATACAATCCAGAAATAACTTAATTCAGATCCACAAACTTATATCTTCAAATTGGACAGAGCTTCTAAGTTGCTGCAGTCACTCAGAGAGAGTAACAATGCAGGTAGTTATAAACTAAGCCCCCAAAAGGGGTCTTGTGATCCAGAATTGAATCTCTACAGTCACATGACCAAACCGCAGGTATTCGGAGACACGGTCACACTTACAACCCGCTTGCAGTGTCCCAGGATCATGTGAACATGTTTTGCCAATGCTTATTTCTGGTTTTTGGCCAAACTGAGCTCATAGCAAACTGTTGATTTGCTTAACGACCATGGTGCTTGCTCAACAACTGCCACAAATGTGAACAACCCATTTTACGACCATCACAACATGCAACTGTAATGGACAGATTCCATTATGGTTCATTGCAAATTGTTGGTATACTTAAGGGCCACGGCTTTGCTTAATGATGACCACAAAAAGTCATTAAAAGTGACTTGGTAATTTTACGATCATAACAACATACAACCATAATGGGTAGGTTCCATTATGGTTGTATGTGTCAAGGTTCTGACTAACAAACCCAAGCAAATCGGAGCTCTGAGACTAGAATCCTTCTCAGAGAACTTCTTTATTGAATACATCGGCACTGCTTTAAAGGAAAACCAACTCTAAATATCTCCTGTGGTTTCAGTATAATTAAAATAGGAAATAACCCCATCCCCAAGTGTCACAGGTTACGTTGGCCAATTGGGTTAATTGGCGGGCTCTGCAGGCACTCCTTCCCTGATCTTATCTGTTACCAATAGAGGTGACCTTGGTTCTCACAAGAAAGCTCTCTGTTCTGTCTAGTACGGCATTTCAACCAAGGGTTGGTTTCACTTACCTTTACCACCGGTTCGCTCCGCACACGCTGTCCCACGCATACACTCAGCCTTCCATACATTCACTTTGCTCACTCGTGTGCCTTCCGCACATGCAACCAGCCTCAAAAAGGTGCCTAAATAGCACGACTTGGAGCCAGAATGGATGGGTGGGCCGCTACCAGTTCGCCTGAGCTGGTGCGAACCGGCTGAATACCAGCTCTGATTCCAACCTCCTTCCCCACTTCCCCCTCTGTGTGGCAACACAGGAGGAACAGGAAAATGGCTTTGCCAGGTTCGGTCCGACATTGACAGTGTGTTGAGAACTTTCCACACATAAGAAACCATCACAGATCATCCTTCCAAGGAATTAACACCCCCCACTCCCCTCATTCTCGGAATATCTGCTGACATGTTGTTGCCTAGCAGTGGAAATTCCTGGTGCTTGAAACTGATGCACAAAAGGAAAAAAAAAAAAACACGGAGGAAGGGAGAGGAAAACAAGAACAAGTGGGACAGTGGTTCCTAGAATGGCAAGATTCTTCTATTAAATCAGACCAAAAACTGTTTAGTAGTTGCAGAATAGTCAAGAGATGGCATCTCAGCAAGGTTGATGGTGCTGTGACCCAGGCCCAAGTAAGCAGTAGGAAAAACAGTCAGTGAAAAAACAAACAAACTTTATTCGAACAGCTGAGAATTACTTCATTCCCAGCGTCGTTCAACTAAATTAAAGCAAATTCCTCCCAACGCAAATTCCTCAGTCCTATCTCAAACCTTGGTCCAATTAGGCAAACTGTCAAAGGCCTTTCTTGGCAAATGTTCAGAAGTCATAGATACAAAAATAAATACAAGACGTAGATGAAGAAGGAGATGAAGCTACCAATGTTGTTTTCCGGCAAAGCCCAAACGCTGTTGCTGGTCTGTTTTAAGCCTTATGGGAGGGGCCAATCATCTTTTGGTCCTACTCCCGAGTTGTCCTTTTTGCTTCAGCTGCTCGTGCCTTCTGGCAGCTCTTCTCATGCATGCATTAGGAACAGGCTCCTCCTGTTCCTCTGCCTCTCTGCTGTCTGCCTTGGAGGCTCCGGAGTCCGCACATCACTCCCCGATGGCCTTGGCCCCATCTCTGCCTCCGACGCAGAGCCCTCATCTGGGCCTTCCCCAGCCTCCAGGACTGGCCCATGTTCTTCCTCAGCCTCATCGCTGTCCGACTCCGCTGCCAGCTCCACAGGCTGCTGGCGGACCACAAATGATGCGCTGGGCCATTTTTAACTCCTCAGCTGCTGCAGCCAATTTATTGGAATGGGAATCCTTATTATGGGACTTTTTTTGGCGGGAGGGAGTCACTAAACAAAACAAAAAAAAAATCCATTGAAGAAGATCTTGCACAGATCTGAGCTAGTGCCAAGCCATAACCTCCTTCAACCTTTTTTTCCCTTCCTTACTGGTGGTTCTCATTCATTTTAATGAAAGAGAAACCGCTGTTAATTTTTTCCCCGCAGGAAATCTTATTAAATTACTTAGTGATGAGGTGCCCCAAGGGGTATGTGTGTGAATATCCTGCCTTTACCTACACAGCTACTCCAACCATCTGGAGCTTCTCTGGTTCCCCGTGTTTCGATCCCAAGGGAAAGTATTGGGTGCAAGTTTCTTCTCTCAAGAGTCTTTTATTTATTTTTTTTGAAAGGGGCAAATTCGCCAGTCGTGGGAAAAAATAACAAGAAAACCACGATTCTCTATGTCTCACCATCAAGTCAGCTCAAAAACACCACCAAGAGGAATGCAGAATAACTTCTCAAGCCCCCAAGAACGAGGCAGAAATTTCTTTTGCAGGGAGAGGAAAAAACCTTTCAGAAATTGCAAAGCAAATTTTGGAGCAACCGTAGCGACACCACAGGGTTCAGGATGATGGCATCCAAAGAAGAATCACTTCCCCAGATGAGGATCAGCTTTCTTTTTCACGACAAATTACAGCCTACCCCACCCCCCAAAAAATAGTGTGGTGGGGCTAAGCTTGAATCTCTATTTGATTCCAATTCTTATTTTTCTTTATCTTTATGTGGTTAGAGCGCTTAGAGTGCAGTGGTTAGAGTGCAGTACTGTAGGCTACTTCTGCTGACTGCCGGCTGCCTGCAATTTGGCAGTTCAAATATCACCAGGCTCAAGGTTGATTCAGCCTTCTGTCCTTCCAAGGTGGGTCAAATGAGGACCCTGTTTGTTGGGAGCAAGAGGCTGACTCTGTAAACTGTGGAAATCTAGTGAAGAGAAGGGGAGACATGATAGTAGGGTTCCAATATTTGAGGGGCTACCACAGAGAGGAGGGGGTCAAGCTGTTTTCCAAAGCACCTGAAGGCCAGACAAAGAACAATGGATGAAAACTGATCAAGGAGAGACTCAAGCTAGAAATAAGGAGAAATTTCCTGACAGGGAGAACAATCAACCCATGGAACAGAAGTTGCCTTTGGAAGTTGTGGGAGCTTCATCACTGGAAGCTTTCAAGAAGAGACTGGACTGCCATTTGTTAGAAATGATGTAGGGTCTCCTCCTTTGGCAGTGGGTTGGACTAGATGACCTACAAAGTCCCTTCCAACTCTGTTAATCTGTAATTGCTCAGAGAAGGCTGTAAAACACTTTGAAGCAGTAGATAGGTCTAAGTGCTATGGCTATTGCTATCCCACCTTCGTTTTTACAAATAGCTCAAGTTGGCGAATACATTCAATGCACAAAAAAAGCTTCCATCACACCTTCGTGGCCACCATGACTTTGGGCACCCTACCCTACCGAATGCCGCTATGCCTTTGCAACTCATTAGCAACACCTGTGACATTCCTGGCGCACGGCCCCTTTCCTAGGGGTGGCCTGAGTGGCACGGTTGACTATTTGAGCAGCTGGCAAAATCCACCTAAAGCAACAGAAGGAATTTAAAGAGGGAGATTGATCTTGGCGGCTTCTCCTGGATCCGTACAGAGGCCAGGCCAATAAAAATGGGTCACCCAAGGCTTTTCCCTTCTTCCTTGGTTCCTCAACCCTCTTGTCCTCCCGAAACTACAGCTCTGCCATTTGGCACCTGCCAACATCTTTTAATGAGAAAAAACCCTGCCTGCCAAAGCTTGTGCCCTTCCGTAGGGTTGAATGGTGCCAGGTGCACGCCAGGTCTCCTTGCGGCCTCTCTCGTAATGTATACAAGTGGAAGTGGTTGTTCCCTTTTTAAATTGACAAAAGCAGAGAATGGAGTTGAGGAAGCCCTCTGACCTCAGAGCCCTTGTCCATGAAAATTACCGGCGCCGTACAGTGTGTTTCTTCATGATGTACTTGCAATGGGGGAGATGCTGGTTAATTTGCTGGGATTCAGAGGTGACCCAGGTTTAATAAAGAGGATTAATGGATTTGAGCTAAAGGTGTCAGCTGTTCTGAGCTGATAGCCTTCTCTATCCAAGAGAGAGAGGCAGACGTCAACTTAGCCTGTTCCATGGCTTTGGTTCTTTTCTTAAAGAGATGGGCATTTCTCTCTCACACACACATACACACACCATCAAATAATTCCTTGTAGCTCATTTAGCAATGTGATGCAGTGAGATAAAAATCTATATTTTCCTTGGTGTTCTGTGAGGGGTAGACATGAATTGCAGGGAATATATTTGCCTCCTTCTACTGAGCTGTTTTGGAAAATTTGAGGGACTTATTTTTTTTTCCCCCAAGTGTTCAGGACAAATAACAGGACAAAGAAAAAAAAAAAGAATTCTAAATGGTTTCCATAGTGCAACCAGAAGAAAGCAAAATCACCTCAATTGCCAAGTCATTATGGAAGAATTATATGGCGTTTGTACCTGAACTGATGCATTTATATTTTATGTCTAGTCCGTCGTAAATCTATTCTGTCTGCAAACTCGGTCTAAAACCACAACAAAGTGTACATTTATTATCCTTTCCTTATGTACTCTGCACTGTATGTCATTATTTTGCTGAAAACAGCATGTTAAAATCTAGAGGCATGGAATATGAAAAGGAGCTGTCCCTTGTGCCTGTTCTAAATCAAAGCAGGGCCAAATGATAAAAAATGTCCATTGTGACATTGCAAAATTCTCTGCCTTTCTGCAGAGTACTTGTGTAATAGTGATGTACCCAAATAGGTCGGTAAAATGAGGACCCAGATTGTTGAGGGCAATATGCTGACTCTGTAAACCGTTTAGAGAGGGCTGTAAAGCACTATAAAGAGGTACAGTATGTATTTACAGATTAACAGAGTTGGAAGGAACTTTGTAGGTCATCTAGTCCAACCCCCCACCCAAACAGACCCTACACCATTTCTGACAGATGGCAGTCCTGTCTCTTCTTGAAAGCCTCCAGTGATGAAGCTCCCACAACTTCTGAAGGCAACTTCTGTTCCGTTGGCTGATAGTTCTCACTGTCAGAAAATTTCTCCTTATTTCCAGGTTGAATCTCTCCTTGTTCAGTTTTCATCCATTATTCCTTGTCTGGCCTTCAGGTGCTTTGGAAAACAGGTTGACCCCTCTTCTCTTTGGGAGCCCCCCAAATATTGGAAGATGCTCTCCTGTCTCCCCTGGTCCTTCTCTTCCCTAGACTAGCCATGCCCAGTTCCTGAAACCATTCATTGTATGTTTTAGTCTCCAGTCCCCTAATCATCTTGGTTGCTCTTCTCTGCACTCTTTCTAGAGTCTCAACATCTTTTTTATTGTGTGGTGACCAAAACTGGATGCAGTACTCTAGGTGTGGTCTTACTAAGGTTTTATAGAATGGTATTAGTACCTCACTTGATCTTGATTGTATCCCTCTGTTAATGCAATTTAGTATTGCATTGGCTTTTTTGACTGCTGCCATACGCTGCTGGCTCATATTTAATTCGTTGTATATGTCTAATTGCTATTGCTACTGTATTCTGTCTCTGTGATACAGAATAGGAGGAGGAGGAGAAGAAGGAGAAGAAGGAGGAGGAGGAGAAGGAAAAGGAGGAGGAGAAGGAGGAGAAGAAGGAGGAGGAGGAGGAGAAGGAGGAGGAGGAGAAGGAGGACAAGGAGAAGGAGGAGGAGGAGGAGGAAGAGGAGGAGGAGGAGGAGGAGGAGGAGGAGGAGGAGAAGGAGGAGGAGAAGGAGAAGGAGGAGGAGGAGGAGGAGGAGGAGGAGGAGAAGGAGGAGGAGGAGGAGGAGGAGGAGGAGGAGGAGGAGGAGAAGGAGAAGGAGGAGAAGGAGAAGGAGAAGGAGAAGGAGAAGGAGAAGGAGAAGGAGAAGGAGAAGGAGAAGGAGAAGGAGAAGGAGGAAAATGGATGGTCTCCATTACAGTGTTGATAGGGCACCATTGGAAGACCCAAAGGACCAGGTTGGGGACAGACATTCCTAGAGGAAACCTACCTATGTGGTCACTAAGAGTCAATACCAACTTGATTGCACATAATCTGCAGATCTTTAACAAAGCACAAATAGGTATTACATGAGTACCATTTGTGCACTCCAAAGTCAAATCTTCAAATCTTTTTGCCCTTGAATCAAAAGCACTGCATAGACCTGACAAGAACCAGGGGTGTCTGCAGTTTGGGGATAGAAAGGCTCAAAAATCATGCAAAAGCATGGATGAAACTTGGAGAATGCACCCATGAATTGAGCCAAGACTCAAAACTGAGCAACTAAGAAAGGAGCAGATAAGGACCAGGAAGAAGTAGTTGTAAGGGGAATAAGAATTGGGTCAGTTTCACACAACCAAGTTGTCAGGTCAACTCTTCTTTGAACCAAACCTTCTCATTTTGTTTAGTTTGGAAAATTAATCTGATAGAATAGAATAGAATAGAATAGAATAGAATAGAATAGAATAGAATAGAATAGAATAGAATAGAATAGAACAGAACAGAATAGAATAGAATAGAATAACAGAGTTGGGAGGGATCTTGGAGATCTTCTACTCCAACTCCCTACTTAGGCAGGAAACCCTAAACCATTTCAGACAAATGGCTATCCAATCTCTTCTTTAAAACGTCCAGTGTTGGAGTATTTAGAACTTCTGGTGGCAGGCTGTTCCACTGATTAATTGTTCTGACTGTCAGGAAATTTCTCCTTAGTTCTAAGTTGCTTCTCTCCTTGATGAGTTTCCACCCATTGCTTCTTGTCCTGCCCTCAGGGGCTTTGGAGAATAGCTTGACTCCCTCTTCTTTGTGGCAGCTCCTGAATGGATTTAGACATATGAAATAAGACCAAGTTGAAGAGTTGAATATTCATCTAAACTTAAATAGTTGTGCGAGAAGTTTCCCTAGCTAGGCTAAAACTGTTTTTGCACATCCCCCGTTTTCATAATTGTTCTTAACTTTGTGGATTCACTAAACGGACCCAAATCGGCGAGCCTAGTATTCGAATGCAGTCAAGAGCCCTCACATCTACATTTCTGGAAATTCAATTCGTGAAGTGACTGCCCACAAAACAAAAATCTCTTTCTAGCCCCTGAAAAATGACATTGAATGCGGCATCCGAGTTTTGCTGGTATATAGCAGATGGTATATTAGAGATTTTTTTCCCCGATACCGAACAATGTTTAGTCAGTCTAGAGTGGCTCCCAAAAGCTACTCAACTCACTAATTAGATAAATAATGCCAAACCTTGTTATTTGCTTGTCACCTTTTGTAATCCTCGCCTCTCTTTTTTCTCCCCTCTGTGTTTTTTTTTTTCCCTCTCCTACTGAAATTTCAATTGAAAGGGAATCAGACAGATCCTTGTTCTTTTCTGTTTTTGTTTATGCTACGCGGCAAAGTGTAGCATGTCGTGATGATGCTTGATGTGCAGGGATAGCGGTAATGCATTCAGAGGAAGAAGGGTGAGAGGAATGTTCTGAACAAAGTTAGCACCCCACCCCTCTCCTAGGAGAATGAAATATTTTGAGAAATGTTAAAAAGGCAGAATATTATATTTTCCTCGATGGGAAATGGAGAAACCTGGTTTTTTTAAGAGGCAGAAAGTAGACTCGCTCTTAATAGCCCCCAGCTTTCTTAATAGCCCTCAGCAGATGTCAGCACTTAAGAGATAAAGAGATAGATAGCTCTATTCATAAGCAAATTCCTTGCAGCAAGGTCTGAACAAAGGTAGGGTTAGCCTTCAGCCACAATAGGAATTGCCCAACAATTGCCCTTCATTGCATCAGCCCGAACTTCAACCAAACCTAACTCAGACAAATTCCTAGGATTTGTACATGGTCCCTCTAACAACAATAGAACACATGTTCTTGCACAGGAACAGGAAGCTCAAGTGCAAAGCCCAAGAGAAGGTATAAATGCCCCCTCACTCTCAATTCCATGTGCCCAGAATCACATGTGCTTGGTGGTTCTACTTCATCAATAAATGGACTCTCTTTCCAATCAGCCTCCATTTTGTCTCCAATGCCTTTTTCCCGGTTTGGAACTGAACCAGATGGATATTTCTTCCAACAGTTCCCTCCGTGTAAACAAAAACCGGCCATTTTGCAAAAGTCACGAAAGGAGCAGCAAAAAATCCAACGTGTCTAAACCCTTTGGGCTTCTTCTCCCTTCCCATAATAAGGGGCTGGGAAAGCTGATGGACCAGCAGATATTACACCCTCCTGCATCTATGACACAGAGCATCCTTGAGAGGTGATGGACAAGATTTAAATATGCATGTGCTTACCTATTAGCATGCGCATTAAAAATGGATCACTCAATTCCTGCTTCAGCATGCAGGATTTCAAGCCTTAAATAAGAGGGAGGCAGTACTGCCCCACTCCCCACCAGAAAATTAGCCCTTCCTTATTTATGCATCAGGAATGGGGTCCATCCTGCTGAGCTTTGCTGCCTCAAATGTCAAGGAAGAAGGAGCTTTGTGCATAAAACTGATACCTGGATAACATTGGCCACCAGCATGTGCCTTTCATCTTCTAAGTGCAATGGGATAGGAAGTGAAACAATTAAATTGGGGTTGAGGGAAAGGCACAGAGAATAAATCCAGCACCAGAAGTGTATAATTCAGCTAATTTGATTCTTCGGGCTCTTAAATAATGCAACCAAATGTGTATTTTTTAGAATACAGGCTGAAATGGCATCACCAGCGGGATACCTTTGGAAAAAAAAAAGGGGGGGAAGGAAAGTCACCATAGCTTTAATTTGAATGTGCTCAGAGTTGCGGCAATTCCTTCTAACCGTTCAGATTCCATCGCTATCTGCTTCTTCCTCATTTGCAGAAATCTGAAATAATTCACCTTAAAATAACAAGAACAATAATAGAAGCAAGCTGTGGCCTGAAAGGATGGCTGTCAGCTTTTTAAGGAAAGGAATAATTGTTTCTCTAAAAGTCAGCTTGTTGCTGTATCCGATATAAAATTAAAATGTCCTTGTAATGTATGCCAATTAGTGTACAATTAAAGTGACAATAAAGTTATTCTAAGTCAATAGATATTTCTAGCTTAGGCGGAGATGAGGGGTCCTTGGTCCTCTCTGAGCTTGGTGATTTTCTTGCAGAAGTTTCATTACCCAACTAGGTAACATCATTCAGTGCTATAAGGGAGTGGGGTTTGCTCTCATTTTATATACTAGCAGTTTGCCCCATCAGTGTTGGTGGGGAGTGTTCTTGGTGGTTCTTTGATTAGGCAGGCAAGTGATAGATGATGAGATAGATAGATAGATAGATAGATAGATAGATAGATAGATAGATAGATAGATAGATAGATAGATATAGAGAGAGTGGGGGAGAGGGAGAGGGAGGGAGGGAGAGAGAGAGAGAGATAAAGAGAGAGAGATGGGGTCCTTGGTGGAGAAGAAGAAGAAGAAGAAGAAAAAGAAGAAGAAGACAACAATGACAGCTGTGGGGTCCTTGGTGCTCTCTGAGCTGGTGTTTTTCTGGTAGATGTTTCATTAACCAACTAGGTAACATCATGAGTTTAAGTGAGTGTGGGGTTTACTCCCTTTTTACATACATTAGCTTGTCCTGCCAATTTTGTTGGGGCTGTGATCTTTTCCCTTGTAATTAGTTGGTTTACTTAGTTTGGTTAGTTGGTTACTTAGTTTTTTTTGGTAGTAAGCCTATCACAGTTCTTATACTACATGTGGAAGAAAACCCGTATATTGAAAAATGAAGAAAAAGCAGGAGTGATCTACAACATAGAGTGTAAGGATTACAACAGCTACTATATAGGACAGATAGCCAGAAGGCTAGCAGAACACATCCATGAAAACTGACATCAAGACACAATAAAAAAAACCCTCTAAAATAAAATAATAAAAACAATCTCACACCTCATGAACAGATTCAACCATAGTTTCAACGGAGAAGCTGAGCATCTGACATCCAAAAATGCTAGAGGATTTAAGGAAGCTTGACTTCCCGACTAATGAGCCATCAATAGATACACAGAGATAAACCACATTTACACACCATTCAAGAGAGCCGATAAAAAAAGCTAAGAAGGAAACAGACAGACGAGAACACATCAGCTTCAGCAACCAACACTTAGATAAGCAGGGTTTAACACAGAGAAACAATCAAGAAGAAAACAATGAACTAACAAGGAGAAATTCAACCCCCCAACCCCCAAAATAGTCAGGGCAAAGTACTGTATATAAACAGGGACCAAACCTCACACTCACTCATACCGATGATGTTACCTGGTTGAGTAATGAAACATTTGCACGCAAAAAACCATGCTCAGTGAGCACCATGGAACTCTACAATCTTGTTGTATCTCTAAAAACAGCTTAACATGCAATTTGGCAAAATGTCAGGATAGCAACCGATAATTTCGGCGAGTGGTGCTTTTTCTGATTGCACTTTATACACCACAGTTCTTCTTTCCTGCACCCCTTTAGTTATGTCCGCTTTCTTTCTGCCTTCTGTTTATAGTTTCTGCCGTTTGATTCCATCCAAAATGGTACAGGTGGTAACCATGTATGTTGGTATGTCTTTGTGTATGGTTAAGAAAACAGGGAAGGGGGCGGGGGGGGGGCTGTTAGAGGCCTGAGCAGGATGTCAGCTAGAGCTGTTAGAGCTACTGCTACATCTGCTATTGATTTTAAACAGTGCAATGAATTCTGCCTGGGAACTGCAAATTGTCTGCTTCATCCTAAAAGAAATTGAAATGTTATTGTTTACCACCAATCAAAAGAAGATTCAGCTTCAGGGTACAAGCGATGGAATAATTCTGGGAATAATTCTGATTCTAGGAAGGGATCTTAGTCAAACTTCTTACTGTTGGGCTTTGTAAGAGCCTTGGTGGCACAGCAGACTAAAGCGCTGTTAAGTAGCACCAGCTGCCTGCAATTACTGCAAGTTCGAATCTTACCAGGCTCCAGGTTGACTCAGCCTTCCATCCTTTTGAGGTAGGTAAAATGAGGACCCGGATTGTGGGGGCAATAAGCTGACTTTGTATAAAAAAAAGAACACCGCTTAGGGGGTCCCGAAAGCCCTACTAAGCAGGTATATACAAAAGTATGAAGGCTATTGCTTAACACATTGTAAGCTGCCCTGAGTCTTCGGAGAACGGCGGCATATAAATTGAATCAATCAATCAATCAATCAATCAATCAATCAATAAATAAATATATAAATAAATAAATAGACAAATATTACATAGATAACAGAGTAACGGAGTTGGAAGAGACTTTGTAGGTCATCTAGTCCAACCCCCCACCTCACCCAAGCGGGAGACCCTACACCAGGGGTCAGCAACCTGTGGCTCTGGAGCCGCATGTGGCTTTTTCATCCCTCTGCTGCGGCTCCCTGTTGCTGGTCGGCTCCACCATTGATAGAGCTTTTGGTTAGGACAGGTAGAGGAAAAAGGGTGCCGTGCTAGGAGGAGACTCTATGGTGGGGGAACTGGACTTCTGGTCAACTCCAGAATTGAACGGGGGGCTTCCGGTTAGGACTTTTGTGGCTCTTCGAGTGTTTAAGGTTGCTGACCCCTGCCTACACCATTTCGGACAAATGGCAGTCCAATCTCTTCTTGAAAGCCTCCAGTGATGGACCTGATGACTGATCGCAACAAAATCTCTCTTCCTGCCAGAGGATAGCAATAACACTTAGATTTGCTGTATATATTGCTTCACATGTCTATGCAGATTCTCAGTCATCCAGGTCATGGTTGTTCCAAAAGTGCTTTTTTCAAGAGACAACTGGACTTTCTGGTTTCTCTTTGAAGACGTTTCACTTCTCGTCCAAGAAGCTTCTTCAGTTCTGACTGGGATTCCCCACCATCCAGTCAGAACTGAAGAAGCTTCTTGGATGAGAAGCGAAACGTCTTGAAAGAAAAAAAACAACAACAACAGAAAGTCCAGTTGCCTCTTGAAGAAAAGCATCTTTGGGCATACTGCTTCATCATACTTGACAGTCTTCTCTAAGTGGTTTACAGAGTCAGCACATTGCCGATCCCACCCCCCAAAAAAATTAGGGTTCTCATTTTATTGACCTCGGAAGGATGGAAGACTGAGTCAATCTGGTGCGCCAGTTACACCCTTTCCTAGACAGGGATGACCTCCCTACAGTCACCCAAGCTCTCGTTATCTCTCGTTTGGACTACTGCAATGCCCTCTATATGGAGCTGCCCTTGGGGTGTACCCGGAGGCTCCAGCTGGTCCAGAATGCGGCTGCGCGGGTTGTTATGGGAGCTTCCCGTTACTCCCGTGTTACACCTCTCCTGCGCGAGCTGCACTGATTACCGGTGGTCCTTCGGATCCGCTTCAAGGTGCTGGTACTTATCTATAGAGCCCTACATGGCATGGGCCTGGGGTACTTGCAGGACCACCTCCTGCCTGCCTCCAACCGCCCACTGCACTCACATAGGACTGCCCTCCTCCGGGTGCCATCGGCCAGACAATGCTGGCTGATGACATCCAGGATGAGGGCATTCTCTGTGGGTGCGCCAACCCTCTGGAATGGGTTACCCACGGGGCTCCAGATGGCCCCCGACCTCCGTTCTTTCCACCTTGACCTGAAGACATGGCTTTTCTAACAAATTTGCTGATCTGATCAGTGATTTTTAATTAGGAGATTTTAATTGATTATTTTAGCAGCTGTTTCATTGTTTTTATCCTTTTAATTTCTGTGAGCCGCCCCGAGTCCTTTGGGAGAAGGGCGGCATATAAGTATGAAAAATAAATAAATAAATAAATAAACCTTGAGCCGGTGAGAATCGAACACTTGGCAGTGAGCAGACTTAGCCTGCAATGCTCCATTCTAAACACTGTGCTACCACATCTCATTAGATAGACCCAGTATTTCTTAACCTTGGCCATGTTAAGATGCATGGACTTCAACTCCCAGAATTCCCTGGCAGCTTGGCTCTGCAATACCCAAATCAATGACAAACCTTAGGGATTTATTCACACAACGTGCCAAGCTTGGTTACTGTTAATCTTTGGTTACATTTTGAGAGTTGGGTTGGTTATCAAGATGGTACAAACTCAAACAATTTGCAATTCCATGCACTGTGCCAAATTGTGACAGTGGGATAATTCAGGAACCGGGTTAAACGTGCTCTGAAGATGCAGCCCTGCTCATCTACATCCAAGGAGTTCTCCTATCTTTTTCAAACTATTATTACTTTTGAGTTGATCTCTTTTTTGGGGGGGTTCTTATTCTGTCCCACCCAACATCATCCGGAAAGTTTGCTCTCTTCACCCATAATGGCAAACAAAAATTAAATCTATAATTATCATTACTAATTCCACTTAATTAGTCACAAGCCACCAGCCAAAATTGGCTTTCTCATAATTATCAGATAAGCAGTAAGCACATCGCATAGATTATAATTAACAGTACTTAATTAAGACCTAATATATACACACCCCTTTCTCTCAAAGTAGGCTTAATTGAGTTCATAGCACCAGCAGCTGAGAAACCTTACTCTTTCATTACCTCTTGCAAGTTCTTTAAAACCAGCCATTTTTTTCCTCAACCCCCCCCCAACTTAGACAGAATTGAGTATTAACATCTGCCCAAACAGCTAGGCTGCAGGTGGAAAATCAGATTTATTGGGAGCCTTGGTAAGTGGCAGGAAATTACCAAATCCTGCCGATACATCAGCCCTACTAAATTATCATTTGTAGTTCTCTTTAGGAAAGTCAGTGGGGGTATGCTGGTTAGACAATGATGCTAGATGACAATTGGAGGGATTGGGAGTTTTAATCCTGGTTTAGGCACAGACGTCTTCTGGGTGATTTTGGGCCAGCCACTTTCTTTCTCTCTCCGCTTTAGGAGGAAGGTAATACTAAATGATGCCCTTGAGGTGATGTCCCAGTGCCTGGAGGCCGTGCGGATCTGGATGGGGAGTAACAGGCTTTGACTCAACCCTTCCAAGACCGAGTGGCTGTGGCTTCCGGCGTCCCGATATAGCCAGCTGGTGCCATCGCTGGCTATTGGGGGCGAGTTATTGGCCCCCACGGATAGGGCTCGCAACTTGGGCGTCCTCCTGGATGCAGGGCTGTCTTTAGAAGAGCATATGACGGCTGTCACCAAGGGGGCTTTTTATCAGGTCCGCCTGATTCGCCAGTTGCGTCCCTTTCTGGATCGGGATTCCTTACGCACGGTCACTCATGCCCTCGTCACTTCCCGCCTGGACTATTGCAATGCTCTCTACATGGGGCTCCCCTTGAGGAGTACCCGGAGGCTCCAACTGGTGCAGAATGCGGCCGCGCGGGGGATTATGGGAGCAAGGGGTCGCTCCCATGTGACACCTCTCCTGCGTGAACTGCATTGGCTTCCAGTGGTCTTCCGGGTGTGCTTCAAGGTGTTGGTTACCACCTTTAAAGTGCTCCATGGCATAGGACCTGGGTATTTGCGGGACCGCCTTCTGCCGCCGATAGCCTCCCACCGACCAGTACGCTCTCACAGAGAGGGACTCCTCAGGGTGCCGTCAGCTGGTGACCCCCATGGGGAGAGCCTTCTCTGTGGCAGCTCCCGCCCTCTGGAACGATTTGGCCCCGGAGATAAGAAGGATATCGGATTTCCGGGTCTTTCGCCGTGCCCTGAAAACTTTTCTTTTCCATCAAGCAGGGCTGGCGTGAACCCCCCCCCCTTTTTTTTAGTTTGTTAGTTGTTTAGCTTTTAATCTGTCAATGGGTTTTAATTTGAATTGTTTTAAATTTGGGCCAAAGTATATAATTCTTTTAATACTTTTTAAATTTTGTATTGTTATGTGTTTTAGTTTTGGCTGTGCACCCCTCTGAGTCCACCAGGAGAAAGGCAGTATATAAATTGAATAAAATAAAAATAAAAATAAATAAATAAATAAACCCTTTCTTGAAAATGTTGCCAGGAAAAGAAAAAAAAAAACTAAGAGAACAGAATAAGAATCGGAGCTGAAGAAGCTTCTTGGATGAGAAGCGAAACGTCTTCAAAGAAAAACCAGAAAGTCCAGTTGCCTCTTGGAAAAAAAAGCACCTTTGGGACAACCATGATCTGGATGACCAAAAATCTCCATAAACAGAATAAGAACAGAATAACAATTGGAAGGGATCTTGGAGGTCTTCTAGTCCAACCCCCTGCTCACTCAGGAGACCTATACTAGGGATTCGAACCACCGAACTGCCGACCTTTCTGATCAACAAGCTCCATGTCTTTAGCCATTGAGCCACCTAGTCAGGTGTCTAAAGGAAGTCAGAAACACGGACACAAACTTGTAGTTTTATATAAATAAATATAGTTTACACCTTTATATACATCAATATAATGGGAGCATCATGAGGTAAATCACAGCACACAGAAGAAAAAGGCGGCAGGGGGGGAGGGATACTCCCCCTCCACACCCACAGCAACCAATCACAGTGCAGATTGCCTCACGCAAGAGCCAGCGCTCTCCAATCAATCAACTATAACTGTGTGTTCTGGATCATTGTACCAACCCCTACTGTTCCAGCTACTAAATTTAAATATATTAACATAGTCCAGCCCCCTGCTCAAGCAGGACACCCTACACCATTCTGGGTAAAATGGCTGTCCAGTCTCTTCTTAAAAACTTCCAATGTTGGAGCATTCACAACTGTAAATCAAGCAGGGGTGGGCTTCAAAAATTTTAGCAACCAGGCTTCAAAAATTTTGCCTGGTTGCTGGGTGGGCGTGGCCTAGTCAGCTTCCTGTACCATAGTGTGGGGGGGGGGGTGGTTTGCCCTCCCCAGGCTCCAAAGGCTTTTCTTCAGCCTCCAGGAGGTCGAAAATGGTCTCCCCAGGCTCTGGAGGCCCTCCCAAACTTCTGGTAGGCCTGTTTTTTGTCCTTCTCGAGCCTCCGCACACACCCTGCACTTACCTGCATCCAAAATGGGTCACGTGGGGACTCCTGGGAGGGGAGGGGCAGGGTGGGAGGGGCCAGCCAGGAGTGGGATTTGGGGGTTCTCCAAACTGCACAGAATCTTAGCTAAAGGTTCTCCCGAACCCCCAGCATCCCACCTTTGGAGTCAAGCCATTCCACCAGTTAATTGTTCTCACTGTCAGGAAATTTCTCCTTAGTTCTAGATTGGTTCTCTATGTGGACCAACAATCTGGACTTGACCGCACAGTTGCCAGAATTCAACGCTAATACAAAGGCAGCCCTTTCATCAACACACATCATTAAGAAGTCACAGTGGCACAGTGGTTAGAATGCAGTACTGCAAACTCCTTCTGTTGATCACCGGCTGCCAGCAGTTTGGCAGTTCGAATCTCACCAGGCTCAAGATTGACTCAGCCTTCCATCCTTCTGAGGGGGGTAAAATGAGGACTGAGATCATGGGTGGGGGGGGCAATAGGCTGACTCTGTAAACCGCTTAGAGCAGGCTGTAAAGTACTGTGAAGCGGTATATAAGTCTAAGTGCTGTTGCTACCACTAAGCCAATGGTGTTTAATCAGACAAAGCCAAGAAGCAACAGGTTTACAATATTAGACTAAGGAATGAAAAGGGATAAAGAGGAGTTAAATGTTAAAAAAAAATGGATCAGCTTTCTGTAGGAATGACAAAGACTGTTTGCTACAACAATGTCACCTTCAATGCAAATACAGGGTCGCTTTGATTGGGAGGATTTCATTTCAATTGGTTTTCTGAGCAATATTTGCAGAGTTCTTCCTAAGTAGGATGGGGGAAAAAATTGAAATTTTCTCAAGTTCAGAAACCTAGGGGAAATGAAAGTGGCATGTCTGATCAGTCCTGGGAATACAGTTAGAAGTGGATGTCTCTGATTTTCTTAACAAGGAACGAAAAGAGAAAGAAGGAGAGAAAGGAAGGGAGGAGAAAAGAAAGAAGAAAGAAAGAGAGAGAGAGAGAGAGAAAGAAAGAAAGAAAGAAAGAAAGAAAGAAAGAAAGAAAGAAAGAAAGAAAGAAGAAAAGGAAGGAAGGGCTTGGGAAAAAAGGCATAGGGGAGGAATGAAAGAATAAGGAAGGAAGAAGGAAGGAAGGAAGGAAGGAAGGAAGGAAGGAAGGAAAGAAGGAAGGAAGGAAGGAAGGAAGGAGAGCATCTATACCAAGGGGTCCTTGTTTACTTAGATGATATTGTGGTCTGCCAGCTTGCCTCAGTGCTTTGATTTGGGCTTCAGCTTCCACTTGTTGGGCAACATTGTTGAATCTGACCTGCATCAGCTGGACGTACTGTATTTCAGGGTTCCAAGTATCACCCCCAACAAAATCGAACTCTGTGGCTTGAGTTTCCTCAAAGCTAATTTTTATTAGAGATGTCATATTGGCATATCTGGGAAAACCCGAATCTGAGAGCTTCCGGGTTTTCCTCACCCAAAAGAAAGTTCAAGTCCTTGCCCTTCACCCACATGTCCATAACACAAATCAATCACGTACCCTCTGGAACAGAAGATACCTTCTCATTCTTCTCAGCACAGCTGCAGGGCACAATGGTCTTGACTTTCTGGAAAGAATGTTATTTTGACTACATATCATCTTCACTCCATACAATCCCATCCCACAATACAAGTGTTACTTGAAACCCTGACAATGAGAGAGAGAGAGGGAGGGAGGGAGGGAGGGAGGGAAAGGAAGGAAGGAAGGAAGGAAGGAAGGAAGGAAGGAAGGAAGGAAGGAAGAAAGAAAGAAAGAAAGAAAGAAAGAAAGAAAGAAAGAAAGAAAGAAAGAAAGAAAAGGAAGAGCTAGGGAAAGAAGGCATGGGGAGGAATGAAAGAGGAAGGAAGGAAGGAAGGAAGGAAGGAAGGAAGGAAGGAAGGAAGGAAGGAAGGAAGGAAGGAAGGAAGGAAGGAAGGAAGGCTCTGATGTGTCAATGCTGCAGTTCACCTCCCTGGAAGAGGCCATCCTGGGGGAGGATGCTGCCTTTGCACACAACTCCAAGTCGTTCCTCTTCCTTCAGCCTCTGCTGCATGGGAGAGATAGCCCAGGTTCCCGCTGGTGATTAGTGACCTCAGTTGTCCTCCTGACAGCTTGAACTGCTGTAGGTACAGATTTGAGCACGGTTTGATATTGGAAGGGAGAACGAATGAATAAAATGAGTGAAATCCATCTGCAGGGAGGGAGGGAACCGTGGGGTGGTGGGAGGGTGGGGGAAAGCAAAGATCAGAAAGAGAGAAAGTAATGTTTCTCCTGCAGGGACAACATACAAAATCAGGAAGATGGGCTGCTTCAACGCTGGAGTCCTATCTGTCCTTTGGCTTCTATCTGACTCACTTGCCCTCCTGTTATTTATTGTTCTGATTGAATCTTGAATGCAGTGGGGCCAGATAATGATGCTCTTACCTGGTTAAAGATATTCCCAAGATGCCCACACTTGCATTTCTCCCCCCCATCTCTCTTGTCCCGCCTCCCCAGTTAAAAGGTAAAGGGTTCCCCTCGCACATATGTGCTAGTCGTTCGTGACTCTAGGGGTGTGTGTGCTCATCTCCGTTTCAAAGCTGAAGAGCCAGCGCTGTCCAAAGACATCTCCATGGTCATGTGGCCGGCATGACTCAATGCCAAAGGCGCATGGAACGCTGTTCCCTTCCCACCAAAGGTGGTCCCTGTATTTCTACTTGCATTTTTTATGTGCTTTCGAACTGCTAGGTTGGCAGAAGCTGGGCCAATAACGGGAGCTCACCCCGTTACGTGGCGCTAGGGATTTGAACCGCTGAACTGCAGACCTTTCCATCGACAAGCTCAACGTCTTAGCCACTGAGCCACCACGTCCTTCTCTCTCCCTCTCACCCCCAGTTATATGCAGTTTAATTCTGGCATCATGTAGCTGCAGGAGGTAACATATGTGTGAGTGGGTGGGTTTGCCCAATCATTTTCTATCGATTGAGTTTTATTAATACACCCAACTCCCTAGCTAGACAACCAATTAAAAGCCTGGCTGTGGTTTAACATATACATTATTATTATTAGCAAGCGATTAGGGAGTGTATGATGTGTGCTAATATAGACGGAATTCTTCTAATCTTTTGCAATTTATAGAACCATCAATGTGATTCCTTCAGAAGAGAAGAAGTGTAGATTGGCTGTCAACTCCGCTAGGTAAACCGAACCAGGAAATCAATTATTTCTTGCTCCCCCACCCCTCTCTTCTATTCAATCATATTCTAATTCTCAGACACTGCCTGGACTAGTCCCTGAAGTTTTCTTGGCAAGTTATTTTTTAGAAGTGGTTTGCCGTTGCCTCCTTCCTAGGGCTGAGAGAAAGGGATGGCCCCAAGGCTGGATTTATGTCTAAAACAGAACTAGAACTCATGGTCTCCTGATGATTGGCCCAACGTTACCCACCCAGCTTTCATGCCTACAGCAGGACTAAAACTCACTGTCTCCTGGTGATTGGCCCAAAGTCACCAACCAGCTTTCATGCCCCAAGGCAGGAGTAGAACTCATAATCTCCTGGTGAATTACCTAACGACACCCAGCTGATTTTCATGCCTAAAACAGAACTAGAACTCACAGTCTCCTGGTGATTGACTCAAAATCACCCAGCTGGCTTTTGTGCCTAAGGTGGGACTACAACTCACACTCTCCTGGTGATTGGCCCAAAGTCATCAACCAGCTTTCATGCCCCAAGGCAGGAGTAGAACTCATAATTTCCTGTTGAATTACCTAAGGACACCCAGCTGATTTTCATGCCTAAAACACAACTAGAACTCACAGTCTCCTGGTGATCGACTCAAAATCACCCAGCTGGCTTTTGTGCCTAAGGTGGGACTACAACTCACACTCTCCTGGTGATTGGCCCAAAGTCATCAACCAGCTTTCATGCCCCAAGGCAGGAGTAGAACTCATAATTTCCTGTTGAATTACCTAAGGACACCCAGCTGATTTTCATGCCTAAAACAGAACTAGAACTCACAGTCTCCTGGTGATCGACTCAAAATCACCCAGCTGGCTTTTGTGCCTAAGGTGGGACTACAACTCACACTCTCCTGGTGATTGGCCCAAAGTCACCCAACCAGCTTTTATACCTGAGGCAGGACTAGAACTCATGGTCTCCTGGTTATTAACCCAAAGTCACCCAGCTGGTTTTCCTGTCAAAGTAGGATTAGAACTCAGTTTTTCCATTCGTTCTTCCATTATGGGGATTAATATCCCTCCTTACCTCTACTAGTAAATCTGATGTGGTGTCAAGAACGAAGTGGAAAAGACAAAGCACACCATATAAAAGACATTCCTCCTTAATCTGTATCAGCATGTAGGAGATACAAGATAGGGCAGATCTTCTTTGATCTGAGAGTTTGGAGAATGAAAGACTCTATAGAGGAGAAACCAATTTTTTTTCTAAGATGCAAAGTTAACTTAGATTTGACTCATCCTCTCTTCTTACCTCTTTTGTCCTGGATGAGTCATGCTGTAGATGGCTTCTAAAACCTCTCAAAATGTAGCACATCACTCTTTGTTGCACCCTGGAGGCTAAGGAAGATGACTCAGGGAGTAATTTGTTAGCTCCTTCAGGCCTTCTACCTTTTAGGCCAGTGTTTATATGTGCTTTCAAAAATACGAAAGGTAGATCCATGCCAGAATCTAAGCATAGCTGTCCAAAATAGAAATTCAGTCTTGTTTAAAGCTTTGATTGGCTTTGATCAGTATAATACAAGTGGCAGCTATTGATTTTTTATTATTATTAAATTTATATACCGCCCTACTCCCGAAGTACTCAGGGCGGTGAACAGGCACAAAATAAAATACATAGATACAAAAGTTAGAAACATAATTAAAACCAGATTAAATAATTTAGCCTGAGACAAGTAAAAATCCCAATAATTTAAAACAGATTAAAATTTTGATTTAAAAGAATTTTAAAACAGGGGAGAAAATTAGGCCAGGCCGGCTTGCTGGAATAAGAGGGTCTTAAGAGTATGGCGGAAAGTGCGCAGATCCGGGATCCTCCGTATCTCTGGGGGGAGCTCGTTCCAGATAGTGGGTGCCCCCACAGAGAAGGCCCTCCCCCTGGGGACCGCCAGTCGATATTGTTTGCTGACAGTACCCAGAGGAGCCCCTCTCTATGAGAGCGTACCGGCTGGTGGGAGGCTGTTTGTGATAGTAGGTGGTCCCGTAAATAACCAGGTCCTAAGCCATGGAGCGCTCTAAAGGTGGAGACCAAAACCTTGAAGAGCACCTGGAAGACCACTGGGACCCAGTGCAGCTGGCGCAGGAGAGGTGTCACATGGGAGCGCCATGTTGCTCCCATAACCACCCGCACGGCCTCACTCTGCGCCAGTTGGAGCCTCCGGGTGTTCCTCAAGGGGAGCCCCATGTAGAGAGTGTTGCAGTAGTCCAGGCTGGAAGTCACAACGGCATGAGTGACTGTGTGTAGGGAGTCCCAATCCAGAAAGGGACGCAACTGGCGAATCAAGCGAACCTGATGAAAAATCCTCCTGGTCACGGCCGTCAAGTGCTCTTCTAAAGACAGCCATGAATCCAGGAGGACACCCAAGTTGCGAGCCCTCTCCGTGGGGGCCAGCGATTCGCCCCCAATAGTCAGCGATGGCGTCAACTGACTATATCGGGACATCGGAAACCATAGCCACTCGGTCTTGGATGGGTTGAGCCTGAGCCTGTTCCTCCCCATCCAGATCCGCACGGCCTCCAGACACCGGGACATCACTTCAAAAATAAGGAAAGGCTCTCACTGGAAACTCTATTGCTGGGGTGCGTAGAGTAAGAATAGGAAACTTAGTGCTTTCCAGATGCATAGGATTGCAGCAGGGATCCAAACTTGGCAACTTGAAGACTTGTGGACTTCACGTCCCAGAATTCCCCAGACAGACATCCGCCACTGCACAATATCTCATGTCCATATTTTTTTTTTTTCCTTAAATGAACCTGGGTCAGAACTGCCGTTCTTTCCAGTCCAATGTCAACTATTTTCAACCATGCTGGCTAGAGAATTCTAGGAGTTGAAGTCCACAAATCTTAAAGTTGCCAAGATTGGATACCCCTGGATTGCAGCTTTCCCACAGTATTTTTTTTTTATTTATTTATATGCCGCCCTTCTCCGGAGATTCAGGGTGGCTTACAATGCGCTAAGCAATAGCCTTCATTCTTTTGTATATTTATACAAAGTCAGCTTATTGCCCCCACAACTGGGTCCTCAATTTACCTACCTTAGAAAGGATGGAAGGCTGAGTCAACCTTGAGCCTTGGCGAGATTCAAACCTGCAGTAATTGCAGGCATCTGGTCTTAATAACCAGCTTAATAACAGGGTGCCTTAGACCACTGTACTACCAAGTACAGTCGGGGCCAGGGGTGAAATCCAGCAGGTTCTGACAGGTTCTGGAGAACTGGTAGCGGAAATTTTGAGCAGTTCGGAGAACTGGCAAATACTACCTCTGGCTGGTCCCAAAGTGGGGTGGGAATGGAGATTTTGAAATATCCTTCCCCCAGGAGTGGGGAGGGAATGGAGATTTTGCAGTATCCTTCCCCTGCCAAGCCCACAAAGCCACGCCCACAAAGCCACCACACCCACCACACCACGCCCACAGAACCAGTAGTAAAAAAAATTGGATTTCACCACTGGTCGGGGCTCATTGGAGTTGTTGTCCAAAACATCTGAAGGATTTCCAATTGACATCTCGGAGCATAGTTGACACTGAATTGGAAAGACCCAGCAGTTCTGATCAAGGTTCCTTTGGTTAAACAACAACAACAACAACAACAACAAAAGGGTGTGAGATGTTTTGCATTGTGGGCTCTTCCCCAAAGGTCTTTCATGCAAGAGCAACTGAATGATCATGCTGCCACATGGTGAGAGCTTTGGGAAGGAATTCGAGGACTGAGGAAATTATCACCAAAATTAGTGCATGACTAACAATGAGTGTGGGACGTGGTGGTTCAGTGGCTAAGACGCTGAGCTTGTCGATTGAAAGGTTGGCAGTTCAGCGGTTCGAATCCCCAGAGCCACGTAACGGGGTGAGCTCCCATTACTTGTCCCAGCTTCTGCCAACCTAGCAGTTCGAAAGCAGATAAAAAAAATGCAAGTAGAAAAATAGGGACCACCTTTGGTGGAAAGGTAACAGCGTTCCGTGCACTTTTGGCGTTGAGTCATGCCGGCCACATGACCACGGAGATGTCTTCGGAAAGCACTGGCTCTTCGGCTTTGAAACGGAGATGAGCACCACCCCCTAGAGTCAGGAACGACTAGCATGTATGTATGAGGGGAACCCCTCTTCCCTTCCACCGGTGGTTTTACCACATGTGTGGTAAACTTCACCTCACAGAATTTATGCTGGCTGGGGGATTCTGGGAGGTGAAGTCCACACGTCTTTAAGTTGCCAGGGTCAAAGAAACACTAACATTAAGGATTCCGAGCAGACACCAGGTCGTTTCATAGAATAGAATAGAATTCTTTATTGGCCAAATGTGATTGGACAGACAAGGAATTTGTCTTGGTGCATCTGCTCTCAGTGTACATAAAAAGACAAGATACATTCGTCAAGAATCATAAGGTACAACACTTAATGATAGTCATAGGGTACAAATAAACAATCGAATCATACTAGGAAACAATATTAGAGCCTTGATAGTACAGTGGTCTACACACCCTGTTATTAACATAGCTGCCTGCTATTTACTGCTGGTTCGAATCTCTCCAAGGCTCAAGGTTGACTCAGCCTTCCATCCTTTCTAAGGTAGGTGAAATGAGGACCCAGATTGTGGGGGCAATAAGCTGACTTTGTATAAAATATACAAAAGTATGAAGGCTATTGCTTAACGCACTGTAAGCCGCCCTGAGTCTCCGGAGAAGGGCGGCATATAAATCAAATTAAAAAATAAATAAATAAATAAATAAATAAATCGTAAGGATAGAAGCAATAAAGTTACAGTCATGCAGTCATCATAAGTGGGAGGAGATGGGTGATAGGAATAATGAGAAGATTAATTAATAGTAATGCAGACTTAGCGAATCCTTTGACAGTGTTGAGGGAATTATTTGTTTAGCAGAGTGATGGCGTTCGGGGAAAACCTGTTCTTGTGTTTAGTTGTTTTGGTGTGCAGTGCTCTATAGCACCGTTTTGAGGGTAGAAGTCGAAACAATTTATGTCCAGGATGTGAGGGGTCTACAGATATTTTCACAGCCCTCTTTTTGACTCCTGCATACAGGAGGCAGGTTGCTAGTAATTCATTTTCATTTGGAAGTAAAGAACTAAAAGACAGAAGTCACCCCGAAAGAAGTCTAGGAGTTGTCTTCTTTGCGCATTTACGCGCAATCCGATTTTGTTTTGTTTTCTGTGAGGGGAAAATTCCTTCAGCTTGCCTCTTTACCTTTCAATCAGGTAGAAGAGCTAAGAATATCCCTCGCAAAGGCTGTTCTCCTTGCACGGATCGGCTCTACAGAAGGTGCAGCGCTACCGATGGCGATATTTATTGTGCTATGTTGGGGATGTTATTGTCTAAATATAAGCATCAAACTAAGCAATTGGAAATAAAAATAGGAGAAGGCATGTACCTAAAGTGGCTAGAGTCCAAATGTATCATGTTTCAGTTGCAAAACATAATGCTGCAGAGTGAAACCCCTTCAGGGATAGAAAAGCCATCTGGCTTCCCATTCAGAGGAGGAAAAAAAAAAAAACCCTCTCGCTTGTTCTGTATTTATAAAGAGGTGATTTGTGTTTAAAGCAAATATTATTTTTGCTCACTAGTCTAAGCACAGGGAGAGAGAGAAAGAAAGAGGAGAGAGAATGCAGACGCAAGCAATTGGAAAGAAACTGCTTATGCATTTAAATGACAATTAATTTTCTGATTGTTTGGAAAGGTGATTAAGGATCTGAAAACTTACAGAGATACAACAAACCATAAAGCACAGACTATCCGCTAACAATAGGGTAGGAGGAGGGATTTAACCGAGATAGAATACATCTATTTTTGATGAATGTTTGGGGCAAAATCTTTGCTACAATCTCCAGGATCTACAGTATAAATACATTCCTGTGACTTGGGTCTTCAGAAGCTTAGGACAAATACAACTAGAAACTAAGCTACTTGGGTTAAAGTTTTGTTTAAAAGCTACCTAGGTGACTAAGAGTGAGTGTGTGTGTTGGGATGGTCTTCTGCTTCAAAGGGAGGGGGAAAATTAACTTTACTAAAAACATTGAGAGCTTATGCACCAGAGACAAATTCCTTGTGTGTCCAATCTCACTTGGCCAATAAAGAATATCTTCCCTTCCCTTCCCTTCCCTTCCCTTCCCTTCCCTTCCCTTCCCTTCCCTTCTCTTCTTTCATCCTGTCCTGTCCGATCCTATCCCATCCCATCCCATCCCATCCCATCCTTTCCATTTCCACCTTCTCTTCTCTTCTCTTCTCTTCTCTTCTCTTCTCTTCTCTTCTCTTCTCTTCTCTTCTCTTCTCTTCTCTTCTCTTCTCTTCCCTTCCCTTCCCTTCCCTTCCCTTCCCTTCCCTTCCCCTCCCCTCCCCTCCCCTCTACCCTACCCTACCCTACTCTGTTCTAAATGCAGACATATAGACACATAGACTCTAGTCTGCTACTAATAAAATTGGATGGCCTATGGTCAGCCGAACTAGAACAAGGATGATGATGGTGGTGGTGATAGCAAAGATAATGGTGGTGGTGGTGATGGTGATGGTGATGATGATGATAATGAGTCTCCTGAACAAATGTAGATCAGTGAATTGCAAAATTGACACTCACTTCTAACCCAGCATGAGATACCACAAGTCTTCATGCCAGGAAGGCTTCTTTTATGTCAGCATTCCACACTCCCTGGATAGGTGGGCATAGCTTGGCAGCTGTAGCCAATTACTGCTCACAAGGCATGTCTTCTCTTGCTAGAGTTTGGCAGGGACATTTGCAATGGATTCTTTTGCTCTCTTAATCTCTACACTTCAGTCTCTTACTCTGGGAGGATTTGGAAGGAAGGTGGAGATTTCAGCCACTGTCACTAATATTTCTGAAATAGTTAATTCATATAGAATTTTGTGTGGTGTGTGTGTGTTTGTGCCTTCAAGTCAGCATAGACTCCTGGCAGTTGCCTGGACAAGTCCCTGAAGTTTTCTAGGCAAAGTTTTGGAAATGGTTTACCATTGCCTCCTTCGGAGGGTTGAGAAAGAGAGAGAGAATGGGCCAAGGTCACCCAGCCAGCTTTGGATCTAAGGTCAGACTGGAACTCACATTCTCCCAATTTGTATCCCAGCCCCTTAACTACCCCACCAAGCTGTCTCTCCACTTTAGTTTGAAGCAGGAGTGTCCAATCTTGGCAATTTGAAGACTTGTGGACTTTCCCAGCCAGCATAGTCCACACATCTTAAAGTTGCCAAGGTTGGAGACCCATGGTTTAGGGCATTACAGATTGACAGATTTTATAGATTAACAGAGTTGGAAGGGACCTTGTTGGAAGGGATCTAGTCCACCCCTGCCCAAACAGGAGACCCTACACCTTTTCTGGCAATCCAGTCTCTTCTTGAAAGCCTCCAGTGATGAAGCTCCCACAACTTCTGAAGGCAACTTCTGTTCCATGGGTTGATTGTTCTCCCTGTCAGAAAATTTCTCCTTATTTCCAGATCAATCCTCTCCTTGATCAGTTTCCATCCATTATTCCTTGCCTGGCCTTCGCGTCCTTTGGAAAATAGCTTGACCCCCTCCTCTCTGTGACAACCGTTCAAATGTTGGAACACTGCTATCCTGTCTCGTCTGGTCCTTCTCTTCACTAGACATTAATAATAAGATTACCAGATCTGGGCTGCCCAAATCCAGATGTTTGCTAGATGGCAACAGTCATATATAGACCATTTTTTTAGCTCCTTGCTGCCATTTAGCAACTTTCCAGAATTTCACAGCCCAGATCTGGTAACTGTGTCTAGAATAAAATACCCAATGGACCATTCCATCCTTGTGTTTGAACTTCAACTTCTATAATCCTTTCCAATTTGATGCTTTGCCTGGGTTGATATAAATCCAAATCATCTAGACAGCATGGACTTAAACCATAAAATCCTGCTCCTCCACCTTCATAAATGCAAGGCAAGTTGGAAAAGGATTTTCTTAATATTAAACATACTCCAGCCAAAAGAGATTTGCTTTGAAGTCTCGGTGAATAGAGAAGGAAAGTTAATTTTCCACTGAAATTGATGGGACTGAGGCTGTATCCGTAGGTACTGCAGATATCATAGAAAAAGTATCAAGGCGAAGTTCTGCAACTTTGCAAGTGAGGCTGAGGAAGACGGTTGCATGAAATCTCGACTCCATTGTGAGTCAAGATAGGATGCTCAGAGCAACAGGATGAAATATAATAATCTATAATATATAGAAATAAATTCATTTATTTCTATTAGGCTCTTCAGCAGCTGCCTAAAGTGATTCTTTTCCAGAAAGCATAATTTCATAGAGTTCTCTTCAGCAAGATTTATTGAAATGAGAGGGATTGGGTTACACAAGTTCTTGCAATTAAAACTACTTTTTTTAAAGAGTCCATAAACCATCATGTCCATTATGGAGGAGATTTCAATCAACTTTGAGTGAATTCTATAAAACTGAACTCTTTAATGTCTCGGTGCCTATCTATCTATCTATCTATCTATCTATCTATCTATCTATCTATCTTCTATCTATCTAATGTTTTTCTATCAAGGCATGTTGTCCACCCCAACATGTGGGAGGGAGCATCTATCTATCTATCTATCTATCTATCTATCTATCTATCTATCTATCTATCATCTATCTATCTAATGTTTTTCTATCAAGGCATGTTGTCTACCCCAACATGTGGGAGGGAGCATACTGCTTCCCTTTTGCCTTTCAGTTCCAATCCAGGAGCCCGCATTCATGACAAACCATTTTATACCAAATTTATATTTCATTGATAAAGAAATAAAAGGAGACTAGTATAGATCTATTTCAAGCTATTTAGCTCTCATCAGCTAGCCACACCCTTACTTGGAGTCGAACTTGGTTCGAGGGAGCATTCTGCTTCCCTTTCACCTTTTGAATCCAAGAAAGGGTATGGCTAGTTGATGAGAGCTAAATAGCTTGAAATAGATCTATAATAGATCTATAGATCTATGAGAAAACAGATCTATATTAGTATCCCTTTACTAGTCTATACTAGTCTCTCTTTATTTCTTTATCAGCAAAATATTATATACATACATACATACATACATACATACATACATACATACATATATATGTAGGTCTTTGGTTATTCGGGTTTTCTCCCGTGTAAAATTGGAGGTTTCTTGGCAACGTTTCGACGAAGTCTCATTTGTCATCTTCAGGCTGGTGTCTTCGGCTTCGTGCTTCTAGGAGCAATGTGACGAATGAGACTTGCCAAGAAACCTCCAATTTTACGCGGGAGAAAACCCGAATAACCAAAGACCTACATACAAACACCCGCGAAAATCTCAGAATATCTATATCTATATCTATATCTATATCTATGTCTATGTCTATGTCTATGTCTATGTCTATGTCTATATCTATATCTATATCTATATCTATATCTATCTATCTATCTATCTATCTATCTATCTATCTATCATCTCTCTCTCTCTCTCTCTCTCTCTCTCTCTATATATATATATATATATATATATATATATATATATATGTATATATATATATATATATATATATATATATATATATATATATATATATATATATATATATATATATATATATGAGCATACAGGAATCAGACACTGTGGCTTCTTTTATATATAAGAAGCCACAGTGTCTGATTCCTGTATGCTCAGCCATAAACCTCAAATCATAACAGCTAGCTCTACAATTTACTGAATCGAAATCCAACTATTTGAATCAAGCTAATTAAATCCAATTCTATGCCGTTATAAATATGGAGGTTGGCAAACACAGAACAATTACATAACATAAAGGGATCTTAAAATCCATAATTAAGGATAATCAAAACTATTTGATTGTTCAAATCTTAATAATTTTAACCTTCATAATGAAAATTAAGATTCATAAAAGCATGTTTGAAATAACAGTAGGAGAAGCCGCCCAGATCTATAGAATTAAATCTATTTGTTTTGAAAAGTTGTATGCAGTGGTGGGATTCAGCCGGTTCGCACCACTTCGGGAGAACCGGTTGTTAACTTCCTGAGCAGTTTGACAAACTGGTTGTTGGAAGAAATCATTAGGGCAGAGAACCGGTTGTTAAATTACTTGAATCCCATCATTGGACGTATGTATAACAAAGTTGTGTAGTTCTAAGTTTTGGTTTGGACTTCTGATTTCTCTAAAAAGAGTGGTATGGATCTCAAGAAAATTTGGCCCTTAGGTAACACTAATTGGTGGCAAGGAAATGAGGACACTTTTGTGAAATGCTGGCCATATCCACCATAAAGATGAACTTTCAAGGGAAAAAAAAAACGAGACAGATAAAAAAATAAAATAAAAACGGAGGCCATCTTTCATTTATTTTGTTTTATTTCACCAGGGGCGAAAATGCAGCTTCTTTAACTGAAGCCTGTCACTCTAGAAATAATCTGTGGCTGGGGATTTCAACATCCACTCCAGCAATATTTTATTCTGACCCTAAGCAAAATCGATAGCTCATTTCCCCCCCCTTTCCTTTCAGAAAGCTGGTTTTCTCTCCCCCCCTCCCCCCCCCCACACACTTCCCTGCTCAGCGGAAGAAAATAGATTCTGCTCCGTGTCGTTAAAAATATATTCTAACCATAGTTTCGGAAAGTGTGTGTGTGTGTGTGTGTACATTGCAAAGAATTTAAACATAGGCTGTAATGAGTCTCGAGCAAATCTGAATAGTTGCTTTTATTCAAGCTAATGGAGAAGTCAAGCCTTCAATCTCGCTCAGCAAGGCTGAAATTTCTACGCCTACATTCGGTATCTGGATTTATAGCTTGGGAAATCTGCGCTCTATGAAGATGGACAGGGTGCTAAGTTTGGATTATACAGGCAACTGCTTTCAGTTGCAACCTTCTTCGCTTTTGGTGCCCTCCAGCAACTGTGATGTGAAACTCCCCATACACTTAGTCCTCGACTTACAACCACAATTGTGTTTAGTGGCCTGCCAGCGGCCAGTGGTTCTGGCAGCAGATTCAGACAGCGAGGAGGTTGGGGAGGAACATGGGCCAGTCCTGGAGTCTGGGGAAGGCTCTGACGAGGGCTCTGCTTCGGAGGCAGAGAGGGGGCCAGAGATGTATGCAAGTTATCAGCTGCCTTCGGAGTCAGACATCAGTGAGGCAGAGGAACAGCTGGAGCCTGTTCCCAGTGTGTGCGTGCGCAGGGTTGCCAGATGAAGGGAACAGCTAAAGAACAAGGGTCGACTTGGGAGTAAGGCCACAGGTGGACGATGAAGGGCCCCTCCCAGAGGGAATAAAAGAGGAGCGAAAGGGGAATGGAGTTTGCAGGAGACCTCTCTTGAATATCTATTATCCCTATCGTTCCAAGCATTCAGTTAAACCTGGATATGTTAATATTGAACCTTAATATCTTTTTTTGAAGATATCGCTCTCCGCAACAATCCAACTGAAGTCATGTTGGCCCTAAATTTGTTTATTTATTTATTTTATTTATTTATTTATTTAATTTTTATACCGCTCTTCTCCCGAAGGACTCAGGGTGGTGAACAGTCAGAATAACATACATATAATGTGAAATAAAAATAATTTAAAATAATTAAACCGATTTGGCTCATCAATTAAGATCCTCAGCGTAGAATTTAGATAAACTGAAAAATTATGCCAGTCCGGCTTGGTGAAATAGAAAGGTCTTCAAGGCACGACGGAAAGTACGGAGATCTGGGATCATTCGTATCCCTGGGGGGCATCCTGTTCCATAGGGCAGGTGCCCCCACAGAGAAGGCTCTCCTCCTAGGAACCACCAGCCGACATTGCTTTACTGACAGCACCCTGAGGAGGCCCACTCTGTGGGAGCGTACTGGTTGGTGGGAGGTTATCGGTTGCAGAACGTGGTCTCTTAGGTACCCAGGTCCTAAGCCATGGAGCACTTTAAAGGTAAGAAACCACACCTTGAAATGCACTCGGAAGACCACCTTCCATTTCATCAGTCAGTATACCTGTCACTAGCCAGCTGTACATCCTTAGACTATTCATTGCACTGGATAAATGGAATTTCTATTAGCCTTCTTTTTACAGGCTGACAGGTGCAATCATTCTTGTAAGCCTTAATTACAATGTTTAATTAAGCACAGTTCAAGTAGGTAGAAAAGTTTAAGGCTCGGAGAGCTATCAATGTCTAGATACGGAGCGAGAAGCGAAGGAACAAAATCTGTTTTGTGCTTTGAAGGATATATTGCTATAGAACCGGAGACAAAGAAAGATAACGTACCGGATGAATTTATACAACATCTGGGAACCCAGCTATTCTGGACTGCAAGTCAGTGCTTATAAATTAGCACGTTAGGCGATCCAACCAATTTTGCCATCTTCCATCATAAGCTATGATGAAGTGAACCAGATTTTAGAACAAGGTGCAAACTGTAACAGTATCATAACATGTTTCCCCGAAAATAAGACCTCCCCCGAAAATAAGACCTCCCTGAAAACAAGCCCTCTCCCGAAAATAAGCCCTCCTCGAAAATATTTAAAAGCATGTGAAGCCGGTCCCCAACATTTTCCCTGGTTAAGGTTAGGGAGACAGAGCTGGAAATCAGGTAAGATGACAAGAGGAGCCCCGTCTTGCTCCACACGCTCCAAAATAATAAGTCCTCCCAGAAAATAAGGCCGAGCGCTTATTTCGGGGTTCAAAAAAATATAAGACAGGGTCTTATTTTCGGGGAAACATGGTAGTTAAGACGATAAAGATAATATTCAGTTTACGAGCACATTTGATCGTATCAAATTTCTGTTGTTAACAGAGTTCTGCCCCGTTTTACGCCTTTTCTTGCCACAGTTGTTAAGTGAGTCACTGCAGTTGTTAAATTAGTAACATGGTTGCTAATTGAATCTGGCTTCTCCAATGGCTTTGCTTGTCGGAAGGTCGAAAAAGCGGATGACGTGACCCCAGGAGACTGCAACCGTCATAAATAGGAACCGCTTACCAAGCATTCAAATTTAGATCACGTGATCGTGGGGATGCTGCAATGAGTGTAAGTGTGAAAAACAGTTGTGAGTCACTTTTCTTTAGTGTTGTTGTAACTTCAAATGGTTACTAAAGGAATGATTGCAAGTCAAGGATTTTCTGTAACGAATAAACAAATATATTCCTTTTCCTTTCCTCCCTATTGGCTGAAGTTCTATTTTTCTGGATCAACAGAACAAACTATCCAATGTGTAAATTTATACTTGGTAATGTTGTAAGTGGAAAGATTACAGATTAACAGAGTTGGAAGGGACCTTGTAGGTCATCTAGTCCAACCCCCTGCCCAAGCAGGAGACCCTACACCAGGGTTAACCTTTTCGCCGTCGTGTGCCAAAAGCAGGGGGAGTGCAGGAGGATTGCGCACACCCATAATTCAATGCCCCCCCAAGCCCCACCCCCTGGTGCATGTGCACGTGACCCCCCCATGCTTCCCCCACTTTTGGCACACGACGGCAAAAAGGTTACCGGTGGGCCCAGTAGGCCCATTTTTCACCCTTCCCAGGCTCCAGTGGTTATTTTGGAGCCTGGGGAGGGCAAAAACAGCCTTCCCCACCCCTCTGGAGGCCCTCTGGAGGCTGGAAACAGCCAACTTCCTGACTTCCGTTTGGCCTGGAAAGCCAAAAATCAGCTGGCCAGTGTGTGCATGTGCGCTGGAGCTGACCTAGGGAAACATTCATGTGCTTACAGATATGGCTCCAACACGCGTGCCATAGGTTTGCCATCATGGCCCTACACCTTTTCTGACAAATGGTAATCCAATCTCTTCTTGAAAGCCTCCAGTGATGAAGCTCCCACAACTTCTGAAGGCAACTTCTTTTCCATTGGTTGATTGCTCTCACTGTCAGAAAATTCCTCATTATTTCCAGGTTGAATCTCTCCTTGATTAATTTGCATCCATTACTCCTTTTCTGGCCTTCAGGTGCCTTGGAAAATAACTTGACCCCTTCCTCTCTGTGGCAGCCCCTCAAATATTGGAAGATTGCTATCCTGTCTCCCCGGTCCTTCTCTTCACTAGACTAGCTATGCCCAGTTCCTGCAACCGTTCTTCATATGTTTTAGCCTCCAGTCCCCTAATCATCCTGGTTGCTCTT
Source organism: Arizona elegans (assembly GCA_022577455.1). Taxonomy (NCBI): domain Eukaryota; kingdom Metazoa; phylum Chordata; class Lepidosauria; order Squamata; family Colubridae; genus Arizona; species Arizona elegans. The sequence continues at coordinate 19,930,682 of JAKOOJ010000013.1, read as the reverse complement.
CTCTGCACTTTTTCTAGAGTCTCAACATCTTTTTTATAGTGTGGTGACCAAAACTGGATGCAGAATTCTAGGTGTGGTCTTTGAGTTCAGAAGTAAGAAACTGCCACCAGAAGGGTGGGTTAATAGATCCAAATCCAGACATCAATCTCAACAGGTGTTGACAACGATATTTTCCTCTTTTCAGCATTTTTTTTTTCCTTTTCAAAAAAAAAATGATTTTTCTCAATTGCAATGATTAGATGATTAATCAGTTAACCGAATTGATTTAAAAAAAAAAAACTTTTGGCTGAAAAGATTTCCCTAATTAATGAGCTAGCAGACTTTGTATATAAAAAAAAAAAGTACAGGAGGAGAAATGATGTGAAGGGAGGCCTCTCTGTTTTCAAGGCCAATCTGCATTTCACACTTGAAAATCTGGGGGACAGTCTACACACCTCCAATACGAACTACCTGCGAAGTAGGATAATGTGTAGGACCCAATATATATGCTGCTACAGGTCTTGTGATTCACAATTATTAAAACTCATCCTAAAGTCTAGTCCGAAGGTTTGCCCCATCTGATTAGACCAAATCCTTTTCCTTGAATTTTCCTTTCCTTGCTTTAAAAACCAAATAGCAATAGCACTTAGACTTATATACTGCTTCACAGTATTTTATAGCCTTCTTAAGGTGACCAGATTTTAACATTGGTAAAGAGGGACATTGTGGGCGTGGCTTATTTTGTGGGCGTGGCTAGCTGGTCATGTGACTGGGTGGGCGTGGCTAGCTGGTCATGTGACCGGGTGGCCATGGCTATGTGTATAGGGTAAGGTGAACAGATTTTAACATTGGTAAGAGGGACACCATTGTGGGCGTGGCTTATTGTGTGGGCGTGGCTTGGAGGCCATGTGACTGGGTGGGCGTGGCTAGCTGGTCATGTGACCGGGTGGCCATGGCTGTGTGTATAGGGACTACTCAGAGGGCTGAAAAGTCATTTCTGACAGGTCCTCACACTTTTGACTGGTCCTCACACTTATGACCATCCTCACATTTATGCCCGTGCAGCATTCTTAACAACCATGTCACTCATTTCACAACTGCTTCTCTTCACCATGATGACAAGATAGGGCAAAAATGTAAAATGTGAGGACAGTCGTAAGTTCGAGGACTAGTCAAAAGTGCGAGGACCAGTCAAAAATAACTTTTTCAGCCCTCTGAGTAGTCCATATGCATAAAAGGATACAGTAATAGAGAGGGATGAAGGAAGGGAAGGGAAATTAGAGTAGGAGTGACGGTTAAGAGAGGGAGGAAGAGAGGAGGAGAAGGAGAAAGGAAGAGGAAGTAGGGAGGAGAAAAAGAGGGTGGGGGGAAGAGAAAGTAAGAAGGAAAGAAAAGAGAGGTGGTAGGTTTGAGGAGAAAGATTGCTGTACAATAAAAAAGATGAAAGGGAAGAAAGCCAACCCCAAACAAATATAAAGATATTAAGATAAAGAATGAATTGTTAAACTTTAAAGAATAAAAGAGAACAAATATGAATAAATAGCAATAATTAGAAACACACATACATACAATGTATTTTCTTTGAACAGAATATTTGGCTGGTTCACAAATTTAAACAGTGTTTAGTCATTTCAATTAAATTTACAATTTCTATATTTCCTTTTTGCCATATTTATTCCTCATCTATTTTTTAAAAAAAAACAATTTTACCCTTCATCCTCATCTCTAATCTTAATCAAATTCAATTTTTCCCTTCTATTCTATTTTATACCCCTTCCCATTGTCATCTATTTTTATATCCATCCTCACATTGGTTAATTATGTAATTATGTAATACAGTTGTTTAATACAAATTCAACATTTTAATATAAATCAATTAGTTATATAACTATCTTTTTTGTATATTAATCAATATGAACATGAATATTCCAATTATTTCCATGCAATCCAATTTCTTACAAATCAATTAATTATACTTATCAATAATAATAAACCAAATAATTTCCCCCATATATTCCTCCAAACCACAACTTAACCATTTCTGCTTTCAACACAGTATACAATTAATAATATCTCAATTATTACAATTCCCTAGTTAAAAAGAGCTTTTTTTTCTTTTGTGTTTTAAAATCTTGAACTCTCCTCTTTTGCCCTAAATAATTTTCCATTGTTTGCACTTACCTTTTTTGGTGAGGAAAAGGAAAATAAATCTGCTGCCTAATTTTCCAACGTTGCAAGCAAACCGCAAAGCCAACAGCCTGTTTTACTTTCAGTTTCGTTTTGAGCTTGGTTTGCACAAAGAGGAAAAAAAAACTGAGCAATTTAGCAAGAGCAGAGCCCTGTGCAAATCAGCTGAGAGGGGGAAGCCGAGCTAATTAACGTAGGGCGGCCCTTTGAAGCCCCGCGGCAAGAGTTTAAACAGGTTTTTTCCCTCTAGCCATCAGCGGGGATTCGGGAGGCAGCCGGGAACCAGGAGGCAGAATGAAAAATCGGGACTTTTTTAAAACGCCGCGGGATGCGGGACAAATTGCTCAAAAGCGGGACTGTCCCGCCAAAAGCGGGACGTCTGGTCACCTTAAGCCTTCTCTAAGACTCTATGTACAGAGTCAGCATAATGCCCCCAATAATCTGGGTCCTCATTTTACCCACCTTGGAAGGATGGAAGGCTGAGTCAACCTTGAGCCTGTGAGATTCGAACTCCTGACTATGGGCAGAGTTAGCCTGGCATATTGCATTCTAACCACTGTGAAGGAAAGGAAGGGAGGGAGAGAAGGAGGAAAATAGCCATAGCACTTAGACTTTTACAGCCCTCTCTAAGTGGTTTACACAGTCAGCATATTTGCCCCCAACAACGTGGGTCCTTATTTTATCCACCTCGGAAGTATGGAAGGCTGAGTCAACCTTGAACCTGGTGAGATTCGATCTGCCAAACTGCTGGCAGCCAGTGATCAGTAGAAGTAGCCTGCAATATTGCACTCTAACCACTGCACCACCGTGGCTCATATAAACCAGATAAACCTATAACCTATATACACCCTATATTAGCCTATATACACCCAATAAGCCAGCACATGGTCCCTCTTCAGGGTAGTCCAGGACAGAGTGAATTCTAGTCCCGTCTGAGGCCTGAAAGCTGGTTGGTTGACTTTGGGCCAAACACCAGAGTAGAATAGAATGAATGAGCTGGAAGGGACTTTGGAGGTCTTCTAGTCCAGCCCCCTGCTTAAGCAGGAGAACCTATATCAGTGATGGCTAACCTTTTTGCCATCGCGTGCCAAGAGCAGGGGGGAGGGGGTTGTGCGAAAACATGCCCACACCCATAATTCTATGCACCCCGTCCCGCCACTCCCCCCACTCCTGGCATGTCATGGCACGGTGGGCCCGGTAGGCCCATTTTTCTCTCTCCCCAGGCTCCAGAGCCTTTCTAGGAGCCTGGGGAGGGTGAAAACAGCCTTCCCTACCCCCCAGGCCCTCTGGAGGCCGGAGATGGCCCATTTGCTGACTTCCATTCCCACCTGAAGTTGGCAAACAGGCCATTTCCGGCCTCCGGAGTGCCTCTGGTGGAGGGAGGACGTTTTCGCCCTCCCCAAGCTCCTAGAAAGGCTCTGGAGCCTGGAGAGAGAGAAAAACGGGCCTTCTCCCATCACCCCCTGAGGCCCTCCGAGGCAGGGAAAAGCCTGTTTCCCTACTTCCAGTGTGCCCAGAAGGTCCGAAAATCAGCTGGCCGGCGCGTGCATGCACACAGGAGCTGAGCTCACATACCCACTGATATGGCTATGTGTGCCACCTCTAGTCTCTTCTTAAAAACCTCCAGTAATAAAGCACCCACAACATCTGAAGGCAACTTCTGTTCCACTGGTTAATTGTCCTCACTGTCAGGAAGTTTCTCCATAATTCCAGGCTGTTTCTTTCTTCGATTAATTTCCAGCCTTTTGTTTCTTGTCCTTCCCTCCAGGAGACGTTGAGTTTTAGTTCCATTTTAGGAATAAAAGCCGATTGGCTGATTTTGGACTAGTCAGTTTCTCTCAGCCCACCCGCCTTACACAGTTGTTATCCTGAGGTAAAAATACAGGAGGAAAGGGTTTTATGTAGCTTGGTGTTCTGTCCCCGTCTCTCACACACACACAAACAGACAGCCGGGGGTTAAATAAACTGGCAGACAACCAATTCTTCCGATAAGATGCTTGGCAGCAACCCAGTAGCTGCTTGCCAAGAATTTTTACTCAATAAACAAAATACACACAGTTAAGAATTGTCCAGTTCGTAAAATAAATCCAAGGCCGATAATGTTGTTTCCAAAGATGCAATGTGACTCGATAGTAGTTAGTTTTGTCCGTCACAGAGTCTGAATGGCCACCTACCTCCTTTTATACCTTGTGGGGTGTGGTCCAATGACTAAGCCTAATCTCTGGCACGCCTTTTCTTCTGTTGCGCGTGCTTATCTCTGTGACTCTGGCATGGATCCAGCCAAGACTCATTATCTTCATCACTGTCCATCTGTGGCTGCGTGGATGTGCTTGGCCCTGGCCCTATCTCTTGCCCTTCGGCGGACACCGACGGCATTGCCAGAGAGGAGGGTCCTGGAGAGGGAGGCCTTGCCAACTCCTCTCCTTCACTCTCAGAGTCCTCTCCTGCCGATGACACAGGCTCAGGTAACGGAGCCACAACACTTGGCTGCCTTGAGTTACTTGTAAACTACTAATCCAATGGCATCATAACTTTGGGATATTTAGTTAGTACTTATTTAATAGCAGTCCCCATTTCCTTAAAACTCCCGAGATCCATTGCTTCTCTGTTGGGAATGAGCAGGCGTTGAGTCATTGAGACCCGAAACACCGTCTGAGTAACGCTAGGGTAAAGATCCCAAATCAATTCTGCCAGTTCCCTTTCCATTTTAGTCACCCCGGTGGAACCAACCCCGACTTCCTTTTTGCTTCCCCCCGTCTTCCCCTTGCAATTCAGTTTGTCAGGCGTCCCCCCCACCTCTTACTTGGCGATCACTGTTTATTTCTCTGATTAATGAACTCTGCAAATTAACCTCCACACTACTGGATAATTGCTATTAAGGCTTCAAAAAAATCACTTAAAGCATTTCTGCAGCTCTGCAAGAGCATATTCCATTTGGATGGCCGGTGCAGTTTGCTGATTGCGGGGAGATAGAGCCTGCCTTCCTGACTTCCACATTTACAATTAATTATTGCATTTGGCACCCAAATTACCCCCAGCCTTGTGCGTGAGGCTTTATCTCTGTGCACACACAGGCCTGGCTTTTAATTAAAGGCCCTCCAAATTAAATGGAAACAAATTCAATTATTACCTCTCGTTGGAAACAGCCTGCAGCCTATAGACTGTACTTTTGCAAGAGAGGACCTAGGGAAATTCATTCCCCACTAATCCAATGTAACTAAAAAAAATAAATAAATTTCCAACTATTTTTCTTATCATCACTCATGCAGCTCTATAGCCATTGGGTCACTCTTGGTGTGAACTTCTCTATGGTTGAGTAAATTCTCATTCATTCTCTCTCCCTCTCTCCCTCCCTCCCTCTCTCTCTCTGTCTCTTTGTCTCCTTCTCCCTCTCTCTGTCTCTCTCTGTCTCTCTCTCTCTCTGTCTCTTTGTCTCTGTCTCTCTCTCTCTCTCTCCCTCTCTCTCCCTCTCCCTCTCTCTGTCTCTCTCTCTCTGTCTCTCTCTCTCTCTGTCTGTCTCTTCGGTGAAGAGGTTGTAAAAAAATGCTTTCAAAAGGCTCTGACGATCCCAGCTGAGTTGCCTGATCGGCAGAGGCTTTTTTTTCTTTTAAATGCCTCTGACGATCAGGCAACTCAGCTTGGATCGTCAGAGGCATTTAAAAGAGAAAAAGGGTTTTTTTTTCTTTTAAAAGCCTTTGGCGATCCCAGTTTAGCCGTGTGATCATCAGAGGCTTTTTTTTTTTACTTTACTTTTAAAAGCATTTTTTCGGCCGAAGAGGTTGTAGAAAAAAAAATCCTTTTAAAAGTAAAAAAAAAAAAAAAAAAGCCTCTGATGATTGTGGGCCTGGGGGGGGGGCAGAGATTTTTGCTACAGGTTCTCCAAACCACCCGCCTCCATCGCTATCAGATCGGGCAATCCGGTCCAAACCGGGAGCATTTCACCCCTGGTATGTATGTATGTATGTATGTATGTATGTATGTATGTATGTAGACATTTTGATTCCCGTATCTTTTCTAAGGCATTACTCCAACATTTGGGTTGGGTAGTTATACTGATCACCTAGAGTTGCTTTATAATGAGATGGGCGGCATATACATTTAATAAATAAACAAAGCAAAGTGAGTAACAGGCCTTCACATCTCTGGAAATCAGAGTAACCAGACGATCATGGAGGAATAGCCAGATTTACCAACATCTTATAGCAGGGGTGGGTTCTAATTTTTTTTTAACTACCGGTTCTGTGGGCGTGGCTTATTTTGTGGGCGTGGCTTAGAGGTCATGTGACTAGGTAGGCGTGGCTAGCTGGTCAGAGTCATTTCTGGAAGGTCCTTGCACTTACGACCAGTCCTCGCACTTATGACCCGACTCATTTGTTTGCTTTTAACACTGATCAGCTGTAGGATGGCCCTTTGAAGCCCCGCGGCAAGAGTTTAAACAGTTTTTTTCCCTCTAGTCATCAGCTGGGACTCAGGAGGCAGCAATAGATTGGGGGTGGGACCAAATAAAAGGTAAGAATAACGTGGGTGGGGGGGTGGGAGGGTGGGGGGGAGAACTGGTTCGGTGACGTCATTTCGTCACTGCTACCGGCTCGGCCGAACCGGACCGAACCGGGAGGAACCCACCACTGTCTTATAGGTATCAAGAAGATTTAAGTGTCCGGGGAACTCAGTTGCTTATATTGCATTTTTAGGCCATTGTTTTTATTATTATTTTAAATAAACTTGGTTGGCCCACTTGGAAGCCTCCCAAATGAAAAGTGAGGAATGACAAAGCCTTCTTGATATTGGCTTATTGGGGTTCCTTATCCCCAAAGCTGCTTTGAGTCAAAACGTCTGAAGCATATGGAGGAAAATTTTGTGCTGGGTAGCCTTGTAGTCAGCTAATGAATCATTTTTTTGACAGTTCCCTGCCAAGAAAATTAGCTGAGGTTATTTCACATCAGCAGAATTTTTGTTAAGATTTCCTGATCCACCTCGAATAGCATCCAAGTTCTAAAAGTCAAGGAATTTATATCCTGCCTACATATATAAGGAGCATCTCTTCTTTAGAGGACATAGTTTATGGCAAACTTGCTATTGGGGAAAGGGGAGTTAAAAAAAAATAAGTACCATATTTTTCGGAGTATAAGATGCACCCACCTTTTTTGGTGAGGAAAACAAGAAAAAGAAATCTGCTTCTGCCTCTCAGCAATTTTGCCTCATTGCAGCAAACAACCTGTTTTGCGATCATTTTCATTTTTAGCATAGCTTGATTAGCGCAAGGAAAAAAAAAATCTGCTCCCAGCAATTTACTTCCTTGCAGCAAGCAGCAGAGGCCCGCGCAAAACAGCTGAGAGCAAAACAGCTGAGAGTCGGGAGGCCGATCCAATCAACTTGTGCTAATTAGGCTGTGCTGAAGCTGAAAGGAGCTGTTTCTTCTTGCTGCTTGCTGCAAGGAGGTAAACTGCTGGGAGGCAGAGGCCAAAGGGTGGAAGCCAGTGGGTGGGCGGGGCTACATTCGGTGTATAAGACGCACCTAAATTTTCACCCCCTTTTAGGAGGGAAAAAGTTGCGTCTTATACTCCGAAAAATTACAGTAGATTTGTTTCAATCAGGCTTGCAAAAACCAGCATTTCCTACAGCTGAAGAATTTTGCTGGGGTCTACCTATACCCTTTTGATGATAACAGATGAACTCTTTTTGAGTGAACTCAGTTGCTGGTGACTTTGTGGCCATTATCAGAGATGGTATTCAGCCGGTTCGGACTGGTTCGGGCAGGTGGGCCGGGCCACCCACCTCATTCCCATCCTATATTGCTGTGTTTTTGATGCTGCACGCATGCGTGGACAGTGCATGCGAGAAAATTGCCATGATGTTTAACACTGCGGTACTGCATTCTAACCACTGCACCACCACGGCTCTACCAAACCCACTGCGGCCAAGCTCCAGAGAGTCAAGCCGAGTTGGACATGATTAATATTTCAGGGCAAGCTTTCCACGACCTTCCAAAAACATAGGTAGGAATGGAAGTGAAACATACACCTGCACACACAGGCTACTTCGGCTGACTGCTGGCTGCCAGCAGTTTGGCAGTTTGATCCTGACCGGCTCAAGGTTGACTCAGCCCTTCTATCCTTCTGAGGTTGATAAAATGAGGACCCAGATTATTGGGGGAAAGATGCTGATTCTGCAACTCGCTTAGGGAGGGCTATAAAGCACTGTGAAGTGGCATATAAGTCTAAGTGCTATTGTTATTGCTAACAGTCCCTGTTATGCTCTAAGGCCGTGATGGTGAATTTATGGCCATGTGAGGTCAGCTGCGGCACACATGTGGGCGCCCGCCAACTGATTTGATTTTCAGGCCTTCTGGGCCCACCAGAAGTAGGGAAACATGTTGTTTCCTGCCTCCGGAGGGCCTCAGGGTGGTGGGGAAGGCCAATTTTTCTCTCACCTGGCTCCAGAGCCTTTCTAGGAGTCTGGGGAGGGCACTCCAGAGGCCAGAAACAGCCTGTTTGCCAACTTCTGGTTAGGGTTGCCAGGTGTCCACTATTTGAGCGGACAGTCCGCTTTTTTCACATTATGTTCACTATTTTTTTTTCCACAAAATAGTGGACATTTTTTTTTTTGTTCAAAAGCTTTATGATGAAATGGTACGTAATCTAAAGCTGTACGGTCTAAGAGAAGAAGGATCGGAGAATCGCGTTTTGTCTTTTTTTTTTTTCATAAGTTAGAAGGAGACAAAGATCGAATATCCATTGAACTCGATTCTCCGGAAAAATTAATGATGAGATTAAAATAAAAATATATTATGAAATTATATACAGTTCACATTTTAAAAATGTATTGTAGCTTGTGTCGACTGACCTAAAATGGCGTGTTAAAATGTTTGTAAGAAAATATATAATTTAATTGTAATTTTTTTTTATTTTTTTACTACTTAACCCCCACCCCCACCCCCCCGGCTTGTCCGCTGTTTTTTGGAAGCAGACCTGGCAACCCTACTTCTGGTGGGACTGGAAGGCCCATTTTTTTGCTGTCCCCAGCCTCCAGAGCCTCTCTAGGAGTCTGGGGAGGGCAAAAATGCCCCCCCCACCAGATGTCCTATGGAGGCTGAAAACGGCTTGTTTGCCAACATCTGGTCCCTAGAAAGGCTCTGGAGCCAGGTGAGAGAGAAAAACGGGCTTACTGGGCCATCATGTGCCAGGAGCGGGTGGGGGGGGTCATGTACCCATGCGTGGTGGTGGAGCACATGGAAATATGGGTGTGGGCACACACGTGTAATCTCCCCTGCCTCCCCTCCTGGCACGTGATGGGAAAAAGGTTAACCATCACTGTTCTAAGGTAAATATTGAGTGATCGGATAGGTAGTCCTCGACTTAAGGCCACAACTGAGCCCAAAATTTGATGTTTTCCACATGGTGGAAAAACAGTCATAAGACACTTTTCTTCAGTTCCATTGCAACTTTAAACAGTCACTAATGAACTGTTGAAAGTTAAGTGTTTAACCTGAAGTGCATTTTCCTTTCAAAAGCTGGTTTCTGCTTTCCTTTCCTCCTTTCTCCTCTTTCCTTCTCGAACCTTCTGCAGTGAATCAGACCCTTCTCTTTGTAGTTTTCAATATGAACCTTCTCCTCAGAAATTAGAGCAATTAATCAGTGGAACAACTTGCCTCCAGAAGTTGTGAATGCTCCAACGCTGGAAGTTTTAAAGAAGATGTTGGATAACCATTTGTCTGAAGTGGTGTAGGGTTTCTTGCAGGGATCAAATCCAGGAGGCTCTGACAGGTTCTGGAGAACCGGTAGCGGAAATTTTGAGCAGTTCGGAGAACCGGCAAATACCACCTCTGGCTGGCCCCAGAGTGGGGTTGGAATGGAGATTTTGCAATATCCTTCCCCCAGGAGTTGGGAGGGAATGGAGATTTTGCAATATCCTTCCCCCAGGAGTTGGGAGAGAATGGGGATTTTGCAGTATCCTTTCCCTGCCACACCCACCAAGCCACACCACGCCCACCAAGCCACGCCCACAGAACCGGTAGTAAAACAATTTGGATTTCACCACTGGTTCCCTGCCTAAGCAGGAGGTTGGATTACAGGACCTCCAAAGTCCCTTCCAACTCTGTTATTCTAATTCTAAATATTGCCTTTTCCTCTGAAAATAGCCGACTCCTTAGAGGCATAGCAGAGGACAGGCAGGGTTGTTTCTTTCCATACTTAAAACTTTTTTTTGTACAGTTTACAAATTGAACTAGAACAATGACTCCGTAGTGTTTTCTTTTCCTCTGGTATTTTAAAGAGCCCTTTACTCATCCTCTGAGACCGATCCTTCTCCATTGTCTTCCATAGTTTAAAAGTTCTCCAACCTACTAAGCGACTCTGGCTTGGTTTGCAAAATGCATCACATCCAACTAGGAATTCTTGCAGTGTGTTGTTTTTTTTCCCACTTCCTAAGAAATAGGCAGAATTCTATTTTGCCTGCCCATCTCGTTCCCAGATTAATATGCATTAATTCCCAGGTCGAGATGTAAACTGTCAGGGAGCTATCTTTCATACCCCGCCCTTCCCTGAATGTTGTGACACAATTTTCAGCTCAGATATACAAAAATAGATAAATTAGGAAGGGAAGGATACGAAATATGTGCTAGGAAAAACTGGTATCTAGAAAACATATGCAAATTTGCATGATTCATTATCTCCTTTTTTAATGGAAGATGTTACTGAAATTGGATGGGACAGAATTGTGACTAAGTGAATACTTGCAAAATTGATGGAGACGGGGTATATATAGAGAGTAATGCTTAAATAGCCATTCCTCTCTGTTTTTGTCATATTAAATGACTGTCTTGGATGTATTTACTTGCTTAACGTTACAGGTGGAGGGCCCTGGCTCTCCCTTATAGTATTTCCTCCTTTCTACAATGCACGTAGCTGCCACTCTTAGAAAAATACAGAAAAGCAAAACAAAAATAGAAAATAATAGAAAAATACTATTAATAACCGAGCTAAGATTATAAAGATCTGCTTAATTATCTAGCAGTTTAGAGGACTTTTGGAAGTGCAGTGAACAGAAGGGAGTTGCAAAAAATGATATTATGGGGAAAGGGGAGGAGGAGGAGGAATAGAAAAAAAAAAATGGAATTCCACTAATATCAATATTGCCTTTCACCTGAAATGAAAAACACATTATCAGCTATTGTACATTAGCGTTCCATAACAGGAAAGTTATTGATGAACCTGGAGGAGTAACAATAGTACTAGTAATAATAATAATGCAATAACTTAATTTGCAACGTGATGCACAATTTACATTTCAGAACTCTATTAATTTAGATTTATGCTTGAAAAGAGGGGGGGGAAAAAAACCCGATGCACAATTAAGATATCTCCGTAGTGCAGCTGTGATTCAAAATTGCATTGATGCCTGTAGTTTTGAACAGAGAATATATGATGCATAATTGCAGGTGACTGGTGTGAATCAGTGGAAATTGTAAACTCTTTCCCTACACTGTTCTGTAGGTAAATCCATTGAAACATTTTAATATATAGAGGGAGGAGGAGGAGGAGGAGGAGGAGGAGGAGGAGGAGGAGGAGGAGGAGGAAGAGGAAGAGGAGGAGGAGGAGGAGGAGGGAAAGCAGCAAAAATGGTGCCACATTTGTCTCTGCGTTTGATGGAATGCTACAGGAAAGGAAGATAAGTTGGTTGGCATTTAATTTGTTCCAGACATGCACCTTGTGAATGAAGCAAGAAAGGAACAGGCCCAGTGGAGAACAGCCTTTCAGAACTAGTTCTCGTTGTTCGAGCAGCAGGACACAGAGCATCCAGAGTGACAGTAAGCCCCAATTGTGCTCCCCCTGCACCAAGTAGCATCTCAGGGATAATTTGTCTAACATATAGATAGCTATTCTGCTATGGAACACAGCACATAAATTCCCCAATGGGGAAGGTGATTTTGTATTTCAGTCTTCCAGCAGTTACTGGGATGTAGCATATCCAGCTGGATTATTGTTAAAGCCTCCTTCTTTCTTTCCTTCCTTCCTTCCTTCCTTCCTTCCTTCCTTCCTTCCTTCCTTCCTTCCTTCCTTCCTTCCTTCCTTCCTTCCTTCCTCACCACCTAACATTTGGTACTACAGATAATATGGTGCAGCAGTATATCGTAAGAAAAGTTAGCTTTGAGAAATGTAGCCTTCCATGATACTTAAAGTAGATGACCCAGGACATTGAAGGGAAAAGCAGGGAGAAGAAGGAGGAGGAGGAGTTCTTTTTTCAGTTGTTTTCCATAGTTTAAAAGTTCTCCAACCTACTAAACAACTCTGTTTAGAAGAAAACTCTTACTCAAATCAAGATTAACTTTGGAAACATCCACATACTTTTCTTGGCAGTAATATGGAAATGGTTTGACTTGGTCTTCTGGGATATTTTTTTCTTAATTTCTCAGTCTTAGTTGATGGACTTAGTAAACTCACATCCAGGTCTGAACCAGATTCAACCCAGGTGAGTTCTGGACGACCGGCAATGCATTCTTATATTATGACATAGGGTTGACTCAAAATTTAGATCAATCTTCCTCAACCGGTTTCTGCTTACTAAATCTCATCAGCTCTGACCATGGACTATCTTTGCTTGGACTGGCAAGATTCAATTATCCAGAAGTTTAGAGCAGTGGTCACCAACTGGTGGTCCGTGGACCACTGGTGGTCTGCAAGAAAATTTTGGTGGTCTGCAGAAAAATTATTTGCATTTTTTATATTGCACTAATCAAGGGTCCTTAAACTATAGCCCCTGGGACAGATACGTGCAATGAACATTTGTATTGCTGCTAAGAGTCTCCCCCTTTGGGGTCTTTTTGTGTGGGTTGGAGGGGGGCAGAAATTCCAACTTGGGGTCTGCTTCGGCCACCTGGTGTGGGGTTTTGGGCGAAGGCTGGAGGGAAGCACCGCTGATGGCAAAGAGCCGGAGGGCCTTGTTCTAGTGGGACTGCATCATGGCCTGGAACTGGCTGACCATCTCAGTCCGCTGAGCCTCCAGGCGCCAGTACCTGGCCTTGCATTCCCGCAGGTCTTCCCTCTGCTTGGAAAGCCTATGCTCCTAGTCCTCAGCGAGGTGCTTCTGCTGAGCCTCCTTCTCAGTCAGATCCAATTTGAACTGAGCCAGCTGTTTTGCCAACTCTTTCTCGTGGTGGCTGCTTAGCTCCAACAACTGCTTCCTGTTGGGGCCCTAAGGAGCCTGGGCGGGCAGGTGAGGAGTGGCTGGGAGGGGTGAGTAGAGGCTGGCAAGGTGCCCCTCAAAGTGAGTGACATCAAGTTGGCCACACCCACCCAGTCACATGACCACCTAGCCATGCCCACCCAGCTGGTCATTAGGCAGATCATATTAGTGTTCCGCAGTATTTAAAATTATGAAGTTAGTAGTCCCTGAGGTCCAAAAGGTTGGGGACCCTTGGTTTAGAGGACATTTAGACCTGAAGTGGACAGAAGGTCAAAGAATATTATGGGGGATGACAAGAGGAGGAGGAGGGGGAAGAGGGGGAGGAAGAGGGAGAGGGAGAGGGAGAAATTTGGAGGCCACAACATTGCAAAAGTCTTCAATATTAGGCAGTGATTTCAGGCAAGTAACTTTCTCAGACTTAGTTGGATTCATGTGAAGTTTCTACTGTTGGCTCTCCTCAGTCTTCTATCCATCGGTCAAATGTCAGCCTAAGTCCTCTTTTGGCTGACATAGACTGAATGCTGTAAAACCATTGTCAGGTGACACCCCATAGAAGTGTAGAGTTGCAGCTCCCATCACTCCCAGCCAGAGAAATATCTAGGGGAACCTTAAAACCAAAATTCAGATAAATCTGGATTAGGTGAAGCAGCTACTATATAATATGATGACGGGCATTATCTGTTGTTAAGATCTGAGCTGTTGTGCTAGGAAGTAATAACTTTTCCCTTCCCCTATAGTACATCTATATCATCATTGACAAGCAGGAGCTGATTTAACACAAAAGGGGTAGCTTTTTGTCAGCAAATTCAACAGCTAAGCAAGCAGAAAACCAGGAAGGTGCTATCACGCCTTCTGGATGACAAGGTTAGGAATCCAGGCAAATGTTCCAAAAATATCTGGCACTCTTGTCCAGTCGTGGGATTCAGCCGGTTCGCACCACTTCGGGAGAACCGGTTGTTAACTTTCTGAGCAGTTTGGTAAACTGGTTGTTGGAAGAAATCATTAGGGCAGAGAACCGGTTGTTAAATTACTTGAATCCCACTATTGCTCTTGTCCCAGAGATGGTTTTTCTCCTGAAGAAAACTGACTTTCTTGGATTTTTTTTCTTTGAAAACATTTCACTTCTCATCCAAGAAGCTTCTTCAGTTCTGAGTGAGGAAGAACTGTCAGAACTGAAGAAGCTTCTTGGATGAGAAGCAAAATGTTTTCAAAGAAAAAAAAAACAAGAAAGTCCAGTTGCCTTTGGGTAAAGCACCTTTGAGACAACCAAAGAGCTGAGGTGGCGCAGTGGTTAGAGTGCAGTGCTGCAGGCTACTTCATCTGACTGCTAGCTGCAGTTCAGCAGTTCAAATCTCACCGGCTCCGTGGTTAGAGTGCAGTATGGGAGGCAAATTTTGCCCACAGCCTGGAGTTCTATCCTGACCAACTCAAGGTTGACTCAGCCTTCCATCCTTCTGAGATGGGTAAAATGGGTAAAAGAGCCTGGTGGTGCAGCAGACTAATAGCCTGTTATTATCATTCAGCTGCCTGCAATTACTGCTGGTTCGAATCTCCCCAGGCTCAAGGTTGACTCAGCCTTCCATCCTTTCTAAGGTAGGTAAATTGAGGACCCAGTTTGTGGGGGCAATAAGCTGACTTATAAATATACAAAAGTATGAAGGCTATTGCTTAACGCATTGTAAGCCGCTCTGAGTCTCCGGAGAAGGGCGGCATATAAATCAAATTAAAAAAAAAAATGAGTACCCAGATTGTTGGGGGCAAGATGCTGACTCTGTAAACTGCTTAGAGAGGGCTGTAAAAGCACTATGAAGTGGTATATAAGTCTATTGCTATTGCTATGACCTGGATGATTGAGAGGCTCCATAGACATTTGCCACTGTTGAAAACATGATCCAAGATGCCAGGGAGATAGATATATGAATCAGGGCAAAAAAATTGTGATTATCCAGATGTACAGACAAATAATTTGTAGTAGTCACACTGGGTCTATTGTTTTTACAGAGCCAATGTGACACTATCAAGCCAGAAGAATAGAATATTAATGGGGAACATCATCTTTGTAGAAATACAATTAATCTTCCAAACCCAATCCAAAATAGGATAGAAGATTCAAAATAGTTGACCCGTGAGTAAAAGCATTGGACCAAACCAATGAGTTTTATTTGGAATATTGGTCAGAGGCAGTACAGTACAATTTGCAAGAGATCCCATGGTCAGGATGAAACTCTTCTGCCCTTCCCTTCTGTCTCATTGCCTCTCTTAAATTACTATACAAATAATAGCAACAGCACTTAGACTTATATACCGCTTTACAGTGCTTTGCAGCCCTCTCCAAGCGCTTTACAGAGTCAGCCTCTTGCCCCCAACAATCTGGCTTCTCATTTTATCCACCTCGGAAGGATGGAAGGCTGAGTCAACTTGGGCTGATCTGGATCGAACTGCTGGCGGTTGGCAGAATCAGCCTGCAATACTGCATTCTAACCACTGTGTCTCCACATCCCTCCCTCCCTCCCTCCCTTCTTTAGCACATAGCACTTAGACTTATATACTGCTGCACAGTGCTTTATGCTTTACAGCCCTCTCTAAGCAGTTTACAGAGTCAGCATCTTGCTCCCCAATAATTTGGGTCCTCATTTTACCCACCTCGGAAGGATGGAAGGCTGAGTCCACCTTGAGCCTGGTGAGATTCGAACTGCCAAATTGCAGGCAGCCGGGAGTCAGCAGAAGTAGCCTGCAGTACTGCACTCTAATCACTGCGCCGACGTGGCTCCTAATAATTTTAATATTTTAATAGTAAAATCCGTGTTTCTATTCCTCTCCATGCTTGTTGTAGGGAGGGGCTCGTTTCTTCTTTTATTCATTTGTAATTCAGTGTTGTGATTCCCCCAAAGCACATCTGTCTGAAGGATGCAATGTCCTTAAATGCCAGAAATGTCATTTGAGGGGATTTATTTCCCCTACCCCCCTTGTTTTTGTCATGCTCGTAGAAAGCTCTCTCAAAGTCATAAGCATCTCATAAGACAAAACCCAAGAGGATGCAAGTAACACATGAGTTGTGGCATCTAAGTAATAAGAGTCTGGGTGATGACAATCTCAGTCAGTGTGATAGTAATCATCTCAGTGCAAACCCTTTGAATATTGTATGTTCGAACGGAAGGATGGCATAGTCATTCAAGTCTAATTGGATTCAGAGGACAAGTTCCCCTAAAAAAGTAGTTAAAATCCTCAGGTTTATTCACATTTAGGGCAGATTAAGAGCCGAGGTGGCTCAATGGTTAGGGTGCAGTACTGCAGCTACTTCAGCTGACTGCTAGTTCAGCAGATCAGCGGATCAAATCTCACCAGCTCAAGGTTGACTCAGCCTTTCATCCTTCCGAGGTGGGTAAAATGAGGACCCAGATTGTTAGGGGGCAATATGCTATTTAGTATACTGTCTTTGGTGTAAGCCGCCCAGAGTCCTCGGAGAGTGGGCGGCATAGAAATATGAAAAATAAATAATCAAAATAATAAAAGATTAATCGCAAACAGTCACTGGAAGTAAAACATTAACCTTTGCAATTTACTGGGCGTTGAAGTCCACACATCTTTAAAAAAGTTTAAGGTTGGGAAACAGTAAAACAAACAAACAAATAAATGTCTCATTAGACAATTTAACAGAGCTTTCATTAAAATAATAAAAAAAAATCAGCTTTGTCCCTCTTGTATAGTTTCAGCGGTGAAATGCTACTGGTCCAGAACCGGTATTTCCTATGATCAGCTGTGCCGCGTGATTTAAAATCTCTAAAAAGCAGGAAATGCTGCTTTCTAGCTAATCTAAACCGTGCGGCACAGCTGTTCACCCACCCTCGCTGTTCTACTTATCTTCCCAAGCCTCTTTTTCTGCGCGAAGCAGGTGTTTGGAATCTACTGCATATACATGTATGTGCAGTGTGCATTTGGCATGTACCGCGGATCGACGGGCAGCGAACCGGTGGCAGACCGGGAAGGATTTCACCACTGTATAGTTTGACATAGCAGAGGATTAATGCACTACTTTGCTATTTCATTGTACGAATGCATATCATATCTATCCAACCATTGCTAAATATTCTTGTTATCTCTATTCCCCTCCTTCAATGATTACTCCCGCCTTCTCTCTTCACCTTCTATTTGTCCCTGCCTCACCCAGTTTTGTGAAAGGGCCGGATAGCTTTGCTAAGTTTGATTGGAATAGTTTGTTTTTAAAGCTTCGCATAAATGCAATGCTGGATTTATGGCATCTTCATCTTTTTCAAATCGACCCACTGGGAGCTATTAAATTTTTATTGCTCCCTGGCTGGAACAGAATAGAGTAGATGGCCACTGTAAATGCGAAGTTTCCGAACCTGAATGCTTTATGACTCTATTGAATCCCGATCCACTTGGATACTTATTTATTTATTTAAATTATTTATACGCTGCCCAGTGGCCACCTTTCTCTGGGTTATTGGAGGAAAAATAAAAATCATATCAGAGTTAAAACATAAAGCGAAACTGGCTAGCGACACAAAAGTAATGAGTCTTAATGCAAGGAATCTAAAAACAATTAATGTTGCTTGCCTTATAGAATCTTATAGACGATCTAATGATCTTTTTTTAAAAGTTTTTTATTTTTTTTTAATAAAGAAACAAACATACAATACATAATCAGTCATTCAGTGTGTCATCTAGGTGTTTCTCTTGTGTCTTCTTCTTATTATTCCTTTGATCTTCATCATTTCTTGATTTTTTTTCCATTTCTTTATTATGACATTCTCCCCATACTTCATTTATTATAACATTTTCTTGTTTGCTATTAATACATTTATCTATATCTCTTCTCTAACCAATTGTAAAATTGTCTCCATATCTTGTAATATTCCGAATCCTCTCTTTCTTTAATTGTCAAAGTCAGTCTATTCATTTCTGCACAATCTAATATTTAATTACTTCGTTTTCTGAAGGGATTTTTTCTACTTTCCATCTTTGCGCAAATACTATTCTTGCTGCAGTTATTACATGTATAATCAAATATATATTTTCTTTATTAGTTTTCTCTGGAAGGATACCCAAAAGGAAGGAACAGTTCAGGTTTCAAATCCATATGTTGTTCAAGCATTTCTTCTAACCATATTTTATTTATTTATTGTTTATTTATTGGTTCAATTTATATGCCACCCTTTTCTGGAGACTCAGGGCGGCTTACAATGCATTAAGCAATAGCCTTCATACTTTTGTATATACCTGCTTAGTAGGGCTTTCACCACCCCCTAAGAGGTGTTCTTTTTTTATACAATGTCAGCTTATTGCCCCCACAAACCGGGTCCTCATTTTACCTACCTCGAAAGATGGAAGGCTGAGTCAACCTTGAGCCTGGTGAGATTTGAATTTGCAGTAATTTCAGGCAGCTGGTGTTACTTATCAGTGCTTTAGTCTGGTGCACCACCAAGGCTCTTAACTAATGGTCAGCACTTAACTGGCACTAGCTAAGAGTTAATAGAATTTAAGAGGAGTCGGACTTAAATTTATTTATTTATTTATTTATTTTATTCAATTTGTATACCGCCCTTCTCCTAATGGACCCACAAATTCCTTGTGGGAACATAATGACTCCAGACAGATTACTTGTTTGACTCCATCCCCAGGCTCTGCCTCTTCTCCTACAAGTGGAAGTTATGCAGTTGGACAACCTATAAAACAATATAATTCTCGTGGCTGTGTGATGCTTCAATTTGAAAACTGGAAGGTGGTGCTCTCAAATAATCATTACTGACTTTCTGGACTGGATTGATGATTCAGATGAAATTGATGGATCAGATGCTTCAGAATCAATTTGGCAATTCGTAATATGTTTTGCAGGTGTACAAAAGCCCTTTGTTTCAAACAGCTTTGGAAAATCAAATCAGCTTGGCTGGATTTAATGCTTCCAACCAATTTGAAAAACCAGTCCAAGGCAACGCAAGGTGATATAAAGGTGCTTCCAGTAAAAGTGTTCAGTGCAAGACAATCCTGAAATTCTGAAATAAATTCCTTAGCGGGGATGTAGAGCTAATATCATTCAATTGGGTACCGTCTGGATTGAATCTCAGCGTATTGAACTTTTATTCAATTGAACCTTTATTCAATTCATTACTTGGTCCACGCAGTGTTTTACAGATCCAATTTTTACTGTCAAGAACAACAAAAAACAGATAGGGAAAAGTTCATTTTTACTTAAGCCCTTTCCTGGGTGTATCCAGGAGAAATGGAAAGGCCTATTAGTGCCACATAAGAGTTTCAAAATTGAAATGACTACATTTAATACACAGAGGCATTTACTTTGCTAGTTTTCACCAATTATTTGGTGTTCCACTGATTAAAGAAATGCACGTTTGTGACAATGTGTATTTTCAAAACGGTATATGTTGCAGCATTTCCAGGGTGTGAAATGATAGCACATTTTGATGGCTGCACTTGAAACAATATCCATTTAACCTCCATTTACCAGTTTAGCTGCTAGGGACTATGCAGAGAGAGCCGAATTCAGCTTAGCAATTTATACTAAAAAGGGCAACTCTTTAAAAAACAGGATTTAGCAGGCAATAGTGCTAGAAAATTGAGACAAGCAGAGCTTAGTTGAGTGAGGGATGATTCCATAATTTTGATACCAAGCAATTACTTTGATATCCCCCCACCCCCGATGTCTACCAATGTCAAAGTGTCTTCATTGTGTAGCCATTGTTTCCCTGGAACATGTAGCAAAGCTTTCCCCATTGTGCTTGTCCTTCACTTGTCTGGATTTCTACTTTCAGAATCTTTCAAGCCTGTAGGACCGTTGTTAAGAATGGTAGGGTGTGAAGGCACATCTAGAGACTACCAACTTTGGAGAAAACTGCTTTAATATTGTAATTAAAATATTTGGCTCCAAAGTAAGGATACGTAAAGGTAAAGGTTCCCCTCGCACATATGTGCGAGTTGTTCCCAACTCTAGGGGGCGGTGCTCATTTCTGTTTCAAAGCCAAAGAGCCAGCGCTGTCCGAAGATGTCTCCATGGTCATGTGACCAGCATGACTAAATGCCAAAGGTGCATGGAACGCTGTTACCTTCCCATCAAAGATGGTCCCTATTTTTCTACTTGCATTTTTTACGTGCTTTCGAACTGATAGGTTGGCAGAAGCTGAGACAATTAGTTCAATTGTTCTAAAGCTGCATACTGTGCTGATCTTTGAAACTAAAACTAAAACTGAAACTCCTCTCCTCTGCTTGTGTTTTGCTTGCTGCTGCAAACTCTGACAGTTCTTGCAGCAAATAGCAAACAGCCAGATCAGCTTCGGCACATTATTGCAGCCTGATTCAACATGAGCAGCTGATTGGTGGGCAGATCGGCCTCCCGGAATAACCCCAATCAGCTGTTCCAGGCTACAGGAATTGTCATCAACCATTGCCTCCTCCGTGTCTTGTGTTTTTGGCTACATTCGGTGTATAAGACGCACCCAAATTTTCACCCTCTTTTTGGTGACTGAAGGGAAGTGCATCTTATACTCTGAAAAATACGGTAATTCACTTTCAAATGAGAAACCTATATATAGGCAGTTTAGGCCAGAAGATTTTTTGTTTCTAACGTGCTTTTGGCATAAAGAGAAGAAGCTTTAGTAAAGGTGGAACAGACCGCATCAAGCTGATTGTTTGGAAATGGCTGCTTGACTTCTTATTGCTCTGAGAACCAGCTGTTGTAGTTAGCTTGCTATCATCATCAGGCTGTGCTTGGGTTCATGAGCCATACAGCCTGGTATAAATAAATATATCATGGCAGAAGACAAGGGTTTGGTCCCATCCACAGTGGAAAGGGGCTTGCAATTTCTTTGCTGAACTCTGCATAATTCGAAAGCAGGTAGTCCTGCCAGCGTGTTTTCTAATTTAATTACTCGTCTCAAATTGTTTATGGTATACCAGGCCATTTAACATGCCATAAGCAAATGGCTCTTGAAAGAGGGAAGAGAATTTATTTGTTTTAGCAAGCTACTCCAACAAAAAAGTCTATTTCCTCAGCTAATTAAGATTCCATTTGCTAATTTAAATGTTATGCTAATTAAAGCATACTTCTCAAACTGTAAAAAGAAGGGTTTTTTTATTACAAAAGAAGAAGACGATAGCACGAAAGGAAATCTGTTGGCATTTAGGAATTGCATTACATTTATTGCACAATAGATACAATAGCGAGTGAAATCATTATTTCATGTTGCCTATGTTTTGGCAGGGAGGGGGAAAGGCTGCTGTTTATCCATTTCCTTTGCATCTCAGCCTGGATGGTGATAAACTCATTAGCCTTGCGTTTTTCCATACTACCAGGTTACAACGTTGTCCTCCTACTTTTTTTTAAAAAAAAATCTTTACAAAATCATGCCACAATGAAACTAGTCATTTCCTTAATGATATTTGGCGGTTGAATCGTGACGACTGGACAAATTTTTTGTTGTTAGTTTGAGACATTTCGCTGCTCATCCAAGCAGGTTCATCAGTCAGAGCAAGCCAGTTAAGCAAAGAGTTGTTGGAATGTAACAACTCTGGTCCCACCAAGGTGAAGCACCTTGGATGAACAGCAAAAACCAGAGATGGTATTAAGCTGGTTCAAACAGGTTCGCCCGAACTGGTAGCGGAAATTGCAGGTGGGCCCGTCGGCTCTATGCCATCCTATATAGGCACATTTTTGAGGCTGGGCGCATGTGAGGAAGGTGCGCGCATGAGCAAAGCACATGCATGGAAGGCAGGCATGTGTGCAAACCGGGTGCATGCATACATGAGATGTGCGTGCATACAGCGAATCAGTAGTAAGATAATCCGAAAGAAAGAAAGAAAGAAAGAAAGAAAGAAAGAAAGAGAGAGAGAGAGAGAGAGAGGGAGGGAGGGAGGGAGGGAGGGAGGGAGGGAGGGAGGGAGGGAGGGAAAAAGGAGAGGAAGGAAGGACCACAAACCTGGCACTAGACGCAGCTTCAGAGGATACCTTGAAAGAGCACAGCAATCCAGGGCTGGAAGGGACCTAGGGGTCATCTAGTCTAACCCTCTGCTCCAGCAGGACATTGTTAGAATGAGTTTCTGTCTTCTTTTTTTTTTTTAATTTGATTTATATGCCGCCCTTCTCCGGAGACTCAGGGCGGCTTACAATGCATTAAGCAATAGCCTTCATACTTTTGTATATTTATACAAAGTCAGCTTATTGCCCCCACAAACTGGGTCCTCAATTTACCTACCTTAGAAAGGATGGAAGGCTGAGTCAACCTTGAGTCTGGCGAGATTCGATCTTACTTTAATTGCAGACAGCTGATGTTAAATTACAGAGCTCTGTCTGTTGAGCTATCCAGGCTCCTCCTTTTGACGCCCCCATCACATGACTACATAGCCATGCCCACCCAGTCACATGACCCCCACCAAGCCATTGCCACAGAACCGGTAGGGAAAAAAAAATAGATTTCACCACTGCTTCAGGCTGTTCATGCATGGACTGGGGGCAAGATAAAGGCAAGATCATGGGGATTTTGGTGTGGCACCAATTATAGAGAAGATGAGAGAAGGTCGGATCCGCTGGTATGGACATGTCCTGAGAGCAGCACCTTCCACCGTTGCCAAGACTGCCTACCAACTAGCCAGCAAACTGGTAGTAAACCGGTTCAGATTTCACCACTGCTATTGCCCCCAACAATCTAAGTCCTCATTTTACTGACTTGGGAAGGATGGAAGATTGAGTCAACCTTGAGCCAGTGAGACTCGAACTGCCAAACTGCTGACAGCCGGCAGAAAACAGCCTGAAAAAGGCCCCCAAAATGGTCTGAAAACGTCTTGAAAAACGGCTAAAAAACAGACATGTGCATGCCGCCCAGCTGTTCTTTAGGTTTCCTGTGCTCTGGCGTGCTCAAAGACCAGCTGGACAGCGCACATGTGTGTGCCAAGAACCCAAGGACCAGCTTTCCTGCACATGCATGTGCACCTGGTTTCCGACATGTACATGCATTCCAGTTTAGGAATTCGGTGCCGAAAAGGTTCACCCTCACCGGCTGGGAACATAAAACCTACTTTTAAAATCCTATAGAACATGTGCAGATTGACTTATGACTGAGAAACTGTCTCCAGAGCAGTGAGTCACAATCTTGGCAATTTCCATTCCAGGAATTCTCAAGATATTGCATGCTGGCTGGGGAATTCTGGCAGTTGCTTAGAAAAGCATGACAAAATCGGTAGTTTACAAAGAAAATCATTGTAAGATGTGGTATCGATGGTATCTGGCCCCCGCAAGGTTAGCGAAAATGTACCCAAATGTAAATCTGACCTGTTGGAAATGCAAAAAAAAAGCATAGGGAACTTTTTACCACACTTGGTGGCTCTGCCCAGAAATTAAGAAATATTGGAACAAGATAAAAACATGGATAGTAGAAATAACAGATTACGAAATTGAATTAGAACCCGAAATTTTTTTATTAGGCATGATTAAAAAGAACGTTAGAAATGATATAAAATATTTAATACTTCACATAATTACGGCGGCTAGATTAGCGGTAGCACAACTTTGAAAAATAGATCGTTATGGTATTTGGTGGGTTATGCAAAATGTTTTGAAGAAAAAGCTTCAGTTTTCTCCACAATTGTTTTTATTGGGTATAGTTAAGGGTTTTACACTGGGTGAAACAAAGTTGATATTGTATATGATAACAGCAGCGAGATTACTGATAGGTCAATATTGGAAAAATGAAGCTATGCCTACTACTGATGAATGGACTTTGAAGATGGCCAGCTATGCAGAGATGGCGAAGATTTCAGCATATTTAAAAGATCGCTCACAAGAGACTTATGTATGGGAGTGGAAAAAGTGGATAGATTATGTGCAGAATAAATATCAAACTAGGAAATATCAGATAGCTTTTAACTGAAAGTATTATATAGAGATAGAATAATTGAATTTTGTGAAGATGTGAAAAATATATAGGGGGTGGAGGGGTTCAAGTTTTATAAAAAGGGGATTTTGATTTGGATTATATTTTGTGGAAGTCCGGGGGGGAGGGGCGGGCTAGGGGGGGTTAGGGAGGGTTAGGGAGGTTAGGGAGGGCTGGGGGGGGGGAAAATTGGAGAGAAAATGTAATTGTAAAACTTTTTCAATAAAAAAAAAAAAGAAAGAAAAATAGATCGATTGCCAACCGACCAGGAGCTAATACAAAAGATATACACATGCGCAGAAATGGACAAATTAACTTTAGAGTTACAGGACAAGGAGGACTCAAAATATTTTACAATATGGAATAGATGGTACCAGTGGATAAATCAGAGGAGGGGAAATGGGTAGAGATGAAATTTAGAAGAAATCAATATAATTAAAAACTGCACTGTCAGATGGATAGAAAATGAAATATGTCACCGTATGTTTGTATATATGTATATATAATAATAGAAATTAGTTAATAGGTGAAGTTGTGTACTGTATATGTAAATTTGTTTCTTGACTAAGAGAAACTTGTATGTTTTAAATGTTTTTAAGAATGAATAAAGTTTTGTTTAAAAAAAAAAAAAGAAATTGCCAAGAGTGTAAGTTCTTCAGGTATGCTTTTGGACTGGCCTAATTTTAACCACGAGGTCCTTGGTGTTCTCTGAGCTTGGTTGTTTCCTTGCAGGCATTTCATGAAAACTACCAAGCCCAGAGAGCATCAAGGACCCCCACACATCAATCCTGAGCTACAAATATTGTCTTCTCTTGGCACTAATTTGATCCATCAGTTATATTGTTGCCCTCGGACAAAAATAGGCTCCCTACGTTAGCAGAATGTCTTCTGTCTTCTTAATATATATTAAAAGGTAAAGGTATAATGGATGGAAACTGAACAAGGAGAGATTCAATGTGGAAATAAGGAGAAACTTTCTGACAGTGAGAACAATCAACCCATGGAAGAGAAGTTGCCTTCGGAAGTCGTGGGAGCTTCATCACTGGAGTCTTTCAAGGAGAGATTGGACTGCCATCTGTCAGAAGTGGTGTAGGGTCTCCTGCTTGGGCAGGGGGTTGGACTAGATGACCTACAAGGTCCCTTCCAACTCTGTTAATCAGAACCCCCTGCTAATTGTGTCCGACTCTTGAGTACAGCGCTCATCTCTGTTTCTTAGCCAAGGGAGCCAGCGTTGTCCGAAGATATTTTCCGTGGTCATGTGGCCAGTATGGCTATAAGACATCAAATACGCACAGAGCACTGTTACCTTCCCACCGAAGTGGTACCTATTTATCTAGTTGCATCTGAATGCTTTCGAACTGCTAAGTGGGGTGGAGCTGGGGCAAGGACGGGAGCTCATCCTGTGGCACGGAGCTCGGGTCTCAAACCCGGGCTTTCAGCTTTCAAGCTGACAAACTCAGCATCTTTTAATCCCTGAGCCCCCGTGCCCCCTTCCTTGATATATTTACGGCTATTTCTTTGACTACATCATTTTCGATTTGAATCTAAATCTCGTTCAATGGAGCTCAAGGAGACATCTTCCCTATTCAATCGTTCACTATCTTCTCTCCATTCTCCATTCATGCTTGTTCAGTTTGGGCATTTTTTTTTCCTTTTAAAGAAGGGTTTGTCTCTGGGGATCTAGTTTAATCCACCCCTGCCGAGTTAGTTCATTTACTATGCTAACTATTTTGATTCCACCTTTTGATAGCAGATTTATCCTGGGTGCAAAGAGAAACTCAGCTGCTAATAGATATCTTTACAGAGAAGAGATTTTAACTATGTGGAAGCAAGTCGGGGTGGGGGGTGTCTTTTTTTATTTACATGCTTACTTTCTGTCCTTTTTTTTTCCGGCGGTGGTGCTAAAAGAGTCCAATTAAGATTCTCAGATGATCCCCAACATCTCCTCAGCTGCTAGCTGCTTGGAAACTCACCAGTATTGTATTAAATCAACAGTCTGGGCATCCTTGTCATTATTTTTTATTTGCACCATCAGGATAAATAAATTCAATGTGACACTTCTAAATAATTGAACTATCTCCTCCTCCTCTCTCTTCCTCCCCCACTGTTTCTCCCCCCCCCACCTGCAATTCCTTGGCTTTGTACTAAGAAGTACCTCCTGGGAAGAATGAAGAGCTCCTTCACAGCTTCATAGGAAGAAAGAATTTAGCATTTTCTCAGATAAACCCTCTTTTAGATGAAATCTACTTTTTTTCTAGTTCATAGAATGTTCATTATGGGCAAAACGGAAGAAATAAGATACAGAGGGTTAAGACAGTGCAGCACGAATCCCTGGTTTTCCCAGATAAGCTGGGAAATGCTTGAATATGAAATCTGGAAATCCACTGCCATCCTCTGTAGATCAGCATTCCCCAAGTTGGCATCCTCAGGGTATATATTGGATTCTAGAACTCTTAGCCAGTAGAATAGAATAGAATAACAGATTTGGAAGGGACATTGGAGGTCCCCTGCTTAGGCGGGAAACCCTACACAACTTCAGACAAATGGTTGTCCAACATCTTCTTTAAAATATCCAGTGTTGGAGCTGTTGTGGCCCCGCCCTCTGAGCCTGTCCCATCGGAGGAAGAAAGCTCCGAGCATGAGGAAGAGGAGTCAGCCAGGCCTCCCTCTCCAGGCCCCTCCCCTCTGGCACTGTCTCAGGTAGTGAGGGAGAGGAGATTAGCAGGGAGACAGGTGGCTCGGATGAGAGTGAGAGAGAGACATCATTCCTGGACGCACGCCTCCGAAGGCGTGATAAACGATTGCAGCAGCTCAGGAGGCGTGCTAGGGATTAGAACTGAGTCACTGGACCACACCCCAGAGACTATATAATAGAGGGTGGTGGCCAGTGATCTTTGTGACGAACAAAGTAAACCTTGGATAGTCACTAAAGCCTCGTCCGGAACTGCTGAGAGAAATATTTATTGTTGTCGGACGTTTGGACTCTGAGTATGTTATCTGTCTGTTTTCTGTGGAAATAAACGCACTTGGCAGACGGTGTGTAAATCGCTGCCAAAGTTGGAGATAAGGACCTGGGTGTGTGCCAAAGTGTTTCCTTAACCCTCGGCTGGCTGTGTGTGTGGGTGGGTGGGTACAGGGACAGATCAGGAGCATTCACAACTTCTGGAGGCAGGTTGTTCCACTGATTAATTGTTCTAACTGTCAGGAAATTTCTCCTTAGTTCTAGGTTGCTTCTCTCCTTGATGAGTTTCCACCTGTTATTTCTTGTCCTGCTTTCAAGTGCTTTGGAGAATAGCTTGACTCCCTCTTCTTTGTGGCAGCCCCTGAGATATTGGAACACTGCTATAATGTCTCCCCTAGTCCTTCTTTTCATTAAACTAGACATACCCAGTTCCTGCAACCGTTCTTCATATGTTTTAGCCTCCAGTTCCCTAATCATCTTGGTTGCTCTTCTCTGCACTCTTTCTGGAGTCTCCACATCTTTTTTAGATCGTGGCGACCAAAACTGAATGCAGTAGTCCAAGTATGACCTTACCAAGGCATTATAAAGCGGTATTAACCCTTCACCTGATCTTGATTCTATCCCTCTCTCTATGCAACCTAGAACTGTGTTGGCTTTTTTGGCAGCTGCTGCACACTGCACAGTAGACCTAACACATCTGTAATCCAAGGCCTAAAGAAAGATGGATGTGGAAATGTAACCAGACACTGGGGACATGTTATCATATGTATTGGACATGTGTAAAAGCAAAGAAATATTGGACAAAAATACAGACATGGTTGGAAAAAGTGTCAAAGCAACATGTAGATTATAAGACAGAAATATTTTCACTAGGCATAATACTTGAAAAGTATAATAAAGGGAACCTATATTTGATATTACATGTTTTGACAGAGGCAAGAATTGTATTTGCATAGTACTGGAAAAATGAGGCAAGAACAGATCAGAACAGAACAGAACAGAACAGAACAGAACAGAATAGAATAGAATAACAGAGTTGGAAGGGACCTTGGAGATCTTCTAGTCCAACCCCCTGCTTAAGCAGGAAACCCTACACCACTTCAGACAAATGGTTATCCAACATCTTCTTTAAAATATCCAGTGTTGGAGAATTCACAACTTCTGGAGGCAAGCTGTTCCACTGATTAATTGTTCTGTCAGGAAATTCCTCCTTAGTTTTAAGTTGCTTTTCTCTTTGATTAGAAATACCTATAGAAGATGACGTAATTTTTAAAAAATTAGATTGTGCAGAAATGGACAGATTCACACTAAAAATAAAAGAAAAAGAAGATACAGAGTCCTTTTGAACATGGGACTTGTTTTATAAATGGTTGGATAGTAGAGGTAGAAATTAGGAGTGGGAAAAATATTATTATATATAAATAAATTGACCCAGACAATATGCTGTTCACTAAGTACTTATGTATGTAATGTGAAAATATATAAACTACTAAAAAAAAAAAGAATGAAAGATGGACGTGATTGGACATGACAATCCTGGTGGTTGATGGTTTTATACCAACGGTGATTACATTTCTATGGTTTGGAGGACCGGGTATCTGTCTCCAGGATGAAGACCTACCAAAGACAGAAAATATATAGCAGTCATTTTGTTTCCACATGGAAACCGCTTCAGGTGGTGGTGCGGTGATGCGGTGGCCTAGGGGTGGAACTCTTGCCTCACAATCAGGAGGCTGTGAGTTCGATCCTAGGTAGAGGCAGATATTTCTCTCTCTGGGCACAATGAGAATGTATCTGCTGAACAAAACTCTGCATTGGTGACAGGAAGGGCATTGGGCCAGTAAAATGCTCTGCTAGCTCCATTCAGTTGCCCAGACTCTACATCGCAAGGGATTATGGAGTCGTTAAATGATGATGATGATGATGGAGACAGCTTCTGAACTTCATGCTTGATATGGAGAAGAATGAAACGTTGACTTTGGGAATTACTGATTAGACTGATATATCTTTCTAGAAATGGCTTGTTTATATTATTAGGAAAAAGCAAAAAGTTGTGATTTGATGTTAATGCCTTATTTTATTGTAACAGAGACAGTGGGGAGTCAATGCTTCTTTTTCTTTCTTTCTTTTTTCTTATCTTTCCTCATTTCTCCTTCCCCTTTCCTTCCCCACTGCTTTCCTATTTACTTTGTATTTTATATTACTTTAGAACTCAATAATAAAAAGAAAATGTATAGCCATTTTTAGATGCTTTATCTACAAATAATGACAACTGTAAATAAAAGTTCAAGAGCAGGGGACAAAGTGTTGGCATGCTGTTTGTGCTATTTGTCTTACTGTTCTTGCAGCCCTGTGGCATTTTCTGGAATTTATTTGTGTAGAGAAATTTCAATATTCGTAGATCTTCAGGGGAAGCTCTTTTGAGATAGTTCAGTCTGGATTGTGAGGTCCTTGGTGCTCTCTGAGCTTGGTTGTTCTCATTGCCAAACAAGATTGTAGTTGGGTGTCCCATTATTTTGGTGATTTTTGTAAGGGCGTATATTGAGACAAAAGTCAATCATGCTATGGTCATTGTTGGAAAAGAGTTCTTTTATTTGTAATCCATAAATTGAGTCTAAGCTGTTGCAGAAGATGAGGTCAAGGCAGTTGTTGAGTCTAGTGTTATTAGTTACTAGGTGATGTAGGCCAGTGGTGAAATCCAATTTTTTTTACTACCGGTTCTGTGGGCACGGCTTGGTGGCTTGGTGAGCATGGCAGGGGAAGGATACTACAAAATCTCCATTCCCACCCCACTCTGGGGCCAGCCAGAGGTGGTATTTGCCAGTTCTCCAAACTACCCAAAATTTCTGCTACCGGTTCTCCAGAACCTGCTGTATTTCACCCCGATATAGACCTAGATTTGTAACAGCATTGTATAGAATTGTATGGATGGGTTCAGTTGTACATTCATTTATTGTCCAATTAATAAGAGGTAGGTTGAGGTCACCAAGAAAGATGAGAGGGTACGGGCAGGAAGGCTGCCCACGTTAGTAGTGAAGGTAGCTTGTTCGCATGTGCAATATCGTAGTCAGGGGCTCTGTAAGATGTGAAGAGTGGTGTTTAAGGACAATTCACAGACGAGAGTTTCCGGAAGAGCAAGTCCATGTGCAATTTGAATATTTTTTAGGTTTAATGACTTTTTGTAGAAGATAGCTACTCCAACCCTTCTGCGTGTTTCACAGTCAGACCGGTAAACGTTGTCATCGTCGTCATCATCATCATCATCATCATCATCATCATCATCATCGCTAGAAGGGAGTGTAGTGTTCCCGCAACTAGGCTATATTTTATGCAGGATAGATGATATAAGGCAGCAGTGATGGAATGCTGCCTGTTTAAGAACCGATTTGGTGAGCGTGTGCTTTGCACACGCGTGTGCCTAAAATGCTTGCACGCAGTGCTGAAAATGGAGCATTTAGAAGCTCAGCTGCTTACCTTCCAAGTCAGCAATGGTAAGTAGAACAGCGGGGGTGGGGAAATCAACTGTGTCGGGCGATTGAGATGAGCTACAAAACAGGAAATAAAGGACAGGATAGAGCAGCGGCAGGTGGGCGGGGCCAACTGATTGTTGGAGCTACTGGTTTGCCTGAACCGGCTGAATACCACCTCGGTAAGGCAGTAATCCCTCCACCTGCCTTTCTAGGTAGTTCAATGATCTATAGATGTATCAACCACACTGCATCATTACCAGATCCTATCCAAAGCGAAGAACCTTATTTTACTTTATCATCCATGCAATAACTAGGAAAATCATGATGGGATGAGCCATAAAAGCATGTATATGGTTTTCAATTCTGGACTAATATTCTATATCTCATAAACATTAATAAATTTCTGCAATCATGTCAGCGGGAAAGTAATGATTTTGCAATTATTATGTTTTTTTCCCTCCGTTCAGAATGCATACGTGAAGGAATGAATGGGTAGATAAATACCTACATTTATTATCTGGACTGTGATGTTCAGGAGCACAAATTATACTATTTTGATCATGACATTATACTACATTGGGTGAAAATATTTGCTTTCTCTTGCTTTCCCTTTTGGTTGAACATAATTGTTTTATGAATTGCAACATCGTTCAGGAGCTGGTGGTTATTATTTCTTGGGGCTGTCATACACTTCATAACAAAGGAGGCAAGATAAGACCCCCCAAATTACAGGAGATTCTATTTCCCTTTCTTCTAGCTTTCAAAGTTCCCCTTGAAAAATCAGCATTGTTTACTCCAGTTTGAAGTAGGCAACATTTAATCTGTAATGAAAAGAAAACAAGAAACAGAAAAGAAGAAAGAAAAGAGGGCGGGAGGGAGGGAAGGAAGGAAGGAAGGAAGGAAGGAAGGAAGGAAGGAAGGAAGGAGAGTTAGAGTAAGAGTGACAGTAAGGGAGAGTGAGAGTAAGGAAGGATGAAAGAAGAGAGGGAGGGAGAGAGGAAGAAAGAAAGGAAGGAGAGGGAGAGGGAGATGAAGGAAGGATGAAAGAAGGGCAGGAGGGAGAGAATTAGGAAGGAAGGAAGGAAGGAAGGAGAGTTGGAGTAAGAGTGACAGTAAGGGAGAGTGAGAGTAAGGAAGGATGAAAGAAGGGAGGGAGGGAGAGAGGAAGAAAGAAAGGAAGGAGAAGGAGAGGGAGAGGGAGAGGAAGGAAGGATGAAAGAAGGGCGGGAAGGAGAGAGTTAGGAAGGAAGGAAGGAAGAGGAAGGAAGGAAGGAAGAAAGGAAGGAAGGAAGGATGAAAGAAGAGAGGGAGGGAGAGAGTTAGGAAGGAAGGAGAGGGAGAGGAAGGAAGAGGAAGAAGGAAGGAAGGAAGGAAGGAAGAAGGGAGGGAGGGAATTAGGAAGGAAGGAAGGAGAGGGAGAGGGGAGGAAAAAATACCTTATCCTATTTCCTAACTCAAGGAAAGGTAGAAGATTCTGGCACTACCTTTATTTTTGATGTCTCTTCCCACTTTGCACTGCCATCTCAATCACTCTGGTTCTTGCCCTTTCTTAACAAAAAAACAAAAAAAAAAAAAAAAAACAATGCCAAGCTAGCAAATGTAAAAGAAGCCAGGAAAGAAATATTGGGGAGTTTTTGGAGAGATCAGGTAGAAGAAGTGTAAGTCATGTGACAAGAATGCTGGAAAAGCTCGGCCTCGTTCCGTAGGAAAACTAATCTCGTGGCTCTGCTGACTTTGTTCTTTGTTAATGCAACTTGGAACGCAACTGTTCATGCCTCGTTTAGGATTGCTTTTGTTATATTTTTTTTTATAAAATATTCAGTACCTCCCGTTGAAGTTGTGAGCTACTTTAGGCTGAGTTTACCAGAGGGGAGAAGGAAAAAAAAACAAAACAAAACAACAACACGAGCCCAGGGACTCTAAAGGGATGAATCTCATTTATTTAGAATAAAATCTATATCTCACCTTTCTCCTCAAAGCAGCCCCGGAACAATTTGCACATCGGAACGATCCCAAAACAATGTACAATATGAAAGAAGGAGAAGATAATAAACTACAGAAGGCGATCAAAAGCCATAAAACAAATCGCCAAGAGGTTTCAACGGAACAGCTCTCCAGATCGCACTGAGCCGGAGTCCTAACTGTGTTACTGATGTTATTTTATTCAGACACTGTGCAAATTGGCTGCCTCTGAACCAGCTACAACAATCCAACACCACCTTCCCCCTGCAACAGAAAAGGACAGTCTCTATCTTTTTCCAGGACCTAATACCACCCGAAAAGGGATGCGGTGGCTCAGGGGCTAAGACACTGAGCTTGTCGATCGAAAGGTCGGCAGTTCAGCAGTTCGAATCCCTAGTGTCGCGAAACAGGGTAAGCTCATGTTACTTGTCCCAGCTTCTGCCAACCTAGCAGCTCGAAAGCACGTAAAAAAATGCAAGTAGAAAAATAGGAACCACCTTTGGTGGGAAGGTAACAGCCAGGGGTGAAATGCTCCTGGTTTAGACCGGATCGCCCGATCCGGTAGCGATGGTGGCGGGTGGTTCGGAGAACCGGTAGCAAAAATCCCTGCCCCCCACCCCCCCACCATACCCAGCTGAGCTGCAAGATCATTAGAAGCTTTTTTTAAAAAAAAACTTTTTAAAGCATTTTTTCTACAAGCTCTTCCGATGAAAAATGCTTTTAAAAGTAAAAAAAAAAAAAGCCTCTGATGATCGTGCGGCTCAGCTGGATCGTCAGAGGCTTTTCAAAGCATTTTTTTCTGCAACCTCTTGGCTGAAGAGGTGGTAAAAAAAATGCTTTGAAAAGTCCCCGACGATCCCAGCCTGATCATCAGAGAGGCATTTTTTAAAAAGCCTCCCTGACGATCCCAGCTGAGTTGCCTGATCGGCAGAGGTTTTTCAAAGCATTAGAAAAAATGCTTTGAAAAGTTTTTTTTAAAAAAAAGTTGGCCACGCCCACCTAGTCACATTATCCACCACCACCACCAAGCCACACCCACAGAACCGATAGTAACAAATTTTACATTTCACCCCTGGTAACAGCATTCCGTGCGCCTTTGGCGTTGAGTCATGCTGGCCATATGACCACGGAGACGTCTTCGGACAGCGCTGGCTCTTCAGCTTTGAAACGGAGATGAGCACCGCCCCCTAGAGTCGGGAACGACTAGCACATATGTGCGAGGGGAACCTTTACCTTTAATACCACCCAGGTTAAGGCTTCCTGGATCTCTCAAAGCCACCCACGTTTAACGATTTTGCTAACTCTATTAAGATTTTTCCCCGGTGTAGCGCGAGCAAGTGATTTCATTTCCGCCCCCCACTCCCTCTCTCTCTCCAGACAGCCCACTTATGAAGATTTACGAAAGCGGGATTAGGAAGATTTGATAGGAATGTATATCGCTTTCTGAAGCTGAAATTATTTTTTAAACCTGCATTTCAATTTGATTTTTGATGCCGGTGAAAGCTGGCATGGATGAAGGGAGGGATGTTAAAGGCAAGCATAATTAACCAGCTTTTTCTCGTCTGGCTTTTCCCAGTCAATTTTTAGCCTTTCATGTCTTTACACCTCAGATTCCAGAATTGAAATACCTGGTTCTCCCCTCCACCCACCTGGCGCCAGGTAACTCTTCTGTGATGGAGCTTCTATCTATCCGATCTGTTGCTTGAACAAGATGTCATTGCAGAACTTTAAGAATTTGGGGAAGGGAAAGGGGGTGGGTGGAAAAGCAGCAAAATTGCACAAGGCCTGAATTTTTATTTTTAATTTTTTTGGGTCTGCAGTAACAAATTTGCTGTCGGCTGATGCATTAATCTCCGCGGCTGTCGGAAAAATTGTGTCAAACGTCTTCCTGGAAATTGAATACATTAGAGTTAATTCAGTCACCTTGCTGGAAAAGTCTGGCATTTCCAGTAGCAAGTTGGTAAGTTGGTTGATCTTTGCCCCTGCTGTAGCACAGGTAGGAAAAGTGAAAGGTTGCACCCCCGCAGCTGGCATTTTTGCTATGGAATGTGATTGAACCACAAAAGAGGAAATGAAATGTAGGGCGCCATTATCTTGCCATTGCTTCTGTTGCCCCAAAGCATTTTGAAAATGATTTGTGAAACACCGAAAATGAGGAGCAAAACGCTCCGTTCTGCCCCTAGTTGGTCCAGTAATAACTAAGGTTTCCTCAACTCAGTGGTGAAATCCAATTTTTTTTTACTACTGGTTCTGTGGGCGTGGCTTGGTGGGTGCGGTGTGGCTTGGTGGGCGTGGCAGGGGAAGGATACTGCAAAATCCCCATCCCCTCCCCACTCCTGGGGGAAGGATATTGCAAAATCTCCATTCTCTCCTCACTCCAGGGGAAGGATACTACAAAATCCCCATCCCCTCCCCACTCCTGGGGGAAGGATATTGCAAAATCTCCATTTCCTCCGCACTCCAGGGGAAGGATACTGCAAAATCCCCATTCCTTCCGCACTCCTGGGGGAAGGATATTGCAAAATCTCCATTCCTTCCCCACTCCTAGGGGAAGGATATTGCAAAATCTCCATTCCCACCCCATTCTGGGGCCAGCCAGAGATGGTATTTGCTGGTTCTCTGAACTACTCAAAATTTCCGGTCCCGTTTCTCCGAACTGCTCAAAATTTCTACTACCAGTTCTCCAGAACCTGTCTGAACCTGCTGGATTTCACCCCTGCCTCAACTCCATATTACAAAAAGGAAAACAGAAGTTCCTTGCATACATACATAGCATCCTCTTCATATTTTATGCATTTGTCTGAATTGCACCACCCACCCCTGCCATCCCCACACACAAAGCCATGCAATTCCTAAGAGGGAGACCTGCAAAGCCAACAAGTCCCTTTTCCCCTTGGAAGACCTGGGTCCCACGCAACTGAAGCCAAGGAGCTGTGAGATGGCTCAAGGCAGGCGGTCCTACTACTCGGGAAATTAACTGTTGCAAACTCAACAGAAGAAGAGCATTCTTTTTTCTAAAAAATAAAGTTGAATTAGAAGTAAATTGGTTTAGCTACTAAAGGGAGATGACATTTTAACATCATACAAGTGTGGACTTGATTCTAAAGCTATACAGTGATGCCTATCTATCTATTTATCTATCTATCTGTCTCTCTTTCTCTCATATGTCTATCTATCTCTCTCTCTTTCTCTTATCTATCTTCTTTCTTTCTTTCTTTCTTTCTATCTATCTCTATATCTGTCTATCTATCTATCTATCTATCTATCTATCTATCTATCTATCTATCTATCATCTTTGTCTATCCTATCTCTCCTTCCTTCCTTCCTTCCTTCCTTCCTTCTTTCCTTTCCTCTATCCTACTCTCCTCTCCTCCATTTCTATCCTAGCTATCATCTGTCAGTCAATCAGTCAGCCTGCCTATCTATCTATCTATCTATCTATCTATCTATCTATCTATCTATCTATCTATCTATCTATCTATCTATCTATATTCTAACAATTCTTTGCAACGGAGCTAAAACACCTCTCTGAAACAGCTTCTCAATGTGTTGAGATTTCTGTAATCCTATCAAAGGCTCAGTAGGGCTACTCTGAAAACCTAGAGGGCTTAGAAAACAAAATTTATTGTTCTTTCTAGTAGCATAAATAACTACGCACACTTCCCATAAATTGCAATATGAAATCAGGATTCTTTTTTCGTTTTACCAATGGTGAAAGAAAAACACTGTGCAATCTTTTCATTATGCAAAGTGAAATATAGATGGGGGAGTGTGAAAATAAAATGGTTTGGGCAGAGAAATTGGAGGATTTGGATGGAGCTTGAGAATCTTGTTTCAGTTTTTCTTTTTGGAAAATTGTATCTCTGAGTTTTGCAGCCCAGGCTTAGTTGCCCTAAAAACACCAAGCGG
This sequence comes from Arizona elegans, assembly GCA_022577455.1. Classification (NCBI taxonomy): domain Eukaryota; kingdom Metazoa; phylum Chordata; class Lepidosauria; order Squamata; family Colubridae; genus Arizona; species Arizona elegans. The sequence goes on along the minus strand of JAKOOJ010000013.1, from coordinate 19,894,134 downwards.
AGTCTCCAAATGACACTTTAGAGTAGAATGTACCAGGATTATCAGGCATCACATCAAGGAAAGAAGGACATTATTTCATTGTGTAGCTACTTTGCTGTTCCCTGAGACAACACATGGGACATGGTGGGTCAGTGGCTAAGCCAATGTGATTGAATATGTTGATTAAGTAGGAATATGTAGGAATAGATAAAAAAAGTTAAGAATTAAGTACTATCAGAAAGACATTGAATTGTATAATTATTACGGATGTATTTTTGTTATAGAGGTATTTTAACTTGTATTTTTGGCCTGGCTTGACCTTTCCCCCCTTTTAATTTTTAATTTTTTAATGTTTTAATTTAAATTGAAATTTTAATTTGGTTCTAAATTTTTGGGATATTTTAAATTGTCTTGGGCTCAAATATTTAATTTGGTTTTAATTCTGCTCTTAACTTTTGTATCTATGTGTTTTATTTTGTGCCTGTTCACCGCCCTGAGTCCTTCGGGAGTACGGCGGTATACAAATTTGATATAATAATAATAATAATAATAATAATAATAATAATAATAATGGTTTTTCAAAAAGAAAAAAGAAAAAGAAAGGTCGGCAGTTCAGCGGTTCGAATCCCTAGTGCCGCGTATCGGGGTGAGCTCCCGTTACTTGTCCCAGCTTCTTCTAACCTAGCAGTTCGAAAGCACGTAAAAAATGCAAGTAGAAAAATAGGGACCACCTTTGGTGGGAAGGTAACAGCATTCTGTGTGCCTTTGGCATTGAGTCATGCCAGCCACATGACCACGGAGACGTCTTCGAACAGCGCTGGCTCTTTGCTTTGAAACAGAGATGAGCACCGCCCCCTAGAGTCGGGAACGACTAGCACATATGTTCAGGGGAACCTTTACCTTAAGACATTGAGCAGAGAGAATTGGTCTAGAAACCAAGAACAGTCCTACTTTAGGTACCAACTGGGCAGCCTTTTAGCCAGTCATTCTTTTTCAACCCTAGGAAAAAGGCAATGGCAAACTATTTCTGAAATCATGCCATGAACACTTCAGGGATTTTTCCAGATTTAAAGTCAAACCCACCCCTCAGTAGTAGGAAAAATAATAAAATATAGACACACTGAAATTTTAATAGTACAAGTAATGGTTTTTCTTTCACGTAAAATACAGATTTATTTTCTTTGTTGATCGCTCTGGTATGCCTAACCCAGAATGATTGCATTCGCCACTTGGGAGACATTTAAGCCAATTAATTGGTTAAACCTACTCTATTAATTGACTTTAAACAAACCCCTAAATAACTTCCTATTATTACTGTTCCTATGGAGACTTACCCAGAATAGCTCTCTATGCTATTGGCTACTTTTACTTTGGATTACTACTTAAAATGGAGAGGGGGGGAGGGAAATCTCTTTTCAGATCTTTTTTCCCAACTTTTTAAAAAAATAATCCTTGACTTTATTTCTCTTTTAGTGGTACTGGGAAGAAAATGACAACTTCAAACATAATAAACTGGAAATTGTGCTTTCCCAACTCCTTTGGGATCCATCCAGGGATGAAATACAGCAAGTTCTGACAGGTTCTGGAGAACCGGTAGCGGAAATTTTGAGTAGAACCGGCAAATACCACCTCTGGCTGGCCCGAGAGTGGGGTGAGAATGGAGAATTTGCAATATCCTTCCCCCAGGAGTAGGGAGGGAATGGGGATTTTGCAGTATCCTTCCCCTGGAGTGGGGTGGGAATGGGGATTTTGCAGTATCCTTCCCCTGGAGTGGGGAGGGAATGGAGAATTTGCAATATCCTTCCCCCAGGAGTAGGGAGGGAATGGGGATTTTGCAGTATCCTTCCCCTGGAGTGGGGTGGGAATGGGGATTTTGCAGTATCCTTCCCCTGGAGTAGGGAGGGAATGGGGATTTTGCAGTATCCTTCCCCTGGAGTGGGGTGGGAATGGGGATTTTGCAGTATCCTTCCCCTGGAGTGGGGAGGGAATGGAGAATTTGCAATATCCTTCCCCCAGGAATAGGGAGGGAATGGGGATTTTGCAGTATCCTTCCCCTGGAGTGGGGTGGGAATGGGGATTTTGCAGTATCCTTCCCCTGGAGTGGGGAGGGAATGGGGATTTTGCAGGATCCTTCCCCTGGAGTGGGGAGGGAATGGGGATTTTGCAGGATCCTTCCCCTGGAGTGGGGTGGGAATGGGGATTTTGCAGTATCCTTCCCCTGGAGTGGGGAGGGAATGGAGAATTTGCAATATCCTTCCCCCAGGAATAGGGAGGGAATGGGGATTTTGCAGTATCCTTCCCCTGGAGTGGGGTGGGAATGGGGATTTTGCAGGATCCTTCCCCTGGAGTGGGGAGGGAATGGGGATTTTGCAGGATCCTTCCCCTGGAGTGGGGAGGGAATGGGGATTTTGCAGGATCCTTCCCCTGTTTTAAAAAGTAAAAAAAATAAAGTTCCGAAGGTCGCGCGTTGCTTGGCTGATTGTTGGAACATTTTTTTTTTTTTTTTTACTTTTTAGGCATATTTTACTACCAGTTCTCTGGAACCATTAGTAAAAAATTTTTTTTAAAAAAGTAAAAAAAGAGGCTCCGACGATCACAGCTGTGCCGCGCGATCATCAGAGCCTTTTTTTTTTGTTTACTTTTTTAAAGCATTTTTTTACAACTTATTCGGCTTTTAAAAGTTTTTTTAAAAGGCTCTGAAGATCGCGGGCCACAGCTGATCAACCCCCCCCCCATGTGCGCTGTTCTACTTACCCCATGCCTCCTTTTGGTGTGCAATGCGCGCACGACGGCACGCACCTCGCATTTGGTGTGTGGTACTCACTGTGTATGCCCAGCCAGCAAAACTGTAGTAAACCGGTTCAGATTTCACTACTGAAAAAGGGTCAACTTATTCTCCAAAGCAGCAGAGGGAGAAATGGGTTGAAGACAGTGGTGGGTTCCTCCAGGTTTGGCCAAGCCGGTAGCGGTGACGATATGATGTCACGGAACCGGTTCTCCCACCCCCCCACCCCCCTCACGTTATTCTTACCTTTTATTTGGTCCCCCCCCAATCTATTGCTGCCTCCTGAGTCCCAGCTGATGACTAGAGGGGAAAAAAAACTGTTTAAACTCTTGCCGCGGGGCTTCAAAAGGCCGTCCTACAGATTATCAGTGTTAAAAGCAAATAAATGAGTCGGGTCGTAAGTGCGAGGACTGGTCATAAGTGCGAGGACCTTCCAGAAATGACTCTGCCCAGCTAGCCACGCCCACCTAGTCACATGACCTTCAAGCCACACCCACAAAATAAGCCACGCCCACAGAACTGGCAGTAAAATAATTTAGAACCCACCCTTGGTTGAAGATCGTTAAAGAAAGTTCCAACCTAGAATTAAGGAGAAATTTCCTGACAGTGGGAACAAACAACCCTTGGAACAGAAGTTGCCTTCAGAAGTTTTTGGGCGCTCCATCACTGGAGGTTTTTAACAATAACAGAGTTGGAAGGGACTTTGGAGGTCATCTAGTGCAACCCCCTGCTCATGCAGGAGACCTATACTAGGGATTCGAACTGCCAAATTGCCGACCTTTCTGATCGACAAGCTCAGCGTCTTAGCCACTGAGCCACCTAATCAGGTAAGAAGGGACTGGACAGCCATTTGTCTGAAATGGCATACGGTCTCCTTCTTGAGCAGGGGGTTGGATTAGAAGACCTCCAAGGTCCCTTCCAATTCGACCTCCAAGGTCCCTTCCAATTCTATTATTCTATGTTACAACTAAGTTGTTCTCCAGCTTCTATCTCCCCTTCAGGTCCTCCAGACGTACTGACCTTTATAATACTGCCAAGAATGTTTTGGCTGTCTTCTTTTAAGTTTTTTATGGGGACAGGAATTTATTGCAAATAATTTTCAGGTTTAGGGAAACGGCTGCTTCTGTGAATCTGACTGACAAATTTGCTTTTCTCCATATTCTTTCAAATGTCGTTGCTTCATCTTTTATAAATGGGCCCGTAAAAAGATCAGAAAAGGAAGGAGCGAATACATTGGCTTGCAAAAATTAAAGCACAAGGAGGAAAGATTCACGAAGGTTAAAAACTAAAAAGGCATCGCAAAACTTGCTGTTCGAAATACCTGAAAGTCTTTTTCTTTTGAAGATTTTTTTTTAAAAAAAGTTTAACCAAGTGGAAGGAAGGTTTTTCCCCCTACTATTAACAAGACTTAATTATTTTAATATTGCCAGGAGAGAGAAAGGGGATGGGAGGGTGGGAAGGAGGGAGGGAGGGAGGGAGGGAGGGAGGGAGGGAGGGAAGGAAGGAAGGAAGGAAGGAAGGAAGGAAGGAAGGAAGGAAGGAAGGAAGGAGAGGGCAGGAGGGAGGGAGGGAGGAGAGAGGGAGGGAGGGAAGGAGGAGGAAAAAGGGAAGGAAGGAAGGAAGGAGAGGGCAGGAAGGAGAGAGGGAAGGAGGAGGAAAGAAGGAAGGAAGGAAGGAAGGAAGGAAGGAAGGAAGGAAGGAAGGAAGGAAGGAAAGGGCAGGAGGGAGAGAGGGAGGGAGAGAGGGAGGGAAGGAGGAGGAAGGAAGGAGGGAGGAAGGAAGGAGAGGGAAGGAGGGAGGGAGGGAAGAGAGAGGGAGGGAAAAGGAAGGAAGGAAGGAGAGGGCAGGAGGGAGGGAGGGAAGGAGGAGGAAAGAAGCAAGGAAGGAAGGAAAGGGCAGGAGGGAGAGAGGGAGGAGAGAGGGAAGGAAGGAGGAGAAAGGAAGGAAGGCGGGAGGGAGGAGAGAGGGAGGGAGAGAGGGAGGGAAGGAGGAGGAAGGAAGGAGGAACGAAGGAAGGAGAGGGAAGAAGGGAGGGAGGGAGGAGAGAGGGAGGGAAAAGGAAGGAAGGAAGGAGAGGGCAGGAGGGAGGGAGGGAAGGAGGAGGAAAGAAGGAAGGAAGGAAGGAAGGAAGGAAGGAAGGAAGGAAAGGGCAGGAGGGAGAGAGGGAGGGAGAGAGGGAGGGAAGGAGGAGGAAGGAAGGAGGGAGGAAGGAAGGAGAGGGAAGGAGGGAGGGAGGGAAGAGAGAGGGAGGGAAAAGGAAGGAAGGAAGGAGAGGGCAGGAGGGAGGGAGGGAAGGAGGAGGAAAGAAGCAAGGAAGGAAGGAAAGGGCAGGAGGGAGAGAGGGAGGAGAGAGGGAAGGAAGGAGGAGAAAGGAAGGAAGGCGGGAGGGAGGAGAGAGGGAGGGAGAGAGGGAGGGAAGGAGGAGGAAGGAAGGAGGAACGAAGGAAGGAGAGGGAAGAAGGGAGGGAGGGAGGAGAGAGGGAGGGAAAAGGAAGGAAGGAAGGAGAGGGCAGGAGGGAGGGAGGGAAGGAGGAGGAAAGAAGGAAGGAAGGAAGGAAGGAAGGAAGGAAGGAAGGAAGGAAGGAAGGAAGGAAGGAAAGGGCAGGAGGGAGAGAGGGAGGAGAGAGGGAAGGAAGGAGGAGGAAGGAAGGAAGGCGGGAGGGAGGAGAGAGGGAGGAGAGAGGGAGGGAAGGAGGAGGAAGGAAGGAGGAAGGAAGGAAGGAGAGGGAAGAAGGGAGGGAGGGAGGAGAGAGGGAGGGAAAAGGAAGGAAGGAAGGAGAGGGCAGGAGGGAGGGAGGAGAGAGGGAGGGAAAAGGAAGGAAGGAAGGAAGGAGAGGGCAGGAGGGAGGGAGGGAGGAAGGAAGGAAGGAAGGAAAGAAGGAAGGAATATTACAAATTTCTGTTGCAAAACTACTTCCATGCACCTATACTATTGGCAACTATGAAATAAATTCAGGACACGTGTAGAATCCTAGAGTATATCAAGTATATCTCTTTCCCTCTCTCTCTCTCCATATATCTCAATCTATTGATAGGGTCACCTGCTTGAGCAGCGGGGTTGGACTAGAAGACCTCTAAGGTCCCTTCCAGCTCTATTATGAATGATTGGAATAAGGCATTTTGGCCGTTGGGGTCTAGTCCACTGTTCACCACAGGGATAAAAATTTAAGCTTCCCCATGAATTGCCCATCGGATCTCTCCTTGCACACATTCGAAATGCCGTTTCCTTCGGAGCCGATGTCCGACATCTCCCCTTCATAAAGGGTTCCACACTGTTAAAAGTGCTCTTACTTTGAGGTAGAAGTAGTGTGGAAGCTGAATTTTCTCTCCCTATCTTTGATGCCTCCAGCCACTGAAAATCAATACCACTTTTAACTCTATTGTCTGTTGATTCTTTTAAAAAAAAAAACCTTCTGATTTTCATGTGTTCCCTGAGAGTTAATAATCTAATACGGTTTTCTGGCAGGAGTCTCAAACAAGCCCACAGCAGCAGAAGGTTCTCTCTCTCTCTTTTTTTAAATCCAAGGCGAAGAAGAAAGGAGGCACGGCATATTGAGGAGAAAAGCATATTTGAGTCGCCAGACTTGGATGCTACATATTGCCCCGTCAATATCGTCTCCCCAATCTTTCCCCTGTGCTCATTTTCCCCAGCCAGGTATTCTTCGGGTGCATTGTTTTCAACGCCTACAATTCAGGGGTGAAATTCAACCGGTTTGGACTGACTCGGGCGAACCGGGAGGGACGATTTGAATCGGTTCGCCGAACGGGTTAAAACCACCCCTGGTTGGCCCCACCCACAGCCACCTGGTCTCCGGGTCTCCCAATCATCGCTTACTCCTTCCGGCAGCTCACTCACCCTTTCCGGCCGCTCGACCCATTCAACGTTAAATGCTGCAGCTGAGAGAATCTGAACTTTTCTCCCTCCGTTCACAGCGGAGCTGCTGCAGACTGTCCCTTTAAGGTACTTTGACCCCCCGGGAGGGAAGGAGTCGGGGGGGGGGGAGACCATAAAGGGAACAGCAGCTCCGCTGTGAATGGAGGGAGAAAAGTTCAGCAGCTCCGCTGTGAATGGAGGGAGAAAAGTTCAGCAGCTCCGCTGTGAATGGAGGGAGAAAAGTTCAGATTCTCTCTGCCACACAGCATTCAACATTAAATGCTGCGGCAGAGAGAATTCAAACTTTTCTCCCTCCATTCACAGCGGAGCTGCTGCAGCCTCTCCCTTTAACGTACTTTGACCCCCCAGGAGGGAGGGGGCCAGGGGAGGACCACAAAGGGAACAGCAGCTCCTCTGTGAATGGAGGGAGAGAAGTTTGGCTTCTCTCTGCCACAACATTCACTATGAGCCCTTTGCATGCTCATACATGCATTTTTTTCTACCGGGTGTGGTAGGTTCTGTGGGCGTGGCTTGGTGGGTCATGTGACTGAGTGGGCGTGGGCGTGAGTGACATCGAGTTGGCCATGCCCACTCAGTCACAGGACCCCCACCACCAAGCCACGCCCACCAAGTCACGCCCACAGAACCGGGGAAAATAATTAAATGTTACCACCGGTGTATTGTTTTCAATGCCTACAATTCCCAGCAAGAACATACATATTGGGGAAATTTTAAGAGTTGAACTCCCACAACCGAAGGATGATCAGGATGGGGAAGTCTGAAAGACTGAATGTTTACTTGTTTCATAAGCTATGATAACTCTGGGCAGCTTACAGGAGAAGTCTGGAAAGGAAAACTACCTAACTCAAGATGGAGAGAGAGAGAGAGAGAGAAAACCTGCAAGAGTTTTTTTTTTTTTTAATTTGATTTATATGCCGCCCTTCTCCGGAGACTCAGGGCGGCTTACAGTGCGTTAAGCAATAGCCTTCATACTTTTGTATATTTCTACAAAGTCAGCTTATTGCCCCCACAAACCGGGTCCTCAATTTACCCACCTTAGAAAGGATGGAAGGCTGAGTCGACCTTGAGCCTGGGGAGATTTGAACTCGCGGTAATTGCAGGCAGCTGGATGTTAAATGCTGCCTTAGGAGGCATTAACCTCCTACGCCACTCAGGCTCAGGTTTCCCAAACTGATAGAACTGGAATGCTCGATCTTCCACCAACATTGTTAATTATTAAATTTTAGATACAGAGCAATAGAGTTTTTTTACAGAATAATAGAGTCGGAAGGAACCTTGGAGATCTTCTAGTCCAACCCCCTGCTGAAGAAGGAAATCCTATATGATATCAGATAAATAGCTGTCCAATTTCTTCTTAAAAACTTCCAGCGTTGGAGCATTTGCAACTTCAGGAGGCAAGTTGTTCCACTGATTAATTGTTCTCACTGTCAGGAAATTCTTCCTTAGTTCTAGGTTGCTTCTCTCCTGGATTAGTTTCCACCCATTGCTTCTTGTCCTGCCCTCAGGTGCTTTGGAGAATAGGTTGACCCCTCCCCTTTGCAGCAGCCTCTTAGCATTGGTGGGTTGCCCCCGGTTCACACCGGTTCTATAGAACCAGTGATGGGATTCAGCCGGTTCGCACCACTTCGGGAGAACCAGTTGTTAACTTTCTGAGCAGTTTGGTGAAGTGGTTGTTGGAAGAAATCATTAGGGCAGAGAACCGGTTGTTAAATTATTTGAATCCCACCACTGTATAGAACCGGTAGTAAAATCAGCGGGAGGCTCCACCCACTGACCTCGATGTCATCAAAATGCTTCTGCACATGCGCGCCCCATTGCAAACCAGTAGTAAAGGTAAGTAGAAACCACCCCTGCCCCTTAGATATTGGAACACTGCTATCATGTCACTTCTAGTCCTCCTTTACGAGCCCCGGTGGTGCAGTGGTTAGAATGCTGTACTGCAGGCTACTTCTGCTGACTGCCGGCTGCCTGCAATTTGGCAGTTCGAATCTCACCAGGCTCAAGGTTGGACTCATCCTTCCATCCTTCCGAGGTGAGTAAAATGAGGACCCAGATTTTTGGGGGCAAGATGCTGACTCTAAACCGTTTAGAAAGGGCTGTAAAGCACTGTGAAGTGGTATATAAGTCTTAAGTGCTATTGCTATTCTTTTCATTAAACTAGACATACCCAATTCTTGCAACTATTCTTTGTATGTTTAGCCTCCAGTCCCCTCATCATCTTGTTACTCTTCTCTGCACTCTTTCTAGAACATTTTTTCCCCCATATTGTGGCAACAGAAACAGGTTTTGCCCAAAACAAAGATGTTGGATCTAATTTAGTCGTTGGAATACATGTATTCCAACATGGTAAGAGCCTGGTGGCGCAGTGGACTAAACTACTGTTAAAGTAGTATTTAGCTGCCAGCTGCCTGCAATTGCTGTGAGTTCAATTCTCACCAGGCTCAAGGTTGACTCAGCCTTCCATCCTTCCGAGGTAGGTAAAATGAGGACCCGGTTTGTTGGGGGCAATAAGCTGACTTTGTATAAAATAGAACACCGCTTGGGGTGGGGGTGGGGGGCAAAACCCTACTAAGCAGGTATATACAAAAGTATGAAGGTTATAGCTTAAAAGCATTGTAAGCCACCCTGAGTCTCCGGAGAAGTAAGTAAGTAAGTAAGTAAGTAAGTAAATGTATGTATGTATGTATGTATGTATGTATGTATGTATGTATGTATCAGTGGTGGATTCCTCCTGGTTCGGTCCGGTTCAGCCAAGCCAGTAACGGTGACGATATGACATCACTGACCCGGTTCTCCCCCCCTCCCACCCCCCACCAACCCACGTTATTCTTACCTTTTATTTGGTCCCACCCCCAATCTATTGCTGCCTCCTGAGTCCCAGCTGATCGGCTAGAGGGAAAAAAACTGTTTAAACTCTTGCCGCAGGGCTTCAAAGGGCCGTCCTACAGCTGATCAGTGTTAAAAGCAAACAAATGAGTCGGGTCATAAGTGCGAGGACTGGTCGTAAGTGTGAGGACCTTCCAGAAATGACTCTGACCAGCTAGCCACGCCCACCTAGTCACATGACCTCCAAGCCATTGACGGCCAAAATATTTAATTATTTTAAATTGCTTTTAAATTTTGTATGTTCTGTTTTTTACTCTGGCTGTTCACCGCCCTGAGTCCTATTGGAGAAGGGCGGTATAGAAATGGAAACAAACAAACAAATAAATAAATAAATAAGCCACATCCACAAAATAAGCCACGCCCACAGAACCGGTAGTAAAAAAACATTAGAACCCACCCCTGGTATGTATGTATGTATGTATGTATGTATGTATGTATGTATATGCTAAAACCAATGGGGCAGGCTGTTTTGTAGTGTCCATCTTACCAGAGCATTGTCCAATTTTCCAAGAGAAATCCAGCCTCTAACCCATAACAGATCCTAAGGAATCCAAGATAGGGTTTTTCCCACCTTATCCGTAGGTTCTGGAAATTTAACTTGGGATCTTCTCTGTGGAAAAGCCATGCTGTATTATGAAAGCCAATCTTTCCGCTGAAGTTATAGTCTCAGGCGTTGACAGGACTCTCAGAAAACTGGAATAAAGAGGGATAAGGGAGTTTCACAAAACCACTGAAAGACTTTGCTAATGCATACTAATGACATGTAATCCAAAATAATGAGAACAAGAGTATTTTCTATGAATTCCATTCCATTAGGAAATGGGCTCCTTATACCGAGTTCAGGATGATGAATGTAAGATAGTTCTGCGATGACTATGAAACAAATTATGCCAGAAATTTTTATTATTGAAGCTCATGCATCTATATGGCTATAAAAATTTCTTCTGAACATTTCCCCTTCTTTTTCAACTTTTTTTTTTTTTTTAGAAATAAAGGGTGGGGGAAAAAGGGGCATCCAACTTAGACCAACGCTCAATAGATATAAGTACTTTTGTGGCTTGCTAATACCATAATTATAGCCAATAGGTTTTTATTATAGCCTTCTATCTTTGGAGTTTTAAATAATGTTCCCTCCCTTTCTTTTTCAGCATTTCTGATATTTGCATTATGCCAATTAGTTTTAATCTACATCCTTGGTATTTTTTCTGTTCTCATTTCTTTCTGGTACTTTTTCATTTTATTTTAGAAGCCATTTTATTTTGAAGCAAAGAAAAACATCCTTTATTTTGGAGAGGTACCGTATTTTTCGGAGTATAAGACGCATCAGAGTATAAGATGCACCTTAGTTTTTGGGGAGGAAAATAAGAAAAAAGCTGATTGGCATGTGGATCAGCCTCCCAGAATACCCCCAATCAGCTGTTCCCAGAGGTGAATTTTAGCAACAGGTTCCTTGATTGTGAGCCTTGCTTTTTTTGTGTGTGTGTGTGTGCTTTTTTTTCCTGCCTCTGAAACTTCTGAAACTCTGTTTCAGAAAAAATATTTTTTCCTGCCTCTGAAAGCCTCTGAAACAGCTTCAGAAAAAAAGCCTCTGAAGCTCTGTTTGGGGGCGTCTTTACTGAAGTTCTGTTTGGGGGCTTTTTTCCTGAAACTCTGTTTGGAGGCTTTTTTTCTGAAGCTCTGTTTGGAGGCTTTTTTTCTGAAGCTCTGTTTGGGGGCGTCTTTACTGAAGCTCTATTTGGGGGGTTCTTTTCTGAAGTTCTGTTTGGAGGCTTTTTTTCTGAAGCTCTATTTGGGGGGTTCTTTTCTGAAGTTCTGTTTGGAGGCTTTTTTTCTGAAGCTCTGTTTGGAGGCTTTTTTCCTGAAGCTCTGTTTGGAGGCTTTTTTTCTGAAGCTCTGTTTGGGGGCGTCTTTACTGAAGCTCTATTTGGGGGGTTCTTTTCTGAAGTTCTGTTTGGAGGCTTTTTTTCTGAAGTTCTGTTTGGGGGCTTTTTTCCTGAAGCTCTGTTTGGGGGCTTCTTTTCTGAAGCTCTGTTTGGAGGCTTTTTTTCTGAAGCTCTGTTTGGAGGCTTTTTTTCTGAAGCTCTGTTTGGGGGCGTCTTTACTGAAGCTCTATTTGGGGGGTTCTTTTCTGAAGTTCTGTTTGGAGGCTTTTTTTCTGAAGCTCTATTTGGGGGGTTCTTTTCTGAAGTTCTGTTTGGAGGCTTTTTTTCTGAAGCTCTGTTTGGAGGCTTTTTTCCTGAAGCTCTGTTTGGAGGCTTTTTTTCTGAAGCTCTGTTTGGGGGCGTCTTTACTGAAGCTCTATTTGGGGGGTTCTTTTCTGAAGTTCTGTTTGGAGGCTTTTTTTCTGAAGTTCTGTTTGGGGGCTTTTTTCCTGAAGCTCTGTTTGGGGGCTTCTTTTCTGAAGCTCTGTTTGGAGGCTTTTTTTCTGAAGCTCTGTTTGGGGGCTTCTTTTCTGAAGCTCTATTTGGGGGGTTCTTTTCTGAAGTTCTGTTTGGAGGCTTTTTTTCTGAAGCTCTGTTTGGAGGCTTTTTTCCTGAAGCTCTGTTTGGAGGCTTTTTTTCTGAAGCTCTGTTTGGGGGCTTTTTTCCTGAAGCTCTGTTTGGAGGCTTTTTTTCTGAAGCTCTGTTTGGGGGCGTCTTTACTGAAGCTCTATTTGGGGGGTTCTTTTCTGAAGCTCTGTTTGGAGGCTTCTTTTATGAAGCTTCTTTTCTGATGCTTTTTTCAGCCTTTGAAGCCTCTCTTTGAGAAGCTGGGCGGGGCTACATTCGGTGTATAAGACACACCCAGATTTTCACCTTCTTTTTTGAGGGAAAAAGGTGTGTCTTATACTCTGAAAAATATGGTATATTCGAGATTGAGAATTATTGTGCAACCATAGAAGAAACTAAATTAGATTTCATTTTATATATATCTACATTTAATTAACTATGGTTAATATGACTGTTCAGTCCAGTCTTGTGTTTAAACTGTCAGTCTTGAAACCTAGATCTGAATCTGTCTTCAATCACAAAATTCCCTGGGGAGCTTTGAATCAGTCACAATCTCTTTGAACTCAATATACCTTACAGCCCTGCTGCTCCTATGGAGATACTTTTAAAAAAAAATCATCTTACAATCCTTCACTCTACCTTGAGTGTTCAAGAGAACAGGTTAGAAAAAACAATCTTTAATCATATTTAAATATGAGCCAGCCGTGTGTAGCAGCTGCTAAAAAAGCCAACACAGTTCTGGGCTGCATAAACAGAGGGATAGAATCAAGATCACGTGAAGTGTTAATACCACTTTATAATGCCTTGGTAAGGCCACACTTGGAATCCTGCATCCAGTTTTGGCCGCCATGATGTAAAAAGGATGTTGAGACTTTAGAAAAAGTACAGAGAAGAGCAACAAAGATGATTAGGGCACTGGAGGCTAAAACATATAAAGAACGGTTGCAGGAACTGGGTATGTCTAGTTTAATGAAAAGAAGGACTAGGGGAGACATGACAGCAGTCTTCCAATATCTCAGGGGCTGCCACAAAGAACAGGGAGTCAAGCTATTCTCCAAAGCACCTGAGGGCAGGACAAGAAGTGATGGGTGGGAACTAATCAAGGAAAGAAGCAACTTAGAACTAAAGAGAAATTTCCTGGCAGTGAGAACAATTATTCAGTGGAACAACTTGCCTCCAGAAGTTGTGAATGCTCCAACGCTGGAAGTTTTTAAGAAGAGACTGGATAACCATTTGTCTGAAGTGGTGTACGGTTTCCTGCCTAAGCAGGGGATTGGACTAGAAGACCTCCAAGGTCCCTTCCAACTCTGTTATGCTAAATTCTAAATCTTAAATTAAATCTTAAGTATTTGGTGACAAATATTTGGAGGACTTGAGGGGACACAGTATTCAATTTTTTCAGGAGCACCACTGAGGTAGTAGACATACTCTACACAAGTATGAAGGTCCAATTTATATTGCTCTAAAGCTCCACATATGGCAGGAAGGTTGGATCCATTTCTCTTTCCTCTTTCAACTGTTTGGCCAAGGATTGAGAACTGATGGCACAAGCTTAAAAATTATCTGAGTTGCGAGGTCTCTTCAGGCAACTGAATTTCTGATGTTCCTGGATCAAGATAAGAATGAACTACATCTCAGCGGTTCCCTTTTTGGCATTTTCTAATGGGAAAAAAATAATCAAATAAATTGTAATTGATGGAAAGATGTGAAATGAGATTGCTAAAGACCAATAAACAGAAGAAAGCAAACTGGATGTCAGAACAGATGGTAGATCTGCGAAGAAAAGAAGTCAAAGACAAGAAAGAGAAAGATCTCAGGAACGAACTTAACAAAGAATTTCAGAGAGGAGTTGGAAGAGGCAAGAAGCAGTCTTGTGAAGACATGAAAGATGGAAAAAAACTAAGGATGGTCTTCCAAAAGATTTCTGAACTCAGAAGGAGGCTTCAACCTCGAACTTATATACTAAAAATTGCCAACGGACAGATAGTAACTGGAAGAAGATCAAACAAAGACGGAAGGAGTATATTGAGGTTTCATACACTAGAGATGTTAACATCCAAGATACTTTAGAAGTTATTTCATATGTAGAAGAACCTCTAGTCCTAGAAGATGAAATGAGATCAGCACTCTGGTCAATACTAAGTCGAAAGGCTATAGTAATTAATAAAACATCTGCAGAAATACAGCAAGCAAGAATAAATGAATCTCAAGGAAAACCCAAGAATGAGGTGGAACAATTTAGTCGGAGTCCCATTCTTTATTTGCTTGTACATAACAGACAGAATCTTATAACAGACTACACCCTTATATATATACGTCCCAGGATAAAGTTGCAGGATCCAATCTGGATCGGATTGGATCAGTGGTGAAGTCCATTTTTTTTTTACTACTGGTTCTGTGGGCGTGACTTGGGCATGGTGTGGCTTAGTAGGCGTGGCTTGGTGGGTGTGGTGTGGCTTGGTGGGCATGGCAGGGGAAGGATACTGCAAAATCTCCATTCCCAACCCACTCCAGGGGAAGGATATTGCAAAATCTCCATTCCCTCCCCATTCTGTGGCCAGCCAGAGGTGATACTTGCTGGTTCTCCGAACTACTCAAAATTTCTGCTACCGGTTTTCCGAACTGCTCAAAATTTCCACTACTGGTTCTCCAGAACCTGTCAGAATCTGCTGGATTTCACTCCTGGATTGGATGCGCTGGAGCCCATCCATCAGGAACTTCTCTCTGTGGTGAGAAGTTCTTCTCTCACCCTCAGAGAGAAGTTCCTTAAGGATGACTCCAGCATAAGTTTGAAAAGCTCGAAAGACTAAACCTCTGGTCCCAGTAACTGACTCAGATTGGATCCTGCTACACCCTCACTACTCCTAGTCTAACAAATATACTCTGGGAGAGTCTATAAAGTGACTATCCTTACTCTCGTCCTCTGTCTCCTATCCCAGCTCTGGGTTGAGCTGCCTCTTCTCTCCCTACCATTTCTGAAATATGTTCTGTTAAGGATATTTGTGTTGTGTTACCAACCAGCAGAGTAAATGCACAAGGAAACGTTGCTGAGAGCAATGAATAAGAGTTATGCAAACTGGTTTATCAGAAGCTTACTTTATAGTAGAAAAACAATCTCATAGTCTTTAAACAAATTCCAAGTCTTTGCCAGTTAAATCAGTCCAGTAGTTACAGATATCTTCTTACCAAACAAACATTAGTTGGTTAGAATAACAAACTCACTCTGGTTCACAAACCACGATGGTAGCAGATCCATCAAACGATGATTAGCAGATAACAACTCCTCTCAATGGTAGCATATCATATCAGCTTCATCAGCAAACTGAATATGTTACAGTACCTTGCTTAAATACTCTCACAACCAGTGATTACCTAATTACATGACTCAGCATTACAATGAATACCTTTAAAGTAACATAATACAATTACAGATTAAAGTAACAGTACACATATATTGCCTGGACAACTAGTTAGGCTCAAACCATATCCTAACATGTTCCATACTTCCTGGGGAACTGTATCTACCACCCCAGCTCCAGAGATGGGATTCAGCCGGTTCAGACTGGTTCGGATGAAGCGGGTGTTAATTTTATGTCTGGTTTGGCGAGCCGGTAGTTCTGGTGACTGGCTGGCCCCACCCCACCTCACCCTTCCCCCTCCCAGGAGTCCCCATGTGGCCCGTTTTACATCCCAGGTAAGTGCAGGGGGCACATGGAGCCCAGGGAGGTGGAAAACGGGCTTCTCAGAGGCTCGTGGAGGGCAAAAATGGGCTTATTTCCTACCTCCAGACAGCCTCCAGAGTCCAGGGAGGTGGGAAACGGGCCCTCCACAGCCTGCTTTTGCTCCCAGGAGGCGGTAGTGAGGTCTACTAGGCCCAAAATGGGACGCGGGGAGGGTGCGGTGCGGGGGGCCCCCTGTGAGCCATTTTTGCTCCCAGGAGGCTGCAAGGAGATCTACTAGGCCCAAAATGGGGTGCAGGGGTGCAGCAACCCCCATGGCCTGTTTTTGCTGCCAGGGGGGTGCAGGAGAGGGTTTTGAACTTTTTGCCTCTTACCCTTGGCCATGCCTGCTTCTCCGCCAGGCTATCGCCTCGGGGGATTCTCCTCTAGCTTTTCTCCTTGGCTGATATGCCCCTGCCCATTCGCCCCAGCTAGTCGGCCACGGCCCCTCCATCCCACATGCTTCAGCATGGCCCATTTGATCCCACACTATTCATCCGGGGCTTTTAGCCTCCCAGGATGGTTAGCCACCAGCCAATTGACTAGTTGCCAATGCTGGCAACCAGAAGCGCAGGGGTAGGGGTAAGGATGGGGGAGTTAGTGCAGCCAAACGATCTCAGGCACTTGTTAGGAGAAGGAAGGTGAGGGGTGGAAGGGAAGAGCGGGGGTGGGGTGCAGATAGTAAGCCGGCTTCATCCAAAGGAAATTTTGTTTTGGGTGGGTATTAGAAAGAGAGAGGGAAAGAGGAAGGGAACGGGTGGGGAGAGAGAGAGAAGGGAGACAAGAAAGAAAAAGAAAAAAGGAAGAAAGGAAGGAAGGAAGGAAGGAAGGAAGGAAGGAAGGAAGGAAGGAAGGAAGGAAGGAAAGGAAGAAGGAAAGGAAGGAAGGAAGGAGGGAGGGAGGGAGGGAAGGAAGGAAGGAAGGAGGGAGGGAAGGAAAGAAGACAGGAAGGAAGGAAGGTAGGAAGGAAGGAAGGAAGGAAGGAAGGAAGGAAGGAAGGAAGATGGTGGGAAGGGAGGGAGAGAAAAAAGAGAGGAAGGAAGGACCACAAACCCTTGGTACTAGACGCAGCTTCAGTGGATGCTTTGAAACAGCACAGCAATTAAAGGCAACTCCCCCAACCCCCAACCCCCAACCCTGTGCTTCTGTCTGCCTCTGGCAACTATCTATCTATCTATCTATCTATCTATCTATCTATCTATCTATCTATCTATCTATCTATCTATTGGTACGATTTATATGCTGCCCTTTTCCGGAGACTCGGGGCGACTTGAAATGCAAGCAATAGCCTTCATACTTTTGTATATACCTGCTTAGTAGGGCTTTCGCCCCCCTCCCCAAGCGGTGTTCTTTTTTATACAAAGTCAGCTTATTGCCCCCACAATCCGGGTCCTCATTTTACCTACCTCGGAAGGATGGGAGGCTGAGTCAACCTTGAGCCTGGTGAGATTTGAACTTGCAGTAATTGCAGGCAGCTGGTGTGACTTAACAGTGCTTTAGTCTGCTGTGCCACCAAGGCTCTTTTAACTAGCCAATTGGCTGGCGG
Source organism: Arizona elegans (assembly GCA_022577455.1). Taxonomy (NCBI): domain Eukaryota; kingdom Metazoa; phylum Chordata; class Lepidosauria; order Squamata; family Colubridae; genus Arizona; species Arizona elegans. The sequence goes on along the minus strand of JAKOOJ010000013.1, from coordinate 19,876,835 downwards.
CTAACCATCCCTAACCCTAACTTGACTGGCCAGGGCGAATCCGCAGGAGCGTGTCAGCCAAGGCGAAAAGCTAGAGGAGAATCCCCCGAGGTGGAAGCCTCGCAGAGAAGCCGGCATGGCCAAGGATAGGAAGTGAAAAGTCCTTTTCCAGCAATGCTGCCTGTCACACCCCCTGGACAAGCCCACCAGGGCCACGCCCACCCAGCTGGTTCTTAGGGCAGAGAACCAGTTATTAATTTATTTGAATCCCACCACTGCCCAGGTCCCTCTCCAATGGAACATCACTCACCAAGAATCAACCAAAGCTCTAACCAAATGATGCTACCAAGTCTGGAAAATGAGATCGTGGCCAGCCCAAACCATCGGAATAAGTCAAGCCGCGTACCAGGGGTGGGTTCTAATTTTTTTTACTACCGGTTCTGTGGGCGTGGCTTATTTTGTGGGTATGGCTTGGAGGTCATGTGACTAGGTGGGCGTGGCTAGCTGGTCAGAGTCATTTCTGGAAGGTCCTCGCACTTACGACCAGTCCTCGCACTTACGACCTGACTCATTTGTTTGCTTTTAACACTGATCAGCTGTAGGGCGGCCCTTTGAAGCCCCGCCAAGAGTTTAAACATTTTTTTTCCCTTTAGTCATCAGCTGGGACTCAGGAGGCAGCAATAGATTGGGGGTGGGACCAAATAAAAGGTGAGAATAATGTGGGGGGGGTGGGAGAGCGGGGGGGAAGAACCGGTTCGGTGACGTCATATCGTCACCGCTACCGGCTCGGCCGAACCGGACCGAACCGGGAGGAACCCACCACTGCTGCATACCAATAACAAAGATGGGAGATTTAACAGACTGTGCAAACTATTGTATAATGGGCCTTAATTGCATTTGCTAGCTAATGAATGTTTGGGGTCATCCAATACAGATTAGAACATCACATGGAAAGGGAGATGCCAGATGTTCAAGCTGGTTTTAGAAAGAAAAAGAAAAAGCAAGAGACATTATTATTGATGTGTACCAGATAATTGAGAAAGCAATTCTGTTAACCTTGTCAAACTGTGGAATGGCCTTAGGAAAATGGGGATCTTCAAAGATCTTCCGAATTGAAATCTGTCTAGAACAGGGGTCTGCAACCTTAAACACTCAAAGAGCTATTTGGACCTGTTTCCCACAAAAAAGAAAATACTGGGAGCCACAAAACCCTCCCCGTGCCTGACTATTTCTTGAGCGGCCACAAAACTAGCGTATATAGTTGAATTAAACGTTCTGTTTTTCTTCTTGAAACTTTTCTTTTCTTGGATTTATCCATGGTTGGACTACCGGGGGTTGAAAAGCTCAATAAATCGTATGCCGGCAGGTATCGCACATTGGCTGTTGTGACGCATATTTTGACTGACAGGGAGCTGCAGCAGAGGGGTGAAAGAGCCACATGCGGCTCCAGAGCCGCAGGTTGCTGACCCCTGGTCTAGAAATAATATGCTTTTGGCGTGAGACAAAGCTATATATTCCCTCCCTACTTTTCCAGCCTATATGCTGAATATATACAGCAGAGGTGTCAAACTCAAGGCCCATGGGGTGCTTACATCTGGCCTGCAGGGCCATCCTGGAAACAGCAAAGGACCAGCTCACGATGCCTCCACCAGTGAAAACGGTGCTTGGGAGGGCCGCGGCCCTGCTTTCGCTGGCAGAGGGTTGCAGGAGGCCATCACAGCCGAAAACAGAGCTCGCAAGGACCGCAGCGGACCTTCCGAGCTCTGTTTTCACTGGCAGAGGGTTTCAGGAAGTCGTCGCAGCCGAAAACAGAGCTCAGGAGCCCATTTTCACTGGCAGAGCCCTCGGGCCACCACAAGCGCCCCCGTGAGTGACGTCGAGCTAGCCACACCCACCCTGGCCACCCCCACCCTGCCCCACCCCCAAGGTCAAACCCAACCTTGATGCAGCCCTCGATGAAATCTTTTTTATTTATTTATTTTTTATTTTGAATTTGTATACCGCCCTTCTCCCTGAGGACTCAGGGCGGTGAACAGCCAAGTAAAAACATCAGATACAAATATTAAAATACAGTTAAAAGATATATATATATAAATTTGGCCCCATTAATTAAAAAACGATAAACAAAACAATTAAAAACACTTAAAAAAATTAGGCCAGCCTGGCTTGCTGGAAAAAGAAGGTTTTAAGGGCACGGTGGAAGGCACTGAGGTCGAGTTTGACATCCCTGATATACATTATCGAGGGAGGCTAGATTGGAAGTGGTTTTAAAACCGGAGGAAGAAGCATCAATAACTTGTGCTATCTTTACGTCTATACTCTTGATAGTTGAAAACACAAATGACTTGCAAGTTCTTGGTAATGAAAGTCAAGGAGTCTAGTTGGGGGGGAAAAAACAGAACTAAGAAGATTTAATATAGAAAAGAGCAAACGAATGACAACAGGGACAGAAACTAACTTTAAAACTCATTGTGAAGATAATGAAACGGCGGATAGCTTCTACCTTCGAAGGTCGACTATCAACAGTAAAGGAACCAGCAGTCAAGAAACATGCCACAGGCTACAGATAGTCCTCAACTTACAACAGTTCGTTTAGTGACCATTTGAAGTTACAATGGCACTGAAAAAAGGGACATTTTTCACCCTTCTGACCATTGCAAGCATTCCCCATGATCAAAATTTGGACGCACAGCAACTCGTATTTATGACGGTTGCAGTGTCCCAGAGTCATGTGATCAATTCTTGTAAACGTCTGAAAAGCAAAGTCAATGGGGAAGCCAGATTCATTTAACGACGGTGTTACTAACTTCACAACTGCACTGATTTGCTTAATGACGGTGTCAAGGAAGGTCATACAATGGGGCAAAACTCTGTTAACGGATGTCTCATTTAGCAATGGGAAATTTGGGGCTGAATTGTGGTTGTTAAGTCAAGGGCAACCTGTACTTTTGTTAGAGTAGCAATGAAGGTCTTTGGAAAAGAGATGCAGATGCTGTGATGTGTCTATATTTGCAAATGCCAGAATCCTGTAGCCAATGGTTTCCTCAGGGGCGGTCTTTGGAAGGAAAAATTGGACTCGGAAGAAGCAGGAGAGAAAGAATAAGGATGGTTTTGAACTTTGCGTTGGAGGACACCCTTGAAAATATTTATGATTAACCCAGAAAACAAATAAATGGATCAGAGAAGAAGCCAGAGTTCTCACTCAAACAATTAGGCTCAAATTATTAAACTTTGAAATACCTAGTACACAGGGGTGAAATGCTCCTGGTTCGGACCGGATCACCCGATCCAGTAGCGATGGCGGCGGGTGGTTCGAAGAACCGATAGCAAAAATCCCTGCCCCCACCCCCCCATGCCCAGATGAGCCACACAATCATCAGAGGCTTTTTTATTTTTTTACTTTTAAAAGCATTTTTTCTACAATCTCTTCGGCAAAAAAAATGCTTTTAAAAGTAAAAAAAAAAAAAAACAAAAGTCTCTGATGATTTCGCGGCTCAGCTGCGATCGTCAGAGGCTTTTAAAGGCTTTTTTTTTCTACAATCTCTTCGCCGAAGAGGTTGTAGAAAAAAATGCTTTTAAAAGCCTTTGACGATCCCAGCTGAGTTGCCTGATTGTCAGAGGCTTTTTAAAAGCACTTTTTTCTGCAACCTCTTAAGGTTGTAGAAAAAAATGCTTTTAAAAGTAAAAAAAAAAAAGTTGGCCACGCCCACCCTGTCTCATCCATCCCCACCAAGCCACGCCCACATAACCGGTAGTGACAAATTTTAAATTTCACCACTGCCCAGTTCCATTGAGCAATGCATTAATGGAGAAAGGAAGGAAGGAAGAAAGGAAGGAGGGAAGGAAGGAACGGTGGGAGGACCACAGATAGACATGATTACAGTGGTGATAATGCACCAATGGAAGACCTAAATGACCAACATTGGGACAGATCAACTTGAAGATCTTGTCTAAATTCTTAACTAGTCAAGAATACAATATATGGACAGTGATGAATTAGGGTGATTGGGGTTTCTGTCAGATATATTTGGGGGTGTGGACATTGTTGGCCAAACGCATCCTTTGTTCTCATTTTTTTTTTACTCCTTTCTTATTCCTGTTTTTAATAATATTATTGTCCTGTATTTTCCTAATGTCATTTTTATTTGTACACCACACAGATTTATTCTTGGAATCTGGTGCTCTCTAAATTGAATGCATTAAATTAAATCTTCGTAGTCACTAAGAGTTGATATCAACTGGGTGGCGTGTAGTCCATCAACCAACCAGTTGAAAAAAGGAGGGTACTACTCAGTGGTGAAATCCAAATTTTTTTTACTACCAGTTCTGTGGGCATGGCTTGGAGGGCGTGGCAGGCGAAGGATACTGCAAAATCTCCATTCCCACCCCACTTCTGGGGCCAGCCAGAGGTGGTATTTGCCAGTTCTCCAAACTACTCAAAATTTCCGCTACCAGTTCTCCAAACTGCTCAAAATTTTTGCTATCAGCTCTCCAGAACCTGTCAGAACCTGCTGGATTTCACCCCTGGTACTTCTATCTTTAACTATTTTTTTTTTCCAATAATCCAGGAATAATTTAAACATGTAAGGATTATCCTTTTCTTTTAAACCTTTTCCCCCACCCTCATTTCTATGTTTCTTTTTATCTAGATGGCCTTTGGCCGCCAAATAAAGGGTGGATGAGTTTTGTGGTGACTTCCCTCTCTTCCCCCACTTCTGTGGTTGCCACGTCCTATGCTATGTCAAGGCAATACTATGTTGGGGTAGAACTAAATTTAAAATTCAGGATTTAACCACAACAATAACAGCAACATCTATCAAGGCTTGACAAAGGCTGCCACCCAAAGTGGCATGAATTCAAGGCAGCCATTTCCCTGGCAGATGGCTTGCTGCAATGGTGTGAACAGAGACAGATCTTTGTGTGGTTGTGTAAAGGTTGCTGCCTCCAGTTTGTTTGCCTCGTTTTCTTCCTTAGCTCTCACTCCCAGCTGCCTTCTTAATGAAGCTTTAGACATCTTACCCTGGTTAAAAAAATAATCTCAGAATATATATATATGGTTTGTCGTGAATGCGACTGCTTGAGGGCTCTTGGATTTCAGCTGAAAGGCGAAAGGGAAGCAGTATGCTCCCTCCCATATTGGAGTAGACCAGGTGCTTCGACAGAAAAACACTTTATACAGTATATACAGTATACTGTATGTATGTATGTATGTGTATGTGTATATATATATATATATATATATTTGTTTTCGTAGATTTTCTCGGGTACAAGTATGCAAGTCTTGGCGTATTTGGTCTTTTCCCATGTAAGATTGAGAGTATCTTGGCGACGTTTCGATGAGGTCCCACTCGTCATCTTCAGGCTGGTGTCTTCGGCTTCGTGCTTCTGCGAGCAAAGCATGATCGGAGATGCTGTCTCTCTATAAATGCTGGTGGGGAGGTGTGGAGTGCTGGCTTTGTTGTTGTAAGCGGGTTGGTTGGCTGTGTTGTTACATCTTGATTAGTAGATGGAGTTGATGTTTGCAGATTAGTCGGCTGTTTTGTAACATCCCGTGTGGCCGAGGTCCTAGCTGTGTGCCCATTAGCCTTTTGTGTTGTAACGACCTGGGTAATGGGTTGTGTGGTAGCATCCTGAGCTCTAGTATTGTGACATCCTGAGTCCTGTGCTGCAACATCCTGGGTAGTTGGCTGTGTTGTAACATCCTGGGCTTTAGTGTTGTTGTCAAGTTTCCGAAAGATGCCCTAATTAATTCATGAGCCATGAATTCCCTCCCTCCTGTTCATGGCAACTTGAAAGCTTTGCAAGTTGACAGTTGTAACATCCTGAGTTTTGTGATGTATTGTCCCGAACAGATGGCTGTGATGCAACATCCCGGGCTTTGGTTTGGCTCCAGGTCTGAGGTCTTGTCATGTGTTCATGATGTGTGTTAGTTTGCTTTGTGTGGGGATCGGAGGAGGGTGCAGCAGCTGGCAATGCCACTGTAGTCCAGCCTCTGGACGGTTGTTGCATTTCGTCTATGGGATGGGATTGGGTTTTAATCTGGTGAGGATGATTAGTGGTGGCGTCATGTGTTATCCTGGGTCTGGTGTTAAATTTATTGATCATGGTGCATAAAGAAGCGAAGTTGGAATGAGTTTTCAATCATCATCATCATCATCATCATCATCATCATCATCATCACAGATGGAAGTGGCCTCGGAGGTCTTCTAGTCCAACCCCCTGCTCAAGCAGGAGATCCTATACCATTTCAGACAAATGGTTGTCCAATCTCTTTTTTAAAACTTCCAGTGATGGAGCATCCAGAACTTCTGAAGGCAAGTCATTCCACTGATTAATTGTTCTCGCTGTCAGTAAATTTCTCCTTAATTCTAGACTGCTTGTCTCCTTGATTAATCTCCATCCATTGCTTCTTCTCTTACCTTCTGGTGCCTTGGAAAATAGGTTGACCCTCTCTTTTTCGTGGCAGCCCCTCAAATATTGGAACACTGCTATTATGTCACCCCAAGTCCTTCTTTTCATTCAACTAGACATGCCCACTTCCTGCAACTATTCTTCAAATGTTTTAACCTCCAGCCCTCTAATTGTCTCTTCTCTGCACTCTTTCCAGAGTCCCAAAATCTTTTTTTTTTTAATATTGTGGTAACCAAAACTGGATGCAGTATTCCAAGTGTGGTCTTAACAAGGTCCAAACACATGATTGGGATGATTTTGAAAGTAGCAAAAGTGAGTGGGTTTTACACATTTATACAAGCTTCATGTGCTTGAAGAAGGATGCCAAGCTAGGGACAAAATTTGGAAACCTATCATTTCCTTTGATCTAATTTCTAAGAACATACAACAGTCTGTAAAGATTCTCAGTCATCCAGGTCATGGTTGTCCCAAAGATGCTTTTTCAGGAGGCAACTGGACTTGTTTTTCTTTTCTTTTGAAGACATTTTGCTTCTCATCCAAGAAGCTTCTTCAGCTCTGACAGGATAGTCCTCACTTAGGAAAAAAATAGAATGTGCAGAAATTAATAGATTAACACTTGCTATAAAGGAGAAAGAACAAACTGAATGTTATATGACATGGGAGTTATTTTATGAATGGTTGGAAAATAAAAATAGAAGTTAGAAATAAATGGAGTTCATTTAGAAATATAGAAAACATGTTAAGATAGAGACGCAAACAATATGATGATTCTTGCTAATGTGACTATTAAGATTATTATATTATTATTATTATTATTATTATTATTATTATTATTATTATTATTATACTTTTATTAGAAGATACGTTAAGAGGGAGAAATGAATAGATGTATTATGATTATTATTGTTGTTGTTGTTGTTGTTGTTGTTGTTGTAAGATTAGAGAATCAATATCAATGTAATGAATACTGTTGTAAATTGTGATTGTTATTGCACAGATATTTGTACCCAGCCAATAAACTGTTTAATGGAAGATGGAATGTTTAAGTTAAAAAATAAAATTAAAATTAAAAGAAAAATGATAGTCCCCACTATCCTGTCAGAGCTGAAGAAGCTTCTTAGATGAGAAGCGAAACATCTTCAAAAGAAAAAAAAACCCCAAGAAAGTCCAGTTGCCTCCTGAAAAAACACCTTTGGGACAAGAGCCCTGGTGGCGCAGCAGACTAAAGCACTATTATTAACATCAGCTGCCTGCAATTACTGCAAGTTCAAATCTCACCAGGCTCAAGGTTGACTCAGCCTTCCATCCTTTCTAAGGTAGGTAAAATGAGGACCCGGATTGTGGGGGCAATAAGCTGACTTTGTATAAATATACAAAAGGATGAAGGCTATTGCTTAACGCATTGTAAGCCGCCCTGAGTCTCCGGAGAAGGGCGGCATATAAATCAAATCAAAAAAAAAAAAAGAAAGAAAGAAAGAAAGAAAGAAAGAAAGAAAGAAAGAAAGAAAGAAAGAAAGAAAGAAAAAAAGAAAAAAGAAGATACAACATACAACATGCAAAAGAAGAAATTTGCAGACAGGGGTATTTTGTTTTGGTATCTTGTCCACACAATTCCAAGTGAAGTTACTTTCCAGCAACAATAAATAAACATAGCTGAAAGGGAAACAAAGAAAAAAGAAACAAAGATGCCACAAGGAAGGAATAAGGGGCTAAGCTATGCCCATTTCAATTTTGTTGTCAGACGCCAAGAAGAAACAAATCCTCGGCTACTCCTCTCGAGTTTGTTACATTTACACAGTAGGTCTGAAAAATTAATGACTCATGCATTTATCCTGCTGAAGCTGTGGAACAATAATGGAGAAAGCAAAAATGTAATTACGGGAACTGGACATTGGCCAGCCCTTAGAAAATGCATTTTCGTTCGCTTCCAGATCCATTTTTCAATCTGCTTTACGGCAACATTTTCCAGAAGCATGAGATGAGCAATGTGCTAGATAGATAACTTCGCAATTTGGAAAGGGGTTGCATAGGATTTCTTGACCAGGCGAAATGATGACAGAAGTTAGAACACTCCAGAACATTTAGATTAGTTTTGAATATTCTCTCCCCCCCACCCCTCCTTCACACTGATAGAGCTGCTCTAGAGAAACTAAAGAAAATGACAGCCTTCTCCCCATCAGGAGAATTCTTGTCGTTTCTTGACCTACTTTCACCATCATTTCTACCATCACCTTCATCACGGGTTAGTTTAATATAGAGATAATTTAATTTAAAAGCAGACTTTCAATAGCGGAAATCTCTCCTCGTTTGGCAATAACACATTGCCAATACAAATCAGAACACCAAAAACAAGTTGGGCGGAAACGATCTCGTAGATGACCCTCACTCTGTCAAGGACCTAGGAGTACTCATCTCAAAGGATTCAAGCCCCAGAGCTCACTGTAACAGTATTGCCAAAAAGGCATTAAGAGTTGTTAACCTAATTTTGAGAAGCTTCTTCTCCGGTAACATTGTATTGCTGACTAAAGCATACAAAACCTTTGCCAGACCAATTCTTGAATACAGCTCATCTGCCTGGAACCCACACTGTATATCAGACATTAACACGATCGAGCGGGTTCAGAGGTATTTCTCGAGAAGACCACTCCACTCCTCTATTCACAATAGAATTCCCTATGCTGCCAAGGTTGAAATTTTGGGCTTGGACAATCTGGAGCTGCACCGCCTGAGGTCCGATCTAAGCATAGTACACAAAATTGTTCTTGCCTCCATGAGTTGGGGGTTGGACTAGAAGACCTCCAAAGTCCCTTCCAAGCAGCGGTGAAATCCGGCTGGATCTATCCAGCTCAAGCGAACCGGTAGGGCTGGTGGCGGGAGGCTCCGCCCACCCACCGGGACATCATTACGTCTCATTTTTGACCCTCTGCACATGCACAGAAGAGGCACATATGTTCACATTTCTGAACCAGTAGCGAAGGCAAGTGCATTTCACTGCTGCTTCCAACTCTGTTCTTCTGTATTCTAAGCTGATGGGTAAACAAAGGCAGGCCTCCTTTGAGACAGAAACACAGCAGGTAAAAACAAGGCAATCCCCAAAACTATAGAGATACATAAAATATTTGCTGTGTGAATTGGCCAATCTCCCCAAGGTTTAAAATCAAAGAGAAGAAAGTTTGGGGTTTGGCAGAGAAGATGAAAGCCAAGAGTAGCTCAAGCTCTGACATTAATAGCTGAAACAAAAACCCTGTGAGTAATGCCACCGTCTGGATTTTTGTTCTTCTCTAGACACCGATGTACAGCGAGACTTGGGGGCGGATTCTGGGAATAGAACAAAACTCTGCTTTGCAAAGAGAAAGAGAAACATCAATAGAATAGAATAGAATAGAATAGAATAGAATAGAATAGAATAGAATTCTTTATTGGCCAAGTGTGATTGGATACACAAGGAATTTGTCCTTGGTGCATATGCTCTCAATGTACATAAGGAGAATAAAATATATTCATCAAGAATAAAAAGATACAACACTTAATGGTAGTGGTAGAACAGAACAGAACAGAACAGAACAGAGCAGAACAGAACAGAACAGAACAGAACAGAACAGAACAGAATAGAATAGAATAGAATAGAATAGAATTCTTTATTGGCCAAGTGTGATTGGACACACAAGGAATTTGTCCTTGGTGCATATGCTCTCAGTGTACATAAGGAGAATAAAATACATTCATCAAGAATAAAAAGATACAACACTTAATGATAGTGGTAGAACAGAACAGAACAGAACAGAACAGAACAGAACAGAATAGAATAGAATAGAATTTTATTGGCCAAGTGTGATTGGACACACAAGGAATTTGTCCTTGGTGCATATGCTCTCAGTGTACATAAGGAGAATAAAATACATTCATCAAGAATAAAAAGATACAACACTTAATGATAGTGGTAGAACAGAACAGAACAGAACAGAACAGAACAGAACAGAACAGAACAGAATAGAATAGAATAGAATTTTATTGGCCAAGTGTGATTGGACACACAAGGAATTTGTCCTTGGTGCATAGGCTCTCAGTGTACATAAGGAGAATAAAATACATTCATCAAGAATAAAAAGATACAACACTTAATGATAGTGGTAGAACAGAACAGAACAGAACAGAACAGAACAGAACAGAATAGAATAGAATAGAATAGAATTCTTTTTATGAGGATATAATTTTTTAAAAAGCGTATCTTAAGAAATCAGAACACGAAATGCAAATTCTGGATTGAAATGTGCTTGGGATGGAAACTCAGATTGTTAGGATTGATACGCTGCCTCTTTTTCTAATATTCAGTGTGGGAAGCAGATTCCAACTGTGGCATTTGTGAACCCAGGTACATATTCATACCATTAGTCTATATATCTTACCTAGATGTTCAGGTAAAATTGGTGAAATCTATGATTGAATATTTAGACATTATGTAATGTCTGACTGACTGTCTATTACTTCTTATCTTTCCCTCTCTCTCTCTCTCTCTCTCTCTCTCTCTCTCTCTCTCTCTCTCTCTCTCTCTCTCTCTTTATTATCTTTTCTTTACCTATTATCTGTCTCTCTATCTCTCTACTTATCTCTCTCTCTCTATCATCTATCTACCTATCTATCTATCTATCTATCTATCTATCTATCTATCTATTACTTCTATCTTTCTCTCTCTTTATCTATTTATTATCTATCTTTCTCTCCCTTTTCTTTACCTATTGTCTGTCTGTCTGTGTTTCTGTCTGTCTGTCTATTACTTCTTATCTCTCTCTCTCTCTTATCTTTTCTTTACCTATTATCTCTCTGTCTATCTCTCTACTTATCTATCTTTCTCTCTCTTTCTTTATCATCTATCTACCTATCTATCTATCTATCTATCTATCTATCTATCATCTATTACTTCTTATCTTTCTCTCTCTTTATCTATTATCTATTTATTATCTATCTTTCTCTCCCTTTTCTTTACCTATTGTCTGTCTGTCTGTGTTTCTGTCTGTCTATTACTTCTTATCTTTCTCTCTCTCTCTCTCTTATCTTTTCTTTACCTACTATCTCTCTGTCTCTCTACTTATCTATCTTTCTCTCTCTCTCTTTATCATCTATCTATCTATCTATCTATCTATCTATCTATCTATCTATCTATCATCTATTACTTCTTATCTTTCTTTCTCTATTATTTATTTATTAATTACATATCTTTCTCTCCCTTTTCTTTACTTATTATCTGTCTGTCTGTGTTTCTGTCTGTCTGTCTACCTACTTCTTATCTATCTTTCTCTCTTTGTCATTCTTTTTATCATCTACCTACCTACCTACCTACCTATCATCCATCCATCATGTATCTATCTATCTATCTATCTATCTATCTATCTATCTATCTATCTATCTATCTATTTCAGGTAAAGAAGGTAATGTCAAATCTCTTCCATATTGCTGTTGGGAAACTATAAGTATCCAGGAACTGTTCCTGAGTGGGACTCTAAAAGAGAGTTTTTCTATTCTCTTTTTCACTTCAGCTTCAAAAGGATGCTTTTAACTAGCTTTCGTTAGCCAAGAGCTCATATTAGTAGAAACAAATCATGAATTGGAATTTGGGGGTGGGGATGGGAAAAGGGGGGACTGTTGATTTGCATAATGTCTTGATACACAACCCACACAATTTGCATGACATTTGTGGGTGCCAGGCCGTGACTGGTGGACAGACTGCCATACTTCTGAGATGCCATCTGTGCTGTTTCTAATCTGCTACTCAGAAAAAGTGCTTCTTGGGAACCTATGGAGATAGTTGGCAGGCAACTGGGAACTTGACTGGTACTTATTACAGGTTCTGCAGAGAAATGAATTAATCAGGAATCTACCGATTTGGATGCCGTTTTGGAAAGTCGATGTTTACATATTGAAATGCATAATTTGGCCCCTTTGTAGTGAATTCAAACTCTCAGAAATTGAGTGTTTTTACTGGATTCTTATTACGCCTCTGTGCATCTTCAAAATCAATTCAAATGAAGAGAGAGAGAGAGAGAGGGAGCAGAATGAGAAAGAATGAGAGAGAGAGAGAGAGAGAATGAAAAAGAGAGAATGAGAGAGAGAATGCGGGAGAGAGAATGAGAGAGAGAGGGAATGTGAAAGAGAAAATGAGAGAATGAGGATGAGAGAATGAGAGTGAGGGAATGAGAGAAAGAGAGAGACGGCAGAGAGAATGAGAGAATGAGAGAGAGAGAGAGAGATAATGAGAAAGAGAATGAGGGAGAGAGAATGAGAGAGAGAGAGAGATAATGAGAAAGAGAATGAGGGAGAGAGAATGAGAGAGAGAAAGAGATATAATGAGAAAGAGAGACTGAGAGAGAGAATGTGGGAGAGAGAACGAGAGAGAGGGGGAATGTGAGAGAAAATGAGAGAGAAAGAGGGTGAGAGAATGAGAGAGAGAGAATGAGAAAGAGAGAATGAGAGAATGAGAGAGAGAGTGAGGGAGAGAATGAGAGAGAGAGGGAATGTGAGAGAGAAAATGAAAGAGAATGAGGGTGAGAGAATGAGAGAGAGAGAGAGAGAAAGAGAGAGAGAGAGAGAGATGGGAGAAAACAGCACTTTAATTAAACAGTTTGTACGTTACGGCCTACTACATATGATAAGACAGAAAATGCCTACATAAGAGGCATTTAGTGGAAAGTTATGCAAGTGTTGAATTTGTATATCGGCATTCACAGCTTTTATCGAATTGAGATGATAATTGCTATGCGTATAACTGCCATAAGGAAAATTGGAAGTCGTTTCTTTAGGTCTCTTTCTTTTTTTTTTCTCTTTTGTTATCTTTCACTTTTCTTCTATTCGGCCCCATTGCAAACCGGTAGTAAAGATAAGTAGAACCCACCCCTGGAACAAACCACTGGTAAAATGTAAAATTTGTTACTACTGGTTCTGTGGGCGTGGCTTGGTGGTGGTAGGTAATGTGACTGGGTGGGCGTGGCCAACTTTTTTTTTTTTTTACTTTTAAAAACATTTTTTCTACCACCTCTTCGAAAATCCTTTTAAAAGCCTCTGACGATCAGGCAACTCAGTTGCGATCGTCAGAGGCTTTTAAAGGCAATTTTTTTTTCTACAGCCTCTTCGGCCGAAGAGGTTGTAGAAAAAATGCTTTTAAAAGGCTCTGATGATCCCAGCTGAGCCACACGATCATCAGAGGCTTTTTTTTTTTTGTTTTACTTTTAAAAGCATTTTTTTGGTCGAAGAAAAAATGCTTTAAAAAGTTTTTTTAAAAAAGCCTCTGATGATTGCGCGGCTCAGCTGGGCATGGTGGGGGGCAGGGATTTTTGCTACCGGTTCTCTGAACCACCCGCTGCCATTGCTACCGGATCGGGCGATCCGGTCCAAACCGGGAGCATTTCACCCCTGGAACAAACAAATAAAATATTAGGAATAAACTGTTGGTCAGCTAAACCCTTTGCCTTGAAGCAACAGAGTATTCATTTTGTGGCGTTTTTCATGAGCCACCGTGGACATCTTATCAAGATTGATCGAGTCGCAGATTTCTTGCACAGTCTTGGTCATCTTTAACTTAAACCAATTGCCTTTTAATCACCAATAGCCTCCCACCGGCCAGTACGCTCCCATAGAGAGGGGCTCCTCCGGGTGCCGTCGGCCAAACAATGTCGACTGGCGGCCCCCCAGGGGGAGAGCCTTCTCTGTGGGGGCACCTACGATCTGGAACGAGCTCCCCCCGGAGATACAGAGGATCCTGGATCTGCGCACCTTCCGTAGCGTGCTTAAGACTTTTTTATTTCATCAAGCCGGCCTGGCCTAAATCTTCTCCCCTTTTTAAATGTAAATTTTAATTTGTTTTTAAATTATGGGGTATTTTAAATTTATTCAGCCAAATTATTTACTTCATTTTCATTCTATTTTAAAATTTTGTATCTATGTGTTTTATCCAGTGGCTGTTCACCGCCCTGAGTCCTTCGGGAGTAGGGCGGTATAGAAATCTAATAAAATAAAATAAAAATAAATAAAAATAAATAATCAGACCAAACCAAACCAAACCAAAAGTACACATATAGACTGAGTGAAAGCAGGCTTAATAGCAGTAACTGTGAGAGGGACCTTGGAGTCTTAGTGGACAACCAGCTAAATAGGAGCCAGCCGTGTGCGGCAGCAGCCAAAAAAGCCAATGCAATCCTAAATTGCATTAACAGAGGGATACAATCAAGATCAAGCGAGGTACTAATACCACTCTATAAAGCCTTAGTAAGACCACACTTGGAATTCTGCATCCAGTTTTGGTCACCACACTATAAAAAAGATGTTGAGACTCTAAAAAGAGTGCAGAGAAGAGCAACCAGGATGATTAAGGGACTGGAGGCTAAAACATACGATGAACGGTTGCAGGAACTGGGCATGGCTAGTCTAGTGAAGAGAAGGACCAGGGGAGACATGATAGCATCTTCCAATATTTGAGGGGCTGCCACAGAGAGGAGGGGGCTAAGCTATTCTCCAAAGCACCTGAAAGCCAGACAAAGAATAATAGATGGAAACTGATCAAGGAGAGATTCAACCTGGAAATGAGGAGGAATTTTCTGACAGTGAGAACAGTCAACCGATGGAACAGAAGTTGCCTTCGGAAGTTGTGGGAGCTTCATCACTGGAAGCTTTCAAGAAGAGACTGGACTGCCATCTGTCAAAAATGGTGTAGGACCGTCTGCTTGGGCGGGGGGGTTAGACTAGATCACATACAAGGTCCCTTCCAACTCTGTTAATCTAGTCTAGTCTAGTCTAGTCTAATCTAATCTAATCTAATCTAATCTAATCTAATCTAATCCATAGCTGCAGAGATCTATTTCCTTTCCTTGCAGGAAACTGAAAATGTTGACTTTAGACCAGTGGTGAAATCCAGTTTTTTTTACTACCGGTTCTGTGGGCGTGGCTTAGTAGGTGTGGTGTGGCTTGGTGGGCGTGGCTTGGTGGGCGTGGCAGGGGAAGGTTACTGCAAAATCCCCATTCTCTCCTCACTCCTGGAGGAAGGATATTGCAAAATCTCCATTCCCATCCCACTCTGAGGCCAGCCAAAGGTGGTATTTGCCGGTTCTCTGAACTACTCAAAATTTTTGCTACCGGTTTCTCTGAACTGCTCAAAATTTCCACTACCGATTCTCCCGAACCTGTCAGAACCTTCTGGATTTCACCCCTGCTTTAGACTCACCGATTCTTGAATCCCAGATGTGACTGTTTATTCAGCACATTGACTCCGCAAAAACTTTCCAGAAAAGGCAAAACCTGACAGGCACACTGCCCCATTCAGCATGAAGGATCCCTCCTTGATTCAAGCCCTTTCCAACATCTGCATAGGCTGCTTAGAAGCTGAAACTAAGATCTTGCACCTCCCTGAAGAAAAGAGACCTGCCGTTCACTTTCCTTCCTTTAGAATTATATCTGGGGAGCACACAGCACCTTAATTTTGTATAACTGCTTATTAAACTGACTGTATCTGATTTCCTACTGTAGGGTGTCAATCAATGGGGTATTTCAATGTCTGTCACCTGCTGAAAAGGTCTCAGTTAAAAGCTTGGCTTTTTTAAAAAAAAGAAAAAAAACCCCACCCCATTCTACCTTAATGATAGCACCGTACCGAGGTCGTGACTTCTTTTCTTTTCTTTTCTTTCTGAAGGGAAAGATAGATTCTCTGAAAGTCAGAAGAAAAGTTAGAGAAGCAACAGCAAGGAAGTTCAGCAATTAGCTTCTGACAAAAATCCTGGGGTCATTCAGGTAACTGAGCCACCAAGGGAGAATTCCCACTGTGCGGGAGAAAACCAGTCTTAGGAGTGGGAGTCAAATAATAAGCGACAATGGCCTCTTTTCATTCAAGTTTAATTTGCAAGTTTATTTCAGTGAATGTCACCAAATGACATCAACAGTCCTAGCAATCGACAGTTCTAGCAAACCGGTGGAACAAATTGTCTTTGCAAATTGTGGGTGCCCCATTCCTGGAGGCTTTTAAGAAGAGACGGGACAGCCGTTTGTCAGAACTAGTATAGGTCTCCTGCGTGAGCTGGGGATTGGACCAGATGACCTCCAAGGTCCCTTCCAACCCTGTCACTGTTATCATTACAATCCAATACAAAGCGAGAGGGAGGGAATTTAAGAAGATTGTGGGCCAAAACGCATCCCTGTCAATTATTAGCCAACAGCTGAACTGTTTACAACGTGTTGACGAGGGGTGGGCTGCTATGGGTTCGTCCAGGTTTGGGAGAACCTGGAGCTAATGTTATGGCCGGTTTGGAGAACCTCCAAATCCCACCTCTGGCTGGGCCCTCTCACCCTGCCCCACCCCTCCCCTCCCAGGAGTCTCCACGCGGCCCGTTTTGGATGTGAGGTAAGTGCAGGGCCCACATGGAGGCTCAGAGAGGGAGAAAAACAGGCCTTCCAGAAGTTCCGGAAGGCCAAAAACAGGCCCATTTCTGGCCTCCGGAGCCCAGGGCAGTTTTTGTCCATCGAGAGGCTCGAGGAAAGCCTCCGGAACCTGGGGAAGGCTAAAACAGCTCCCCCCTACTGCCGTGGTGCAGGAGGCTGACTAGGCCATGCGCACCAAGCCACACCCACCCAGCAATTGGGCAGAGAACCCATTGATGAAATTTTTGAAGCCCACCCCTGGTGTTGACCTATTCAACAAGTTTAGCATCCATTTTGCTTAGTTTTCTGTGGCTGTTTGATTAGTTCATGGCTTCGTATATTAGTTTATGGCTCTGCGTATTAGTTCATGGCTCCGCGTGTGAATGCAGAAAATGGGTTACTTTCAGTCACCCGGTTGGCAAAAAAATAAGCGAATTTCAAGCTATGGTTTATGAATCTTTTTAAAAAAGTTGAGTTCATTTGAAAGCCCAGTTCCTGGTCTGCATGTCAAGACGTTTATTTATTTATCATGGTTTATTTATGTTCCTGACTTGGCAGGAAGAGGAGGAAGTTAAAAAAAACCTCTCAAGAATAAGAACTGGGTCAGATTCACAGGGGCATCCGCAAAAAACACAAAATATTTTATATGCAGAGCAGCTCATTATATGGAAAACAAGATGGAATCTGTTAGAGGGCTTTATCTACTAAATATAGATTAAATATAAACGAAATAGATTTGGAAGCAGATCCAAATAAATAGGCAATGCTAGAATTTTGTGTGTTTTTCATTTAAACTCACAAATGCTTACTATCCTGTCTTGTCACCATCAAGTAAAAGATTAATTCAGTCCTTTGCTTTAGATAGACCACAGCTTGTGATCTAGAGTCTTAGACAAGTCATCCAGAAAATAGATATATTTTTTCAGAAAAATACCTGACCCATAATTTTAACCTCCTAGATCAGTGCTCTGCAACCTTAAACACTCAAAGAGCCACTTGGACCCGTTTCTCACAGAAAAGAAAACACCGGGAGCCACAAAACCCTTCCCGTGCCTGACTATTTCTGGAGCAGCCACAAAACTAGCATATGTAGTTTTTTTTTTGTTGTTGTTGTTTTTAATTTGATTTATATGCCACCCTTCTCCAGAGACTCAGGGCGGCTTACAATGTGTTCAGCAATAGCCTTCATTCTTTTGTATATTTATACAAAGTCAGCTTATTGCCCCCACAACTGGGTCCTCAATTTACCTACCTTAGAAAGGATGGAAGGCTGAGTCAACCTTGAGCCTTGGCGAGATTCGAACCTGCAGTAAATTGCAGGCAGCTGTGTTAATAACAGGGTGCGTAGACCACTGTACTACCAAGTTGAATTAAACGTTCTGTTTTCTTCTGAAACTTTTATTTTCTTGGATTTATCCATGGTTGGCCTCTACTGGGGGTTGAAAAGCTCAATAAATCGTGTGCCGGCAGGTGTCACACATTGGCTGTTGTGACGTATATTTTGAGTGACAGGGAGCCGCAGCAGAGGGATGAAAGAGCCACATGAGGCTCCAGAGCTGCAAGTTGCAGACTCCTGTCCTAAACCTTTTCTAACTCTGTGGGTGAAAAGATGTTCTAATCTTGGGAACACATGCTTCAAAATTGATTGGCAAAACACCAGTTAGAACGAATTTGGTGAGAATGGTTGGCATTATAAAACCTTACGAGATTTGGAAATTGACTTAGTTGTCAATGCCAACGTCTGTACTGGAAGCATCGTGTTAAAATCGCAGGATGTTGGTCCAACTGTTACACTATTACATCAAATATTTGTTTGGAGTCCATGATTGAAAAGAGCCAATATATTTTTCTATATATTTTTATCTTCTTTTTTCATTTGTGTGTGTTTTTTTTTTAAAATTGCAATCCTACAACTATAATGCCTGTAGAGGCATAAAAACGAAAAGAATATGGTCTCTATCCGCCAACTTGAAAGCTGCATTTGGTGGTTCCCAGCAGAAAGCTGAAACTGCAATAAGATGGAGATAGATCTGATTTTGCACATCAGTTAGGAGAAGACTGAAACGTAACTCCTTTCCTTCTTCCCTAAGAGAAATAATCTAAGTTAGTAGCAATGAATTATTACTTAAGTTGACTTTCTCCTCTTTTCTATTAGAATAGAATAGAATAGAATGGAATGGAATAGAATAGAATAGAATAGAATAGAATAGAATAGAATAGAATAGAATAGAATAGAATAGAATAGAATAGAATAGAATAGATATTGGGATGAAGAATAGAACAGAATAGAGTGGATATTGGAATGAAAAATAGAATAGAATAGAATAGAATAGAATAGAATAGAATAGAATAGATATTGGGATGAAGAATAGAACAGAATAGAGTGGATATTGGAATGAAAAATAGAATAGAGTAGAATAGAATAGAATAGAATAGAATAGAATAGAATAGAATAGAATAGAATAGATATTGGGATGAAGAATAGAACAGAATAGAGTGGATATTGGAATGAAAAATAGAATAGAATAGAATAGAATAGAATAGAATAGAATAGAATAGAATAGAATAGAATAGAATAGAATAGAATTCTTTATTGGCCAAGTGTGATTGGACACACAAGGAATTTGTCTTTGGTGCATAGGCTCTCAGTGTACATAAAGAAAAAATAAAATATATTCATCAAGAATCATAAAATATAACACTTAGTGATAGACATAGGATAGTAATAAGCAATCAAATCATACTAGGAAACAATAAAAACAATATAAGTTGTAAAGATGCAAGCAACATGGATATAGCCATAAGTGGGAAGAGATAGACACTAGTAAGGATGAGAAGAAGAACAGTAATATAGTCTTAGTAATTAATTTAAACAGTTAGAACAATTAATCTATGGAAGGACTTGCCTCCAGAAGTTGTGAATGCTCCAACACTGGAAGTTTTTAAGAAGATGTTGGATAACCATTTGTCTGAAGTGGTGTAGGGTTTCCTGCCTAAGCAGGGGGTTGGACTAGAAGACCTCCAAGGTCCCTTCCAACTCTGTTATTCTGTTCTGTTAAATCTGCTAGCTTTCTATGCTGACCAATATTCTGGTTTAGCATTGTATGCAAAGATGGCTAATTAAATACAGTTTACGCCGGACTGTGATCATACTGCCCAACATTAACTGAATTAGAAGAAAGTCTTCCAGTGTTTTTGGTTGTCTTTAGGTGCTAAGAGAAACTTCCTCCACTCTTCCATCCAGCTAGCTTTCACCCAGCATGTCCAATGCTCAATAGAAGCTTAGGTAAATGACTGAAAAAGAATCAAATCATAATTTCATATACAGGTATTCCTCGACTTACAAACAGTTCATTTAGTGACCATTCAAAGTTACAACAGCACTGAAAAAAGTGCCTTATGACCATTTTTCACACGTATGACCATTGCAGCATCCCCACAGTCACATGATTTACATTTGGTTGCTTGACAACTGACTCATATTTATGACGGTGGCAGTGTCCTGGGCTGACACATGTGATCAACTTTTGCAACGTTTTGACAAGCAAAGTCAATGGGGAAGCCATTGTTACTAATTTAACAACTGCGGCCGATTCACTTAACCCAGGGGTCTGCAACCTTAAACACTCAAAGAGCCATTTGGACCCGTTTCCCACAGAAAAGAAAACACCGGGAGTCACAAAACCCTTCCCGTGCCTGACTATTTCTTGAGCGGCCACAAAACTAGCCTATGTAGTTGAATTAAACATTCTGTTTTCTTCTGAAACTTTTCTTTTCTTGGAGTTATCCATGGTTGGCCTACTGGGGGTGGAAAAGCTCAATAAATCATGTCCCGGCGGTTGTCACACATTGGCGGTTGTGATGCATATTTTGAGTGACAGGGAGCCGCAGTAGAGAGATGAAAGAGCCACATGCAGCTCCAGAGCCACAGGTTGCTGACTCCTGACTTAACAAAATGTGGCAAGAAAGCTCGTTAAACGGGGCAAAACTCCCTTAATAAATTTCTCACTGAGAAATATCAATTCTGGGCTCCATTGGGGTCGTAAATCGAGGATTACTTCTTATTTTTATTTATTTATTTATTTATTTATTTAAATTTCTATACCGCCCTACTCCCGAAGGACTCAGGGCGGTGAACAGCCAAAGGATAAAACACATAAATATCAAACTTTACAATAGAATAAAAACGAATTCAATAATTTGGCGGAACAAATTTAAAATACCCCATAATTTAAAAACAAATTAAAATTTACATTTAAAAAGGGGAGAAGATTTAGGCCAGGCCGGCTTGATGAAATAAAAAAGTCTTAAGCGCGCGACGGAAGGTGCGCAGATCCGGGATCTTCCGTATCTCCGGGGGGAGCTTGATCCAGATCGTAGGTGCCCCCACAGAGAAGGCTCTCCCCCTGGGGGGCCGCCAGTCGACATTGTTTGGCCGACGGCACCCGGAGGAGCCCCTCTCTATGGGAGCGTACTGGCCGGTGGGAGGCTATTGGTGGTAGCAGGCGGTCCCGTAGATAACCAGGTCTTAAGCCATGGAGCGCTTTAAAGGTGATAACCAGAACCTTAAAGCGCACTCAGAAGACCACCGGGAGCCAGTGCAGCTCGCGCAGGAGAGGTGTTACATGGGAACTCCACTTCTTAGACTAGGCTAAACTGGCTTCTGAGTTTAGCCAAAGCTCAGAAAGCAAGCAAGCAAATAACAAATGGCTAAAAGGCCAGCATCATTGAACTTTGGGGCTTTGGGAAGCAAACTTTCCCATTGCTTTCATAATTCTCCCCTCCATCATTCAGTAACTTTCTTCCCTCAAACCGAGTTGGCACGTCTGCTGTTTCCACCCACTATATTTTCATTGTGACATTCTAATTGCTTTGAACCATGACCGTAGAACATTTGTGAGTGAGATCGGTACTGTAATAGTCTGGCTGTGTTTTTCTCGTTTACTAGAGCTCAACTGGCAGGCAGCTTTCCGAGGTGCGGTGATAGAGCGAACAGCTAAGAACCTGTAGGAAGACTCAAATGGCAGTTAAATTATATTTGCTCTTTGATTGCGGTGACATTTAGTGCAGTGGAACAAAACGGGGAGGCAATTTAACTTAGCAAAGTTGAGAAGAACACCTCAAAAAAGTGACACCTGTGTGGACTAAAAAACTCTCCACTGAGGTTGTATGTGGGAGAGGGGCAGAGCCTAGGGAGAGGGGGGGGAAACCACCCCTGTGGTGAGGAAAACAGAAATTGTTTGATATTAACAATAGGAAAACCTGGGAGCTTTTTGTTAAGAAAATGTGCCGCTTGACCTTTTTTCCTCTCTCCTGATGGATATTTCTGTTCCCATATGTTGGCGCCAGATGTTTGATGCATCTGTTGGCAAAACACGAGTTTAGAGCCTTGGTAGTACAGTGGTCTAAGGCACCCTGTTATTAAGACCAGCTGCCTGCAATTACTGCAGATTCGAATCTCGCCAAGGCTCAAGGTTGACTCAGCCTTCCATCCTTTCTAAGGTAGGTTAAATGAGGACCCAGTTTGTGGGGGCAATAAGCTGACTTTGTATAAATATACAAAAGTATGAAGGCTATTGCTTAGCGCATTGTAAGCCGCCCTGAGTCTCCGGAGAAGGGCGGCATATAAATCAAATTAAAAAAAACAACAACACAAGTTTATAAATGGTGTTGACATTCTTTTTACAGTATCCTTTTGCCCAGTTTTTTTGGGAGGAGAGGGAAGGTGGAGTCGTTGTGATGTACATTGAGGTAGAACATCGGATCAATCGAGGTGGAATCAAGCCAGTTTATCAAGTCCTGCATTCTGTTCTCACGAGTTTATATTTGTGTTTACTATGTAAACATGAGTGTACTTTCTATAGGACAAGGAGTGGCAGAACCTGGGGTGGGGGAGTAAAAAGAGGAATCAGCCCAGAATCTCTACATAGCCGCAAGCAGACTAAATTCCCACTTCTTCTCAAGGGCCAGGGAAATCAGGAAATCCACTCAAATAACTAAAGAGAACACAAAACTACTCTATGTAACGAACAAAGTATTTAATAAGGCTATTTCATTCATTCAGATCTCAGATGTCTTCTGCTTTTGTTCCCCTTATTTTTTTGAGCAGTGTATATCTATATATATGGCTATATATATATATATATATATATATATATATATATATATATATATATATATATATATATATTATTATTATTATTATTATAATATTAATGTTTCTATGCCACCCACTCTCCGAGGACTCTGGACGGCTTACACCAAAGACAGTATACTAAATAGCATATTGCCCACAACAATCTGGGTCCTCATTTTACCCACCTCGGAAGGATGGAAGGCTGAGTCAACCTTGAGCCGGTGAGATTTGATCCGCTGATCTGCTGAACTAGCAGTCAGCTGAAGTAGCTGCAGTACTGCACTCTAACCACTGCACCACCTCGGCTCTTATAGGTTTATTGTACACTAAAAGTCTCTACAAGAATCTGAACTACTATCGTTCAAAGCTAATTGACGGCAGATGAGAGTCAATGCAATTCAAGGAGAATTGGACTTCTTTTGTGGGCGCAAAGGGACTCGAGACTGATGATGTGTTTGACCTCTCCCTCTGGCTCATTCTGATCAACTCTCTTGAATTATGTTGACCCTTATAGAATGCCAAAATAATGCTCACCATTAGTTAAGTAGATTCCTTTCCATAGGTGTGAGCAATAAATCAGTTTAATTGGAACTTCAGGTGTGGTCCTGATCTTTTGCCCCTGACAGTTTGATCCTCTCTTTCATATTTTTCAGTAAATGATATCAAGAAACTATTTCTGGAACTAAAATAGAACTGTTATAACCAATAGGTACCGAGAGCCACATCCACCCTGAATTTGCTATGACCTGAAGAATGCTTGTCCTCATTTCTCTTAAAGCTGTGAAAAAGATGATGCTATATCTTCTGGCTTTTCACTTCTCTCTCACTTCTCCCTTTTCATGAATCCTTGGCTTTCCGAAATGCCAAATATATTGAAGGTACATCACAAACACACAAAGTTGTAATAACTGAAATAGACCCTACCAGCTTCCAGCAGAATTACTGCATTGCTGAGTCAATAAATTAAGTATCTGGGTGCATGTATTCCAGTGGTGAAATCCAAATTTTTCTACGACCGGTTCTGTGGGCGTGGCTTGGTGGGCATGGTTTGGTGGGCGGGGAAGGATACTGCAAAATCTCCATTCCCACTCCACTCTGGGGCCAGCCATAGGTGATATTTGCCGATTCTCTGAACTTCTCAAAATTTCCACTACCGGTTCTCCAGAACCTGTCAGAACCTGCTGGATTTCACCCCTGACATATTCCCATTTTGATCTGCTTTGGGTAAAAATAAGGCGGAGGGAGGAAGCATTTGTTCACTTAATTTAGCAAGTGGGGTGTGGTTTTGTGCAATGTACACACTATAACTGTGACATGAATGATCTTCCGGGCAAGGCAAGGTACTTGAATGGTAATAACTCATTCCCCGTAAGTACCTTAATTTGCTGAGTAAATATTATACTCCTTTTGTGTTTTAATCCCCAAACTGGCGTATCTTTTCTCTTGCTCGTGGTTTCCCTTTGTGTTGATTTATGTTTAATAGATGGCCATTAAGCCTCCAATAGAGGAGGGATTTATCCTCCCTGTTCTAAGTGCACTATTTGTTTTGTTAGATCAGGCTTTCTCCTGCTTTTAAAATCATATTTGTACTATGCTGCATTCAAATGCATTCGGGTACATCCACTAATGTTGAGCACAACCACAAATTTTATTCTCCTTGCTTTTCTTTATAGAAGGATGCTTTATTAAGCGAGTGCAATGTCTGGATTGCAAAACCACTGGATTGCAAACCCACTTTGCAAAATACCTTCCTAGGTGCCTCAGCAACTATTGGAAAAGAATTTGGCTCTCCAGTGTAGGATATGATCAGGCTTAGCTCAAAGGAGGGGTCAAATGCGTCATGAATCATGAGTCCCAGCGTCCCCACAAGAGATCCGAGTCCAACTCACCTTGAATTTCTTGCTTAACTCCTGCTCATTTCCCTTGACCACTAATGGTTCAGATTCTTGAAGAGATCTTAAACTTGCAATAAATCTTTATGCTCATTTGGACTGCCTGAATCTCCTGGTGCTTGATCCCCACTTTTGTAACAAATGAGAAATGCAGTGAAGGAAGAGCTGCCCATTTTTTTAAAATTATTTTTAAACATAGATAAAATACAGGTTTGATCTGGTATAAAATAAGTACAATTGCTCACACTCCCTTCCAAATTTCATCCATTAACATCTTAAAAAAAAGGGGGGGTGGAGAAAAAAAAAGACAAAGAAATCCAAACCCAATTTTTATCACTCAATCTAACATCTTATTCTAAATATTTGGCATTCTGCTATATCACCCTAAATCTTAAACTCCAACTATAGACAGCTCTTTGTTATATTCATTTATCATTTTCACAGTCAGTATTTCATATGTTCCTTACTTCTAAGACCCAAATCAAATCAATATTTCCTTAAATCACATCTAATGTCCATAGTTTTAACATAAAATATTTGACTCCTCTCTTAAAATCCTTTCAGAATCAATTCACTTTCAAATTTATTCCACATTTCCATCTATAATTTATTATAGATAATTTATATTATATAATTATATTATACAATAATATAATTTATTATTCCCAACATGCTTTGTTTTTGCTAGTTACGAACTTCTTCTCCATTGCAACGAATTCTGATATTTAACTGGTTCATAATTTAAATAGCTATTGCCCAGCAGTATTTTCCTCCACTTCTATCAATCTGACTTTTACTGTTCTTCAAAAATATCTCCTTAACTCCTCCTCGGTTTATTTTTGGCTGGATCACAACTTAGTTAGCTGGTTTCTAACTATGAGCTGCCCATCTTGATACTCCAACTGGGGTAGGTGAAGTTGGAGATCTTCAGTTGTCCATAACTGGGCATCACTTCCCTCCAGCAATCAATAGCAATAGAAATAGCACTTAAGACTGCTCCGTAGTGCTTTACAGCTCTCTCTAAGTGGTTTACAGAATCAGCATCTTACCGCCCCCAACAATCTGGGTCCTCATTTTACTAACCCCGGGAAGGATGGAAGGCTGAGTCAACCTTGATCCAGTCAGGATTGAACTCCAGGCTATGGGCAGATTTAGCCTGTGATACTGTTGTCAATCTGCAAAACAACGTCAGTTGAAGCCATGCTTACTCCTGCTTCATTTCTTGGTTGCCATTCAAGGGGGAGGGGGGAGAGCATGGTGGGGGGGGTGTCTCAGGAATGTGGTGCCTCAGCCAGCTAGTCACAACATCTCCCAGATGGCGTGTGAACCAATGGACATTTGTCGAAGTTGAGCGGGAACCTACACCTGGACTGATTGGCCCATGTAACTTGAGAGAAAAAGGGGGGTGGGCAGTGGTGGGATTCAGCCAGTTCAGGCTGGTTTGGGCAAACTGGTAGTTAAATTGCTGGCTGGCCTCACCCATTCCTGCCCCACCCATTCCAGGAGACCCCACGCACCCCATTTTGGCTCCCAGGTAAATGCAGGGAGGCCTACTAGGCCCAAAATGGGGTGTGGGGTATGTGGCGTCTCCCCCAGCGGCCATTTTCACTCCCAGGGGGGTGCAGGAGGCCGAGTGCTACCTGTCACACCCCCTGGCCCATGCCTACCATGGCCACACCCACCCAGCCGGTCATTAGGGCAGAGAACCAGTTAAATTATTTGAATCCCACCATTGGGGTTGGGGAGGTCTTATTCTTTTAACTATCCCTGAGTGCAAGAATAATTTAGAGCTAGCTTCACCTTTCTAAGTGCCGATATGATGTACTCAAATAAAGGATCTCTTGAACTTGCAAAAAGTGTCAGAGTCCTGACTTCCCTGAGTTTCATTACTTGGAATGATGACAACTGTATTTTTAACCTCTGCATCCCCGGAGATTCTCAAAGTCCGGTGCCACTTCTCCAAACCATGTTATATCTCTCATCCTTGTTCTCTGAGCTTCAGTGACCATTAAAATTCATCGGCTGTCCATTCTGAATTTTACATATATCATATAGCTCGTCACACTTAGGCATTCTCTGAACTCGGAAACTGAGTGACACTTCCGTAGAAGTAAGATTTGTTTTGCTTAGGTCATCTATTGTCTAGCAATAACGTCGGAGAATTGCTACCGTGTTTCCCCAAAAATAAGACTCTGTCTTGTATTTTTTTTTTTTTTTGAACCCTGAAATAAGCACTTGGCCTTATTGCCATGCTCTCAAAAGCCCGATTAGGGCTTATTATCAGGGGATGTCTTATTTTTGGGGAAAACAGGGTAGGTAGGTAGGTAGGTAGGTAGGTAGGTAGGTAGGTAGGTAGGTAGAGATAGATAGATAGATAGATAGATAGATAGATAGATAGATAGATAGATAGGATAGAGATGGATGGATGGATGGATGGATGGATGATAGAGATAGATGGATGGATGGATGGATGGATGGATGGATGGATGGATGGATAGAAAGATAGATAGATAGATAGATAGATAGATAGATAGATAGATAGATAGATAGATAGAGTGTTTTCCCGAAAATAAGACTCTGTCTTGTATTTTTTTTTGAACCCTGAAATAAGCACTTGGCCTTATTGCCATGCTCTCAAAAGCCCGATTAGGGCTTATTATCAGGGGATGTCTTATTTTTGGGGAAAACAGGGTACATGAGTGCTCTGACCTAGGCTTCCTTAGAAAGCATGAAACAAAGTCTTAATCCTGGTAAAACCTCTTTTATTAACATGACTGTAAATGCCATTCATTCACAGTCAACAAGGCTTTGGCAAGCAGTCTTTCAGAGGAATGTTTATCAACCCCCACCTTATCTCACTTGGAACGCAGCCAGAGAACCAATTTCCAAATGCAGAGAAAGGCCAAACTTGGCACCGAGTCTATTCGAGTCACGAACAGAACTTTCCAATCTTGAAACGAGATGAACTAATTGCTTCCTGTAAAAGCCTACATCCCGTTCGCTCCTCTTTTATTTCCTATTGGAGGGGCTAATCCAGGGGTGGGTTCTACTTACCTTTACTACCGGTTCGCAATGGGATTGCGAAGCTTCTGCACATGCACAGATAGCTGATGATGACATCTGGGGCGGTGGGCAGGGCCTCCCGCCGGTTTTACTACCGGTTCTTGCGAACCGGTCCGAACTAGGGGCAACCCACCACTGGGTTAATCATCTCCAATGTGTGGCCTTACTCCTGTGTGGTCTTACTCCTGTGCTTTCTTAATTGTTCTTGTCTTCTGGCAGCTCTGTGCATGCACACACTGGGAATGGGCTCCAGCTATTCCTCTGCCTCACTGTTGTCTATCTCCTTCTCTGCCTCCGATGCAGAGTCCTTGTCCAAGCTTTTCCCCAGCCCCCAGGACAGGCCCAAGTTCTTCCCCAACCTCCTCACTGTCCGACTCTGCTGCCAGCTCCACTGGCCACCGGTGGGCCACAACAATATCTGCCACAAATGTTTATGGAAGAAAAAGGAGATTTGCAAATCCCTAGCAGACAGGCTATTTTTTATTCACACTGAGAGAAAAAGAAAAACGGACATACGGATTCAGAGAGACAGATGACCAATTCCACCATTCCCAGGGTTAGTCGGAAGACTTAGCTCATGGCAAACCTGTGCTTTATATTTTCTTCTTGAAGGCCTCCAGCAAAAGAGAATCAAGGTCACTCCATGGACTCCTCTTGCTGAGCTGTTCATCAGGAAATTTCTCTTCATGTTAGCTAAAATCAGTTCCTTGACATTTTCTCCCATTTTCTGCAACTTACTCCCATAACTTGAGTCATACCATCTCTTTATATCTAACAGTGACCTTTATAGCTATTTTCTTCTTTTGCTCTCCCCTTCAGCTTTAACACGACCAGTACCTTTTAAATTAGTGTGTAATACTAGGGATAATAAAACTAAATGAGCACAAATGAGAAATAGCAATAGCACTTAGATTTATATACTGCTTCGCGGTGCTTTACAGCTCTCTCTAAGCGGTTTACAGAGTCAGCCTATTGCCCCCAAGAATAGAATAGAATAGAATAGAATAGAATAGAATAGAATAGAATAGAATAGAATAGAATAGAATAGAATAGAATAGAATAGAATTTTTATTGGCCAAATGTGATTGGACACACAAGGAATTTGTCTTGGTGCATACGCTCTCAGTATACATAAAAGAAAAGATACGTTCGTCAAGAATCATAAGGTACAACACTTAATGATAATCATAGGGTACAAATAAGCAATCAAACCATATTAGGAAACAGTCAATATAAATCGTAAGGATACAAACAACAAAGTTACAGTTATTCAACCATAAGTGGGAGGAGATGGGTGATAGGAAAGATGAGAAGATTAATAGTAATGCAGACTTAGTGAATAGTTTGACAGTGTTGAGGGAATTATTTGTTGAGCAGAGTGATGGCATTCAGGAAAAAACTGTTCTTGTGTCTAGTTGTTCTGATGTGCAGTGCTCTATAGCGTCGTTTTGAGGGTAGGAGTTGAAACAGTTTATGTCCAGGATGTGAGGGGTCTGTAAATATTTTCACAGCCCTCTTTCTGTACATAGCAAGACTGTGTGGCCCACAGTCACTTAGAAGCTCCCTCAATTATCTCGGAATTCAGTAAGTGCAAGGACACCATACATCTCTTCTGTGCACTTCACCAAAATTTCCTTTTGTTTTGAAAGAATTTTTTTTAAAAAAAACCCATTCTCTTTACTCAAACTAGAGAGAAAGGGTGGAGGGAGAGGAGAAAATTCTACACAACAACTTCTTTCAACACACTTAGGAGAATTTCAACACAATTCTATTCCTAACACATCAGTGGTGGGTTCCTCCTGGTTCCGCCTGTTCCGCTGAGCCGGTAGCGGTGACGATATGACATCACTGAACCGGTTCTGGCCCCCTGCCCCCCGTGTTATTCTTACCTTTTATTTGGCCCCACCCCCAATCTCTTGCTGCCTCCTGAGTCCCAGCTGATGGCTAGAGGGAAAAAAGCTGTTTAAACTCTTGCCGCAGGGCTTCAAAGGGCCGCCCTACAGCTGATCAGTGTTAAAAGCAAACAAATGAGTGGACTGGTGCCTGTAAAAATAAATGGGTAGATGATACAGCCTGGTAGACCAGTACCTCTGCTAAATCCTAAATAATTGTCATATGGCCATCAAGCCACACCCACAAAATAAGCCTAGAACTAGTAGTAAAAATATTTAGAACCCACCCCTGTAACACATCCAGCACCATCAAACTTCTTCTTCCGTGAGTGGAAAACAACCTTTGTTCTTAATGTTAAATTTGTTCCATTTATTGTTGTTGTTCTTGTTTTAAAATTGAGAGAGTGAGAGCCGTTGTCCCCAGTCTTTTGCATTCAGAAAAAATGGGCAAGAGAAATGGAATGAGTGGAGTGTAATCTGTGAATAGTCTATCTAATGATTGACAAACACAGTGAATAATTTATTTTGCTTAGTATTACTCAGCTGTAGATAAAGCCAGCCAAGTAATAGAGACAGGAAGAAAGGATCTGAATAACGGTGCAAGGTCTTGCCTCTCCAATCTTCCCAAGAAAGCAGGACTCTTGAAACTGCAGTTGTTCCAAAAAGAGCTTGTATTGAAAGGTTTGTGATAACAAGAGATCTAGGCAGTGGTGGGATTCAAATAATTTAACAACCAGTTCTCTGCCCTAATGACCGGCTGGGTGGGCGTGGCTATGGTGGGTGTGACCAGGGGGTGTGACAGGCAGCACTCATCCTCTGTACCCTCCTCGGAGCAAAAATGGGCCATAGGGGCCGTGCCCTGTTTTGGGCCTAGGAGGCATCTCTGAAGCCTCCTGGAAGCAAATATGAGGCCCGTGGGGTCTCCTGGAAGGGGTGGGGCAGGGAGGAGCCACCCAGCAATTTAACTACTGGTTTGCCCAAACTGGCCTGAACCGGCTGAATCCCACCACTGGATCTAGGCAAGAACTCCTCCCATATCATTGCAGGAAACAGAAACTTCATATAGAGATTAACACTGTAACTCAAGAAACAGAAATTTTATAGACGGATCACTCCATTCCTACCCCCTTCCTCCCACCAAAATGCCAGTGTCTCTGTAGAAATATCTGGGATCTGACAAACGGTCTACTTTTCCTTGGATTTGTGGGTGGGTGGGGAAGTCACTTATAAGACAAGCTGGTCTGAGGTCATCAACAAAGCATCCAGTTTTGGTCGCCACAATATAAAAAAAGATGAGACTCTAGAAAGAACGCGGAGAAGAACAACAAAGTTGATTAGGAGACTAGAGGTTAAAGAATGAGTACTCGAAATAGAGGGAATTAAGTAAGAGTGCCTATCAGATATTCTTTTGCACAGGGCACCAGGTCCAATCAAACAGAATCACAGCGAAACCTACCAACTTAAAGTCCATTTTCCAGTGAAAATTTTTGCAATATGTCCAGGCTATTGCTCTATAGTTCCCAAACAAAATAAAATTATGGGACAGAATTGGCATCCAGTTTTGGTCACCGTGATATATAAAAAAGATGTTGAGATTCTAGAAAGAGTGAAGAGAAGAGCAACAAAGATGATTAGGGGGCTGGAGGCTAAAACATTCGAAGAACGGTTGCAGGAAGTGGGTATGTCTAGTTTAATGAAAAGAAGGACTAGGGGAGACATGGTAGCAATATTTCAATATCTTAGAGGCTGCCACGAAGAAGAGGGAGACAAGACAACCTATTTTCCAAAGCACCAGAAAGCAAGACAAGAAACAATGGATGAAAGCTAATCAAGGAGAGAAGCAACTAATGAGAAATTTCCTGACAGTGAGAACAATTATCTTCAGAAGTTGTGGCGTTTTCAAGAAGAGAGGAAAACTCAATGGAGTTTTCAAGAAGAGATTGGACAACTATTTGTCTGAAATGGTATAGGGTCTCCTGCTTGATCGGGGTCTAGAAGACCTCCCTTCCCACTCTGTTATTCTGTAACAAAGTTAGCTTGAACAAAGGTTACCGTTTTTGTTTAATCAGATGCACTCCTCTGCTTTTGACAATTATTTGGGCAGGAGCAGGGAAAGACTTACTGTATCAGGTTTCCCCGAAAATACGACCTACTCAGAAAGTAAGTCCTAGCTTGATTTTTACATGTGCGCCAGGGGTGAAATCTACTTACCTTCCCTACCGGTTTGGAAGTGCACGTGCCTCTGCGCATGCGCAGAGAGTAAAAAAAGGTTAAAACCAGGAAGTAACAACAACCGGGTGGGTGGATGGAGCCCTGTGCTACCGTCGCTACTGGTTCTCCAAACCACCCGCCGCCATCGCTACCGGTTTGACTGAACCGGTCTGAACCAGTAACATTTCAATATAAGCCCTACCCCCCCAAAATAAGCCCTAATTAAGACCCCGCCCACTCCAGGGTGCACGGGTAATAATTAAGCTAGGGTGTAGATGGGAGGGTAGAGCTTCCCTACTACTTACCTTCGGATAGTTGCAGCCAGGCCTCGCATGCCTCGGCTCATTTCTTTTGCTACAGCCAGCAAGGTTTTCCTGAAGGCCTCTGTAGCCGATAACAGAACTCCAGATCAATCCGGAGCCCTGTTATCGGCTGCAGAGGCCTTCAGGAAAGGCTTGCTGGTCTTGCCAGACGAAGAAGTTCCTGAAGGCCTCTGATAGTGGAAAAGAGGCCGAGGATGATGCACTTAAGTGAGATGAGTCAGTGGATGACATCCCCCCCCCCGAAAATAAGACCCGGTGTCTTTTTTGGTGGCAAACCAAAAAAACATATATAAGACAAGGGAAATTGTCTTACTTTTGGAGAAACACAGTACTTCTCAGAGAAGTAAATGATGGGGAATGCCTGAATTCACCAGGGCCAAGCTAAAAATGCTACATGCGAAAAGCAACAGCAATTACAATGAACGGTAAAGGCTACGTTGACTCAAAAGCTCTTGAACGCAGTGCATCCACATAAGAAGGCTGGGTCAGTGTCAGAGGTCCCTTTCTCACTTATGCTGTTGACTGTGCTGAATTTATCCCGCAAGGGAAAAAAAAAAAAAAAAACCCCAACCCAAGCGTTTGAGATGCTAAATTGGTGGCCGTGAGTGGGGTGGAGAAGCAGAAAGTGGAGCGTGCGTGTCGCTGATGGGCGAGCGAACGTGTTCGGTATTTTGTATCAAAGTGGGAAATTGGGAAACGCGCAGAGGCAGCAAAAGCAACGAAGTGAGAATGAGGCGGTTAAAATAACTCGAGTGAACCTCTGTTTCATGTGTGGAATGTTGAAGAGCACGGATCCGTCTTCTTCTTATTTTTCTTCTTCTTCTTCTTTTGGAGTGGCAGCTGAGGATCTTCCTGCCAAAACATTTGCAGTAAACCGTTCAAAGTTTTCCAGACCTCGCTGTCAAAATTGCCAGGAAGTGTCACCCGGGAAAGTCTCTTGTGCTTTGACAGTTTTTCACTGCCATCGCTTTAGATGTGAGAAAGAAGCAATCCATACATGACCTAACAGGTCTTCTTTAGGGCAACCCAAGAGTTGAGGTAGGGGAGAGGAGAGGAAGGAGGGAGGGAGGGAAGAAGGACGCGACTTACAGGAATAGAAGCTGAAGGAAGAGAAGGCATGGGGGAAAGATGTAAATAATTGAAACCCTTTAGAAGTCAACTTCAAGCTGGCGCACCTCCAGGGATCTCCTCTGGTGTATTACTGGTGCCTTGCTGTGAAATATAAGCAGTCGTCCAATATCTGGATCGTGTGGTGGTTTTAAAAAGAAGATCAGTGGAAAATTGGAAGAGCGGCGAAGGAAAATGGACACCCGTGTTCCAAAGAAGTTATGAAGATGCTGCTCATGGTTAGCCTTGTTTTTTTTTCCCCCTCGTTAACGAGACTTAGAAGGACTTCAGATAAGTGCCTTAGCAGTTCATTTCCCTCCCCGCTTTAATTCTTGAAGAAGAAGAGGCAAAAAGAAGGAAGACCACTTATTTATGAAGTCTTTCTTTTTTAATGAGCTCTTAGGCTCAGTCACTGCGAAGAGATGCTTCAGGGTGAAAATGCTTGGAGAAAAATCAGAAAACTTCAACACTGAGAGTAGAATGTGGGCAATTTCTAAGGGGCGGTAGATGGTGTACGAGAAGGTCAATATTTTTTTTTTACAGAGCAACCAGCATGCTAAATTACACGAGCATGGGTGGATATGTTTACTACATTTGCATGGAGATCGTATGTGCCAAATAGCACTTTTTAAATGGTTTCGATCAGGGGTGTCCAATTTTGGGAACCTTAAGACTTGGGGGACTTCAACTCCCAGAATTCCCCAGCATAGAACACATTCAGGGAAGAAAGGTTAGGATCCTGTCCATGTCACCTTTAAAAAAATAAAGGTGATGAGATTCAACCTAGAAATAAGGAGGAATTTTCTGACAATGAGAGCAATCTACCCATGGAACAGAAGTTGCCTTCAGAAGTTGTGGGAGCTTCATCACTGGAGGCTCTCAAGAAGAGACTGGACTGCTGTCTGTCTGAAATGGTGTAGGGTCTCCTGCTTGGGCAGGGGGTTGGACTAGATGACCTACAAGATCCCTTCTAACTCGGTTAATTTGTTAATGCAGCATTCAAGGCATTGACCAGAGTCTTCATGATATCCTCAAGCAAGTCCTTTTCCTTGGTTGCTCTCTGAGCTTAGTAGGTTTCTTGGTGATTTTCTTGCAGACGTTTCATTACCCAACTAGATAACATCATCAGGTATTCAAGGCCAGCCGGTAGGTGTGTTGCTTCTAGAAATGGAAAACGATCACAATGAGGAAGAAAATAAAAGAATTCAGGGATGGGAAGGCTATAAAACTAACTGCATTCCATATTAACCTTTCAGCCTCAGCTGGTCTGTAGCTTTGGACCAACTGCGAAACACGAATGCTCAATTTTTTGGTGCCGGTGCCTTTTAAACGATGAGTTTGCATCCCCAGTTTCTCGACCCTGTGCATAACATCAAAAAAGATCAGGCTGAAAGCTTTGGAGGATAACATTTGTGGACCGGTTTATTTATGCAACGTGATTAGATTCCAAGTTGTGGTTGGACATATGAAATACCCAGCAAGGGAGTATAGAAAGTTAGCACCCACCCAGTGGTGGGATTCACTTACCTTCTCTACCGGATCGAAAATATGCACATGAGGATGGCCATCTGCACCAGCAATGAAATCCAGCAGGTTCTGACAGGTTCTGAAGAACCGGTAGCAGAAATTTTGAGCACTTCGGAGAACCGGCAAATACCACCTCTGGCTGGCCCCAGAGTGGGGTGGGAATGGAGATTTTGCAGCATCCTTTCCCTGGAGTGGGTGGGAATGGAGATTTTGTAGTATCCCACCCCACTCCAGGAGAAGGATACTGTAAAATTTCCATTCCCACCCCACTCCAGAGGAAGGATACTGCAAAATCTCCATTCCAACGCACTCCAGGGGAAGGGTACTGTAAAATCTCCATTCCCACCCCACTTCAGGGGAAGGATACTGCAAAATCTCCATTCCCACCCCACTTCAGGGGAAGGATACTGCAAAATTTCCATTCCCACCCCATTCCAGAGGAAGGATACTACAAAATCTCCATTCCCACCGCACTCCAGGGGAAGGACACTGCAAAATCTCCATTCCCTCCCCACTCCAGGGAAAGGATACTGCAAAATCCCCATTTCCTCCCAATCAGCTGGGACTCGGGAGGCAGAGAATAGATGGGGGCGGGGCCAGTCAGAATTTTTAACTACAGGTTCTCCAAACTACTCAAAATTTCCGCTACCGGTTTGCCAGAACTGGTCAGAACCTGCTGAAAGGTTCTACTTCATCTCTTTCCAGTCAGCCTCCATTTTTCCAACGTCTTTCTCCCCACTTGCAACTGAACCCAGACGGACATTTCTTCCAACAGGAGATTGGGGGAGAAATCAACAACAACAGGCCACCAAGAAATAAAACCCAAAGCAAACCAATTGAGGACAAGCTGTACCCTTAAGTCTTTTCTCTCTCTCTCGCTCTTTTTTTAAAAAAATAAGTAAATAAATACAATTGGCTGCCATTGAATGGCATGGCTTTCCTTTAGTCTCACGCATTCCAATGCTTTGCACGGCTGTTGCTTAGGGAAAAGGATGCTAATTGCATTCTTTTGTTTTGCAAGATGGCTACTTGGTGGGTCTGAATACATCATCCTTTGCTAATAATAATAATAATAATAATCCTCAGGGCCATCATCCTTTTAAAAAAATCTCTTCCCCAAGCCTCCGTTTGTGCAACCCATATTTCTTCCCTATCTGCCTTGTGCTTGGACACGTGTGCCCGTGTGTGCAAATTGCTCTTATCAACGAAAGAAATGGGGAAAGAGAGAGAAAAAGCGGGGGGAAAAAATCATTTTCTGGCTTTGCAAATAACTCTCCTATATACTGATAAAAGTTAATTGATTTCCTTTTTTCCTTCATTAACAAAATCCAATTTTCACCTAATGGGGAGAGAGCTTTGGTGTGACATGTTGAAATGGCAAAGTGACAAGTGATGATTCTTTCCCCCCCACCTTTTTTTTTAAAGAAAAAATAAAGGAGGTGGGGGAAAAAAAGGAAAACGCTGGAAAGAAGAAGACGAAGAAAAACATCTCAGCAACTTGCTGCTCCTTTCATAGTCTCGGTTGAAGGCCGGTTTGATTCAGGAAAGTCTGGGTTGAAGGCCTGTTGATTCTTTGCTCCGGGGAGCATCAGAGACGGAGAAAATGGCAAGGTGTCCAAATAAAAGGAAAAAGAAATACCCCCTCACACACACACACACACATTTACAATTTATTTACAAATTGTATTTATTTATGGGAAGGCCCATTTTTCTCTCTCCCCAGCTTTCAGAGCCTTTCTAGGAGTCTGGGGAGGGTGAAAATGGCCTTCCCCACCCGCCCTGGAGGCCCTCCAGAGGCCAAAAATGGCCCATTTGCCAACTTCCGGTCCCACGGGAAGGGCATTTTCGCCCTCCCCAGACTCCTAGAAAGGCTCTGGAGGCTGGGGAGAGAGAAAAACAGGCCTTCCTGTCTCACTGGAAGTTGGCAAACAGGCCGTTTTTGGCATCTGGGGGGCTGGGGAAGGCTATTTTCATCCTCCCCAGACTCCTAGAAAGGCTCTGGAGGCTGGGGAGAGCAAAAAACGGGACTACCATGCCATCGTGTGCCAGGAGCAGGGGGAGCATGGTGGGGTTGTGTGTGCATGTGTGGGGGCAGGGCACATAGAATTATGGGTGTGGGCACGTGTGCGTGCAACCCCCCCCCCCCCCGCACTGCTCCTGGCATAAAATTCCTTCCTGAAAACCTCCAGTGATCCACAACTTCTGGAGGCAACCAGTTCGTTCCACTGTTAAATTGTTCACCGTCAGGAAATTTCTCCTCAATTCTAGGTTGGATGACACTATTCGCTACTTCTTGTCCTGCCTTCAGGTGCTTTGGAGAATAGGTTGACCCTCCCCCTTTCTCTATGACACCCCCTCAAGCAGTAGAAGGCTGCTACCATATGTATAAAGGGGAATTTTTTTGTATTTGTATTTTATTCAATTTGTATACCGCCCTACTCCCGAAGGACTCAGGGCGGTGAACAGCCATAAAATAAAACATATAGATACAAAATTTAAAATAGAGATAAAACAAATTAAATAAATTTGGCTGAACCATTTTAAAACCCCAATAGTTTAAAACCAAATTTAAAATTCCCATTTAAAAAGAGGAAAATTTAGGTCAGGCCAGCTTGATGAAATAGGAACGTCTTAAGCGCGCGACAGAAGGTACGCAGATCCGGGATCCTCTGTATCTCCGGGGGGAGCTCGTTCCAGATAGTAGGTGCCCCCACAGAGAAGGCTCTCCCCCTGGGGGCCGCCAGTCGACATTGTTTGGCCGACGGCACCCGGAGGAGCCCCTCTCTATGGGAGCGTACTGGTCGGTGAGAGGCTATTGGTGGTAGCAGGCGGTCCCGCAAATAACCAGAAAAGGTCTACTTTGCACTGTTAGTACAGCATGTACTAGCATCTGCAAATTGAAAGGGAAACATTAACAGGTATAGTATCTTCAGACAACCCCTTTATTCTTTGTGCTTTCTACCTCACCTTTGAAGCTCTTCTACTTTGCTTGCTCGGAGGGTTTAGATTTGTAGAAGTCGAATCCAAAGGCCTTTCTCTTTTGATCCTGTTAGGATATGGTTTGAGCCTAACAAGTTGTCCAGGCAATATATGTGTTCTGTGACTTTAATATGAATATGTATTGTGTGACTTTAAAGTTTTACTGCTGATTCATTGTAATCCTGAGTCATGCTGTAATTAGATAATCACTGGTTGTAAACGTATTTAAGAAAGGTACTGTAACGTATTCAATTGATGATAAGCTACCATAGTGTGTGGAGTTGCTATCATTGTGCTATCATCGTTGGATGGATCTGCTACCATCGTGGTTTGTGAACCAGAGTGAGTTTGTTATTCTAACCAACTACTGTTTGTGTGGTAAGAATATTTTTTGTATCACTGGACTGATTTAACTGGCAAAGACTTGGCTTGATTTAAAGATTATGAGATTGTTTTTTTCACTATAAAATAAAATTTTGATAAACCAGTTTGCACATCTCTTATTCATTGCTCTCAGCAACATTTCTCTGTGTTTTACACTCTGCTGGTTGGTAACACAACACCAATATCCTTAACAGATCCTTTAATATCACAACTGAATTAGGGCACCCAATGTATGGCTGCGTTTTTACTGTTGCCCCGAAAAGCAAGCTGTGGTAGCTAATGCTTAAGCTGAGCATGGATTTCCTTCCATCTCCTCTTCTTGGATGGTCTCCTGGCCAGTCTTAGAGCTCGGAGACAATGACTCGCTGCCTTATCTGACCCAGAAGGAAGGCCAGCTGTCAGTACAAAAAGCGTGGCCTTTGTTTGTTCTTCAATGAAAGCTCAGTTAATTAAAAGGAACGATCTCGCTTGTCTTTATCGGGTGAGGCTGCCCTGTGAACCCTGTGCTGGGTCACAGACTAAACTCCACTGAGTAGGATGCAATGACTATGACACAAGTTCCATCACAACGCTAGCTTTCCCCCTTTCCAAACCACAGACCTTACTTTTTTTTTGCACGAGGCTGTCAGTCACCAAAATCCTGAGCATCTAACAGATTAACGGAGTTGGAAGGAACTTTGTAGGTCTTTTAGTCTAACCCCACACCCAAGCAGGAGACCCTACACCGTTTCTGACAAATGGCAGTCCAGTCTTTTCTTGAAAGCCTCCAGTGATGAAGCTGTCACAACCTCTGAAAGCAACTTCTGTTCCATCGGTTGATGGTTCTCATTGTCAGAAAATTTCTCCTTACTTCCAGGTTGAATCTCTCCTTGTTCAGTTTCCAACCATTATTCCTTGTCTGGCCTTTAGGTGCTTTGGAGAATAGCTTGACCCCTCCTCTCTGTGGCAGCCCCTCAAATATTGGGACACTGCTATGATGTCTCTCCTGGTCCTTCTCTTCGCTAGACTAGCCATGCCCAGTTCCTGCAACCGTTCGTCATATGTTTTAGCCTCCAGTCCCCTAATCATCTTAGTTGCTCTTCTCTGCACTCTTTCTAGAATCTTTTTTATGGTGTGGTGACCAAAACTGGATGCAGTACACTTGGTGTGGTCTTAGTATTTATTTATTTATTTATTTATTTATTTATTTATTTATTTATTTATTTATTTATTTATTAGTTCAATTTATATGCCGCCCTTCTCTGGAGACTCAGGGCGGTTTACAATGCGTTAAGCAATAGCCTTCTACTTTTCTATATACCTGCTTAGTAGGGCTTTCGGGGCCCCCTAAGCAGTGTTGTTTTTTATACAAAATCAGTTTATTGCCCCCACAATCCGGGTCCTCATTTTACCGACCTCGAAAGGATGGAAGGCTGAGTCAACCTTGAGCCTGGTGAGATTTGAACTTGCAGTAATTGCAGGCAGCTGGTGCTACCTAACAGCACTTTAGTCTGCTGCACCACCAAAGCTCTTGGTAGCAGCCTTAGTAAGGCTTTATAGAGTGGTATTAGTACCTCACTTGATCTTGATTATATTCCTCTGTTAATGCAATTTAGGATTGCATTGGCTTTTTTGGCTGCTGCTGCACACTCTGGGCTCATGTTTAATTGGTTATCTCACAAGGAATCCTTTGCACATGGCATGAAATTTGGGTGTATGCCTCAGTTTCCTGCAGACTGAATCCCATGGACCATGGAAATACAAGACCATCACTTGAAGGAAAGAATGCACAAAGAATTTGACCATCGTAAATGATTGTGAAGAACTCTCTGTGCTGGGATTGCTGGATTAAGCTGTAAAGCTGAATGCAACATTTGTTTTTAATAATATTTTTTGCGCCACCTTGTCTTGGTACAGGTTTTTTTTTCTCTCCAACAATCCAAAACCTAGTTGACAGGCCATTATTCTATGATAAAATTACATTTATACCTGCAATTTATAGAAAACATACACTCAAAAGTATAGGTTTCAGTAAGGCACAAGATGTATACCTTTTAAGAAAAGAAATATCAGGGTAAATCTGAAAATGGGAGGTCACAGATTTATGAAATAACGCATGCAATATTGAGCCAGTTCAGGAATTATCCGGGTTTTTTTTTCCACCTTCTAATCTCAAGGTACAAACAGATGATTTGGCAAATCGGAGCTAGCAACCTACTGTGCTTCCGAACCTCGAAAAAGCTTCAGTGACCCCATTTCTTTGCTTATTTTGATTTGCTTTATAGAATCAAGCTCAAGAGATTGCCAAGCCTTATAAGATCTAATTTAAGCCTGCTGAGGTCTCAAAATGTCAAAATCATAGGCCTTCTGATCTGATAGAATTGCAAGACTCTCATGGTGATGTGGCATACATAAGACAAAGTTGGAAGGAACCTTGGAGGTCTTCTACTCTAACCCCAAAGCAGGAGACCCTAGACCAGTGATGGCTAAGCTTTTTGCCACCGCGTGCCGGGAGGGGGGGGGCAGGGGAGGTTCACGCGTGCGGATGCCCACACCCATAATTCTATGCCCCCTGCCCTGCACATGCATACGCAATCCCCCCTTCCCCCCGCCAGCACACGATGAGTTTCTGGAGGCTTAGGACAGCAAAAAACATCACTTCCTGTCCCATCGGGATTTGGGAAATGCACCCTTTCAGGCCTCCGGAGGGCCTCCAAGGGAGTGGGAAAGGCTGTTTTCGCCGTCTGCAGATGCATAGAGAGGATCTGGAGCCAGGTGAGAAAGAAAAACAGGCCTTCCCCACCACACCACACCCCCGCAGCCCCTCCGGAGGCAGGAAACAGCCTGTTTCCCTACTCCCGGTGGGCCCAGAAGGCCCGAAAATCAGCTGGTTGGCGCAAGCATGCATGCCAGAATGGCCACTGATATGGCTACGCGTGCCACTTGTGGCACGCGTGCCATAGGTTCACCATCATGGCATTATACCATTTCAAAAAAATGTTGTCCAATCTCTTCTTAAAAACTTCCAGTGATATAGAATAGAATAGAATAGAATAGAATAGAATAGAATAGAATAGAATAGAATAGAATAGAATGGAATGGAATGGAATGGAATGGAATGGAATGGAATGGAATGGAATGGAATGGAATGGAATGGAGTGGAGTGGAGTGGAGTGGAGTGGAGTGGAGTGGAGTGGAGTGGAGTGGAATGGAATGGAATGGAATGGAATGGATAGAATAGAATAGAATAGAACAGAATGCAGAATGCAGAATGCAGAATGCAGAATAGAATGAGTAGAGTAGAGTAGAATAGAGTAGAGTAGAGTAGAATAGAATAGAATAGAATAGAATAGAATAGAATAGAATAGAATAGAATAGAATAGAACAGAACAGAACAGAATTCTTTATTGGCCAAGTGTGATTGGACACAGAAGAAATTTGTCTTTGGTGCATGAGCTAATCAGTGTACATAAGTGATAAATCACAATCATAGTCATCATATAAATACATTCATCATAACTCATAAGATACAACACTTAGTGATCGTCCCAGGATACTAAATAAGCAAACAACATAAATTATACTAGGAAACTAAATAAAACAATATAGATCGTAAAGATACAAGCAACAAACCTATAGTTGTTCCACTGATTAATTGTTCTCACTGTCAGGAAATTTCTCCTTAGTTCTAGGTTGCTTCTCTCCTTGGTGAGTTTCCACCCATTGCTTCTTGTCCCGCCTTCAGGTGCTTTGGAGAATAGCTTGATTCCCTCTTCTTTTATGGCAGCCCCTGAGATATTGGAAGATTGCCACTAAATGAGATAAACAAGTTGCTTTGCTCTACAGTTTTTCTCTCTCTTTTTTTTTTACCCATCACTTTTGGGGACAATATTCTGAGCTGGAGCAGCTGTTGATCCTGAACTAATGAAGGCCATTTTCCTAGCCTTTAC
The DNA here is from genome assembly GCA_022577455.1 of Arizona elegans. Lineage (NCBI taxonomy): Eukaryota > Metazoa > Chordata > Lepidosauria > Squamata > Colubridae > Arizona > Arizona elegans. Next base: position 19,834,607 of record JAKOOJ010000013.1, on the reverse strand, counting down.
CCCTCTCCAAAGAGCATTGCCACTTCAACCGCTTCCCTCTTTGTAAAAAATGCATGGGCCATCCTGGGAGAAGGGAGCCATTTTGTCACATTAGCAAAGATGGCTCTGATCAGCGTTGCAGAAAACTGTGAACTTCTCACCTCCTTTTTTTTTCCCCTTTGGGGTGGGGTGGGAAGTGGTGGGGCCCAAGCCTGGCCAGCTGGTATGGCTGCCAGCTTCCTGTCTGGTTGGTGCTGTAAGGAGGGGCGCTTTCTGGCAAAGACAGCCTGTCATTGATGAGATGCCAATCCTGCTGTTTTAAGTATCACCTCTGAGATGAATTAAGTGCTTGAAGACCTGTGAAATGGCGGCATTTGCAGTCTGTCATCTAAACAGTTGCATTCGCTGGGAGAAAACAAACTCTCCGTGGTCACTGGCAAGCCGAATTTTTTTGTGACTGCGAAAGCGACAGCTTAACTGTTGCCGTAGGAACAACAAGGAAACCACTTCGCCTGGCAGACAAATAATTCACATCGGCTCTTGTGGACCAAACTACATGTTGTGTGTAATTGTGTTATTGCTTTTTCCCAAGGGGTCTTTTTTTAAAAAAATAAAAATAAAACTCTCATGCAATCACAAAACTACACATCATGTGTAGTTTAATCCTCTTTTTTTTTTTTTTTGTTTTAACCTTGAAATATATTTGGAGTTTCACTTGGCTGAAAGAGCTGGTAACTTTCTAATGCTGAAGCCTATAGCAAGGAGCAGGGTGGGAAGAAAAATTGCAAAAGTGGGCAGGCACAAGGAGCAGATTCCTTGATGGAAAATGGGGAAGAATAAGGATTTACGGAATAATAGAGTCGGAAGGGACATTGGAGGTCTTCTAGTCCAAGCAGGAGATCCTATACCCATAATGGCGAACCTATGGCATGCATGGGTAGCCATATCAGTGGGCATGCAAGCTCAGCTCCGGCGTATGCTGGCTAGCTGATTTTGGGGCCTGTTTTCTGCCTCTGGAGGACCTCAGGGTAGTGGTGGGGAAGGCCCTTTTTTCTCTGTTCCCAGACTCCAGAGCCTCTCTAGGAGTCTGGAGAGGGCGAAAACAACCTTCCCTATCCCCACCCCAGAGGCAGACTCCTAAAAAAGCTCTGGAGGCTGGGGAGAGCAAAAAATGGGCCTACCATGCCATCTCGTGCCAGGAGCAGGGGGAGCAAGCGGGGGGGGCATGTGCGCATGCACGGGGGCAGGGCGCATAGAATTATGGGTGTGGGCATGCGCGCACACGACCCCCTCCCGCTCCTGGCAAAAAGGTTAGCCATCACTGTCCTATACCATTCCAGAGAACTGGCTATCTTCTCTATTCAGAATAGGATAGGATAGAATAGAATAGGACAAGGAATGGAATGGAATGGAATGGAATGGAATGGAATGGAATAGAATAGAATAGAATAGAATAGAATAGAATAGAATAGAATAGAATAGAATAGAATAGAATAGAATAGAATAGAATAGAATAGAATAATAGAGCAGAGCAGAGCAGAGCAGAGCAGAGCAGAGCAGAGCAGAACAGAACAGAAGAGAAGAGAAGAGAAGAGAAGAGAAGAGAAGAGAAGAGAAGAGAAGAGAAGAGAAGAGAATTCTTTATTGGCCAAGTGTGATTGTCTTAGGTGTATATGGTCTCAGTATACATAAGGAGAATAAAATACATTCATCAAGAATAAAAAGATACAACACTTAATGATAGTCAAGGTTACTTATAAGCTATCAACTCATACTAGGAAACAAGTAAAAACAATATAAATTGAAAGATACAAGCAACATGGTAACAGTAATGAGTGGGAAGAGATAGATATTAGTAAGGAAGAGAAGAATAATAGTAACACAGTCTTAGTAAATTATTTGACAGTGTTGTAAGAATTAGTTGTTAAGCAGAGTGATGGTATTTGGGGAAAAAACTGTCCTTGTGTCTAGTTGTTCTGGTGTGCAGTGCTCTATAGTGTCGTTCTGAGGGTAGGAGTTGAAACAATTTATGTCCAGGATGAGAGGGGTCTGTAGATATTTTTACAGCCCTAAAGTCTCCAGTGACGGAACACCCAGAAATTCCGATGGCAAATCATTCCACTGGTTGATTTTTCTAACTGTGAGGAAGTTTCTCCTTAGTTCTAGGTTGCTTCTCTCTTTGATTAGTTTCCATCTGTTGCTTCTTGTCCTGCCTTCAGGTGCTTTGGAGAATAGCTTGACTCCCTCTTCTTTTTATACATATATATATCTATATATCGTGGTGACCATAAGTGGATGCAACATTCCAGATTTTAAATATAACCTCTGCCAATTGTAACGTAAGTTATTGACATCATGCTAAAGTTGTTTACCATGCTTTGCAATGTCAGGAGCATGAATTTTTCAGAAATTGCTGTCAGGAGTGAAATATTTTGACTGTGTTAAATCTGCCTAGCAATGTCCTGACAGTTTCCTTTCCTTCCTCCCGAGGCTTTGTTACTGGAGATAAGAACCCATCCCTGATGCAGTTCGAACTTCTAAAAGAAATCTCAGTTGCAGTTGAATCAATCTGACTGTGCGATTGCAGTCACAAAATCCATCAAATCCACTGTAGGTTTGAGGAGGTCTAGAAAAAAGTAGGTTTTTTGTTTTTTGGTTTTTTTGCTCATCTGCAAAAGTTGATCAAATTGAATCTTTCTGAATCCGAGTCAATCCAACCCTTTGCATTGTTTGGGGTTCAGCTAAGAAAATCAGTATGATTTGAAGATTCTTTCTCTTTTTTTTTTAGTTTAAAAACAAACTTTATTGAATTTAAAAATATTAACAAACAAAACGAAAAGAGAGAATATACAAATATTCTCTCTCTTAAAATTTACATTTTCAATCCATAATTACACTAACAAACTAAGTACATATAATTGTATAAACACGTATATACAAATCTACAAACAGTGACTTATTTACCTTTTCTATCTATCTGACGGTGCATTTTTTTTTTTTACATTTCCTCTAATTCTTATCTTTTCCCTTTTTTCCTTTGGTTTATCCACTTATACCATCTATTCCATACTATAAAATACTTTGAGTCTTCCTTACCTTTTAATTCTAGAGTTAACTTATCCATTTCTGCGCATGTATAAATTTTTTGTATTACTTCCTGATCTGTTGGCATACGATCTGTTTTCCACAATTGTGCTATAGCCAATCTGGCCGCCGTAATTATGTGTAGTTTCAAGTATTTTATGTCTTTTCTAATATTCCTTTTTATCATGCCTAGTAAGAAAACTTCTGGTTCTAATTCAATTTCTTGATCCGTTATTTCTGCTATCCATGTTTTTTTTTTCTCCAATATTTCTTTATTTCTGGGCAAAGCCACCAAGCATGGAAAAAAGTACCCTGCTCTTTTTTGCATTTCCAGCAAACAGGATTTACATCCGGATACATTTTGGCTAGTCTTGAGGGAGCCATTACCACCTATACCACATCTTATAATGATTCTCCTTGTTTGCTGCCAATTTTGTCATACTATAATTATTTTCCCATACCATCTCCCAATCTTCTAACTGTATATTGTGCCCGATGTTCTGTGCCCAAGCTATCATCTGTCCTTTTATCAGTTCTTCTGCCAGATCAAATTCTAATAAGTATTTGTAATTTTTTGAAATTAGTTTACCTTCTGAAGATTTTTTCTTAATCAAGTCCAAAGGAAATTTCTGAACCAAACGTTTGTGCAAATCTAATAGAATGCAAAATGTAATTGAAAAGTCTACACTGGACTTTGGGAACAAATGACAGGTTTTTGCAAGATATTGTTGTGGCCAGCAGAGCTAGCAGCAGAGTCAGACAGTGAGGAAGTTGGGGAGGAACATGGGCCAGTCCTGGGGGCTGGGGAAAGCTCGGACGAGGGCTCTGTGTTGGAGGCAGAGAGAGAGATAGACAGCAGAGAGGCAGAGGAAAAGCTGGAGCCTGTTCCCAGTGTGCACATGCACAGAGCTGCCAGAAGACAAGAACAACTAAGAAAGCAGGATCGACTTGGGAGTAAAACCACACCTTGGAGATGATTGGCCCCTCCTATAGGAAACAAAAGAGGAGCAAACGGGGTGGAGGCTTTTGCAGGAAACAATTCGTTTGTTTGGTAGTTTCAAGAGTGGAAAGTTCTGTTCGTGACTCTGAGAGACTCTGTGCCAAGTTTTGCCTTACTCTGCGTTTGGAAACAAGTTACGTGGCAGCTTGCCAAACGAGATAAGGTGTGTGATAAATATTCCTTTGAAAAACTGTTTGGACAAACCTTGCTGACTGTGAATGAAATGAATTCACAGTCGTGTAAATAAAAGAGGTTTTGCCGGGACTAATTCCTGCTTCCTGCTTTTTAAAGGGAGCTTAGGTCAGAATAGAGATAGCTGTGGGCCACATGATGAATTCCTCTTCTGCTTCAGGTATGGTCTAAGCCAGGGGTATCCAAACCTGACAACTTTAACATCTATGGACTTCAACTCCCAGAATGGCTGGCTGAGGAATTCTGGGAGCTGAAGTCCACAGGTCTTAAAGTTACCAAGGTTGGACACCCTGGTCTAAGTAGACCTCATAGTAATACTTACTGGACTTCCTATGGCATGTGCTTAGAAACCTAGGATGGCTCTTCTGTTCTCCTTCACCTTAAGTCCACCATTTTAAGGTGGCACAGTGGTTAGAGTGCAGTACTGCAGCTACTTCAGCTGACTGCTAGTTCAGCAGATCAGCGGATCAAATCTCACCGGCTCAAGGTTGACTCAGCCTTCCATCCTTCTGAAGTGGTTAAAATGAGGACCCAGATTGTTGGGGGCAATATGCTATTTAGAATACTGTCTTTGGTGTAAGCCACCCAGAGTTCTCAGAGAGTGGGTAGCATAGAAATGTGAATAATAAATAATAAAAAATAAAAATAATAAGATCTTTGGCTGACCTCTTTTTTTTAGAGCACTGTTACTGATGAAGATTTCGAAAGTTTTGGTCAGAACCCTGAAAATCTCTTATGGAATATTGGTAGGATTCAAGAAAGATATCACCTAGTGTCGTGGCCAAAACCTGGGTCACCTAATCCAATAATCCAATAACTTTGAAGACACAACATAAATGTATTAGCACGCAAACAAGTAGAAAGTGTTGAACTTTGGCAGCCCAGCACAAAAGCACAATCGCACCTTATTGTCCTAGGTCCTTATCAGATTCTCCCCCTTGTTACTATGTAGGATCAACCCAGCTTGCTATGAATGTTATCTTTTTAAAAAAAAGAAGAAGCAGGAGGTGAGGCAAGAATGGGAGTTGCCCCCATCACATGGTATTTGGCTCTCAAACTACCACCCTTTCAGTTGACAGGCCCAGCATCTTAACCACTGGGCCACCATGCCCCCTTGACTATTTTCTGACAATGGTACTTTAAAATGTTCATATGTTGGGAAGGGCATCTCATAGTTTGGTACTGAACGCAGTTCACCTGTGTATTGAGGGGTCCTTTCAGCATCACACTAGCATTTCTTCCCTTCATGGATGAAGACAACTATTGTTACTCTTTTGAGCGTCTATGGAGCTTCTCAGTCATCCAGGTCATAGTTCTCCCAAAGGTGCTTTTTTCAAGAGGCAACTGGATTTTCTGGTTTCTCTTTGAAGACGTTTCCACCCCAAGGATAAAACAACCAGACAATGTGGTATATGCAGTACAATGCAGTGAGCCATGTGCAGATCTGTACATTGGGGAAACAAAACAACCACTTCATAAATGCATGGCGCAACATAGCAGAACAAACACATCAGGACTAGATTCAGCAGTCCATCTGCATTTAAAAGACACAGGCCACTCTTTTGAAGACAGCAAAGTTCACATTTTGGACAGAGAAGATTCTGGTTTGAAAGAGGGGTCCAAGAGGCCATCTATGTCAAAATTGAACAGCCATCCCTCAACAGTGGAGGAGGGATACGATACCATCTATCTCCAGTCTATAATACAGTCCTTTCAACTGTTCCAAGAAGGCTCCACATCCATTTGCACCACTCAGGTGACCCTGAGTACACAGATAAACCTCCAAGTGACCTTAACAACCTGCTAAAAGGATGCAAATGTCCAGCCATCTGCAAGGAGTATAAATCCTTCCATTCCCCACCATCCATTCAGAGATGAAGAAGCTTCTTGGATGAAAAGCGAAACATCTTCAAAGAAAAAACCAGAAAGTCCAGTTGCCTCTTGAAAAAAGCACCTTTGGGATACTCTTTTGAGCATTGTTCAATCTTTGATTTCACTCAGCCAGATATCTCCTGGCAAAGGTGATCCAAGGAACAAACGAGCATCATTGGGAAATGCTGTTTAGATTTGTATAATTTGTTTGCCACCTTGGCTCTTAAGCAGTCCACTTGATCGGCCAATCCATCTCCGGCTCCATCCTGGTTGTCCACACAAGTTAAACAGCCTAGGGAGGCCGCAGGGTGTGGAAAAGAGAGAAGACATGTAATGAAACGAATTAGAGACTCGCCGTCCATAATGAAGTGGCAATTTGTCTCGAGCTCTAGATCGAGGTGTAAGTTGAGCTGCCTGGCCTCACAGACTGGGAGAATATTAAGTACCCTCAGGTGAAAAGAATCCTCAGGCAGCAGAGAGGGAAAGTGGAGAGAGTGTTGGCAAGGTTGGGGTGTGCTTGTCTACGGAGGAGGGAGGAGAAGAGGGAGATAAAAGCTTGGAGAAATCAGCAGCATTAGACTGGATGAGTCCTGCTGTGAGGTTGCTATCTTCTGCACCACAGAATCCGCAAGGCAAGCTAAGTGCTGGGATGAGACCGGAATACAGATCAAATCTGGGTCAATCATTGCCTCCTGCTGTGTTCTCTCTCTCTCTCTCTCTCTCTCTTTCTCTCTATCTCTCTCTGTCTCTCTGTCTCTGTCTCTCTGTCTCTCTGTCTCTCTCTCTTTCTTTCTATCTCTCTCTGTCTCTCTGTCTCTGTCTCTCTCTCTGTTTGTCGCGCTCTCTCTCCCTCCCTCTCTCTGTCTCTGTCTCTGTCTCTGTCGCACTCTCCTCTCACTCTCATTCTCTCTGTGTCTCTGTCTGTCTCTCTCCCTCCCTCCCTCTGTCTCTCTCTTTCTCTGTCTGTCGCTCTCTCTCTCTGTCTGTCACTCTCTCTCTCTTTCTCTCTCTCTCTCTCTCTCTCTCTCTGTCTCTGTTTCTCTGTCTCTCTCCCTCTCCCTCCAACTCTCTCTCTCTCTGTCTCTCTCTCTGTCTCTCTCTGTCTCTGTCTCTGTCTCTTTCTCTGTCTTTCTGTCTGTCTGTCTCTCCCTCCCTCCCTCTCTCTCTGTGTCTCTCTCTGTCTCTGTCTCTCTCTGTCTCTCTGTCTGTCTCTCTCCCTCTCCCTCCCTCTCTCTCTCTGTCTCTCTCTCTCTCCTTCTCTGTCTTTCTCTCTCTCTCTCTCTCTCTCTCTCTCTCTCTCTCTCTCTCTCTCTCTCTCTCTCTCTCTCTCGTGTGTGTGTGTGTGTGTGTGTGTGTGTGTGTGTGTGTGTGAAAGTTCTGTACCTAATCTCCAAAGGAGAACAGGGAAGAAAACCTGGGAAACCTTAGCAGCTGAAACGGGGGACTTTCACTGAAGTCAATAACATACAGCCAACATTAGTTAACCCTTACAGAAACTTCTTCATAGGATCAGGAAAGAGGATCGCTCTGTCTAAAGGGATTGACCAGGAACAGTCCCTTGTTCCAAAATGCAGGTCAGGATGGATACTCATAGAACTCTCTGGGAACTGTAAGAGAGTCAGAGCAGGATAGGTAACAAAATCTGAGTGATGTGAGAATGACATCATTCCTTTTCCTCTCCTCCCCTCCCTTCCCCTCCCGCCCTTCTTTTTCCAATCTCTTGACTTTTCTTTACAGTACATACTGATATTCTTTCTTTTTAATTTCTCTCTGTGTGTGTGTGCCAATTCTGATTATCCTGCACATTGTAGTTGGCTTCTTAAGTGCCAGTTCCTTGCACCCAAATGTGACTTGGCTTTGCAGGTCTCAAGTTGCTATCTTCCATTTCAAAACTCCGGACATTCCCTCCCCCCACACCCCCAGAAGGGACCATTTCAAAGTCAAAAGATTTCACATTTGAAATGTTTTGCACAGTTTCCAGCAGACTCCTGCTTCTTTCATACTCCGGCAAAGCCTTCATTAATCATTTACTTTGTACTTCCATTTGCTTCCTAGTAGACCTTTTTGATTTTGGACAGAAAGCAATAAACTATTGATGTCCCCCCAAATAGATTCTTCGGATAAAACACTTTGGACTTCCTCCAACCCTACTCTCAGCATCTTAATGAAATATTTGTTGGTGACAAAGTGGGAGGCCAAAATCTTGCCTGGTTTGCCTCTGAGAAGCTTATCTTCTGCTAAAACATACCTTTTTTTTATTTTATATCTTTCCCGTATCATAATGACAGTGTCTATTCTCCATGAATATAACATTAAGGAGGTGTTAAAAAAACACACCAGTATTTATGCAAAGCATGCTTACCACCAGAGATGCCTAAGTGTGGATTTGCCTGCTTTCTCCCAATTTGCAATCAACAAGTAAACAAGTGTCTTGAAGGAAGAAAAGAGCAGGTGGCAAGACAGGGAATTCGGTAGCAAGTCGTCATCATGTAGAGAATCCTGGCCAGATTCTCCCCTACCCACAACAGTGTAAGGATAAGAGCAATTCTTCACAGTTAGTGAGAGGTCCTTGGCGTTGTTTGAGCTGGGCTGTTTCCCTGCAGATGTTTCATTACCTGAACTAGGTAACACATACACACAAAAATAGATAGATAGATAGATAGATAGATAGATAGATAGATAGATAGATACACAGAAGATAGATTTTTTTTGTAAAACTTTTCAATTAAAAAAGAAGAAGAAGATAGGTAGGTAGGTAGGTAGGTAGGTAGGTAGGTAGGTTGACCGACCAACAGACAGACAGATAGACAGACGGGTGGGTAGGTAGGTACATAGATACATAGATAGATACATAGAGGGATGGATGGATGGATAGATAGAGATAGAGAGATAGAGATAGAGAGATAGATAGATAGATAGATAGATAGATAGATAGATAGATAATACATACAGAGAAAATAGATAGATAGATGATAGATAGATGATAGATACATACATTGAAGATAGATAGATAGATAGATAGATAGATAGATAGATAGATAATAGATACATAGAGGATAGATAGATAGATAGATAGATAGATAGATAGATAGATAGATAGTAGGTAGGTCGATAGATAGATAGATAGACAGACAGATAGACGGGTGGGTAGGTAGGTAGATAGGTACATAGATACATAGATAGATACATACATAGAGGGAGGGATGGATGGATAGAGATAGATAGATAGATAGATAGATAGATAGATAGATAGATAGTTGGATGGATGGATGGATGGATAGAGATAGATAGATAATTTATATATACACACATACACACACATATATAAAATGAAATCGTTCTTTTCCCAACCTGCTGGAGCTGGACAGGCAAAACAGATTTGCTTAGATGACAGTGGGAGGCCCCTTATATTTAATTGCTTCCAGCTTTACTATGTGGTTAAAAATATAAAATGGAAAACAGCCATTCAAGAGCTCCTATGAAGCCAAGAGCAGAAGAATACATCAAAGATAGCTGTAGTTACAGCCACCAGTGCTAAATGGACTCTGCAGGGCCTAATGGGGTTACCATTCCCTGTTTATTTTTCCCCTTTCTTTTTCCTTTGCAAGGAAAGAAATTTATTTTGAAGGCATCTCTCTGGGGAGGAATAGGGCTGGGGATAGTCTCCTCTCTCCCAGATATGACTCAGTCCCTTCCATCTAGCTACATGTCCTATTAGAAAGTGCTTTATTTGTTGTTGCAGGCACCCAGAAGTGCTTCAGATATTGACTTGGAGAGATTTTACCTTCCATGGTGACAATTCAGTCTCCATTGAAGGGCTGTTGTGGGGAGGAAGGGAAGAGAAGGGAAGGGGAGGGGAGGGGAGGAAGGAAGGAAGGAAGGAAGGGGGGGAGAGAGAGAGAGAGAGAAAGAAAGAAAGAAAGAAAGAAAGAAAGAAAGAAAGAAAGAAAGAAAGAAAGAAGGAGAGAGCAAGGGAAGAAGAGAGAGAAAAAAAGAAAAAAGAAAGAAAAGAAGAAAAAAGAAAGAAGGGAGGGAGGGAGGGAAGTGGGAAGGAAGGAAGGAGGGAGGGAGGGTGGGAGGAAAAGAGAGAGAGAACAAAAAAGAAAAAAGAAAGGGAGAAAGAGAAAGAAAGAAAAGAACAAAGAAAGAAAGAAGGAAAGAAAGAAAGAAAGAAAGAAAGAAAGGAACAAAGGAAGGAGGGAGGGAGGGAAGAAAAGAGAGAGAGAAAAAGAAAGAAAAAAGAAAGAAAAGAAGAAAAAAGAAAGAAAGAAAGGAGGGAGGGAGGAAGAGAGAGAGTAAGAAAAAGAAAAGAGGGAGAAAGAGAGAGAGAAAGAAAGAAAGAAAGAAAGAAAGGGGGGAGAGAAAGAGGTAGGAAAGTGGGAAGGAAGGGAAAACAGAAAGGAGGGAAGAAGGGAGGAAGAGAGAGAGAGAGAGAAAGAAAAAGAAAAGAGAGAGGGAGAAAGAGAAAGAAAGAAAGAAACAAACAAAGAAAGAAAGAAAGAAAGAAAGAAAGAAGGGGGAGAGAGAGAGGTAGGAAAGTGGGAAGGAAGGGAAAACAGAAAGGAGGGAGGGAGGGAGGGAGGGAGGGAGGGAGGGAGGGAGGGAGGGAAGGAAGGAAGGAAGGAAGGAAGGAAGGAAGGAAGGAAGGAAGGAAGGGACGGGGGACCAGTTGTCTAGAGCTCCTGAAGGTAAGAGGTTATGTAAATAAATAAAAAGGAAGCTGATTTGAGATAGATGAGTTAGTCTCTCAATTTCAATCTCTTCTCTTCCCAACTTCAAATTTGTTCAGTCCCATTTGCGTATCCTTCCCCAAAAGCCCCCTCCCCACTCCCCCACTCCCGGTTGAAAATGCCTCTGCGTTCTTAAAGTTCCTTTCCCTTAGAATGCCTATTTTTGTAATGTGAATGTCTTAGTCTGTGCAATTGTGTAAAGCCGCCGATAGCAACTCTGTATACTCTGTGTGGTCTCCTTCTCCGCTCCCCCCCCCAGTTTCCCCCCCCAACCCTGTTTTCTTTTCCCCCAGGTTTCTGTTCTTTCCTGTTCTTGAAGTCTGCGTCGCAAACCCTGTGGGGGTGGAGAAAGTCAACGCAGCTCCCTAAGGGGCACCAATTTGTGGGTTGCAATCATATTTTTCGTTACTTGCAAATGAAATGTGAAAAGAGAAAGAAAATCACAATTAAACCCATATTAATAGAAACAGATTAGCATAGCCATGGGGATGAAGGAGCGGGCAGCACGACGGGCATAAGGGCCCAATGCTGACAGGGACTGAGCGCTTCTGGTATGTGCTGAGATGGGGGTCCTGTTCAGAATTGCCTCGTACCTCGTGGAGGGAATTCTATGCCGGCCAACATCATGCGTTCAATTTGTAAAACATCGGAGCTATCACCCTGGTTAATCCATCAATTATCAACGCTTAGGCTGGCCTGTGAGCACAAAAAGGGCCTGCGTGCTGATTAATATTATTAAAATCCTTGAAATTAAAGACAACATCTCTAGTTGTCTAGTTCCTTCAAGCTTCTTGGAAAGCTGCCCAAACCAAGCCAAGTCCTGCAAGCAGATCGTTGTGCTATTTATTTATTTATTTATTTATTTATTCATTTATTTATTTATTTATTTATTTATTTTCTATCTATCTATCATCTATCTATCTATCTATCTATCTATCTATCTATCTATCTATCATCTGCTTAGTAGGGCTTTCGGGCCCCCCTAAGTGGTGTTCTTTTATATACAAAGTCAACTTATTGCCCCCACAATCTGGGTCCTCATTTTACCTACCTCGGAAGGATAGAAGGCTGAGTCAACCTTGAGCCTGGTGAGATTTGAACTTGCAGTAATTGCAGACAGCTGGCAGCTAAGTGCTACTTAACAGCACTTTAGTCTGCTGCGCCACCACGGCTCCTTACATACATTTATATATATTTAAGTGCCTGGTCGTAGCAGCTGGTGATCACTAGCTGACCTTGGTTGATTTTGAACATCAAACCTGGTTGGAACTTGAATAGGAGACCAAGAGAAAATTTCAGGATGGTAGACCAGATTAGGAAGTTAAAAAAAAAAAAAAAAAAGCAAATATTTCAAAGGGTTCATGAGCGCTTCAGGATTACTGCGGGAAAATGGATGTGGATCGGTAGAGGGTTTCAATTTAGCTTGCTACCAGTTCGCACGTGGGGGCAGGTGCACTCGCGCCCATGCGCAACACTTTTGTGCATGCGCAGAAGCTTCCGGTCAGGTGGGCGGAGCCTTCTGCCACCTCCACTGCTACCGGTTCGCCCAATCCGGGGTGAACCGGTAACAACCCACCACTGATGTGGATGTTTCCTATATATTGAAAAGCAACCAGTCTTTCACTGTGACCATTCATTGGATGACTTTTTTGTGGTTTGGAAGGGAAGGGAGGAAGGGAGGGAGGGAGGGAGGGAGGGAGGGAGGAAGGAAGGAAGGAAGGAAGGAAGGAAGGAAGGAAGGAAGGAAGGAAGGAAGGAAGACAGAAGAGAGGGAGGGAGGTGAGAAAGAGGAAGGGAAGGGGAGGGGAGGGAGGGAATAGAATGAAGGAAGGAAGGAAAAAAGAGGAAGGAAGGAAGTGGAGAAGGAGGAAGGGAGCGAAGAAAGGAAGGAAGGAAAAGGAAAGAAGGAAGGAAGGAAGAAAGACAGAAGAGAAGGAGGGAGGTGAGAAAGAGGAAGGGAAGGGGAGGGGAGGGAGGGAAGAGAAGGAAGGAAGGAAAGAAAGAAAGAGAGGAAGGAAGGGAAGGAAGGAAGAAAGAAAGAGGAGAAGGAGGAATGGAGGGAGGAAAGGAAGGAAGGAAGGAAAAGGAAAGAAGGGAGGGAGGGTGAGTGGGAGGGAGGAAGGAAGGAAGGACATTTTTAAGAAGCTATTGGACAATCATTTGTCTGAAATAGTTGTTGTGGTCCACCAGCAGCCTGTGGAGCTGGCAGCATAGTTGGACAGTGAGGAGGCTGAGGAAGAACAGGGGCCAGTCCTGGAGTCTGGGGAAGGCCCAGATGAGGGCTCTGCGTCAGAGGCAGAAATGGGGCCAGGGCCATTTGGGAGTGATGCATGGACTTTGGAGCCTCCAGAGGCAGATAGCAGAGAGGCAGAGGAACAGGAGGGGCCTGTTCCTAGTGCACGCATGTGCAGAGCTGCCAGAAGGCAAGAGCAGCTAATGCAAAAAAGATGACTTGGGAGTAAGGCCTTCCAGAAGGTTTAAAAGAGCAGCAACGGCTCTTGGGATCTTTGTAGGAAAGCAACATTGCTACATTTATCTTGCTACATTTGTTTCTTGTCAGCATCTCTTGCTTCTGAACTTTTGCCAAGAAAAGCCTTTGGCAGGGTGCCAAAGAAGACAAAGGTTGGTGATAAGGCCGAAGGACTGTTTCTGAAGAATTTGTTTTGGACTTAATTTGGACTAAGCTGAGAATGAAGTAATTCTCAGCTCTTCTAACAAAATATGTTTGTTTAAGACTGATTGTGTCTGGTAATAACTACTTGGGCCTAGATCAAAACAATACTATAGGGCAGGGGTCAGCAACCTGTGGCTCTGGAGCCACATGTGGCTCATTCACCCCTCTGCTGAAGCTCCCTGTCATTCAAAATATGCATCACAACCGCCAATGTGCGACACCCACCTGCACATGATTTATTGAGCTTTTCAACCCCCGGTAGAGGCCAACTATGGATAAAGCCAAGAAAAGAAAAGTTTCAGAAGAAAACAGAACGTTTAATTCAACTACCTATGTTAGTTTTGTGGCTGCTTAAGAAATAGTCAGGCACGGGAAGGGTTTTGTGGCTCCCGGTGTTTTCTTTTCTGTGGGAAACGGGTCCAAATGGCTCTTTGAGTGTTTAAGGTTGCAGACTCTTGGTATAGGGCTTCCTGCCTGAGCAGAGGGCTGGACTAGAAGACCTCCAAGATCCCTTCCAACTCTGTTATTCTGTTATTCTGATTTCTCACCTTTTTGTAAGCCATCTAGGAGAAATTCATGGGACATGGCGGAAAGCAGGGAGGAAATGGGAACCACCCGGTGAAGGTTTCCAGCAGCTCTTTTGACCCCCCGCCCCAACGCTCCTTTTCTGAAGAAGAGAGGCAAGGAAACTTATTTTAAACATTCTTGGCTCGAGATGCATTTCGAATGCATTCATTCAGTGTTTTGTGTAACAGTTGTTGCCGCAGTACACCTGAGGGTTCAGACCTGATCCTCATTACAAGTGCTAAGCACTTGATACATATGTTTACTGTTACATCTGTCAAATAAATTGGAGTCAATGGGCAATTTGCATAAACATAAAACGTGCAGACCAAACGGGGGAAAAAAAAATAACTATTTGCTGTGTAGGAGCCCAAAAAGAAACGCGAAAATTTTAGATTTCTGCTTCTGATATAATTGGTATGGAAATCGAGAACTTCGCTTACATTCCGCGGCTCCCATGCTGTGAAAACGCCTTTTCTGTCCATGCAGGGGCAAAATAATAGCAAATTATGTGTGTAGAAAATATTGAGAATGAAACAAAACCCCAAAGAGAGAGAGAGAGAGAGAGAGAGGGAGAGAGGGAGAGAAAAAAGAAGAAGAAGAAGAAGAAGAAGAAGAAGAAGAAGAAGAAGAAGAAGAAGAAGAAGAAGAAGAAGAAGAAGAAGAAGAAGAAGAAGAAGAAAAAGAAAAAGAAGAAGAAGAAGAGGAGGAGGAGGAGGAGGAGGAGGAGGAAGGGAGGGAAAGAGGGAGGGAGAGAGAGAGAGAAAGAATCATGTAGTGGGTGAGGAAAAAAAAAAGAAAGTTGAGAGAACAGAACTTTGATTTATCAGAACTGATACACAGCTTGCAATCTTGCACAATTTGTCTTTTGCAGCAGACTGCATGAGTCAGCTATGAATAAAATCAGTCAATTTAACCCCAGAATCAATGTTCCTTTTTTGTGTACAACTGCTTAAAATATAAGTGGAAGGGAAGGCTTTGAAGCTCTCTTCCACTGGTAAATGCTCCACTTACAGCCAGTTTCATCTGCGGAGAAGTCTGTCCAATTTTCTGCCTATCCAGCATCTAAGGATCACTTTAGCAAGTCGGAGGAAGATAGATCTGATATGTTCCTTAAATTAAAAGAAAAAAAGTGAAACTTAAGTTCTGGTCATTATAATCGTCACTTCTTTGTCCACACTGTATCCCCAAGAAGGGCAGGAAGTCGCCTCTTTCAACGTCCATTAGTGGAAATCCTCGACTTACAACAGTTCGTTTAATGACTGTTCAAAGCAGTGGTGGGATCCTTCTGGTTTAACAACCAGTTCGGTGATACGTGCGTCAATGAAAAATCACCTTCCAGTTCAACGAAAAGTCACCTTCCGTATTAGTGCTAGGGAATTAAAACAGCTGAGGCGCAGCAATCCGCCGCGCTAAATCAGCTGCGAAGATAAAGGTAAGTAAGGCTCAGGGGTGGGCAGGCAGTTCCGGCTTATTGTCAGAGCAAACTGATTCACTCCCAGCTGATCATCGGTGTTACCGGTTCACACGAACCGGTCTGAACCGATAGAATCCCACCCCTTGTTCAAAGTTACAATGGCACTGAAAAAAACTGACTGATGACATGGTTTTTCCACACTTAAGACCGTTGCCACATCCCCCCCCGTGGTCACGTGATCAAAATTCGGACCAGCTTGGCAACTGGTTCACATTTAGGATGGTCACAATGTCCCAAGATCACGGGACGGGATCCTCTTTTGTGACTTTCTGACAAGCAAAGTCAATGGGAATGCTAGATTCGCTTGACGACCGGGTGACTAACTTAACAGCGGCAATGGTTCATTTAATAACTGTGGTGAGAAAAGTCATGGGGGAAAACTCACTTAACAAATGTCTCGCTTAGTGACATAAATATTGGGCTCAATTGTGGTTGTAAGTTGAGGACTATCTCTATATCCTATCTTTGCATCTTGAGGCTTCGCTTAATCATCCTGATTCAACATGCCTGCAGGCATATAGCAATAGCACTTGGACTTATATACCGCTTCACAGTGTTTTCCAGCCCTCTCTAAGCTTGACCCCTCCCTCTCTGTGGCAGCCCCTCAAATATTGGAACACTGCTGTCATGTCTCCACTGGTCCTTCTCTTCTCTTCACTAGACTAGCCAGGCCTAGTTCCTGCAATCGCTCATTGTATATGTTAGCCTCCAGTCCCCTTATCATCCTGGTTGCTCTTCTCTGCACTCTTTCTAGAGTCTCAACATCTTTTTCAAATATTGGAACCCTACTATCATGTCTCCCCTTGTCCTTCTCATGCCTAGACTAGCCATGCCAAGTTCCTGTATCTCATTTTTAGAAAAGGAAATGGGTTTTACAGCGATACCCGGCTTCCATTTGTCAGCATCCAAATGATTCCTGCGGATCGAAAGAGTCAAGGAGGGTTTGGGAAATGCTCCATTTTCCATCGGCTGCTAAAAGCCACGCATTTTCCCTTGTTCTTCTGAATCTTATCCACATTTTGTTTGGGCCTGCGATGCCATCATTCACAGTCCACGCATGCTGAGGTGTGGTTTCAGGGTCTCCCTCTGTTTAGCAAATATTTCAGAGGAAACGATCTGTTCAACTGTTTCCCTGATTGCCAAGATTACAGAATGACAACAAACATTATTTGGGGGAATTGGAGATGAAATTACAGCCCCTCCTCCTCCTCCTCCTCCTCTGTCGTCTGTGGCGAGAAGCAGATGCAGTGTTAATTTTCAAGCTGCAATGTCCATTACACCAAGCTGTGGAAATCACAGCGCATTAACATTGCAGCCAGCTGCCGTTGGATGCTTCCTTGGTAGAACTAATAATAAACTCCATTGCTTGCTGGAAATGGAGGGAGGAAGAAATAACCCAACTCTGTATAATATTAAGAAAGGGATGGAGAGAAATTGTTTTTTTTCTAGGGACAGCTGCCTACAATAAGGGTTATTCAAGGAAAGGAAGAGTCATCTGTTCTATATCGGCCGTCCCCAACCGTTCTGGCTCGGCAATCTGCTGGGTGGAGTAGGGAGAAGGGATGGTTCTGTGTGAGTGACAGAAGCTCATATGAACGTGTTCTGTCCCCGTACACACACACACACACACACAGCCAGCCGAGGGTTAAGGAAACACTTTGGCACACACCCAGGTCCTTATCTCCAACTTTGGCAGCGATTTACACACCGTCTGCCAAGTGCGTTTATTTCCACAGAAAACAGACAGATAACATACTCAGCGTCCAAACGTCCAACAACAATAAATATTTCTCTCAGCAGTTCCGGACGAGGCTTTAGTGACTATCCAAGGTTTACTTTGTTCGTCACAAGGATCACTGGCCACCACCCTCTATTATATAGTCTCTGGGGTGTGGTCCAGTGACTCAGTTCTAATCCCTAGCACGCCTCCTGAGCTGCTGCAATCGTTTATCACGCCTTCGGAGGCGTGCGTCCAGGAATGATGTTTCGCCCTCACTCTCATCCGAGCCACCTGTCTCTCTTTTAATCTCCTCTCCCTCGGCCGGCACCTGAGACAGTGCCAGAGGGGAGGGGCCTGGAGAGGGAGGCCTGGCTGACTCCTCTTCCTCATGCTCGGAGCTTTCTTCCTCCGATGGGACAGGCTCAGAGGGCGGGGCCACAACAGAACGCAGCTCCATTTGTGCACATGTAACTTTGTGTATAAGCACAAGTGCCCCCTGTTCATGCAAGTGGAGCTGCTCTGCATGGCTACTCGCAGGGGTGGGTTTCACATGTTTTTGCCACCGGTTTGCTGCATGCACGCCGGAAAGCTCGCTTCATTCATGCACGCCTTCTGCACATGCACCAGGCCTTCCGCACACTCTCTACATGCACAAACGCTTTCCACGCATGCACTCGGCCTTCTGCACATGTGCTTTGCTTGCGCACGTGCCTTCCGCACATACGCCGGCCTCAAAACCATGGCTAAATAGGACGGCATTACATCCAGGCAGGACATGGAGGACCCGCAGTCGCCGCTACCTCTGGCCACTCGTCCACCACTTCTGTGGCCCACTTCTGAATGGGCTGCGGTCCAGAAGTGAGCTGCAGCCCACGGGTTGTGGACCCCTGCTCTATGTGATCATGGGCCACAAATCAGTGGTGGGTTCCTCCCGGTTCGGTCCGGTTCGGCCAAGCCGGTAGAGGTGACGATATGACGTCACCGAACCGGTTCTCCCACCCCAGCCCCACCCACGTTATTCTTACCTTTTATTTGGTCCCACCCCCAATCTATTGCTGCCTCCTGAGTCCCAGCTGATGACTAGAGGGAAAAAAAAACTGTTTAAACTCTTGCCACAGGGCTTCAAAGGGCCGCCCTACAGCTGATCAGTGTTAAAAGCAAACAAATGAGTTGGGTCGTAAGTGTGAGGACTTGGTCGTAAGTGTGAGGACCTTCCAGAAATGACTCTGACCAGCTAGCCACGCCCACCTAGTCACATGACCTCCAAGCCACACCCACAAAATAAGCCACGCCCACAGAACCGGTAGTAAAAAAATTTAGATCCCACCCCTGCCACAGATGTATCAGATATTAAGCAGAGAAGGATTGAAACTCAACCAAAATTTGCCTAATAGTTTAGTTTAGTTTACTTTATTGTCATTGCACCTCGTACAAGGAAATTAAATGCCCTCTTCAGTGTGCATTATACTGTTCTGCCCCAGCTACAGACCCCAAAGAATGAAGCACACACAAACTCTATACAAAACTTATTCTACTCAAATAACTCAGTCTTTATCAACCAAAGGCTGTTAATAAACTGTCTTAACAGCCTACCAGAATTCTAAGATAAGGTAATCACAGTCTTACTAGAGTTGGCAGAAAGCCCAGAAGCAATTTTGCAGAGAATCCAGACGCGAAGGAGATTGAACTAAAGTTGTTCCCTACAGTTTACTGCAAGTGGCGTTCCTCCTTAAATAGGCTAAGGGAATGGCCAATTAGCCCCAAGCCTTACTCTCGAGGAGACCTCCTCCTGAGGAGCCACTCCTGCCTTTTGGCAGCTCTGTGTGCCCGTGCATCGAGAAGAGGCTCCTCCTCTTCGTCCTCTTCACTTAAAGGAGCTTCTCGAGGTTCTGAAGGCCCTGGCTGAATCCCCGCCTCTGGCACCAAATTTTCTCCCGCCTCCTCACTGTCCGACTCAAGCGCCAGCTGCACAGGCTGCTGGCGCAGCACCACACCAGCCTCCTCGTTGTTGGAATCAGCTACAATCTTCATAGGCCACTGACAGGCCACAACATATATGTAAGAAAACTATAAAAATAAAACAAAAACACACATCCTTCACATTCTATATCAGTGATGGCAAGCCTTTTCGGCACCGAGTGCCAAAAAAGTTGCACGTCTCACGTGCATGTGCTCTTCAGGATCGCGCTCTGGAAAAGCCGAACTTCTGGGTTCTGGCGTGCATGCACGCCCAACAATCAACTAGCCAGCACACATGGCTTCACGTGCTGCTTTGGACATGTGTGCCGTAGGTTTGCCACCATGGTTCTATACAATTGAATTGAAAACCCCTGTTATTGCATTAACATTGCACTATAACATTGCAATTCTATATAATTACTGCTTTGGGATAGAAGCCGTTTTTCAGCCTATTTGTCCTTGTTTTTATTGTCCTGTACCGCCTGCCAGATGGTAATAGTTCAAAAAAAAAGGGTGTGTCCTGGATGAGATGGAACTTTAAGAATGTTTTAAGCTTTCTTAAGACAGCGGGAGCTGTAAAGTTCTTCCAAAGAGGGGAGAGGGCAGCCAATGATCCTCTGGGCAATGACGGATGTTTGTTTTACCAAACAGCTTCAAATCATCCATGTACATCAAGTGCAAGATTTTCAGTCCTTTCTTTCCCTCTGGAGCGCTGTCCTATCTGCCACCGTGCAATTGGCAAACCAGACACAGGTGGAATAAGTTAAAATACTCTCTATGGTGCAGTGGTAGAAGGTCACCAGCAGTTTTCCATTCAGTTGTTGTTTCCTGAAAAGTCTCAGGTAATATAATCTCTGCTGGGCCCTTTTTGACCAGTGCTGCAATGTGAGCGTCCCAGGTCAGCTCCTCTTTTAATGATAACATCCAGAAACTTAAAACTAAAAACTGTAATATAATAGAAGTCTGTGGAATAACAAATCGCACACACAAAAAAAGCTATCTTAATTCTTTAAAGATCAAGAACTGATACAATATTGATTCAACTCCAGTCCTTCTGCATCTGCTAAACAATGGAAAACTCGTTAGTGTTGTGTTTAAACTTGCTGGTACCCAAGGATGGAAAACATAATGGCGATGAGTTTCTTTTCATAAAAAAATGGAACCTGCTATTGCTTGGAGGCCAATCTGGGACAGAATCCCCTCAAGTTCTCCTTTGTCCTCAGCTAAACACTTACAAAATGTTTTCTTTTTTTTAAATTCCTCAAAGAAAAATGTATTCCCAAGGAATGCATGTTTCTGAAAGAAGCATAATAGAGGCAAAAGCTTATAGTGGATACATTTACAAAGGACTTGCCAATTAGCATTTTAAAAGATGTCTTGCAGAAGTTTTATTGAAAAAGCATATACATTATGTTGGGTTAAATATATTATCTATGTCAAGATTAATAGCAGTCTTTCTGAATTTTCCTCCAGCTTTCTTTATGTCAAAAAAAGAGAGAAAACATTACCTTACTATTGAAAGCAGTAAAATGGAAATAATATTGGTAAAGTCTGTGTCCCTAACAATAGAAAGGTTTATAATAGAAGCTTGTCTCTTTAAAAAAAAAAATTCATTTAGGATTCAATTAAAACATTTCAAGAGCCATTTCTTATTCTTTCACAATGGTGGCTAACCCCCCCGAAGACAAATTAAAAGCAAGCTAAGTTAAAAAAAAATGTGTTTAAACAAATAGCTATTAATATAATAGTGTTTGAAAAATGTAACTGTGAACGAGTAAAGAAAATAATTCATCGGTACTCTGCCTGTATCCTGTAAACTGACTTTTCCCATCATGGCGACATGCTATGCTTACAAATCTTGCTGATCAGAATTTCATTGTTGGATGACCGTAATGTCAGGTGCAAAGGATCAGGCCCGTACTTGATCAGGACACGGTGGCTCAGTGGGTAAGACGCTTGTTGATCAGAAAGGTTGGCAGTTCAGTGGTTCAAATCCCTAGTGCCATGTAATGGAGTGAGCTCCCGTTACTTGTCCCAGCTTCTGCCAACCTAGCAGTTCGAAAGCACGTAAAAAATGCAAGTAGAAAAATAGAGACCACTTTGTTGGGAAGGTAACTGTGTTCCGTGCACCTTTGGTGTTTAGTTATGCTGGCCACATGACCACGGAGACATCTTCGGACAGCGCTGGCTCTTCGGCTTAGAAACGGAGATGAGCCCTGCCCCCTAGAGTCGGGAACACCTAGCACACCTGTGCAAGGGGAACCTTTACCTTTATTACAAGGATCTAGTCAACAAACCATTAGCACCATATTGTCCCTAAGGGTCAACAGAATTCAAGAGAAAGAGTCTAGACATAGATCCCTTGCGCCAACGTAAGGATCCTAAACTCATGATGCATTTAACTCTGCCTCCAGCTCTGCCTGGTCTTTTCCTACACATAGCCAAGAATTCTCCTTGCTTTTGCTCTTCATTTTTTGCCACCCTTCTTTGACATCACGTGCAGTCAGAGAAGAGCCTGTTCTTTCAAAGGCCCCTCTTTAGAGAAAGCAGCCATTCTTGAAAGGATGGTAGTTAAAGAGAGATCTATCTGTGAGGGATAATAAATCACAGCTTCAACAAGCCTTGTTCTTTCTATTTTGCTGTCCATTAATCATTTCATGTCCAGATTTCCACAGGCTTGAGATGGGAAAGCCCCCAAAACATTCCATCTTCAAAAATCAATCATTGCTTTCTGAGGGTTTGTCTACCCAGGCCAGTCTCACACTTCTCCTGAATGGAATGCATGAAGAGTTATGGCTGGTAGACAATAAAACTATCTTTCAGGAAGGAATGGCCCTTTAGCAAAATAATAATAATAATAATAATAATAATAATAATAATAATAATAATAATAATAATACAAATTAGAACAAAAAGGAAATTATAGAAAATCAAGAGGAACAAAAGATCAGCTGCTCATTGGCAAAATAGTACTAAAAAATGCAAAACCAAGAAAAATGAATTTAAATATGGCATGGATTGATTACAAGAAGGCATTTGATTTATTACCCCACAACTGGATTAACACCTGCCTGGAAAACTTTGGAATCAGCAAAAATATTTGTACAATTTTGAAAGCAAACATGCAAAAATGGAAAACAGTTCTAACAGCAAATTGGGAGAACATTGGTGAAGTCAACATCAGATGAGGAATCTTCCAGGGGGATTTACTTTCACCGTTACTGTTCAACATCACATTAATTCTGTTCACAATAATCCTACAAAACACAAAACTGGGATACGAAATCTCAAGCCAACATGGCAAGATAAACCATCTATTATACATGGATGACTTAAAAATATATGCGAAAAGCCCCACTGAACTTAAATGAATACTCAACACAGTTCAACTGTTCAGCAGTGACATCAAAATGAACTTTGGACTTGAAAAATGTGCTATAATATGCATGCAGCAAGGAAAAATGAAAAAAATAGAAGGAATAGAACTGGGAAATGGAAACATAGCAAAGGATGATGTTACTAATATCTAGGCATATTGGAAGCAGATAACATCTTGAATGGAAAAATCAAAGAGTCAACGTGAAAGGAATACATCAGGAGGGTCTGCAAAATATTAAAATCAAAACTGAATGCTGGAAACATAATTAAAGCCATTAATACATGGGCAGTTCCAGTGATACGCTGTCCAGCTAGAATCATCAACTGGACTGTGGCTGAACTGGAAAACCTGGACCAGAAAACACATACACTTCTGAATATGTACAATGCTTTACATCCATGAAGTGACACCAACAGGTTGCACCTGCCAAGAAAAATAGGGGGCAGAGGGCTATTGCAAATCCATCAAACTGTAGAAGAGGAAAAACAAAGTTTGAATGATTATATGAACCAAAGCACAGAAAGATTATTGCAGGCTGTGAAAATGGAGAACATTATGAAAACAACAGAAACAAAGGCAGAATATCAGGAAAAACAGTTGGATGACAGATTAAATGGATGGAAAACCAAAGATCTACATGGACAGCACTTGAAAAACATTGAAGGAAAATGTGCTAACAACTTGACATGGGCATGGCTTAAGAGAGGAACCTTCAAGAAAGAAACGGAAGGTTTAATAATCGCTGCTCAAGAACAAGCATTAAAAACTAATGCCATGAAAGCGAAGATACAAAAATCCATTGACAATCCAAACTGCCGACTTTGCAATGACATAGTTGAAACTGTTTCACACTTAATATGTGAGTGCAGCAAATCGCGCAAACTGATTACAAAACTAGACATGACCGAGTTGCTAAATTAGTCCACTGGTCATCATGTAAAAAATACAACATACCTGTATCCGAAAAGTCATGGGAACACAAAATGGAAAAAGTTGTTGAAAGTGACACAGTGAAGATCTTGTGGGACTTTTGAATATAGACAGATCATCACTTGGAACAGAACATGCCAGATAATACGGTTGTCAAGGGCTGAAGTGTACAGTTTATTGACATCACTGTACCAGTGTCAAAGAAATAGGACTGGAAAAAATCACGAAATATTGCAACCTGGCCATCAAAACTACACAGCTGTAGGGCTTCCGGTTTGCTGCTGGCCGCCGCCAGACGTTCCTCTGGGATCGTCAGCTCCCTCTGCCTGTATAGAGCCGCCGTTACAGCGGATGGCGGCTCGAAAAAACTCCGTTTCCAAGAGGAAACGGAGAGAGAGCCGGCAGGGGTGGGTAGAACTCCCCGCAGAGTCCCAAAAGTTTTTTTTTTAACTTTTGGGACGGAGCGGATGAGAAGCCCCATATCCCCTGCCGCTGCTCCGGGCTTTGGGAGACCTCTGCCTATGCAGAGCCAGGCGTCAAGAGCAAGCCTGTGAATCTAAAAGAATAATTAAAGAAATGAAGAACTGGACCCTTAATACTGAACCGCAAGTATTTCACCC
The DNA here is from genome assembly GCA_022577455.1 of Arizona elegans. Taxonomy (NCBI): domain Eukaryota; kingdom Metazoa; phylum Chordata; class Lepidosauria; order Squamata; family Colubridae; genus Arizona; species Arizona elegans. The sequence continues at coordinate 19,810,427 of JAKOOJ010000013.1, read as the reverse complement.
TTTCAAAAACTATTTAAAAGAAAAGAGCAGAGGAAAAGAGGGAAAAAGAGCCTTCTAAAATGGTGTCTGCTGTGGCTGGAGAAGGGCTAAAAGGGAAAGTCCTTCCGTTTTTCATTATTACAATGTAGCGGAATAAATATCATTGGCTACATTTCTAGAGAAACCTCGCTCCTGTGCTGCTCAGAAGTTTTTTTTAATGAGGGAAAGTCTTTTTGTTTTCTATTTCTTCTCTTATTTTTGCTAAATCTTGTCTGTGTGGGAAATGGCATCAGGACTTATACAGCTGGACAAACAGGGGGGGGGGAATTTCCCCCCTTAAGAAATTGCGCCAACAAATTTCAACTCTCCAGCGTCAGAAACCCGATTTTAATATATTAGAATTTATCCTTGAAGAGATTGTAAGAAGGGATGAGATTGTGAATCAGCAACTTGAAAAATTTAAGCAGGAAATTAAAGAAATTGGTGAATTGGTGAAATCAGAGTCTGACTTCTTGAATAAAAAGATTTCAAAAGTTGCTAATGGTTTATCAGGCTTTCTGATTCGGATGGAGGCAAAGACTGAATTATTAGAGACTAAAATGAAGGAAGTCGAGGAGAATTTGGATGACATGACTCAAAAAATTAAAAAGGATTTGATAAACATTCAGGATAATAGCTTGGAAGACAAATCTAAAATGGAGACTGACCAAAAGATTGGTAATGAGGAAAATGTACAACAGAGGATTGAAAGAGAAGTTTTAATGATTCAATATAATTTTACAGAATATGCAATTAGATTGAGAGGTCTGCAGGAAAATAATAGAGATGATTTAAGGAAAGTATCTTCTGAAATTCTGGCTGGGATCTTAAAGGTTCAACCTGATGAAGTGTATTGCAGGATTGATAGAATTTATAGAATAAACTCCTGGTGGGCAAAGCAAAGGCAACTGCCTAGAGATGTGGTGATCTATTTTACAGATAAAGAAATTAGGAATAATATTGTGCAGAACTCTTTTAATTCCAATTTGCAATTTCATGGAAGAAAGATTTGGATTTTCAAGGAGCTCCCGCCCAAGATGTTAATGGAGAGGAAGAAATTTGGCTTTTTAGTGACTGAATTAAAAAAAAGAAATATCCTATTCAGGTGGGACATCCCAGCTGGTTTAATATTGAGATATCAAGGCGTAAGATATCAATTGCACACTGTTGAAAAAGCGGAAGATTTTTATCAAAAAATTCTAAAAATGAATTTAACACCTTTAGGCATAATACAGGATAAGCAAAAGGAGTTGGAAATAAAAGGAAAACATCAAATTACAGAGGCTGTGATGGATAAATTGTCTTTGGACTCCTTGGAGACCCCAGCTGGACTGTTTATAAATAAGAGAGCAGTGTCATCCGAACCCAAGGTGATGAATCATCAAGTCACAGACAAGTGCGCAAATCAATCAGTTGATATACAAGTGATGGAGAAGAAAGATGAGATGATAAAATTAACCCAACAAGAACAATCCACAAAGCAGAATGAAAATCAACCAGCAGATATACAATTGGTAAGCAAGAAAAGAGGATGGAAATTCAACCCGAAAAAGAAAAAGAAAAGAAACAGATCTTATAGAAACAGCAATTTCCAAACTAAGCAACAGTGAAGCCAGGCGCTTTAAAAAATGAATGAATATTAGAAAAGACAGTGGTGGCGAACAATTGTCTGATACTATCCTGAGGATTGTGGCAGATCTCTGCAAGGCCATGATTTTGGGAAGTGGAAAGAGCCTCACTTTGTTGGATTTGAATCATCTAATTTTTTCTTATTTACTTTTTTTTTCTCTTGGAAATATATTATAACTACTTTGAGTTATAAGGCAGGAGAGTTTTGCTGGGGCATGCAGAAGATCTGGATGTTACTCAGTAGGATGACGGGAATTAACAATCCTGATGAATACCACAACTATAACCATACGGATATATTCATAATTATAATGTCACTCGGGTGGTTGTTTTTACTTTTATACAGGTGTGAGGATATCTACTACTGATGGGGGCAGAAGATGACTGAAGATTTTGAACAAACTGTTGCACCAGCATGTTATTTTACCCTATTATGGGTGATGGATTTAACAATCTAGTGGAAAGACATCAAAGAAGATATTATATGGATTATAAACTTAAAGTTATTGTCTTTTCTCTTTTTACATAATGAAATGCATATATAGATATGTGTATATCTTAGTAAAGTGGGCAGTTGATTATATTTAGAATCGTATTGCATGATTTTGTAGGAATTGAAGGGCTGAAATAGGTTAGTTTACTGATTGTTATAAAATGGGATGCATATATAGATATGTGTATATTCTAGTAAAGTGGGTAGTGAATTATATTTAGAATTGTATTGTCTGATTTCAAGTCATATATTTAGAGGAGTGGAGGAAGTGGACAGAATTGAACAAATTTGGTTGCAGGGAGAAGGCCGATTTAAAATGTTATATTAATATATAGAAAAGATTAAAGGTTAATTTGTAATAATACTCAATAAGTTTAGGGGAGGAGAAAAAGGGCAGATTACCGTAAAAATGGGAGTTATAAGATTAACAAGTTAAGGGTCAGTATTCCGAGAAGGGATTAAGGGAAAGGGAAGATATTATCTATGTAACTAGTTATGAAATAGCCTATTGTTGTGAAGAAGTCACAGGGGGGGTTGGGTGGAAAGGGTGGGTTAGGGAAGAGGGGGGGGGGGAAAGGGGGAAAAACTTGTATTTGAAAACTTTTTCAATAAAAAAAAAAAAAAAACTACACAGCTGTGGATAAAACATGTAACAGTGATACCCACTGTCATCGGAGCACTTGGTGCCATGTCTAAGAATTTTACAAAACACATCAAGAAATTGCAGCTTTATGTTTAATGAATAATGTAAATAATAATAATAATAATAATAATAATAATAATAATAACAACAACAACAACAACAACAATAACACAACAACAACAACAACAATACTTGGTCCACAACACACCTGACATAACAATAGTTGAAAAGAAAAAAGTATGGTTCATTGACATTGCAATACCTGGTGATGCACGGATTGAAGATAAGCAGCAAGAAAAAATCACAAAGTACCGGGATTTGCAAATTGAAGTTGAGCGACTGTGGAAAAAGAAATAGTGTGTTGTCCCGATTGTAATTGGAGCCCTTGGAGCAATACCCAAAGGGCTACCCCGCTATTTAGAAATTCTAAATTTGCCAGACTTGAACATTTTGACTCTACAAAAAACCACCTTACTCAGAACAGCTTACATCCTCCGACGATACCTTAACAGTTCCTAGGCCCTTGGTTAGGACTCGAGCTGCTGAGCTATTAACCAGCCTCAAAGGCTGCGAATCTCATTAAAGATTAAATAATAATAATAATATTCAATATTCAATATTCGGTATTCGATATTCAATAATATTGAATAATATTGAATAATATTCAATAATATTCAGTAATAATATTGTTTGGGGCAGGGCAAAAGTAAAAATGAAGTATAGGCCATAAACAATTTTTTTTTAAAATCTTGCTGAGAAAAGGCATGCTGCATTCCCTAATAAGGCAGAACTGAAGGTGGAAATTTTTGGAAGTGACTTGAGTAAACCATGGGAACTGAACAAGCTGAAGTAACATCCTTTTTTTAAAAAAAAAATTCCATGCATAGAATCTCATGTTCAACAGTATCCCTCTTAGTAAATTTGGAAAAAAACGTCTAGTCTTACAATCCTTGAGAGCCACTTCTAGTCAGCGTTTGCAATATTAAACCAGGTAGAACAATGGCTTGATCCAGTAGAAGGTAGCATGCCAAATGTTCATGTTCTGTGTGCTTTTACGGTTCTAGAATTCAAGGATGGATTGATTTATCTTGTTAGTTTCTAATTTAATTGGAATGGAGAGAAGCTTGTGTCCATTTATATGTAGGGGAAAGTTGGATCTCACCTGAGAAGGATTTAAGATAATACACGGGCAAGATAGGATAGTGTTTTCAGGAATAGGAAAAAACATGGAGATGGAGATGGAGAAAGTGTCTAGAGATGGAAACAACTATCATTTTTTTTTTAAAATCTGCAATTTAAATACAAAAAAGAAAAAAAGACTCAGCCATCTTTTATAGTTGGGCCTTCAGGCCTGCCATATTTTTCTATTGTGGGAAAATGGGAGGGGGAATTGTATAGAGCATGGGTGATATATAGTCAAAATAACATTCTTTTCTAAGAGAGTCAAGGTCACGCTGCCCTGCAGCTGCCATGAGGGGACTGGGAGGTATCTTCAGTTTTGGATGGTGCCTGATTGGATCATGTGATGGATGTGTGGGTGCTGAGCAGGGACTTGAACTTTCTTTTGGGTGGGGAAAACCTGGAAGCTTCCAGGTTCGGATTTTCCCAGATGTGCCAATATGACATCTCTAATAAAATGGAACTTTGAGGAACTTCAAGCCTCGGAGTCTTCTTTCATTGGGGGTGTTGCTTGGAACCCTGATATTAACCCGAATCTTGACAGATTGTCTGTCACTTGGGGACAAATGTCCCTCCTCCTTCTAAGAACAACTGATGATTTGTAAAGTCATTCCCTCCCTTAGTCTCAAACACCAGAACTCAAAACACCAGACTTAACACCTCCACTTAAGTCTCTCTGTTATCTGATGTCCTTATTTAATAAATGCCTCCCCTGGAAGAACAGAAGAGAGGATGAACAGATGATCAAAGGGAAACTCAGGAGGGATTGAGATCAAATATGTTTTGTGTTAAGTGACAAAGGCAGGAGAAAGAATGAGGATTATCAGCTGAATCCTTTGAATCATGCCTTTCAAGTGTGGTGGCTCCCTCCCAACTTGGTGATATAAAAATAAATTTGAAACGAAAACATGAGGATAACAGAATAACAGGAACGGACCTTGAAGGTCTTCTAATGCAACCCCTTGCTCAAGCAGATGACCTTATACCAGTGTGGGATTTATATGGGTTTTTAACTTTTATTTGGTTTAATTAGGTATTTTAACTTTGTACTGTGGTTATTGTGGATTTTATTGTTGTGAGCCGCCCTGAGTCCATTGGAGATAGGGCGGCATATAAATAAAATAGAATAGAATAGAATAGAATAGAATAGAACAGAACAGAACAGAACAGAACAGAACAGAACAAAACAAAACAAAACAAAACAAAACAAAACAAAACAAAACAAAACAAAACAAAACAAAACAATAAAATAAAATAAAATAAAATAAAATAAAATAAAATAAAATAAAATAAAATAATAAAATAAAATAAAAATAAAAATAAAAATAAATAAATTCAACCGGTTCGCACAACTTCAGCCGAACCGATTGTTAAATTGCTGGCTGGCCCCTCCTCTCCCCTTCCAGAAGTCCCCACGTGCACCATTTTGGCTCCCAGGTAAGTGCAGGGAGGCCTACTAAGGCCCAAAATGGGGAACGGGGGTGTGGTACGGCCCCTCCGCAGCCCATGTTTGCTCCCAGGGGGCTGCAGGGAGGCCTACTAGGCCCAAAACGGGATGCAGTGAGGTGTGGTGCCCCCCCACCCCCATGACCCATTTATGCTTCCAGGAGGTTGCAGGGTGGCCTACTAGGCCCAAAATGCGGTGCAGTGGGGGGCGGTGCGCCCCCCCATGGCCCGTTTTTGCTCCCAAGGGGGTGCAGGAGGCCGAATTCTGCCTTTCACACCCCCTGGCCACGCCCACCATGGCCACACCCACTCACCCAGCCATTAGGACAGAGAACCAATTGTTAAATTCTTTAAATCCCAACACTGCCCTTTACCATTCCAGGCTGTCTAGTCTCTTCTTAAAAGCTTCCAACCACGTAGTACCCACAACCTCTGATTAATTGGTCTCACTGTCAGGAAATTTTTCCTTATTCTAAGTTGGTTGTCTCCTTGATTAGTTTCCATCCATTCCATCCATTCCAGGAGAAGGAGGACAACCTAAACAGCGAGAGGAAATGACCAAAACTTTGAATTTCCTTTAAAGATACAACTGCAGTGCCACGTTTGTTTCACTGCCTCGTTGTTGCTTTGTTTATTGATTTATTGCTCGTCTGTTCTTTCTGCATTGTATTTTCTTTCTTTTTTAAAAAAGTTTTTTATTTTTATTTCTCATGAACACATTTGCATGTACAGTCATTTATCCATCATTTTCCATTCATCTTTTCTTTTAACTTTCATTTTTCATTTTTTACTTTTTGGGGGCTGCTCTTTTACCCTTTACCTTTACTCCAACCTTTCTTCTTCTCCTCCCCTTCTCTTCCTTCCTCTCTCTTCTCCTACTTCCTTCATTCTTTCTCTCCTTCTCTTTTCTACTTCCCCTTCTCTTCCCCCACTCCTCTCTTCTTCCCCCTTCTAACCTTCTCTTCTGCTCCTCTTCCCCCTCCCTTTTCTTCCTCTCCTTTTCCCTTTCTTCTTTCTCCTATCCTCTCCTCTCCTTTCCTCTCCCTTCTTCTCTCTCTACTCCTTCCCCTCTCTCCTGTTGTTTCAATTCAATCTAAAGTGGTATTCGAGCAGCCCCGATTTTCTAATTATCTTTATTCTCATTTCAATTTCTTATTCCATTATTATTTATTTTTATTTCATCATTTGCGTACATTTTTATAATAACTGCATTGTGTTTTCATTGTATGTTATATGATGATATATTCAGAGTTGATTTGCATCTGGGTGGCACCTAAATTGAATTAAACAAATAAAGAGGCTATTCTTTTTCTTTGGGGCGATTAATGAGCATCCATGTGTATTTGGAGATCTTAAAATACGCTGATCTCATCAAAGGACCCAAGAGTTTTTTTGATTTTTTGTTTTTTTTTTAAACGTTTGCTGACTCATGAGCTAGCTGTTTAATATCGGTGGATGAGAACATCAGAGCTGTCACTTGCCAAACAAATCTGAGATTTAGTAACTAATTAATTGAATAAATTTGCAATGCTGCTATTATAGCTTTCCTTGCTTGTTTATGTATTGTAACTACTTTCCAATGTTTGAGAGAGGTACGTTGCCACCAGCGGTGGATTTCCAATATTTTTACCACCAGTTCGCTGTGTGCGCAGATGCTCACTTTGTGCATGCAATTTCTGCGCATATGCCCAGCCTTCTGGGCATGAGCTTTGCTCGGTTGTGGGCCTTACATATGCGCCCAGCCCAGGGGTGGGTGTTGTGGCCCCGTCCTCTGAGCCTGTCCCATCGGAGGAAGAAAGCTCCGAGCATGAGGAAGAGGAGTCAGCCAGGCCTCCCTCTCCAGGCCCCTCCCCTCTGGCACTGTCTCAGGTGCCGGCCGAGGGAAAGGAGATTAGCAGGGAGACAGGTGGCTCGGATCAGAGTGACGAGGAAACATCATTCCTGGACGCACGCCTCCGAAGGCGTGATAAACGATTGCAGCAGCTTAGGAGGCGTGCTAGGGATTAGAACTGAGTCACTGGACCACACCCCAGAGACTATATAATAGAGGGTGGTGGCCAGTGATCCCTGTGACGAACAAAAGTAAACCTTGGATAGTCACTAAAGCCTCGTCCGGAAACTGCTGAGAGAAATATTATTCTGATTGGACTTTTGGACGCTAAGTATCTTATCTTTCTGTTTTGTGGAAATAAACGCACTTGGCAGACGGTGTGTAAATCGCTGCCAAGTTGGAGATAAGGACCTGGGTGTGTGCCAAAGTGTTTCCTTAACCCTCGGTTGGCTGTGTTTGTGTGTGTGTGTGTGGACGGGGACAGATCAGTGGGTTCTTTCTAGCTTTACTACCAATTTGCAACACAATCGCATGTACGTACGCTCGCTTCACTCACGCACGCGCCTTGCTTCTGCGCATGGGCAGATAGCTGATGATGACATCCGGGGCAGTGGGCGGGGTCTCCCACCGGTTTTACTACCGGTTTTTGTGAACCGGTTCAAACCGGGGGCAACCCACCACTGGCCCGGTCTCAAAAACATGCCTAAATAGGACGGCATAAAGCCAGAGTGGGGGCGGGGGGCAGGGCCCACCTGCGGTTTCTGCTACCGGTTTGCCTGAACCAGTACGAACCGACTGAATTCATTGCAAAAAAGGCATTAAGATTTGTCAATCTTATTTTATGAAGTTTTCTCTCTGGTAACGCTATACTTCAAACTAGGGCATACAAAACCTTTGCCAGACCTATTCTTGAATACTGCTCACCTGTCTCACCGTATTTCAGACATCAATACATTAGAGAGGGTCCAGAGATATTTTACTAGAAGAGTCCTCAAATCCTCTGCTCGAAATAAAATTCCCTAGACCACCAGGCTTGAAATTTTAGGCCTGGATAACCTCGAACTACGCCATCTATGTTCCAACCTATGCTTAGTTCATATGATTATTTACCAAAATGTCCTACCTGTAAATGAGTACTTTAATTTCAACCGTAATAACACAAGGACTATCAATAGATTCAAACTCAATGTAAGTCGCTCTAATCTTGATTGTAGGAAATATGACTTTTGCGATAGAGTAGTAAATGTCCGGAACACTCTACCTGATCCTCTTGTTAGTCTCACTAATCCCCATCCCTTTTACCTTAAAACTGTCTACCATGGATCTTTCATGTTTCTTCAGAGGTCCTAAGGGGGCGTGCATAAGCTCACCAATGTGCCTACCATCCCTATCCTACTCTCCCCATTTATATGTAATCATTCTATGTGTTTATGGCTATGTTTTGCTTATATATATATATATATATATATATATATATATATATATATATATATATATATATATACATATATATACCGCCTTTCTCCGGAGATTCAGGGCGGCTTACAATGCGTTAAGCAATAGCCTTCATACTTTTGTATATTTATACAAAGTCAGCTTATTGCCCCACAAACTGGGTCCTCAATTTACCTACCTTAGAAAGGATGGAAGGCTGAGTCAACCTTGAGCCTGGTGAGATTCAAACTTACAGTAATTGCAGACAGCTGGTGTTAATCACAATGCTATCAGTCTGCTGAGCCACCAGGCAGTATGTCTATACTGTTATTTGTTTCCTTGTACTAGATAGATAGATAGATAGATAGATAGATAACACCTCTGATAGCCACTGTTTATGGAGCTTCTATTCAAGCTTAATTGGTTGGGAAAAAATCTTCATAAACACCTGGATGAACAGATAAGGAATAGATTCCCAAATGCAAGGATACATTTTTCAATTATCAGGGCTAGGACAATATACGAGGCAATTATCAGGGCTAGGACAATATATTAGAACCTTCTGTTCATTTATGGCAGTTAAAGCTGAAGCTGAGGTAGGATCCGAATACTCAAGAAAACGCTTGTAGGTGGTAAGAACAAGAGGGCTGATTCAAAATCCTCCTGTAAACCAGAATGTGGCCTTGTGGTGCTTGTGGACCATTTCTTCATGCCTACGAAACAAAAGGATTGCCTGATGCTATCTTTGTTTAGATCATTTTATTAAAAAGAAAACAGTGGGAAGCTAGTTACCAAGCATAGGTCTTCAAGTTTTTCTTTTCTAGAGTTGCAGGTGTCAGGGTTCCAGACGGATGCCCTAATTAAATCATGAGTCTTGAACCAAGATTCAAAAGAAATCCAGGTATTTATTAGGAGCTTCATGTCGGCACGTTCCCAAGTGAAGCCAGCTCTGACCCTACGTAATTTACACTCCAATTATGACCCTATTTCCCCCCGCTCCCCCCAGGGTGTGTCATCAAACATATTCGCCAACGGAGCAATTTTGCAGAAATCACTCCCCTTCGACTGCTGCAGGTATCCCTGGGATACAGCCTTGAGGGAGATAAGCATGGAATGTGCATCTGTTTTTTTGTTTCACATCCACCCTGGCCTATGGCAACTCAAGAGCAGGCCAGGGATGCTTTGCGAGTTGACAGCAGGATTGCTTTTGAGCCCTAGGTAGCCCCATAAACATTCTCAGAAAATAAGGGGGGAAAGGAGATATTTGTTAAAGACACTTGTTAAAGAAAACACAAAAGAAGGATTGGGCGCTAAATATCAACCTTGGGAGACAGAGAGGAGGATTATTGACAAGCACCTTGCCAACATCAATCTTCTGTTGAAAGAGCCTTTCGTCAGTAAACAGGCAAGCTTTCCTAGACATTTCAAAACTCATTAGTTCAATTTTTTTTTTTAGTAATATGTCAGCAAATAGACAAGTCAGAGAAGAAAGAAAATTGGTATGATTGGATTCTGCATCCAGTGATTAGTTCAGAACCAAGAAATCTGTCAGCGTTCCAGAACAACCCAACTCCAATGAAAAACTCCGAGACAGGCATCATCTCAAATCTTCCCTTTATTGGCACACCTGGGAAAACCCGAATCTGAGAGTTCCGGGTTTTCCCTCAGTAAATCAAAACCCCAAATCAATGGTGAAATCCATTTTTTTTTACTACTGGTTCTGTGGGCGTGGCTTGGTGGATGTGGCAGGGGAAGGATACTGCAAAATCTCCATTCCCACCCCACTCTGGGGCCAGCCAGAGTTACTATTTGCCGGTTCTCTGAACTACTCAAAATTTCCTCTACCGGTTCTCCAGAACCTGTCAGAACCTGCTCGATTTCACCTCTGCCCCAAATCCAACCCCTGCACCTATCAGTCGGTCACATGGCCCAATCACCATCTGTCCAAACTTGAGCCACCACTGCAACCACTCCTCCTCAAGATGCAGGAACACCATGACCTTGACTGCAAAGAAGAATGCTATTATGTCTAACTACAATCTCTCCACTAAATCCCCCTTCCTACTTTCCCAAGCTCAAGAAGGTGGAAGCTCCTGGTGCTAATATGCCTTCCAAAGCTGACAAAATGATTCCTTTGAGGGACTTGGCTACAAAATGGAGCATAACATCTCAGATCAAAATAGACCTAATGAAAAGACTCTGATGCTAAAGAGGTGACCTATTCGTTTAGCACTGACCAAAGACCAAAGGCCATAACAGATTCAGGTAAAGTTTGAACCGTGAAAAAAAAGAAAGTCTGAAACCGCTCCTCTAATTTCTTTCAATTGCAGCAGGCTCCAAACACTTGACAATTTTTTCTTTCTCCTCGATCTTCTGCTCCATGACTGGAAAATATTTGCCTGGCAAATGAAGTGAGTTTGCCATAGTTTGAATTACAGATGCTTACGAACAAGTATTTTTGGCATCTCTTGGGTAGCTTGTCATAGGTAATTAATGTGTTATGCTAATATATCTCAGCCTCTTCTTAGAATTTCCATAACTTAATGAATGACATTTAGTGGAACAGTCTTTAGTCCACAATAATCTGGGTTTCTGATCCATGGGAGTTAAGAAGTAATCAACATCCAATCTGTCTCTAGTCAGGAAGTCATCAGCCAAAAAAAAAACAAAAAAAAAAAAAAAACGTTTTCTAGCAGGAGTTTTAATATATAAGCCAATATACAATTTACACTGACATATTCTGTTAAAACTGCCTTGTTGTTGTTGTTAGTTGCAAAGTCGACTGCTTCAGTGACTCCATCCAGCCATCTCCTTCTCTATCGTCCCTTTCTACTTTTGCCCTCAATCTTTCCCAGCATTAGGCTCTTCTCCAGTGAGTCCTTCCTTCTCATTAGGTGGCCAAAGCATTTGAGTTTCCTCTTCAGTATCTGGCCTTCTAAAGAGCAGTCAGGGTTGATCTCCTCTAGGACTGACCGGTTGGATCACCTTGCAGTCCAAGGGACTCTCAGGAGTCTTCTCCAGTACCAGAGTTCAAAGGCCCCAATTCTTTGGCGCTCAGCCTTTCTTATGGTCCAATTTTCACAGCCATCCATTGCAACTGTGAAAATCGTAGCCTTGACTACCAAATTTATATTTCACTGATAAAGAAATAAAGGGAGACTAGTATAGATCTATTTTAAGCTATTTAGCTCTCATCAGCTAGCCATACCCTTACTCGCATTCAAGTGGGAGTATAAAACTGCCTTATACTCCCACTATATTTAACTTATATGGTTGTCACATCTGCCTATGAACTTTTTGACCTGAAACTAAGGCTGTGGTTCTTAAAGAGTGTTCTCCAGATGTATCCAAATTTGTTGTTCTTTTAACAAGAGTCATGTCCGACTCTTGACAACTTTATAAGCAAGTGCTATCCTGTCAAACACAGCTTCTTTCAGTTGTTGGATGTTTATCTTTGTATCGGCTTTGATGTTATCAAGCCAGAGTGTTCTTTGTTTGTCCCTTCCTCTAATTCCTCTAGACTTTGGTAGCTTCACTGACTTCTCCAATGAATTTGCACGCATGACATGGCCAAAATAAATCAGACATTGTCTTACGATTTTAGCTTCTAGTGATGTGTCTGGTTTCATGCAGTTTAAAACCTCTCCATTAGTTACTTTGGTTATCCATGGAATATGCACTAATTATACACTGGTAAAAGGTAAAGGTAAAGGTTCCCCTCACACATACAAGCTAGTCATTCCCAACTCTAGGGGGCGGTGCTCATCTCCGTTACTAAGCCAAAGAGCCAGTTCTGTCTGAAGATGTCTCCATGGTCATGTGGCCAGCATGACTAAATGCCAAAGGCTATTGCTGAGCACATTGTAAGCCGCCCTGAGTCTCCGGAGAAGGGCGGCATATAAATCAAATTAAAAAAAAAAAAAAAAAAGATGTCTCCATGGTCATGTGGCCAGCATAACTAAACGCCAAAGGTGCACGGAACACAGTTACCTTCCCAACAAAGTGGTCCCTATTTTTCTACTTGTGTTTTTACATGCTTTCGAACTGCTAGGTTAGCAGAAGCTGGGGCAAGTAACAGGAGCTCACTCCGTTACGCGGCGCTAGGGATTCAAACCACCAAACTGCCAACCTTTCTGATCGACAAGCTCAGCGTCTTAGCCAATGAGCCGGTACCACAATTCAAAGGCGTCAATTCTTCTTCGAACCCAAGTACAACTCCCAGAATTCCCAGCCAGCGTGTCCAACAGCTTGAGCACTGAGCTCTTTCCCATCTAAGCAGAGTCTATCAAGAGTATATAATTCATGACAGAAGAACCATGGAGTATAATGGAAGAAATGATAACATCTATTCTGGTCAAAGGCATAAGATTCTCTTTCACTGCCTCTCTTCTCTCTGAAGATCCTTAGGAGAAAAGAGAAACAATGTCAGCTGATAATTTTCACATTACGTTGGGGAGGATCTTTGATCCTTCACAATTATTTCCCACAGATATTTTCAATAGGCATTGAAAGGGAACTATTGTGACTATTGTTTAGTGATCCCTAGTTAATTTACATGGGAAGTCGAGAGCTTTTCCCTCGCAAATGTTCAAGAAGGTTTCTTTCTTTCGTGTATTGATCACACAGATTTTCTTCCCTGAGTCAAACCCAGGCAACTACAACTAAAAAAGAACAACGGTAAAACTGAACATGCTACCTTCAATTTTTGGCTGTTGTTATTACAGTCCGTGAGTCACAGAAAGGCAGAAATTGATCTAGTGACAAATGCTTCCTGTCAAAGGATGGTGGCAAGGTGAATCCAAGAAGTTTGGAGAAAAAAAGTAGGAAGAATAAAAGAGTAGAAATACGTTATAGAGAGTTCTATGGATGTTTTGATCTTAACTATACCGATCTGCCTGGAGCTTTTTGTAACTCCACACAAGGGAACTTCCTAGAAGTCATGGGTAGAATCTGAATTTTTTTAATGTAATTAATGTAATTTAGTAGTGATTTGTCCATTTTCTGCAATAGGAACAGAAGGAGCCATTGAGTAATGGTTGACTTGGGAAGGCTTAAGATATAACCCTTTATGATCTTTGACAATTAATAAGCTTACGGATTTGACTGGATTATTTTCCTTGTAGTTTCTTTCTTTCACGCACACACAAAAAGCATATTAAAATAACAATACCATAACCGTTAAAATTAATCATGCACTAAATATAGACAGATCTCATTTATGGATCAAAGCTTATTTTAAACAATCATTGTTGCATTCAGGACCATGGACAGTAATCTCCTTTGGAATACTGCAGGGGTGTCAAATTGGATTACTTCAAGGGCCGGATCACATTGTAGTTCTCTGTGGGCCGGGGGGGGGGGGCGCAACGGGGAGGGGGGAGACAGGATGGACGCTCCTGCAGTACCCTGCTGGCCAAAATGGGGTGCTGGAGTGCGGGTGCCTCATTTTCAGCCTCCAGCAGCATTCTGCTGGCCAAAAATGGGCCATGTGGAAGCCTCGGGGGGTGTGTGTGTGCATGCAGCCTGTTTTGGCTGACCGAGACACCACGGGCCAGTCCTTTGATATTTCCAGGCTGGCCCCACAGGCCAGATTTAAGCACCCACAGGCTGGATGCGGCCCACGGGCCTTGTTGTAACCCCGACTCTCGAGCCTGTCCTAACAGAGGATGAGGACTCAGAAGGTGATGGGGAGGAACTGACAAGGCCTCCCTCTCCAGGACTCTCCTCTCTGGCAATGCCTCAGGTTCCATCCGAAGGCCAGGAGGAACAGCTTAGGAGGTGCCAGGAGGAAGGCATATCGGAGCACCAATTGATAGGGAGCGAGGATGATGAATCCTGGCTTGATCCCAGGCAGCATCAGAGGGAGAAGCGTGCACAGCAATGGAAGAGGTGTGGGAGGGCCAGAGATTGAGCTGAGTCACAGAGCCACACCCCACCAGGAATAAAAATGGGTGGGATTGCTCTTCAAGCTTTGTGATGGACAAAGTTAAACCCTGAAAGTCACATCATGTTCTCTGAAATTCGGCTTGGATATATTTTGGACTGAACATTGACTAAACTCTTGTCTCATGGATAATTTGTTGCTCCTGGAACAGACTGAAGATAAGTCCTCTTCTGCTTTATGGGAGTGAAAACTGTCTTGGCAGGCATTCGGCAGTTTGCTGCCAAAACCTTGGTCTGCCAAGAATTCTAATCTGTTTACCCAATAAAATATTGGCAGGCGTGCTTGGTATTACGTTTGCCTGTGTGAGGAAGGGGGACAGAATAGGCCTTGAGTTTGACACCCCTGGAATACCGGATGCAATATTACAAGAATTTAGAAGGATTGGGGATCGCCTAAATCTGGAACCACTTCTGACAGCCTAGTTGCTCAAATGGCTAAGACGCTGAGCTTGTCGATTGGAAAGGTCGGCAGTTCGGCGGTTCAAATCCCTAGTACAGATCTCCTGCGTGACAGTCTCCTCTGTTACTGTTACTGTTACATTGCAAACATCCTCACTGTTGGTCACCTCCTACTCAATTAAATGCTTTAGAATTCCCAAAGGGTCAAGTGTCTGGTGTGCGATGAACACGGGGGAGAGAAGTCCATGAAGAAAAAGAAATCCCAACATGCACTAATAAAGAAAATAACATTTTAACGGTGACAGGTATCACATATTGCAGGAGATGCTAAGACTTTACAACCAGGTGTTTTTACTCTAATGAGGATTCCTTATTTATTTGCATTCAGTGATTTTCGCCGAAAAATTGCTGTCATTACTAGGTAAAAGATGGTAGCTCCCTCACTCCCATCTCTGACCCCTCATCCAGAGCTTCAAAATCAAATTTCATTCTCTCGGCTCCTCATCTTGTTAATAATAATAAAGATTTTGCAGGCAGTCCAGAGCTGCTATGTTGAAGGACAGGCAGCTTGGATTCCCAGCACTGCCTCTAAGAGCTGTTCGTGCCAAACAATAATTCATCGTGCCTACATAACACCTCTCATCCAAAATACTTTTAAAGCACCAGTCAATCATGAAGGTTTTCTCTAGCCTTGGTTTGTAGCCAGTCTGCTGGGTATTTTGCAACTGAGAAAACCCAACATGAGAGAAACTTAAGGGGAGTACTATGGAAAAGACAAGGCAGCGTGCTGGGGGCATTGTGGCAAAGCTATTGAAATGACACTTAAGAAAGTGCGAAGTGGTGTGTTTGCAACTGGAGTCAGCCTGAGGTGACTTAGAGGGTTTTTAAAGACTGAAATCCTTCCTTTCCATGAATTCCATTTTTCCCTGGCTGAAAACAGGGAACGGAGAACAGAAGGTTGACAGGAAAGATAACTATCTTCCTCTTGATTCTTTGCAACAACAGATCAAGAGAAAGGGCTTTTCAGGTTATTATAGATTCACAGATTTAACAGAGTTGGGAGGGACCTTGCAGGACATCTAATCCAACCCCCTGCCCAAGCAGGGGAGCCTACCTCCAGTGGTGGGATTCAGCCATTTCGCACCACTTCGGGAGAACCGGTTGTTAACTTTGTGAGCAGTTTGGCAAACTGGTTGTTGGAAGAAATCATTAGGGCAGAGAACCGGTTGTTAAATTACTTGAATCCCACCACTGCCTACATCTGCCTCTACCTAGGATCAAACTCACAACCTCCTGATTGTGAGGCAAGAGCTCCATGGAATCATAAAGGAGAGTAAAACATTGAGCAGTGGTGAATTATCAGCCAAGAAGTTCCCAGTTCAAATCTTTAGTCATTCATCAAATAGTACCAATAGAAGACAATATTTAAAGTTCAGGGTTGAACTGTAGGGTCCTTGGTGCTCTCTGAGCTTGGTAGTTTTCTTGCAATCATTTCATGACCCAACTAGGCAACATCATCAGTGCTAGAAGGGAGTGGGGCTTGCTCTCTGTTTATGTCCTGGTAGCTTGCCCTGTCGGTATTGACTTCTTCGTAGTTCCTTGATTTAAGTTATCATTTACTGCTTGATTGTTGGTCTGGTGTTAATTCCTGATTACCTGACTGTTGATTGCTGGGTTTAATCCAGTGGTGGGATTCTATCGGTTTGGACTGGTTCGGGCGAACTCTGACTATCAGCTGTGAATTAACTGGTTCACTCCGGCTTTGAAGTGGGCCCACCCAGTGGTGAAATCCAAATTATTTTACTACCGGTTCTTTGGGTGTGGCTTGGTGGATGTGGCAGGGGAAGGATACTGCAAAATCTCCATTCCCATCCCACTCCAGGGAAAGGATACTGCAAAATCTCCATTCCCAACCTACTCTGGGGCCAGCCACAGCTGGTATATGTCGGTTCTCTGAACTACTCAAAATTTCTGCTGCTGGTTCTCCAGAACCTGTCAGAACCTGCTGGATTTCACCCCTGGTACCACCTGCCCGCCTCTTCATTATACTCACCTATATATCCGTTTCGGAAGCCCAGCTGATCGGCGGGGCAGAGTGGATTGCCGTGTCTCAGCTGTTTTCCTCGCCGGCAGCAATGCGGAAGATGAGTTTTCTGCAAAATAAACACCCAAGCTCAGCGAACCAGTTGTTAAACCAGTAGGATCCCACCCCTGGTTTAATCTTTTTGTTCTCTTTTTATCTTTTTGGTTATCTCTTCTGAGTGATTGAGAGAGCAAACCCCAATCCCTGATATCACTGATGATGCTACCTAGCTGGGTGATGAAACGTATGCAAGAAAACCACCAAGCTTGGAGAACAACAAGGACCTCACCAAGTAGTTCTGGGAAGGTTACTGGCATTTTCCTTACATGGCCCTTTTAATTATGAAATGGTTGCATTTGAATGAACCGTTAAAATGTCAAGGAAGACAGGATAGAATAGAGCCAATGGGAAACTCACAGTTTATGGCCTGATTTCCAAGCATCATCTTCTAGATGTGGCCATCCAAGAAGAATCTGAAGCCCCAGACTAAATCTAATGAGAAGAGTATCATGGCTGAGGGTAGTGAAAGTTACTTTCAATTATTTCCTCTCCCACAATATACAGAGAAAGCGGGGAGAAAAATACAGCTTCTTCTCTTGCGTTCAGTTTGGCCTAATTTTAGGTGAAATCCATCAACTCAGAGGCGCAGGCAGGAAGCAATCCTTGTTAGCTATGAATGGGAAGCATTTTGAAGAAGAGGATTTGGAAATCCTGCCTTGGACTGGATTTAATTATATTATCTCTTTCCTAGTTTTTAAACAGTGGGGATTCCGAGTAGCTGCGGGGAACGCGCGCGAGATATTTGTTTTCAAGTTCTGCAGCGCTTCCCCCAAAATATTGTCAAATCCTCGACCTTTTCTTTAGTTTCGAAAACACACTGAAAGCACAACGAGGAGCCGAGCGAGGCGATGAGTTCAGTACTCATTCATGAACATGTCTGTAGCCATTTTGGAGGCTATAGAAAGAAATCCAGCAAACGGGAAGAGCAATTATATTATTTGATGCATGAGATCCAGAGGTTATTCTGTACGGTTTTATTAACTGAAAACAGCAATAAAGCTATATGAAATTGCAAAATATTTGTACATCTTTTGCCATCGAAGTATCATTCTACAGGGATCTCTCTTCCTCTCAGTGCAGGCATGGACTGCAGTGGTGGGCTGCTGTCAGTTCAGACTGGTTCTGGCGAACCGGTAGTTCTGACCAGCGGCTGGGCCCACCCACCTACCCTAGCGCTATCACATCCTATATAATCACTGTTTTTTTGATGCCACACACATGCACAGAAGGCACATGAGTGCTCACATTTTCGGTTCTGGGCAAACCAGTTGTTACAGTATATGACACCCCCTCTGCACGTACACACACAGAGAGACACACACACAACTATAATGAAATAGATCAGCTAATAACAAACATTCATTGGTTTTTAAGAAAGGCTTAAGACACTTAAACTGTCACCTGGATGGATAACACCAAAGTATAAAATTGTCTTCTTGGCCTAGCCCTTTTTATCTCACTTATCTCCCTGTCAAGTTCTTTCAGCAGTTGTATTTAGATTTTGCTTTTTTGCAGCTACCTAGAAACATAGTTCCATGCTTTGTTTCTGCCTGGTGTCTCCTTAGAGAACATCACATTATCACAACTCTGCCTGGAAACTGTTATTTTCTACACGGAAGGGCATCTTGTCAAGATTATGGAGCATCACGCTCTTTCAAGGAGTCGATTGTGAGCAGCATAGGGTACACTAAACATTTGAGTCATGGTGGCGCAGTGGTTAGAGCGCAGTACTGCAGGCTACTTCTGCTGATTGCCAGCTGCCTGCAATTTGGCAGTTCAAATCTCACCACAGGCTCAAGGTTGACTCAGCCTTCCATCCTTCCATCCTAAAATCCATCCTGGTCAAACTGGATTCCTTTTGAAGTACAGTTTGTTCACCCTTACAATGCCTAGCCATGAAGAAATAGCACTTAGCAATTGCACTTCGATTTATATACTGCTTTACAGTGCTTTACAGCCCTCTCTAAGTGGTTTACAGAGTCAGCATAATTCCCCCCAACAGTTTGGGTCCTCGTGTTACTCACCTCGGAAGGATGGAAAGTTGAGTCAACCTTGAGCCAGTCTGGATCGAACTGCTGGCAGTTGGCAGAATTAGCCTGCAATATTGCATTCTAACCACTGGGAAGGGAGGAAGGAAGCAATTGTACTTAGACTTATATAGCATTTTACAGTGCTTTAAAGGCCACTCTAAGCGGTTTATAGAGTCAAGCCTATTGCCCCCAACTATCTGGGTCCTCATTTTATAGAATTTGGCAGAATTAGCCTGCAATGCTGCATTCTAACCACAAGGAAGGAAGGAAGGAAGGAAGGAAGGAAGGAAGGAAGGAAGGAAGGAAGGAAGGAAAATAGCAATAGCACTTAGATTTATATACCACTTCACAGTGCTTTCCAGCCCTCTCTAAGTGGTTTACAGAGTCAAGCTAGTGTGTCCAACAATCTGGGTCCTCATTTTACTGACCTCGGAAGGATGGAAGGCTACGTCAACCACGATCCGGTCAGAATCGAACTCTTGACAGTGAGCAGTGAGTTAGCTTGCAATATTGCATTCTAACCATTGCACCACCCCAAGCTCAATCTTGGTATTGATTTTATTATTTATTTCTAATATGTATATGTTACCTCAAAGTAAACTCTGGGCGGCTTACAAAATGATAAGCTGTGGAAGCTTGTGGTTCTGTAAGTCTGGGCTTCTCTGATATATGTTGCATTAGTTATTGGGTAGTGGTTAAAACCAGAAGACTGTGAAGACTAGGGCACAAAGGCAGCTGGGTGGCCTTGGGCCAGTTGCTTATCCTTAGGAAGGAGTGGTAAACCACTTCTGAAAAACCTGGCCAAGAAAACCTCAGGGACTTGTCCAGGCAGTATCCAAGAATTGGACACAATTGAATCAATGATTGGGATGTGGTGGCTCATTGGCTAAGACACTGAGCTTGTCGATTGAAAGTTCAGCGGTTCGAATCCCTAGTGCCGTGTAATGGGGTGAGCTCCCATTCCTTGTCTCAGCTTCTGCCAACCTAGCAGTTCGAAAGCATGTGAAAAATGCAAGTAGAAAAATAGGGACCATCTTTGGTGGGAAGGTAACAGCGTTCCGTGTGCCTTTGGCATTGAGTCATGCCGGCCACATGACCGCGGAGACGTCTTCGGACAGCGCTGGCTCTTCGGCTAAGAGATGAGCACCACCCTCTAGAGTCGGGAACGACTAGCACATATGTGCGAGGGGAAACTTTATCTTTACCTAGTGGTTAAGACACCAAGCTGGAATAGAATAGAATAACAGTGTTGGAAGGGACCTTGGAGGTCTTCTAGTCCAACCTCCTGCATAGGCAGGAAACCCTACACCACTTCAGACAAATGGTTATCCAACTTCTTCTTAAAAATTTCCAGGAAACCAGAAGACTCTGAATTATGGTCTCTCGTCGGGCACAAAGGCAGCTGGGGTGACTTTGAGACAGTTGCTCATCCTTAGGAAGGAGTGGTAAACCACTTCTGAAAAACCTGGCTAAGGAAAAAACAGGGACTTGTCCAGACAGTATCCAAGAATTGGACACGATTGAATGGAGAGCAGCAAAGATATTGGCCTCACATTTCCTTTCTCAGTTCTTTCAGGGAACAGGTTGTGCTGGTTCACTAAGTATGCGTGATATGGGGTGTCAATGCCTAAAGCAGTGATGAAATCTAAAATTTGTTACTACCGGGTTCTGTGGGCATGGCTTGGTGGGGGTGTAATGTGACTGGGTGGGCGTGGCCATTTTTTTTTTTTTTTACTTTTAAAACCATTTTTTCCACAACCTCTTCAGTGAAGAGGTTGAAACAAAGTGCTTTCAAAAGGCTCTGACGATCCCAGCTGAGTGGCCTGATCGGCAGAGGCTTTTTTTTCTTTTAAATGCCTCTGACGATCAGGCAACTCATCTGGGATCATCAGAGGCTTTTAAAAGCAATTTTTCTACTTTTAAAAGCCTTTGAGGATCCCAGCTGAGCCGCGCGATCATCAGAGGCTTTTTTTTTTACTTTTAAAACCATTTTTTCTACAACCTCTTCAGTGAAGAGGTTGTAAAAAAATGCTTTCAAAAGGCTCTGACCATCCCAGATGAGTTGCCTGATCAGCAGAGGCTTTTTTTTTCTTTTAAAAGCCTCTGATGATCAGGCAACTCAGCAAGGATTTTTGCCACCGGTTCTCCAAACCACTGTCTTCCATCGCTACCGGATCAGGCGATCCGGTCCGAACTGGGAGCATTTCACCCCTGGCTTAAAGATATCAGTAACATGAAGGGGAAAAAATAATAAAAGGCATCCTAGTAATTAGTCCTGCATTTCTGGAAACTTCGTAGCTTTGTTCCTAAGCTACTTAGCTCCTCTTCTTCCTTTCATTTCGGCTTTGATAAGCTCTAAGTTTCATCCATCACATTGTTTGAACCCTCTTTGAATGACCAGTCCAGATTTTCTTTCTCTCTCTTTCATAATTCTTTACTTCCATTATAATTGCAGCCACTTCGGGGGAGGTCAACCCCCCCTCTAGAAGAGAAAACTGAGCTGGGTCACCCAGTTGCCTTGGCAACTCAGGAATACTTTTTAATGTTTTCCCATGCTAGGTTTCAAGCAATGACATGTCCCAAGTGCCGTGTTCTGCAAAACAAAATGACAAAGTGATGATTTTTACCGACAAACCCTGATGAAAATAGAGGAGAGCAAATAAGGTGGCTAAATAGGCTGAACCCCACACACGCCACGTTCCCATTAGTTGTAGTTTCCTTAGCATCAGAACACTCTTGCCTCAGATTCGGTTTGCTGGGATTTCCAAGCAGCTCAGTGAGTGGCTCAGTGGCTAAGACGCTGAGCTTGTCGATCGAAAGGTCGGCAGTTCGGCGGTTCGAATCCCTAGTGCCGCATAATGGGGTGAGCTCCCGTTACTTGTCCCAGCTTCTGCCAACCTAGCAGTTCGAAAGCAGGTAAAAAATTCAAGTAGAAAAACAGGGACCACCTTTGGTGGGAAGGTAACAGCATTCTGTGCACCTTTGGTGTTGAGTCCTGCCGGCCACATGACCACGGAGACGTCTTCGGACAGCGCTGGCTTTGAAACGGAGATGAGCACCGCCCCCTAGAGTCGGGAACAAGTAGCACACATGTGCAGGGGAACTTTTACCTTTACTTCCACCTGTTTCAATTTCTTCTCCAAAGTTTGCTCTTTTTTAAAAAAATCATTACTACACGCCAATGGACAATTCATCAAAAGGACTTTGTTTCTTGAAATGAATTTAGAAGCCAGAAAGTTCTGCTTCAACCTAAATGAAACAGATATGAAATGACGCAAGAGAATTCTGCAGAGGCCATTTACTTTGACACTGATGGGCACTGATCATATCAGTATTGCTTTTTTTACTTTGTTTTACTGGGAAACCCTTTCCTCTCAGATAATGCTTTTCCTCTCCCACGAACTCCTGGATAAGGACTGGAAATGTGGTTTAACATAGACGTGGGATTCACTTACCACATTCCCTACCACATTCTGTGCATGCACAGTAGTTGTGCATTACAAGGTGTTAGTTATCACCTTTAAAGTGCTCCATGGCTTAGGACCTGGGTACCTACGAGACCGTCTTTTGCCACCAATAGCCTCCCACCGACCAGTTCGTTCTCACAGGGAGGGACTACTCAGGGTACCGTCAGTCAAATTATGCCGACTGGTGACTCCCAGGGGGAGGGCCTTCTCTGTGAGGGCTCCAACCCTTTGGAATGAACTGCCCCCTGAGATACGAAATATCTCTGATCTCCGTGCTTTCCGCCGTGCCCTCAAAACCCTGATGTTTCAACAGGCGGGGCTAAACATATGAACGTGTGAATGATTTTTTTTTAAAATGTTATCTAATTCTGGGTTTTATTTAATTGACCAAACTAAGTAATAATTTTAATTAGCAATTTTATGATGTTTGTGTGTCTATATTTTTCTTGACTGTACACTGCCTTGAGTCCTACGGGAGAAAGGCGGTATAGAAATATAATAAATAAATAAATAAATAAATTACATCCGGGAGGGTAGGCAGAGCTCCCACAGTTGCCGCTACCGGTTCACACAATCTGGAGAGAACCGGCTGAATCCCATCACTGATCTAACCTTAGGAATTGACAAAAAGTTGATTCAATGGAATAAACACTTGGAATATTGTATCCAGTTCTGGTCACCACAATATAAAAAAAGATATTAAGACTCTGGAAAGAGTGCAGAGAAGAGCAACAGGTTTGATTAGGGGATTGCAGACTAAAACATACGAAGAACGGTTGTAGGAATTTGATATGTCTAGTTTAATGAAAAGAAGGACTAGGAGACTTACGATAGCAGCCTTCCAGTATCTGAGGGGCTCCTACAAATATGAGGGAGTCAAACTATTTTCCAAACCATCAAAAGGCCAGACAACAAACAATTGGTAGAAACTAACCAAGGAGGGAAGCAATCCAGAAATAATAGAATAGAGTAGAGTAGAGTAGAGTAGAGTAGAGTAGAGTAGAGTAGAGTAGAGTAGAATAGAATAGAATAGAATAGAATAGAATAGAATAGAATAGAATAGAATAGAATAGAATAGAATAGACATTGGAATGAAGAATAGAATAAGAATAGAATAGAATAAGAATAGAATAGAATAGAATAGAATAGAATAGAATAGAATAGAATAGAATAGAATTTTTTATTGGCCAAGTGTGATTGGACACACAAGGAATTTGTCTTGGTGCATACGCTCTCAGTGTACATAAAAGAAAAATAGAAATTCCCTGACGGTGAAAACAACCAACCAAAGGAGTAGCTTATCTTCAGAAATTGTGGGTGCTCCATCACTGGAGGCTTTCAAAAAGGGAGTGGACAATCAATTGTCTGAAATGGCATACGGTCTTCTGCATGAGCAGTAATACTCCCCTCCAACTCTATTATTGGAGCTATAATTGCACTCAACAATGAACTAAAGGGCCACCATCAGTGAGCTGTTGGACAGAATTACTTGGTCTGTTGTGTGGATGTTTGGGTGGTTTAGGGGTGGAGAATTGGGGTGGATGGGAGTGTGTTTGGGGATTGTTATGTGTGTTGGACCTGATCTATGGGTGTTAAGTGAATTTCGTTGTATGGGTATACTGTGTATACATGTACAATGGCAATAAAGTTATTTATTTATTTATTTTATTATTATTCTAGGTTCAGTGTTATTCTGTAATATTTTAAAGGTAAAGGTTCCCCCCCACATATGTGTTAGTTATTCCTGACTCTAGGGGGCGGTACTCATTTCCATTTCAAAACCGAAGAGCCGAAGAAGTCTCCATGGTCATGTGGCTGGCATGACTCAAAACCAAAGGTGCACAGAATGCGGTTCCCTTCCCACCAAAGGTGGTCCCTATTTTTCTACTTGCATTTTTTACCTGCTTTCGAACTGCTAGGTTAGCAGAAGCTGGGACGAGTAATGGGAGCTCACCCCGTTATGCGGCACTAGGGATTCGAACCGCTGAACTGTTGACCTTCTGATCGACAAGTTCAGGATATTAGCCACTGAGCCACCACATCCCCTATTTTAGGACTTACATCATTCTCTCGTGGATGCCAATTCTCCAACTTGCTTTTGGGGAGGAAGAATATAGCTTTGGGATGTCAGTCAAACATCCTAACTCCCAGCAAATAAAATGCTTGAAAAGAAGCTGAAGTTCACATTGTTAGAACTGGCTGGGGGGAAAAAAGCCAAAACTTCATTAGAAGTCCTTGATTACTACGGAGTGTGAAATTGCATCTTGTCTTGTACACAAATGTGGAGAAGGGAGGTCAGGAATTAAACATTCAAACAAGGCCAAGAGGATTAATTCCTCCCCAGCAATAACTCTTCACACTGAAGGGTTTCCTCCCTCCCCATCCTATCCCCCCCACTTTCCTGGATGTTAAAAAAAATTGCTAAAGTTTCCAATAGTATCATCTACCTATATTTGAAGAGTATAAGCTCCCCACTCTCTGCCTACACAGACCCTCATTTCCTCTCACTGTGTCTGTGCCAAATGAGCTTTCCTTGCTTCAGATATTTCTTAATCATGGTTTCTTAAAGGATTATGACAAAGCTGTTGGGGATTATTTCTTTTCCATTTTTTTTTTGTCAAAGTTTAGTGTAAGCCTATGCCTGGGATTTTGCTAAAACTTGGAGTTTGGAAAACTGATACAAGGCATGTGCAAAGGCATTCCAAGCTCATTTTATTCAATAGGTCACACCTATATCATATTAATCATCTTGCACATTTTTTTTTCAACGTGCCCCCCCCAACAATATCCTACACCGAGATAAATGCCACCGAGACTGCAAAAAGTCTTTCCCTTAAATCAGGTGTGACAAACTCAAGGCCAGTGGGCCCAATCTGGCCTGTGGGGTGGTTAAATCTGGCCCATGGGTCCACCCTGTGAAACAGCAAAGGAAACAGCTCCATTTTCAATGGCAGAGGGTTATAGGAAGCCATCACCAGAGTGGGGTGCTGGGGGTTCGGCAAAACCTCTAGCTAAGATTCTGTGCAGTTTGGAGAACCCCCAAATCCCATTCCTGGCTGGCCCGCCCCACCCCTCCCAGAAGTCCCCACGCGGCCTGTTTTGGATGCAGGTAAGTGCAGGGTGCACGCGGAGACTTAGGGAGGGTGAAAAACAGGCCTACTGGAAGTTTGGGAAGGCCAGAAAGGGGCTGTCAGCACTTCAACCTGCATTTACTCTAGTGCTGACATAAGAAGGAGAAGAGGGGGCAGCTGGCAAGAGGACGCTTGACTTCTCATCTACTTATTTTCCCTGAAGATAATGTCCCCTAGGAGAGGAGATGGGAGGGGGAGATTCCTGGGAGCTGAAGTACTAGATATGGGGAGAGTGATTTGGAAGAGGGACAATGAGATGCTGAGAATTGGGGAACGGAAAGGGAAGGTTTGGGGTCAGGAAGTCAGTGTTGGCTATGCCACAATCGGGGACAGGTCGTCATGCTTAATAAAATGAAAGATTTCTTCAAAGATTACTTGTTTGGAAATGCAATTTATTTTAATTAAGATGACATTGAAACCTGACACGGGCCCATTTCCAGCCTCCAGAGGGCCTCCGGAGCCTGGGGAGGACATTTTTGCCCTGCCGGAGGCTTGAGGAAAGCCTCCAGAGCCTGGGAAGAGCCAAAATGCCCCCCTGCTGTGGTGCAGGAGGCCGACTAGGCCACACTCATCATGGCCACGCCCATGCAGCAACCAGACAGAAAACCCCTTGCTAAAATTTTTGAAGCCCACCCATGGCCGTCGCAGCCAGAAACGGAGGTCGGGAGCCCATTTTGGCTGGCAGAGCGCTTGGGCCAGCACAGGCGCCCCCGACACGAATGATGTCAAGCTGGTTACGCCCACCCTGCCCAAGCCTGCCCAGCTCCCCAAGGTCAAACACAACCCTGATGCGACTCTCAATTAAATTGAGTTTGACAACCCTGCCTTAAATTGATGAAAAAAGTAAAATTATCCCCCTGCTCTCTGCATGACCAATTTGTTATGAATTGCCGTCTCTTCTTTCCTCCGCATCTCCATGGTCACGTGACTTTTGATCATGTGACCATGGAAAAGCTACAAGGGTCGTACGTGTGAAAACGGTCATAAGTCACTTTTTCAGGGCCATTGTAATGTCAGGGTTTCCAAGTAACACCCCCAATGAAAGAAGACTCCGAGGCTTTCCTCAAAGCTCCATTTTATTAGCAATGCCATATTGGCACACCCGAATCTGAAAGTTTCCAGGTTTTCCCCACCCAAAAGAAAGTTCAAGCCCTTGCCCAGCACCCACATGTCCATCACCTGGTCCAATCAGGCACCATCCAAAACTGGAGATGCCTCCCAGTCACCTGATCACAGCTGCAGGGCGAGGTGGCCTTGACTCTCTGAGAAAAGAATGTTATTTTGACTATACATCACCCATTCTCTATGCAATCCCCCCTCCCATTTTCCCACAGTAGAAAATGTGGCAGTCCTGAAGGCCTAAATGTAAAAGATGGCTTCCAGGCCTGACATGTAACTTTGAATGATCACTAAATGAATTTTTGTAAGTTGAGGACTTTTGTAAGTTGTAGCTTTCCTACCCTCCTACTGAGAAAAAAAATGAGGAAATCTACAAGTAAGTGAACTTCTATGAAATATATAAGGGTGGGGAAAAAACCCCACCCAGATTGGCCTTTGTAGGTATATATTTTATTCACACTGACCTTTTCCGATGTATATTTAACACTTGGCTTTCTCTTAGCGCGTTCTCAAACCTGGAACTGCTTGAAAAGCCCAATTGCATCTTTTTTCTTTTTAAGATGCTTCACGCTGATGTTTTAAAAATTCTGTGAACTTTTTGCTTTAATTTGTTTCCTCTTTTTGTTACGGTAAAATGGCATTTGCTTATTGTAGAACGTCTTGCAAAGTCTGGAGGTAAGGGACATAAACATCCTCCACTTCTTCTCGGTGGGTGGTTTTCTTTTGGCAGGTAAAAATTCACATTTGGGCTCCCTTTATTCCTGCGTACAATTGTTTTCTTTTGTTCTGCCTACTTTCTCCCAATTTGAAAGGTGAGCATACGGAAGCCTTTTCATTCACAGTTCAACGGCTTAAGGGTTGAACTCGCACCGCAGATTGGCAGAGCTGTCTCTTGTATCTGTTTCCAACAGAGCTGACTCCCCAGAATCTGGAAAGCTTCAGGACTTTTGAAATGATTTCTGGAGATATTGCTTATGGTGTAGACAATGACTTGACACTTATGGCCTAATCTGCATGCCTCTCCCCCCCCTCCACTTTGACTGCTTTTGCTCTGAATCCTGGCTCATGATTTACTATTCGTCTTGGGCTGGAAACTTCTGATAAAGAGAAAGCTTCTATTGCGTAACTGAAAGACACTGGAAAATTATCTTTAAAATTGTGTATGTGTATGGATGTCTTGCATCCAGTACTGCATCCAGTTTTGGTCACCACACTATAAAAAAGATGTTGAGACTCTAGAAAAAGTGCAGAGGAGAACAACCAGAATGATTAGGGGACTGAAGACTAAAACATACGATGAACGGTTGAAGGAACTGGGCCTGGCTAGTCTAGGGAAGAGAAGGACCAGGGGAGACATGATAGCAGTCTTCCAATATTTGAGGGGCTGCCACAGAGAGGAGGGGGTCAAGCTATTTTCCAAAGCACCTGAAGGCCAGACAAGGAATAATGGATGGAAACTGATCACGGAGAGATTCAACCTGGAAATAAGGAGAATTTTTCTGACAGTGAGAGCAATCCACCCATGGAACAGAAGTTGCCTTCAGAAGTTGTGGGAGCTTCATCACTGGAGGCTTTCAAGAAGAGACTGGACTGCCATTTGGTGTAGGGTTTTCTGTTTGAGCTAGATGACCTATAAGGTCCCTTTCAACTCTGTTAATCTGTGTAATTTAATTGAATTAAACAATGAATCATGTCTTGCAACTTAGTGCTAAGCTGTGTTCCTCATACATCAACCCTGCTGAGTTTACTGGAATTCATTTACTACAACTGATGAGCATTGTGAAAGTCTGTAGAGATTCTCAGTCATCCAGGTCGTGGTTGTCCCAAAGGTGTTTTTTTCAGGACTTTCTTGTTTTTTTCTTTGAAGACATTTCACTTCTCATCCAAGAAGCTTCTTCAGCTCTGGCTGGATGGTGGAGAATGGAAGGATTTATATTCCTTGCAGACAGCTGGTCATTGGCATCCTTTTTGAAGGTCCTCGAAGCACTTGGAGGTTTCTCTGTATCCTCAGGGTCATCTGAGTAGTGCTAATGGTTTCTGTAGTCTGCAATTTTTTCTGGAAATCCGTTCATACTCCCATACCATTCGAAGGATGTTCATCCCAAATTGCATAGCTAAAAGTCTGTAGAGATTCTCAGTTATCCAGGTCACGGCTGTCCCAAAGGTGCTTTTTCAGGAGGCAACGGGACTTGGAAAAGGATGCAAATGACCAGCTGTCTGCAACGAATATAAATCCTTCTATTCCCCACCATCCAGTCAGAGCTGAAGAAGCTTCTTCGATGAGAAGCGAAACATCTTCAAAGAAAAAAAACCAAGAAAGTTCAGTTGCCTCCTGAAAAAACACCTTTGGGACGATGAGTATTGTGGTTTTATAGAACTATCACAAACTTATTTATTTTATTTTTATTTATTTATTGGTTCGATTTATATGCCTCCCTTTTCCGGAGACTCAGGGTGGCTTACAATGCATTAAGCAATAACCTTCATACTTTTGTATATACCTGCTTAGTAGGGCTTTCGGGGGCCCCTAAGCGATGTTCTTTTTTATACAAAGTCAGCTTATTACCCCCACAAATCGGGTCCTCATTTTACCTACCTCGGAAGGATGGAAGGCTGAGTCAAGCTTGAGCCTGGTGAGATTTGAACTTGCAGTAATTGCAAGCAGCTGGTGTTACTTAACAGCGCTTTAGTCTGCTGCGCCACCAGTGGCTCAAACTTAATGGGTGAGGCAGTAGCATTTGAGATTTGAAATCAGCAAAAGGCATTTTGAACTGGAGGTTTGAGAGCTGAAGATAACAGAATAGCAGAGTTGTAAGAGACCTTTGAGGTCTTCTAGTCCAACCCCTTGCACAAGCAAGAAACCCTGTACCATTTCAGAGAAATGATGGCCCTTCTTAAAAACCTCCAGTTTTGCAGCACTCACAACTTCGGGAGGCAAGTCATTCCACAAATTAATTGTTCTAATTGTCAGGAAATTTCTCCTTAGTTTCTAGGCCAGTTCTTTCTTTGATTAGTTCCCATCCATTAAATGGATCCTTAAATGTGAAATGTGTTTTCTTGTAAATTTGAACTGAATCCATCCAAGAATCGAGAATCCATAAAAATGTCTGCAGCAATAAAATTCCTATTTTATAACAAAGGAGACCCTCAACCCAACACAGCAATGGATAGTTGTGCTAAAGCTTCTTCTAAATATTTTAAGTCTAAGAACAGACAATGAAGTAAAGTTGAACATTACCATGCTTTGCAGCTTAGACTCAGGAATTTCCTTCTTGGAAATGTATTCTTGAGAACCATAGCCTCCAACCTTTTAGAGCCTTAATTGAAATTGCCTCCAATTGAAAGCACCTGATTATTATGACATCATGTAATCAAGAGTGAGTTCATCTCACCTGGCTGCCAGGACTATTCCTCCATCTGCCTCCATTTTCTTTTTTTTTGTTCTCTCCAACCCACTCAACAGACCTCAGCATGGCATTTCCCAAAGGTGAATCTTAATATTCACATCCCTGGATGACATAAATAGAAGACCTCAACAAGGGGGGAAAAATGGCACCGGCAAGGTAACAGAATTCTCTTCGTTGCACAAAGAGCCATTCTTAAGGCCTCAAAGCTTCTCTTTTATCTTCTAATGCTCAGTTGCCCCAGTGAGAAGAATCTTCTGCATTTGGGTGGACACCTCTCTTCAAGCAAAGTGAGGGGAAGAGCAACAAAGATGATTAAAAGCCTGCAGACCAGGGGTGAAATCCAGCAGGTTCTGACAGGTTCTGGAGAACCGGTAGCAGAAATTTGGAGTAGTTCGGAGAACTGGCAAATACCACCTCTGGCTGGCCCCAGGAATGGGGATTTTGCAGTATCCTTCCGCTAGAGTGGGGAGGGAATGGAGTTTTTGCAGTATCCTTCTCCTGCCATGCCCACCAAGCCACAGAACCGGTAGTAAAAAAAAATTGAATTTCACCTCTGCTACAGACTAAAATATATGAAGAACGGTTGCAGGAATTGAGTATGTGTAGTTTAATGAAAAGAAGGACCAGGAGTGACATGATAGCAGTGTTTTAGTATCTTGAGGGGCTGCCCCAAAGAAGAGGGAGTCAAGCTATTCTCCAAAGCACCTGAGGGCAGGAGAAGAAGCAATGGATGGAAATTAATCAAGGAGAGAAGCAACTTGGAATGAAGGAGAAATTTCCTCACAGTGAGGACAATTAACCAGTGGGACAGCTAGCTTGCCTTCAGAAGTTGTGGGGACTTTATGACTGGAGGTTTTTAAGAAGAGATTGGACAGTGACTTGTCTGAAATGGTATCCTGCTTGAACAGGGGGCTCGACTAGAAGACCTCCAAGGTCCTTTCCAGCTCTATGCTGATTCTTTGATAATAATACGCCAGAGAAGGCAGGAAAAAAAAAACATGTTTGTTGTTGCAGCCCCTCACAACTTGAGGTGAGCCATGCTGAAAGGAGGCGAGTGGGCACTTCAGCAAATGATGTGGAGATGCTGGGTGATGAAACTGGTTAACACTTCTAAAAACAAAGCAGTTCATTTCATCACTCACAGATGTTATAAAGCAACAACAACAACAACAACAACAACAACAACAACAAAACGATGAGGGGATTTGAGGCTATACACCATAAAAGGAATGAGGACTCCTGCCCTGGACAAAGAGGGTTGGACTAGAAGACCTCTAAGGGTACCTTCCAGCACTAGGATTCTATGATTCTGTAAGTACAGCGGCCATTTTGTTTCCTAATCAACTTTTGAGGGCAGGCTTCATTTGAAGGAGGGATTATTGAGAATTCTGTTCCATTCTATAAACTGTGTCAGAGTGAAACCCTGCTTGAAAGAAATTGCCTGGCCCTAGTAAACATTAATAATAAAATTTAATATTAATAAAATGAAAAAAAAAATTAATGATGAAACAAGAAAGTTCATTTGGGGGGAGCTCAGCTCGCCGGTTCTATGAAACTCTCTTTCTTCCTTCTTAGCAGATATTTTTCAAGGAGCCTGGAGCTAAAATATTTAGGAAGTCTTAATAATGGCCTCTGAAGTTAAGGGAATAAAAATGTATAGCATGCATTTGTAGGCGAGGTCTCTGTACGTTTCTCCTTTGGAAGGAAAAGGGGCTCTTTCCCTTGTGTTTTGTTTTAGACTTCTCTCTCTCTCTATATATATATATATATAAAATCACATGAGTATTTAATGGACTATCTTAAAGATTGAAAGAGTCTTTAAACTGTCAAAAGAACCATTCTTATCCCAGGCTGAGCCAAGGTTCCATTTCCTTTTTATGAAGCTCGGTCCAAGATGGATGGCATTTTTTACAGCATTCGCAATGGTTCTCTTTGCCAAAATGGGGCTACTAAATAGTTTATAAAAGAATAGGATCACTCTCCTACCTGTGTCTGCGTAACCTGCAAGTGATGGGTCTTGTGATTTTTGCTGGTTTGTAGACTCAAAAAGAGCATGGGTTATTATTATTTTTTTTTAAAAAAAAATAGTCTTTATTCAACCGTTTTTAATTTTAAAAGCACATTTCCATTTTTACAGCTTTAAAACTATCGGTAACAATTCGAATTTCATCATTCCAATTTGTGGCCTATTGTTTTATATATTATGTACATCTTTAAATATATAATATCTTTTACTATATTCTATTTTTGTTCTTCATTAACATCGATTTTATATATTTCTCATATTTGTAGTATACACCGTATTTTTCAGAGTATAAGACGCAGCTACATTTTTTGGTGAGGAAAACAAGAAAAATAAATTTGCCTCTGCCTCCCAGCAATTTTGCCTCATTGCAGCAAACAGCAAACAGCCTGCTTTACTTTCGTTTTCATTTTCAGCATAGCTTGATTAGCACAAGAAAAAAAAGATCTCCTCCAGCAAATTTACCTCCTTGCAGCAAGCAGAAGTGGCCCCCGCAAAACAGCTGAGAGCAAAACAGCTGAGAGTCGGGAGGCCGATCCAATCAACTTGTGCTAATTAGGCTGTGCTGAAGCTGAAATGAGCTGTTTTTTTCTTGCTGTTTGCTGCAAGGAGGTAACTGCTAGGAGGCAGAGGCCAAAGGGTGGGGGCCAGTGGGTGGGCAGGACTACATTCGGTGTGTAAGACGCACCTAAATTTTCACCCCCTTTTAGGGGGGAAAAAGATGCGTCTTATACACCGAAAAATATGGTATATATACATATATATATATATATATATATATATATATATATATATATATATACACACACACACACACACACACACACACACACACACACACAAACACACACACACATATATATGTATTTACATATTCCTTTTATCCTTGAACAAGTTTTATCATATTTATAAATATATATAATTTTCAATTTAATGTATTTTCTATGTCATCTTTATGCATCAACTTTACATCTTGTTTCAAGCCATTGATACCACATATTCCAACTTTTCTAATACTCTAATTCCTCTCTATCTTTAAGCTCCATGGTTAATTTATCCATTTCTGCGCAATCGAGGACTTTTTTTTTTATTATCATTGCGTTTGATGGCATGTTTTCTCAAAGAGCATAGGTTAATTGAGATGAGGAGATGTTTTCTCAGACTGATTTTTCCTCCTCTTCCTCCTCCTCCTCAGAAATCCTACTTTATCAGAATGTCACTGAATAACATACTTGTGCTCTCTGTTTCACTGACAGAGCTTCACCCTACAGCTAGTCCTCAACTTATGACAGGGGTGTCAAACTCAAGGCCCGCGAGCCTCAGTCATCCCATGGGGTACTTAGATCAGGCCTGCAGGGCCACCCTGGAAATAGCAAAGGACTGGCCCGCAATGCTGCTGCCAGCAAAAATGGAACTCAAGAGGGCCATGGGTGACTCTCTTCAGCTCTGTTTTTGCTGGCAGAGATTGCAGGAAACCATTGTAGCCGAAAACAGAGCTCGGGGGGACTGTAGGTGGCCCTCCCGAGCTCCTTTTTTGCTGGAAGAAGGTTTCAGAAAGCCATTGCAGCCAAAAACGGAGCTCGGGAGCCCATTTTCACTGGCAGAGTAACATTGAGCTGGCCACATCCACCCTGGCCATACCCACCCCAGCCCCCCTCCTCCCCCAAGGTCAAACACAACCCTGAGGCGGTCCTCAATGAAATTGAGTTTGGCACCCCTGATTTATGACCACAGTTGGATTTGGATTCCCATTGCTAAGCGAAGGTGGCGGTTGGGTAACTCATGCTCTGTTTTATGACCATTTTTTTACCATGGTTGTTAAATGAATCACTGCAGTTTTAAGTGAATCACATGGGAACGGGTTTAAACAAATCAGGCTCTTCCCATTGACTTTGTTTGTCAGAAGCTTGGCTGGGAAGTCATAAATGGTAATCACATAAAAATCCCATGGACAGGCAATCATTGTATTGTAGATCCATGCTGATTGTCAAGTGCCTAAATTTTGATCACATGACCATGGGGATGTTGCAATGGTTGTAACCTAAGGACTGGTTACTGTATAAGTCATTTTTTCAGTCCTATTATGACGTTGAACAATCACTAAATGAATGGTCGTAAGTTGAGGACTATCTGTATGGTCCATAGCTAATGCTGCTTGAATGCATGAGCTGAGGACAAGTTGCATTATGAATAGAATAGAATAGAATAGAATAGAATAGAATAGAATAGAATAGAATAGAATAGAAATCTTTATTGGCCAAGTGTAATTGGACACACAAGGAATTTTCATGCGCTCTCGGTGTACATAAAAGAAAAGATACATTCGTCAATAATCATAAGGTACAACACTTAATGATAGTCATAGGAAAACAGTCAATATAAATCTTAAGGGTACCAGCAACAAGTTTACAGTCATGGGAGGAGACGGGTGATAGGAACGATGAGAAGATTAATAGTAATGCAGACTTAGTAACTAGTTTGACAGTGTTGAGGAATTATTTGTTTAGCAGAGTGATGGCGTTCGGGGAAAAACTGTCCTTGTGTCTAGTTGTTCTGGTGTGCAGTGCTCTATAGCGTCGTTTTGAGGGTAGGAGTTGAAACAATTTATGTTCAGGATGCGAGGGGTCTGTAAATATTTTCACAGCCCTCTTTTTGACTTGTGCAATATACAGGTCCTTAATGGAAGGCAGGTTGGTAGCCATTGTTTTTTTCTGCAATTCTAATTATCTTCTGAAGTCTGTGTCTGTCTTGTTGGGTTGCAGAACCAAACCAGATAGTTTTAGAGGTACAGATGACAGACTCAATAATTCCTCTGTAGAACTAGATCAGCAGCTCCTTGGGCAGTTTGAGCTTTCTGAGCAGTAGTTCCTCTTATATTACATAGCATGTTGGACAGCAAGGGATCTCCAGCATTTTCAATCTTGGGCAAAGTATTTTGTTGTCTTCCCATGTGATGTTTAGAGTCTTTATAGTCTTCCATGAAGGTTCTTCCCCGTGTATTTTGACGTCACTCTCTTGTTTGTTTAGCATTGGGGTGGGGGATGGACTTCTATCTCATTGCCATCTTGGGGATTTCATCATTCTTCATGCAGAGAGCATTCCAGTTGGAATTCTCTGCGTGCAACTGCGTTATGTAGTTTGTAGGATAAACTCTTTTTTGTTAATTATGTGGTCAAAAGAGCAAATCTTTAGGATTCGACGAAGGCATCGATGTTGGGAGATGTCAAATCAGGGGTGAAATCCAGCGGGTTCTGACAGGTTCTGGAGAACCGGTAGTGGAAAATTTGAGTAGTTCGGAGAACCGGCAAATACCACCTCTGGCTAGCCCCAGAGTGGGGTGGGAGTGGAGATTTTGCAATATCCTTTCCCTGGAGTGGGGAGGGAATGGGGATTTTTCAGTATCCTTCACCTGGAGTGGGGAGGGAAAGGAGATTTTGCAATATTCTTCCCCAGGACTGGGGAGGGAATGGGGATTTTGCAGTATCCTTCCCCTAGAGTGGGGAGGGAATGGGCATTTTGGAGTATCCTTCCCCTGGAATGGGGAGGTAATGGAGATTTTGCAGTATCCTTCCCCTGCCATGCCCACAAGCCACACCCACCAAGCCACGCCCACAGAACCGGTAATAAAAAAAAGATTGGATTTCACCACTGTGTCAAATCTTTTGTTATTACTTTCTGTCCAAGTTTCACGGGCAAAAAATGGCTGTCAGGATGATTATAGAGGCGAGCAAACAGAGTTTAAGTTTTAACCGAGGGCAGTTGAGCTGCCTCAAACAGATCTCAGCAACTTTAAGAATCAGGAAGATGAAATTGTCTCCTGCTTTCTGGGTACCACCAGCATCTCTTAACTGTTCAACTAATGATAACGTTTAACAAAGGACCCTAAACATGTATTTTGAGCCCATTCTAGAACTGCCCTCCATCGAATGTTGCTCAAAAGGCTGAGGATGTCAAAAGTTGCTGGCACTTTTTTTTCCAAGGAAACGAATCAACATCACCGAAGTGTTGATGGGCTTGTCTTTCGAACAGTTGGAAAAATAACAGTGTTTTTTTTTTTTTTAAGGCGCAAGGCTCTCTTTTTAAAATGTGCTGCCGTGCTGAGGTATGTGACATATCTCCTATTGCTGTTATTGCTACAAAAGGCTCCCTTTGTTTTGCAGCTTTCTTGCACATCAGAAGTCTGATTCCCACAGATAAGACCCAGAGTGCAAGAGGGAACGAATCTACCAGCATTTGAATTGCATGAACCGGGTTGATCAAAATGCATTTGTGCTGGGAGGACAGGCAAACATTAGGGGCAGTCGTAAAATTTGTTGTAATTGAGGGTTGGCCCCACTGAGTCCTCTGAACACAAGCACTAACATGTCGGCGATGAGAATAGCATAGCATAGCATAGCATAGCATACTATAGACATGCCCAATTCCAGCAATAGTTCTTTATATGTTTTAGCCTCCAGTCCCCTAATCCTCTTTGTTGCTCTTCTCTGCACTCTTTCTAGAGTCTCCACATCTTTTTTACATCGTGGCAACCAAAACTGAATGCCGTATTCCAAGTGTGGCCTTACCAAGGCCTTATAAAGTGGTATTAACACTTCACGAGATCTTGATTCTATCCCTCTGTTGATGCAGCCTAGAACTGTGTTGGCTTTTTTGGCAGCTGCTGCACACTGCTGGCTCCTATTTAAATGGTTGTCCACTAGGACTCCAAGATCCTTCTCACAGTTGCTATTATTGAGCGAGGTACCACCTATACTGTACCTGTACATTTTGTTTTTTCTTGCCTAAATGTAGAACCTTGCTTTTTTCACCATTGAATTTCATTTTGTTAGATAGCACCCAATATTCAAGTCTGTCAAGATCCTTCTGAATCTTAAGCCTATCTTCTGGAGTGTTGGCTATTCCTGCCAGTTTGGTGTCATCTGCAAATTTAATGAGTTCCCCATCTATCCCCTC
The DNA here is from genome assembly GCA_022577455.1 of Arizona elegans. NCBI lineage: Eukaryota > Metazoa > Chordata > Lepidosauria > Squamata > Colubridae > Arizona > Arizona elegans. The sequence continues at coordinate 19,773,139 of JAKOOJ010000013.1, read as the reverse complement.
ATCCAAATCATTGATGGATGGTTATATTTTAGGGGCGATACATTGGTAGGCTACTTCTTGCAACCATTCCTTGATTTTTATTTTTATTTTCACATAGGTGGATGAAATTGCAAGGAGGTGTTTAACTGCTGAAACATACCCTTGCATTTTCACCACAGCAAGCCTTCAAAATGCCTTCTGCAACAGGAAAGAAAATCCATTATTCTTTGGACAGAGATGTTGATATGGGGGACCGAGCCATTTCGGAGCTGTCTGGCGTGCGAGTTTTTTTTTTCCCTCTTAACTTTGCAGTTTTCTTCTAGATTTCCGTTTCTTAGGGCCAAACATACCCACCAGCAACCTTGTTCTTCATTTCTGCTGGTCACAAGCTGAGAGTTCATCGTCTTATCTTCCAGCAGCGGCCCCATCTTGTTGTCATTTCTATTTTCCCTTTTGCTGTGGCAACTTGATTTTCACACTCGGTGTGCGACACACCTCCGGAGCATAATAAAACATTTCTGTATCTGAAGGCAAGTTTTTCCTCCAACAATTGGCAGGTATGCTGTTCTGTTTGTTCCCTCGGATTTCTTAATAATACATGGTTACCTCTCTGCATTGAGAGAGTTATAGTTACCTATACTTGTCATCTTGTACATGTTTGACAAACAAACAAATACAATTAATTCATTCATATTTTTTTTTTAATTTTGATTTATATGCCGCCCTTCTCCGGAGACTCAGGGCGGCTTACAATGCGCTAAGCAATAGCATTCATCCTTTTTTTATATCGGAAGCTCCAGCTGGTCCAGAATGCGGTCGCGCGGGTACTTATGGGGCCGACATGGCGCTCCCATGTGACACCTTGCCTGCGCAAGCTGCACTGGCTTCCGGTGGTCTTCCGGGTGCGCTTCAAGGTATTGGTACTCACCTTTAAAGCGCTCCATGGCTTAGGGCCCGGTTATTTGCGAGACCACCTTCTGCCACCGATAACCTCCCACCGGCCAACTCGGTCCCACAGAGAGGGCCTCCTTAGGGTGCCGTCGGTCAAGCAATGCCGACTGGCGGCCCCCAGGGGGAGGGCCTTCTCTGTGGGGGCACCCGCCCTCTGGAACGAGCTACCCCCAGGAATACGACTGATCCCGGACCTCCGGACCTTCCGTCGAGCTTTGAAGACCTTCGTATTTCAGCAAGCTGGGCTGGCTTAAAATTTTAATGGGTTATTTTAAGGGTAATGGGTTTTAATATTTTGGGAAGCCAATTCGATTTAATTCTGCTTTTAAATTATTTTAAATTTTGTATTGTATGTATTTTAATTTTGGCTGTGCACCGCCCTGAGTCCTTCGGGAGAAGGGCGGTATACAAATTTAAATAATAAATAAATAATAAATAAATAAATATATTTATACAAAGTCAGCTTATTGCCCCCACAAACTGGGTCCTCATTTTACCTACCTTAGAAAGGATGGAAGGCTGAGTCAACCTTGAGCCTGGCGAGATTCGAAGCTGCAGTAATTGCAGGCAGCTGGTCTTAATAACAGGGTGCTTTAGACCACTGTACTACCAAGGCTCTCTATTCTTCTATTCATTCAAGCCATTGAATGGCTCCTTGGTTTAAAATGTGATATTGCAGCATCTCCGTTGAAGAGGTGTGCCTGCTGCCTGCTTAAAGATCCTGTGGGCCTTTAGCTTATCATATTCATTTGTGGATGTATTATTTCATCGCTGGAGGCTTTCAAGAAGAAAATGGACTGCCATTTGTAGAAATGGTGTAGGATCTCCGGCTTGGGCAGGGGTTTGGACTAGATGACCCACAAGGTCCCTTCCAAGTCTGTTAATCTGTTAATCAGTTAATAAACCAGACATTTTATTTTGTGTAACCTTTTCATGTGTCCTGATTTTTCTTCTCAAAAACCATTGTGGGTTTTTCTTTTTTTAATTCTTTCTAACTTGGAACCCAATTTAAACCTGATTGACACATCACAATAAATCAAGCTGCAACATGGTTTGTTTGTGGTTTAGCGTGTTGTACAGTGCTGTCAACAGCAAAACCATGGTTTGGGCAAAGTTGTTTAACTGAACTTGAGGAAGGCTTTCAACCTGATTGAAATCAGTGACAGTCATGATTTATCTCCCGCACCCATTTTAGTAACTTTTCTCTAAATAATACCTGATCCGTACCTAATATTTTAGGATACCAGTTTTTTTTCTTTTTTTTTAATTACAGGTAGTCTTTGAGTTACAACCATTTCTTGCAACATTCCCAGCTGGTTTCCAACAAGCTAAGTCAATGGGGGGACGGAATGGGGGGGGGGGGGGCTGGATTTGCTTAATGACCATGTGATTTATTTAAAAAAGTGGAAAAATTGGGTGCTATTCACTTAATCGTCTCTCTTAGCATAGACGTTCTGGTCCCGATTCTAGTTGTAAGTTAAGGACTACCTGTAATGTATTATGTGTATGTCTTGTTCCATCTTGCTCAAAAATCGGATTAATCTGGAAAACTATTTATTTATTTATTTATTGGTTCGATTAATATGCCGCCCTTTTCCAGAGATTCAGGGTGGCTTACAATGCGTTAAGCAATAACCTTCATACTTTTGTATATACCTGCTTAGTAGGGCTTTTGCCCCCGCCCCCCCCCCGCCCAGCGGTGTTCTTTTTTATACAAAGTCAGCTTATTGCCCCCACAATCCAGGTCCTCATTTTACCTACCTCGGAAGGATGGAAGGCTGAGTCAACCTTGAGCCTGGTGAGATTTGAACTTGCAGTAATTGCAGGCCGCTGGCAGCTAAGTGCTACTTAACAGCACTTTAGTCTGCTGTACCACCAAGCAGGGCCGGATTTAGGTTAAAAGAGGCCCTAGGCTATTCCACTTATGAGGCCCTTTCACATATAGTGAAAGTGTAATTTTAATTTTGCTAACAATTTGAATGTAGGCCCCTCTTGATCTTGAGGCCCTAGGCTGAAGCCTAGTTAGCCTATAGGAAAATCCGGCCCTGCCACCAAGGCTCCTCATGTAGTAGAGGAGAGAAAAAGAGCCTTGTTTTTATTATTTAAAATTATGAGGACAGCCATATTGGTACTAATAATACAATCCTATTTTCCAGCGGTAGCTGAGTCCTATTTAATCTATTTTTAAATCACAGCATTTGGAAAAGTTCAGTTTTGAGTAACCCGTATCCTCCATATCTACCATAATTTCAAAATACAAAACTATAAAAACTCCGGGGCGGGGGGGGGGGGGGGAATATCTCATCCCTCCCAATCCTTTTACCTCCCCTCCCCCCACCCCGCCCTGAATTTCCCCCGATCCTCCCCCTTGAGAGCCATCAAGGCTAGATATCAATAAAATCTGTCCTCTATTCGCGTAGTTTAATTCAATTTTCCCTCGAACGCCTTAAACAGCTTGCGATTCCAAATACTTGATAGAAAAGGTATTTTTTTATTATTATTATCCTCATTATTCCGTACTTGTTTATGATTTGGGTTGTTATCATTTCATTCCGTTTCTAGTAACCATGGATAGTATATAGCAATAACTTTCAGTAAGTACTATAAAAGCTAGTACAGGACTTTTAACAGATTCTATAAATCCAAATGTTAAGGCACTAAAATACAGTTCGAAAATACTACCAGTTCATAAAAAAAACCCTGCCTGTTGGAATAAAAACATTTTACAGTCCATCTCTCCTTTTCCTTCCACCTCTAGTTGTATTGTGATTGGAGTGCAGCCATCTGGTTCTTGATGGATTGGAACTGGGAGCTAAGTATGATGGATTAAGTTGTCCATGATGAGCAATAAGAGAAGGAGCACCAACTTAAAACAGTGCGAGTGTGTGTGTGTATTTTCTAATAGCCCCACCATGTTGACCAGACCATCAATCATCTATGCAGGAAACTTAAGAATGTCTATACTGTATTAACAGAATCTTGCAAATCTCTTTGTGCTCTACCCCCCTCTCTCCTCCTTATTTTATTTTATTTATTTTTTTATTTATTATATTTCTATACCGCCTTTCTCCCGCAGGACTCAAGGCGGTGTACAGTCAAGAAAAATACAGACACACAAACATCATAAAATTGCTAATTAAAATTATTACTTAGTTTGGTCAATTAAATAAAACCCAGAATTAGATAACATTTTTTTAAAAAAAAAAAATCATTCACATGTTCATATGTTTAGCCCCGCCTGTTGAAACATCAGGGTCTTGAGGGCACGGTGGAAAGCACGGAGATCAGGGATATTCCGTATCTCCGGGGGCAGTTCATTCCAAAGGGTTGGAGCCCTCACAGAGAAGGCCCTCCCCCTGGGAGTCGCCAGTCGGCATAATTTGACTGATGGCACCCTGAGTAGTCCCTCCCTGTGAGAACGAACTGGTCGGTGGGAGGCTATTGGTGGCAAAAGACGGTCTCGTAGGTACCCAGGTCCTAAGCCATGGAGCGCTTTAAAGGTGATAACTAACACCTTGAATCGCATGCAAATTGGGGAGGTGTCTATCTGAGCAGGTTATACATGCTTTCTGCCTGTTTTGAACATTAACAGATTAACAGAGTTGGAAGGAACCTTGTAGGTCATGTAGTCCAACCCCCCCACTCAAGCAGGAGACCCTACACCATTTCTGACCGATGGCAGTCCAGTCTCTTCTGGAAAGCTTCCAGTGATGAAACTCCCACAACTTCCGAAGGCAGCTTCTGTTCCATGGGTTGATTGTTCTCACTGTCAGAAAAGTTCTCCTTATTTCCAGGTTGAATCTCTCCTTGATCAGTTTCCATCCATTATTCCTTGTCTGGCCTTCAGGTGCCTTGGAAAATAGGTTGACCCCCTCCTCTCTGTGGCAGCCCCTCAAATATTGGAAGATGCTATCCTGTCTCCCCTGGTCCTTCTCTTCACTAGAGTAGCCATGCCAAGTTCCTGCAACCGTTCTTCATATGTTTTAGCATCCAGTCCCCTAATCATCTTGGTTGCTCTTCTCTGAACTCTTTCTAGAGTCTCAAAGTCTTTTTTATAGTGTGGTGACCAAAACTGGATGCAATATTCTAGGTGTGGTCTTACTAAGGCTTTATAGAGTGGTATTAGATTCTGGAGTACCCTTGATCTTGGTTGTATCCCTCTGTTAACCCATAACCCATTTGTTCTTCTTGTCATTTTGGTAATAGACCTGGTCTATCTCTGGGAGGATCCACTTCAGTGGTGAAATCCAATTTTTTTTACTACCACTCTGTGGGCGTGGCTTTGTAGATGTGGTGTGGCTTTGTGGGCGTGGCTTTGTGGGCGTGGCAGGGGAAGGATACTGCAAAATCTCCATGCCCACCCCAGTCCAGAGGAAGGATACTGCAAAATCTCCATTTCCTCCCCACTCCTAGGGGAAGGATATTGCCATTCCCACCCCACTCTGTGGCCAGCCAGAAGTGGTATTTGCTGATTCTCAGAACTACTCAAAATTTCCACTACCGGTTCTCCAGAATCTGTCAGAATCTGCTGGATTTCACCCCTGATCCATTTCTTCATTCTCAAAAGGTGGAGAACCAAGGGGTATATAGAAAGCTCTCTGAGATCTGTCTTGGCAATATTTTATTTATTTATTTATTTATTTATGGTGTTATTATAAAACTTACATCATACAGTGTATTATTTCAACACTCTGGCATTTATGCAATGCCAATTAAAAATGCTTAACACACAAATGTTTAAGTGGTTTAGTTTAATGTTGATGTCTCCCATTTCTCTACTGCTTTTATCCAAGATAGCAAAAGCAAAATAATATTTCCTGTTCTTTCTGATTTATCCCACAATACCGGTATAGCATTCAGGGATCTGGGTCTTCTCAGACTGGATTTGCATTTGAAGGTGTAGGAAGAATTATCCTTCTGGGTTCAGCTCCAAGTGGGGAAAAAGACACTGGAAATACGGAGACTGCTTGGAAAGATGGTTTAATGGTGGACAGGATCACATGGTTTGAGTTCCTGAACAGAAAAGGGGCGAGACGCAGTGAGTCCCCGGGTTTTATGTCCTCTCTGGCTTTGAACTTCCTGGGGCCCAGAAAGAGTATCCTGACTGGTTGTCAGACTCCCAGGGGGTGGGGGTCTTAGCTAGCCTTGCTGGCTGATGTAATCTTCCCAGGTGCCATGTGGTGAGTTTCTGTTGCTAGATGGGTCCTATTGTGTTGCAGATGATGGTCCATTGACAAAGATTGAGTTTCTCCCTCTGGCTCATTGACAAAGAGTGGGGGCAGGAAGATGGGAGCTGCTTCGTCTTTAAAACATGCTTCTCCATTTCTCATCCAGGGAAACATAATATTCTGCCTTTTTAATATTTCCCAAAATATTTCATTCCTCTAGGAAAGGGGTGGGTGCTAACTTCCTACACTCCTTCATCCATCTGAGATATCTGGGAAGGTTGAACTAGGATGCCCTTTTCCACGTGGTTTCCTCTTTCTCTTCTGTTTCTTTCTTTACTCATAAAAGAGCCCACGTCTATTGACTTGGATCCAGCTGGGCCACCATGGAAGATAAAAACATAAACAAATGTTTCCTTCATTATAGAGAGGATTCTGCCGAGGCGTCGAGATCAATCTTTATTAAGGACCTCAAATGTTTTCTTATTCTTTATGAGCCATTAATTAGCTGGAGTCATGTTGTAGTAGCTTTCAGCTACTTGCTGTGAGGTCTTGCTTGATAATTTCAAAAAGAAAGGCAAAATAAAGTTAGTCACCTGAAACTGCCTTAAGTAGTAATGTGATCTCCTCGGAGATTAAATGTTGAAATGTCATTATGTTGCTCCTTGCATCTCCCCTTCTTCATCTGACCTGCCAACTTTTCTCGTCGTCTTGTCGGCTTCAGAAAAATGATCCTGTGACTTCCTTTTCACAGTTTTTTTTAAACTTCTGATGGCCTCCGTGCAGTGGTGGAAGTCAATTTTTTTTACTACCGGTTCTGTGGCTTGGGGGGCAAGGCAGGGGAAGGATACTGCAAAATCCCCATCCCCACCCCACTCCAAGGGAAGGCTACTGCAAAATCTCCATTCCCATCCCACTTCAGGGGAAGGATACTGCAAAATCTCCATTCCCATCCCACTCCGGGGGAAGGATACTGCAAAATTCCCATTCCCTCCCCACTCCAGGGGAAGGATACTGCAAAATCCCCATTCCCACCCCACTCCACGGGAAGGATACTGCAAAATCTCCATCCCCACCCCACTCCAGGGGAAGGATACTGCAAAATCTCCATTCCCACCCACTCCGGGGGAAGGATACTGCAAAATTCCCATTCCCTCCCCACTCCAGGGGAAGGATACTGCAAAATCCCCATTCCCATGCCACTCTGGGGCCAGCCAGAGGTAGTATTTGCCGATTCTCCAAACTGATCAAAATCTCCGCTACCGGTTCTCCAGAACCTGTCAGAACCTGCTGAATTTCACCCCTGCCTCCGTGCAACGAAAAAAAAAAAGGGTTGGAGGAAATAAAGTTGAGCTTGACATTTTTTCTTTTACATTATCGGATACAGGTGGTCCTCAACTTATGACCAGAACTGAGCCCAAAATTTCTGTTGCTAAGTGAGACATTTGTGAAGTGAGTTTTTCCCCATTTTACAACCTTTTAAGTGTGCATCACTGCAGTTGATAAGTTAGTGACATGGTTGTCGTGTGATATCTGGCTTCCCCATTGATTTTGCTTGTGAGAAAGTCGCAAATGGGGTTCCCATCACCCCCGGGATCCTTCAACTCTTATAAATATGAGTCAGGTGCCAAGTATCTGAATTTTGGTCACGTGACCATGGGGATACTGCAACAGTCACGTGAATAATGGTCATAAGTCCCTTTTTTGTTGTAAGTTGAGGACTACCCTGTTTCCCCGAAAATAAGACATCCCCTGATAATAAGCCCAATCAGGCTTTTGAGAGCATGCGTTAAAATAAGCCTCCCCCAAAAAATAAGCCCTCCCCAAAAGTATTTAAGCACAGAGCTGGAAATCAGTTAAGACGGCAAGAGGAGCCCCATCTTGTTTCACGCACCCCAAAATAAGACTTCCCCTAAAATAAGGCCAAGCGCTTATTTCAGGGTTCAAAAAAACCCTGTTTTCGGGGAAACATGTACCTGTATCCATTGTGTGTTAGAGCAGTGTTTCTCAAGCTTGGCAATTTGAAGATGAGTGGACTTCAACTCCCAGATTCCCCAGCCATAAAAATTCAGGGACAGAGTGCAACGCACAGGAAACCAACAGAAGAGAATAGAAAAAAGATGGTTTAATGGAGTGAAAGAGCTTTCATTGGAAAAAAAAAGAGGAGAATATTGGAGGAATAGATGATGTGCTGTGGTCTGCAATTTAATAGGAAAGGGGGGCTTAGTGATGATGAGGACAGGATTAAAGATTGTTTTAACAGTAAACTATGCAATCAATTTCTCCTTATCCGGTTGAATTGTTTTTTTTCCTTCTCCTCTCTTACTCTATAGAGTTACTCATGTATTAATTGCCCCAATTCTTTGTCTCCCACCTTTAATTACCGGGAAGCTTCCTTTTCAAGGAGATGAAGTTACTTTGCACCAGAAGCTGTGGGTGGTGCAGAGCTTAGAATGGAATATTGCAGGCTAATTCAACTCACACCCAGGAGTTCGACGCCGACCAGCTCAAGGTTGACTCAGCCTTCCACCTTTCTGAGGTCAGTAAATTGAAGACCCAGATTGTTGGGGACAATATGCTGACTCTGTAAACCACTTAGAGAGGGCTGTAAGCGATATATAAGCCTAAGTGCTAGTGCTATATTTCTAGCTGAACAAATTCAGCAGATGTTTAGCAATTTACTATAGTTTCCTCACAATAAGTAGCACAAGTGATGTTCCAGTTAAAAGAATAACAGAGTTGGAAGGGACCTTGGAGGTCTTCTAGTCCAACCCTCTGCTTAGGTAGGAAACCTCACACCACTTCAGACAAATGGTTATCCAACATCTTCTTAAAAACTTCCAGCGTTGGAGCATTCACAACTTCTGGCGGCAAGTTGTTCCATTGATTAACTGTCAGGAAATTTCTCCTTAGTTCTAGGTTGCTTCTCTCCTTGATTAGTTTCCACCCATTGCTTCTTGTCCTGCCCTCAGGTGCTTTGGAGAAGAGCTTGACTCCCTCTTCTTTGTGGAAGCCCCTGAGATATCAGAACACTGCTGTCATGTCACCTTCTTTTCATTAAACTAGACATGCAATGCTGGTGGCTTACAGTATGTATCTAGCTAGTGAAATGGGAAAAGATGGAGTGTTACTCCATTAATTCAGGGCTAATGCTATACCAGAATAACAATGCCCTAATTGAAGCTCCCTGATTCTCAGCACTGAAGCAACAATTGTATACAAAAAGAATGTAGGAAGCAGGAGAGATTGCGGTGGGTGGGATAATACTGATATAAATGCACCTACCACCCTTTGGTAGCAAGTCTTCATGACATCCCAGGCAAAAGGAAAGAGAGAGAGGGGGAAGAGGGAGAGGGGGAGGGAGAGAGGGGGGGAAGGGGGCTGGCTGTGAATAAATCTGTTCACTTGAAATGCCTTTGACATCCCAGGATTTGGTGGCAAAGTTCTTTTCTCCCTTGAATTCAAGATGCAGCTAGTGCCAGGTGTAAGCTCGTAATTTGCATTGATTTCATGTCTCCTTGCAGCCTTTATGCAAATGTGCGCAAAGCCCGAGTAGAGAAATCAATTGACACAACATATGTAATGCAACCATTTACCAGCGACTAAAAATGTGTATAAATCTGACATTAAGCACATGTTTATACACTGCTTCTTCTGTTGAGATTGACAATTCTGGGTAAATGATGTGTCCCCTCAGCTTGTTGTTATTTATTTATTTAACCTATGATGAGAACATGACAGCAGAGAAATATATATATATATATATATATATATATATATATATATAATGTTTTCTGAGGTTTTCACAGGTGTTTGTATGTAGGTCTTTGGTTATTCGGATTTTCTCCCACATAAAATTGTAAGTGTCTTGGCGATGTTTCGACGAAGTCTCATTTGTCATCTTCAGGCTGGTGTTTTTGGCTTCGTGCTTCTAGGAGCAATGTGAGATCGCAGCTGTTTCTTCCTTTTAACTGCTAGTGGGGGTGTGAACTGATTGGGTGGGAGCTTGGCTGTGTTGTGATTGGGTGGAGGTGTGTTTTGATTGGTTGGGGGCTTGGCTGTGTTCTGATTGGATGGGGGGGTTGGCTGTGCTCTGATTGGATGGGGGTGTGTTCTGTTTGGGTGGGGGCTTGGTTGTGCTCGGGTTAGTCTGAGTTGCAGGGGGATTTAAGCTGGTGAGCTGCATTGCTGTTGTTTGGCTTCGCGTTCATACTCAAAATTTCCACTACCGGTTCGCCAAACTACTCAAAATTTCTGCTACCGGTTCTCCGAACTACTCAAAATTTCTGCTACTGGTTCTCCAGAACCTGTGAGAACCTGCTGGATTTCACCCCTGAGGTGAAATCCATGCTCCATCTTATGGATGGTTGACACATCGTTGCTTTTGCGCGAACTGAAGGCAAATCATTTTGAGGTGCCTCTCAGGGCTCGTCTCTAAGCATTGACCCCGCCCCCCCACAACCCAAGCCTGTTTAGCTTGACTTCCATCGATGTATTAAGTACTTTCAGACTACAGGTGGGGGGAGGGAATAACCTTGAGAAAGGAGGGTGTGCAATCAGGTGGAAAAACTGGTTCCTGAATTCTTCTTCTTCTTCTTTCTTCTTCTTCTTCTTCTTCTTCTTCTTCTTCTTCTTCTTCTTCTTCTTCTTCTTCGCTCCTTCCGACACACCTTGAGCGGCTTTCTTGATCCCCCGCTTTATTTACCGCCTTTAAAACCCCCACTTTTCAATCATTTATAAATAAAAGTCACCCTTCTGAAGTACAAGGGGTTGATGCTCATTCAGAAAACCAACTGATTGAGCCCTGTATTTGCCTGTACTTAATTAAAAGCTTAAATATCTCATTAGTGTTAACTGTGGTCCATTCATGTTGTGATAAAAGTTCCTTCAGCACAGGGAGAAGCCTTTGTATTATTTTCCCCCTTGGTCTCCTTCCAAAAATGGGGAGAAAAAAACCCCCTCATTTTTCCCTCCCCTGTGCAGGCCATTTTTCTTCTATTTAATTGCTCCCCTTGACATGAAATCTGGACATAAATGCTGTGTATAAAAATTGGCCGTCTGCCGCTTTGCTTATTTCTTCCCCATTTCTTTCGCTGAGAACAGAGAGACTCCTGTATAGGCTTTACAGACACACACACACACATGCAGATCTTACAGATTAACTGAGTTGGAAGGGACCTTGTAGGTCATCTAGTCCAACCCCCCACCCAAGCAGGAGACCCTACACCATTTCTGACCAATGGCAGTCCAGTCTCTTCTTAAAAGCTTCCAGTGATGAAGCTCCCACAACTTCCGAAGGCAACTTCTGTTCCATTGGTTGATTGTTCTCACTGTCAGAAAATTTCTCCTTATTTCCAGGTTGAATCTCTCCTTGTTCAGTTTCCATCCATTATTCCTTGTCTGGCCTTCGGGTGCTTTGGAAAATAGCTTGACCCCTTCCTCTCTGTGGCAGCCCCTCAAATATTGGAAGACTGCTATCATGTCTCCCCTGGTCCTTCTCTTCCCTAGACTAGCCAGGCCCGGTTCCTGTAACCATTCTTCATATGTTTTAGCCTCCAGTCCCCTAATCATCCTGGTTGCTCTTCTCTGCACTTTTTCTACACTCTCAACATCTTTTTTATAGTGTGGTGACCAAAACTGGATGCAGTACTGGATGCAAGACATCCATACACATACACAATTTTAAAGATAATTTTCCAGTGTCTTTCAGTTACACGATAGAAGCTTTCTCTTTATCGGATGTTTTTCTTAGAGAGACTGACCTGACACTTGGAGTTATTTTAATTTTGAGCAGAAAATTGGACTTCACGATCTAAATCAGCAGTTTTCAACCCTGCCACTTTAAAACAGGCCACACATCTTTAAAACAGGTTCACACATCTTAAAGTGACTAAAAACTGCTGATCTTAAATCATGACTAAATTGTGACTAAAAGTAGACTTTTCTATTATTTTCAAAGGAAAGAACTTCCTTAGGAGCCCTACCTCAGTTGTTGAATGCCATGCCTGAAAATATACACCCAATTCCCTCACTGTTGTCACTCCTACCCTCAAAACTATAGAACACTGCACACCAGAACAACTAGACACAAGGACATTTTTTTCCTGAATGCCATCACTCTGCTAAACAAATAATTCCCTCAACACTGTCAAACTATTTACTAAGTCTGCACTACTATTAATCTTCTCATCGTTCCTATCACCCATCTCCTCCCACTTATGACTGCCATGACTGTAACTTTGTTGCTTCTATCCTTACAATTTATATTGATATTGTTTCCTGATTGCTTATTTGTTCTTTATGACTATTATTAAGTGTTGTACCTTATGATTCTTGACGAACGTATCTTTTCTTTTATGTACACTGAGACCAAAGACAAATTCCTTGTGTGTCCAATCACACTTGGCCGATAAAAAATTCTATTCTATTCTATTCTAACTTTTTTTTTTTATTTAGTAAAGCATTTCACTCGAATTCATCCTATTATGAGAATTGGCTTTGTTTGTTTGTTTGTTTGTTATTTTTAAAACTTGTATTCAGTGCTTTGTTGCGAGTGCTTTTCTATTTGTTTCTGCCTGGTGCACGCTGCTCTGAACTTTGATAGATGGGAAAGGCAGTATCACAAAACTAAGGACTGCAAATGTCATTGTCCATTCTTCTAAACACAATGAGCTCTCAGGATGAAAAATGGGCATTAAATACACTGCTGTCAGGACAGAGTATTACATATATTGCTGAATTCGTTTCCCCCAGTTCTTTTACCTACTGGCCTCTCACACACCTCTAGCTCCACAGTCGTCTTCAGACAGACCTACATAAACTCACCTTCCTTGAAGCTATTCTCGTCTCATATATTATTTTCAGTTTCATTGTAGCTGCCCCTCAGAGGCATGGCAGGTAATGTACATCTTATCTCTCTGCATGGCAGTCTTCTGGGGAACCCAGGACCTCAGCCCATCTTTGTTCTGAGACCCAGGGAATCCTGCTCATTTTCTTCTTAATATGGTCAGTTTGCTTCATTGGTTCCATTGGGCATGGATGTCTTACCTGGAACATAAACAAATTGTTGTTTTGATTTTAATAGGGTTTTGAGATAGATAGATAGATAGATAGATAGATAGATAGATAGATAGATAGATGATATCGATAGATACGATTAGATAGATACAATTAGATAGATGATAGATAGATAGATAGATAGATAGATAGATAGATAGATGATAGAGATGATAGAGATTAGGGGACTGGAGGCTAAAACATATGAAGAACGGTTGCAGGAACTTGGTATGTCTAGTCTAATGAAAAGAAGGACTAGGGGAGACATGATAGCAGTGTTCCGATATCTCAGGGGCTGCCACAAAAGAAGAGGGAGTCAAGCTATTCTCCAAAGCACCTGAGGGCAGGACAAGAAGCAATGGGTGGAAACTCATCAAGGAGAGAAGCAATTTAGAACTAAGGAGAAATTTCCTGACAGTTAGAACAATTAATCAGTGGAACAACTTGCCTGCAGAAGTTGTGAATGTTCCAACACTGGAAATTTTTAAGAAGGTTTTGGATAACCATTTGTTTGAAGTGGTGTACGGTTTCCTGCCTAAGGAGGGGGTTGGACTAGAAGACCTCCAAGGTCCCTTCCAACTCTGTTATTCTATTCCATTCTATTTAGATAAAAGATAGATGATAGATAGATAGACAGACAGACAGACAGACATGGCTAGATAGATAGATCTAGTTTAATGAAAAGAAGGACCAGGGGTGACATGATAGCAGTGTTCCAATATCTCAGGGGCTGCCACAAAGAAGAGGGAGTCAAGCTATTCTCCAAAGCACCAGAAGACAGGACAAGAAGCAATGGATGGAAACTAATCAAAGAAAAATCCAATTTAGAACTAAGGAGGAATTTCCTGACAGAACAAACAATCAGTGGAACAGCTTGCCTCCAGAAATTGTGGATGCTCCAACACTGGAAGTTTTTAAGAAGAGATGGTATAGCCATTTGTCTGAAGTGGTATAAGATCTCCTGCTTGGACTAGAAGACCTCCAAAGTCCCTTCCAACCCTGTTATTGTGTTATTCTGTTAGCTAGATGATGTATACATAAAATATATACAAAAGAGCTCTTCGAATTAAAAAAAATACCCTGATGTTCAGATAACTGAAGAAGTTCAAAATGTCCCATTTTGTGTCAGCCGGGGAAAAAAATTCAAGATGGGGTGTTTGATCCTTGTTTGTTAGTAAAAGAATGAGGTAGAATCCTTAGTTTGCAAGTCATAATAACTGGACATAAATGGAAGCATTCAGATTTGTTCAAAGTGTGTGTGTGAGAGAGGGGATGTGCGTGTTAAAGTTGGAACAATCCACTTGCACATTTAACAACAACAACAACAACAACAACAACAACAACAACAACAACAACAAATGGAAGGTTCTGGAAAGAAGCGAAGAGCTCTGTTGTTGTTGTTTTAAATGTAATACATTTAGGGACTTTAATAGTTGCTCTCTTCAAATTCAAACAAAGTGTTGAGAATTGGTAATCAACCTCCAGAACTTGGAATGCTCCATTTTGAACCCCAGCTCATCAGAAGTTCTCTGTGTGTGGTTTTTGTGTGTGTGTGTGTATCTGTGAAACAAACAAAAAGGCCGAATGCGCATCTTTCTGGTGTGTAAATTGTCATAGTTGTGTCAAGGTGTATATCATCTTCAGAGAAGATCCTGATCTTTCGTAGTTCTGACGCTCCTAGGCATCTTAGCAACCCTTCCTTTCTGTGACACCGAGATCATCTCGTCTCATCTGTATCTTTTCCCTGAAATTCTTTCTCCTTTCTCCTATTTTTAAGGAAGGCAATTTACCCAAAGCTCTCGACTCCTTCATATCCAGTTATGCTTGGTTAATGTAGTTGGGAGCTCCTCAAATTCCCTATTATGCTGTTTTGAATGTAACCTACTTAACTTTAATCATAATTTGGGGGATAGTAATGCTTCCCATTATGTCCTTTCTCTTCTTTTCTTTTCTCTCCTTCGCCTTACTTGCCAAATTTTCATTTCAGAAGAGGGGGAAAAAATGGAAGGAAGTACCATTTATCTAGGTTTCTGAGAGGGCCCCATCAATCTGTAATTGAATCATTGTAAAAATACTTGATTTTACATCCTTTACGAGGGAAAAATTATAACACGCGTTTTTTTATTTTAAAGCCCATATCTTCTTTATTATTTTTCTAAATTAACTGTCTTATGTCTGAGGATGTTTACCCATGTAGTATGGCTGCATTGTTGTTATCCTTCTCATATTTTCTACTACCTTCTGTTATTGGTATCTTAGAATTATATTACTTCATTGTTTGTATGTATTTGTTGTTAGTCGCGAAGTCGTGTCCGACCCATCACGACCCCATGGACAATGTTCCTCCAGGCCTTCCTGTCCTCTACCATCCTCTGAAGTCCATTTAAGCTCACACCGACTGCTTCAGTGACTCCATCCAGCCACCTCGTTCTCTGCCATCCCCTTCTTCTTTTGCCCTCAATCGTTCCCAGCATTAAGTTTTTCTCCAGTGAGTCCTTCCTTCTCATTAGGTGGCCAAAGTATTTGAGTTTCCTCTTCAGGATCTGGCCTTCTAAAGAGCAGTCAGGGTTGATCTCCTCTAGGACTGACCAGTTTGATCACCTTGCAGTCCAAGGGACTCGCAGGAATCTTCTCCAGCACCAGAGTTCAAAGGCCTCAATTTTTTGGCACTCAGCCTTCCTTATGGTCCAACTTTCACAGCCATACATTGCAACTGGGAAAACTATAGTATACATTTGTATGTATACTGAGAGCTTATGCATTGGAGACAAATTCCTATGCACACTGGCCAATAATAGCAATAGCACTTAGACTTATATACCGCTTTACAGTGCTTTACAGCCCTCTCTAAGCGGTTTACAGAGTCAGCCTCTTGCCCCCAACAATCTGGGTCTGCATTTTACCCACCTCGGAAGGATGGAAGGCTGAGTCAACCTTGAGCCTGGTGAGATTTGAACTGCCAAATTGCAGGCAGCTGGCAGTCAGCAGAAGTAGCCTACAGTACTGCACTCTAACCACTGCACCTCCGTAGCTCAGTGTTCTGTTTAGTTGTTCAGAACAACTGAAGTGTTCTGTTCTGTTCTATTCACTTCTTTTCTATTTTCTAATCTATATGTAAATACACCCAAAACACACACTGCATTTTTCGTCGGATAGCTTTTAGATTCATTTTATGGCATATCATTGAATTGCATACTTTACTTCATTCACTTTAAGGGCCAGGTTTTTGGTGCACCTGGCCTGGAGGTGTTTCTGTTGAATATACAAATCTGCAATCCAACCATGTCCATCCATGATTTGGTGATGGATGAGCAGGCAGACCTGGAGGCTGTGAAGTTCTGGATTAAAAGAAACAGTTTTAAACTGAATCCTAGCAGGTGGCAACTCAGGAGCAGGTCAGGAAAGGCATTAGGGGCAGAGGTGAGTTACAGCAGATTCTGATCAGTTCTGCAGAACTGGTAGTGGAAATTTTGAGTAGTTTGGAAAACTAGTAGTAAAAATTCTGACAGGCCCCACCCCCATCTATTCTCTGCCTCCCAAGTCCCAGCTGATAAGGGAGGAAATGGGGATTTTGCAGTAACCTACCCCTGGAGTTGGGTGGGAGTGGAGATATTACAGTATATTACAGATATTACAGATATTACAGATATTACGCCCACCAAGCCGTGCCACACCCACCAAGCCACACCTACAGAACCAACCACTGATTAGGGGCATTATTAGGGCATTGGTCAGAACCCTGACACCAGGATGGAGTCACCATTTGTCCACTGGAGTTCTCCGTTGGCTCTCGTGGTGATTGATTGACACTAGCCATGAAGGAACAAGTTTTCCAACTTGGGGGATTCTCTAAAACAACCAGCTGCCCCATGATTGTGTTTTCAGCATGATAGCAATAGCACTAGTACTTAGATTTATATACCGCTTTACAGTGCTTTACAGCCCTCTCTAAGCGGTTTACAGAGTCAGCCTATTGCCCCACAACAATCTGGGTCCTCATTTTACCCACCTCGGAAGGATGGAAGGCTGAGTCAACCTTGAGCCTGGTGAGATTTGAACTGCCCAATTGCAGGCAACCAGCAGTCAGCAGAAATACCCTGCGGTACTTCACTCTAACCACTGCGCCACCGCAGCTCATAAAGATAACTTTGCTGGGTTGGAAAAGTAACTACATTCGGTTCAAATAGGAGTTGTGACGGAATCCTTGGCAGAACCTTACGGCCTTTCAGTTGACACTTTGAGGATAGGATTTCTCATATTCACCACGATCTGGATATCACAGCCTATGTAGATGAGCCAAAGGAAGCATTCAAAGCACCATCTGGCTTAATTTTGTTCAGTGACTTTCATCTGCTCGAGCCAAAGGACATGGATGAAGCAATTGATCAATTGCGTACATTTTTCTCACATCTCCTACTTCATCAAAGTGTCTCCAAGCTGAATCTTTTCAGGTGTGTCGAGGCTATTAAAAAAAATGTAGTTTCACTGACTATGGATGGGAATTATATGCATTTTTGTCCAAAATACATGAAGCTCAGACTGAGGAAGGCTGGTTTCTTACATATAATAGAAAGGATTGCTGCTCTTTGATCTTGGAAGTTGACATGTTCTTCATTGGCTGATCTCATGCAACACACTCAACTAGTTCTGTTAAAGAACCACAGGATACGCTTGGTTATAACTTACTATATTTTTTTGTGCTACAAGATGCTCTGGACTATATGACACACCTAGCTTTTGGGGAGGAAAACAAGAAAAAAAAAATCTGTCTCTGCCTCCCAGCATCAGAGGTAGGTTGCAACAGGTTCTGACCAGTTCTGGAGAACCGGTAGCGGAAATTTTGAGTAGTTCAGAGAACCAGTAGTAAAAATTCTGACTGGCCCCACCCCCATCTATTCTCTGCCTCCCAAGTCCCAGATGCTAAGGGAGGAAATGGGGATTTTGCAGTATCCTTCTACTGGATTGGGGAGGAAATAGAGATTTTACAGTATCCTTCCCCTGCCATGCCCACCAAGCCATGCCCACCAAGCCATGCCACACCCACAGAATCGGTAGTAAAAAATTTTGAAACCCACCACTGGCCTCTATTATTTGTATAAACAACTCAGGGTGGCAATTGTATCCGATACTCCTTCCTCCTCCTATTTCCCCCCCACAACAACAACCCTGTGAGGTGAATTGGGCTGAGAGAGGGGGATGATGAACAACTTTTAAACAAGAGAAAAGTTGCCTGGACATTTCCTTAGCTGAACATACTTGGCTGGAATTGATTTTCTGCATCTATTTTCATTGGAATCCTGCTTGCGATTGCCATAGAAACGGCCAAGGTCAACCTATTGTAATGGTATTTTAAAACATTTTCTACCTTCTCATGAGCGATTTTAGGGATTATTTTATGGCGAGTACATATTCTCTGTAAATAACTAAATTCTTGGTACAAGCTGTGAATGACATGATAGGAAAGGAAACTTAGATAGAGAACAAGAAGAAGAAAATCACTACCATGTCAGACTATCGTCTTCCACAAGCATTCATGTATGTTGGACATAAATTTTGAATTCTTTTATTAATCCAGAGAAAGAGACATGAGGTAGCAGCCTTTCCAAGAGAAGCAGAATGGAATTTGCATTTCCATATTTTATTGCATGCATGGGAATTCACTTACTACAAAGATGTTTTTGCCACTGTTTAAAAGAATGAATATATATGTGCAAGTCATCTGTATATACATACTGTTGAACATGCAAGTAGGAGTGAGTCTTACATCAGCCATCACTCATTGGTTCATTTTCCCCAGCGGGAAAATGAACAAGCATCAGTGGCTGACAGGCTGGACAGCTCCCTGTAAAAGGAGCTGCAGCCTCGGGCAGCCCTCAGTTCGTAGTTATTTTTGTTGTTCCTATTGCCTGAAATAAATGGTTGTCAACTCTGTTAATCTATTAACATTTTACTTCACTACGATCATCCTGCCTCTCTTTTCATATCCGGACTTAACACATATCCTATTTATATTGCACTGCAGTCATGCAGAGACTTCTGGGCTCACAATAATTGCACTAAAAAAAATAAAAACACAAAAATCAACAGTCAAAAATACCCAATGTGACTTCCAAATAGCATCTGGCACCAAATCCTAACTAGAAATGTTCTGTTTTCAAAATGTTTTGGCAGGTGATTTATGATTGATTGATTGGTTGGTTTGATTTATATGCTGCCCTTCTCCGTAGACTCAGGGCGGCTTACAATGCGTTAAGCAATAGCCTTCATACTTTTGTATATACCTGCTTAGTAGGGCTTTCGGCCCCCCCTAAGCGGTGTTCTTTTTTATACAAAGTCAACTTATTGCCCCCACAATCCGGGTCCTCATTTTACCTACCTTGGAAGGATAGAAGGCTGAGTCAACCTTGAGCCTGGTGAGATTTGAACTTACAGTAATTGCAGGCAGCTGGTGCTACTAAACAGCACTTTAGTCTGCTGCACTACCAAGGCTCTATTTAGGGGCAAATATACTTCTTTTTTTTGTGGAAGGCCATTCCAGAAAGCTAGTTTAGGCTGCTTAGGTAAATTCATGAGGATTATCAACCACTGCGAGTCATCCTCTCTTACTAATGGTTTGTTACTACAATCTCCATACAAATAACTCATTGATAGAAAAGAATATTTGTCGTTCAGAATTGAACTGTGGGGGTCCTTGTTGCTCCCTCAGCTTGGTTGTTTTCTTGCAGATGTTTCATTGCCCAACTAGGTAACAGCATCAGTGCCAGTAGGAAGTGCGGTTTGCTTTCTTTTTATAGTCTATTGCAAGGGAAGTCAAACTCGATCTCATTGAGGGCTGCTTCAGGGTTGTGTTTGACCTCTGGAGGCTGGGGGATGGGCGCGGCTAGGTGGATGTGGCCAACTCGATGTCACTCACCAAGGCTCTGTTTTCGGTCGCGATGGCCTTCTGCAACCCTCTGCTAGCGAAAATGGAGCTCGGGAAGCTCATTTTTGCTGGCAGAGGGCTGCAGGTTGACATCATGGCTAAAACAAGCTTGGAAGGGCTGTGGCAGTGAAGGGTTCCTCCCGGTTCGGCCCGGTTCAGCCGAGCCGGTAGCGGTGACAATATGACGTCACCGAACCGGTTCTCTTTGTTCGGGAGCTGGGTCCTCCCGCTCCCCCCGTGTTATTCTTACCTTTTATTTGGTCCGCCCCCAATCTGTTCGCTGCCTCCCGAGTCCCAGCTGATTGGCTAGAAGGAAAAAAACTGTTTAAACTCTTGCCGCGGGGCTTCAAAGGACTGCCCTACAGCTGATCAGTGTTAAAAGGCAGTGTGGTGGTAGACCAGTGCGCTCGAAAAACAAATGGGTAGACCGATGCCTCCAAGAACAAATGGGTAGACCGGTACAGCTCTGCAAGCAGTTAAAAGCCTGGTAGACAAGTACCTCTGCTAAATCCTAAAGAATTGTCACATGGCCATCAAGCCACGCCCACAAAATAAGCCACGCCCACAGAACTGGTAGTAAAAAAAATTAGAACCCACCTCTGGGCTGCGGATCAGTCCTTTGCTGTTTCCAGGGTGGCCCCATAGGCCAGATCTAAGCACCAGGTGGTGGGCCGGATCTGGCCCACAGGCCTTGAGTTTGACACCCCTGGTCTAGTGGCTTGCCCTGCCACTGTTGGTGGATGTGGTCTTAGTAATGATTTAGTAATTAGTTTAGTAATAACCCATTACCAAATGTCTACTTCAGAGCTGTCTATACTCATCAGAATCATCTCTTCTGGTTTTCAACAGCTCCTACCTTGTCTTAACTGACTTTCTGCATGAAAATGAAACCAAATTTCCATACTCCCATAGGATCCACATCTTTAAAACACCAATATATTGGCCCCAACACAACATATTTTCTCTTCCATGTTCTGCTTATTAATTTCCTAACAACAACATGGCACCTTAGTTTTCTTTGTTCTGATTTACTTGTTTTTATCTCAACCGTTCGTTTTCCCCTTTGTGGTTATATCTTTGGTTTTGATTCTGCCCTGATTAATTACAACGGCAAGACTTGTCCTTTGCGTTTCTATTCTTGTGGATTTTCTCTCCTAAGGCAATGAAATTTTCAAGGATTCGTTCAATCACCCCCAAAGGCATAAGACCTGCCAGGTTTCAGTCTTGGAAAACAGCCTCCACTTACGGACATTTATAGATACTTAATTCCAGATCTAATTAATGTTGGAAGGAAGAATGAAAAACAGGAGCCAATTTGACAAGAGTTGTAAACTAAGGCAGGATGAAAAACTCTATTTTGCACATTGACTGAGATGTTATCGTTAAATGCAAGTAATGTATTCATCACTGCAGTTAGTTTGCATTATCAAGGTGCAAAATCAAGAAGGATTTAGTATCTTTTCTAAACCACTTGCTTACAATTTTAGCTCCTGCTTTTTTTTTCTTTTTTCTTTTTTGGCAAACCTCCATATCCCTTGGAAGAGGAGGAAGAGGAAGAGGAGGAAGAGGAAGAGGAGGAAAAGGAGGAGGAGGAAAAAGAGAAGGAGGAAGAGGAAGAGGAGAAAGAAGAGGAAGAGGAGGAGGAGAAAGAAGAGGAAGAGGAGGAGGAGGTTGAGGAGGTCATGGAGGAGGAAGAGGAAGAGGTAGGGGAGGAGGAAGAGGAGGAGGAGGTCATGGAGAAGGAGGAGGAGGAAGAAGAAGAGGAAGAAGAAGAGGAAGAGAAAGAGGAGGAGGAGGAGATTGAGGAGGAGGAGGAGGAGGTTGAGGAGGAGGAAGAAGAAGAAGAGGAAGGAGAGAGGAAGAGGAGGAGGAAGAGGAGGAGAAGGAGAAGGAGGAAGAAGAGGAAGAGGAAGAGGAGGAGTTTGAGGAGGAGGTCATGGAGGAGGAAGAGGAGGAAGAGGAAGAGGAGAAGGAGGAGGAAGTCGTGGAGAAGGAGGAAGAGGAAGAGGGATTCAAACCGCTGAACTGCCGACCTTTCGATCGACAAGCTCAGTGCCTTAGCCACTGAGCCACCATGTCCCTTTTACGAGCTTACTGACATGCAGATCGATTCTCTATTTGCAAAGACCAATGAACGTAACAGATGAAACTCTAGGGCTCCTTGGTTTTGCGGCAGTCTATTCCTTAAAGGTACAATATATACTTAGATATATATTCCTTCCAGCCTGTGATAGATGAAACCAGAGACATGGCAGTCCCCTTCTGCACATACCAAATACCATTTCTTGAAACCTTACCTGCTAGTCTCTGGGATATTTATCTGTTTCCTCAAAGCTCCAAGGCACTGACTGCATGATAAGGTCATTTGTTGTGCAGTAACTCCTCATAAACTCACTTTTTAAAAAACAAAAAACAGATTGTTGGGTTTTTTGGTGGTGCAGATAAAATGGTAGAAAACCACCGTGTATGTACAACAGTTGCAGAGTCCTGATTCCTGTGATCACTGCTTGAAATTTTCCCAGCCAAACCAAAATCAAGGAGGGGAAGCCCGATTTGCTTAACCAACCAGATTAACAGAGTTGGAAGCGACTTTGTGGGTCATTTAGTCCAGGAGTCTGCAACCTGTGGCTCTGGAGCCGCATGTGACTCTTTCACCCCTCTGCTTTGGCTCCCTATCACTCAAAATATGTGTCACAATTGCGAATGCGTGACACCCGCCGGCACACAATTTATTGAGCTTTTCAACCCCCAGTAGGCCAACCATGGATAAATCCAAGAAAAGAAAAGTTTCAGAAGAAAAACAGAACATTTAATTCAACTACATATGCTAGTTTTGTGGCCACTCAAAAAATAGTCAGGCACGGGAAGGGTTTTGTGGCTCCCGGTGTTTTCTTTTCTGTGGGAAATGGGTCCAAATGGCTCTTTGAGTGTTTAAGGTTGCAGACCCCTGATCTAGTCCAACCCCCTGCCCAAGCAGGAGACCCTACATCCGTGATGGCAAATCTATGGCACACACGTGCCGTCGCCAGCTGTCCTCTTCCAGGTTCCGGTGTGCACATGTGTGCCAGCCAGCTGCTGGAACTCAGAAGAGAACAGCTGGCTGGTGTATATACATATGCCAGAAACTGGAAGATCATCTTCCCAGTGCATCATGCCACCTGCTCTTCTGGGTTACCATTTTGGCACATGCTCCCATTTCGGCACTTGGTGCCAAAAAGGTTCGCCAACACCATGATAGAACATTGACATACATGTCTGGACCAAAGTTAAACTCAAAAATTTAAGCCTTCGTTTATCCTGCGAGAATTCTATAGGCTCCCAATATAATGTCTGGGAGAACTGTGAACATCTCCATGAATGGGAACAAATGAAGACATTTACAATCTACACAGCTATTCTTCAGAGTGCCATTTCTCGGGTTGGTAATAGGTGACTGCTGAACAGTTTCATGTTGATGGTCTTTAAAATATTGTGCTGGATGTCAAAGCTTATCTTTATGCCTGTCTTCTCTCTTTCCCATATAATTACGTTGTGTGCTCCTATCCTTTGTATTCATGTCCCACTGACTTTGATTGAGGGGTGGTAGGGAATATTGCCGCTTAGAACAGAAACGGAGAGCCAGGTATCGTATTACCCATTATTTCTTGGTTGAATCCACTTTAGAGTACCGTTGCAATTTTGTTGGGTGACAGATTTGGCTCCCTTTTCAGGATTTTGTGGTGTTTTGTTACTAGTCAGGCTGCTTGGAAAATCCGATTCCTTCTCATTTGCACATGCTTGCCCTCAGTCCTAAACATGGAAGGCCTTGCTGTGATTATCAGGAATGAAGAATGTTCTTTGCATGTAGAGACTCTAGAAAGAGTGCAGAGAAGAGAAACATAGATCGTTAGGAGTCTGGAGGCTAAACCATACGATGAGCAGTTGCAAGAATTGGGCAGTGGCTCAGTGGCTAAGACGCTGAGCTTGTCGATCGAAAGGTCAGCAGCTCAGTGGTTTGAATCCCTAGTGCCGCGTAACGGGGTGAGCTTCCGTTACTTGTCCCAGCTTCTGCCAACCTAGCAGTTCGAAAGCACGTAAAAAATGCAAGTAGAAAAATAGGGGCCACCATTGGTGGGAAGGTAACAGTGTTCTGTGCACCTTTGGCATTTAGTCATGCTGGCCACTTGACCACAGAGACGTCTTTGGACAGCGCTGGCTCTTCAGCTTTGAAACGGAGATGAGCACTGCCCCCTAGAGTCGGGAACAACTAGCACATATATGCGAGGGGAACCTTTACCTTTTTACCTAGTCTAATGAAGAGAAGGACTAGGATGATATGATAACAGTCTTCAAATAATTGGGGGCTGTCACAGAGAAGAGAGGGGGGTCAACCTATTCTTCAAAGACACCTGAGGGCAGGACAAGAAACAATGGATGGAAGGTTATCAAAGAGAGATCCAACCTAAAGTTAAGGCGAAATTTCCTGTCGATGAGAACAGTCAAGAAGTTGCGTCCAAAAGTTGAGGGTGTTTCAACACTGGAGTTTTTTTAAAAAAAAAACAGATTAGACAGGATGATATAGCGTCTCCTCCTCAAGTAGGGAGTTAGATTAGAAGACCTCCAAGTTCCCTTCCAACTCTTTTATTCTGTATTCCCTGTCCATTTATATATATATATAAATGGACAGGGATACTTGAGGATACTTGAGAAGAGGGTGTGGCTCACTGATGACGCCTTACAAGGCAGAAATAGCTATTTGAGTCTCCCAAATTGCAGCACAGAGTTGTTGCTTTTCAGCAAGATACAAAAAGCCCAGAAACTTGTGAATGAGATTTCACAGAACTAGGGCTGAAGAACATCTTAGCTTACATAGGTAAAACCTGGCTAGAAAGAACATGCGTGTATATATATATATATATATATATATATATATATATATATATATATATATATATATATATATATATATAGGTCTTTGGTTATTCGGGTCTTCTCCCACGTAAAATTGGAAGTGTCTTGGCGACGTTTCGACGAAGTCTCATTCGTCATCTTCAGGCTGGTGTTCTCGTGCCTCCTGGAAGCACGAAGCCGAGAACACCAGCCTGAAGATGACGAATGAGACTTCGTCGAAACGTCGCCAAGACACTTCCAATTTTACGTGGGAGAAGACCCGAATAACCAAAGACCTACATACAAACACCCGCGAAAACCTGAGAAAACATATATATATATATATATATATATATATATATATATATATATATATATATATATTAGCACTACTATTAATCTTTTCATCGTTCCTATCACCCATCTCCTCCCACTTATGACTGCATGACTGTAACTTTGTTGCTTGTATCCTTACAATTTATATTGACTGTTTCCTAGTATGATTTCATTGCTTATTTGTACCCTATGACTATCATTAAGTGTTGTACCTTATGATTCTTGATGAACATATATTTTCTTTTATGTACACTGAGAGCATATGCACCAAAGACAAACTCCTTGTGTGTCCAATCACACTTGGCCAATAAAATTCTATTCTATTCTATTCTATTCTATTCTATTCTATTCTATTCTATTCTATTCATTTTAGAAGACAACTGTTGGTTGGGTACAAATTGACCCTACTTCACATTAAATGTCCCATAAAACATGAGTTGTTTTGGAACGTTCTTTAAGTAAGGATGTAGTGCATATTTTTCTATCCTGAAATACATATATTTAGAACCACAATTACCCTCCAGGAATAAAAGTAATTCTTGCCTATTTGTGAGTCTGCACGAGTACGTTCCTTAAGCTATTACGCAGTTAAATGGAGCTCTGAAAATGAAGAATGGTACAACCAATAATATTTTGGGCAATAGATTACTACCTCAAGGGCAAGGTGATCAGAATTTTGAGCGAGAAAAGGATGTATCATTAAGCACATTTGCAAATCAGTCTCCTAAAACTTGCAATTTGAGGAAAAGCAGGTATAAATATTAACTGAAACAGGGGAGCTATATTTAGAGATCTTTTGAATGTCTTTTTTTTAATTATTATTTTCCTTCTTTAAATGTAATTTTCATTCTGAGCCAGTCTTTTCAGCTTGTGAAGAGATTATAACACCCTTTAATGTACTGGACATGATAGAAAGTCTGACTCAAGACAGAAAAGAATTTCTCATAATTAGGCTTTGATTTCTTATGTGGATATTGTGAGAATGGCCAGTCAGATATTTTCATAGCTGATTTTTAATCACATTCCTTGTGCTGTTCAATATCAGCCTTGGACAGCATCTTCCGCTGGTGGATTCAACCAGAAAGAAAACTGATGAGATACAGTGGACTATACTATGCAAAAAAACAAACAAAAAACCCACATTTTCTGTCTCCATGGCATCCTCTACCTCAAGGCATAAAGCTAGCCCCTAATTAGTTAATAACCTAATCAAATGAAAATGTTAATATTAAATATCTGGAACAATATATCAGCATTAATCCCCCAAACCCCTGGCTGTTTTTCTTTTAATTACATTCCCCTTTTCTCTCTTTTTTGGAAAGAAACAATATTAGGATTTTAAAATGAACCCAAGTCTTATAAAAAATAATGGACAGTGTACCAAGCTGTCTAGAATAGTGAAATTGAAATAAAAAAGAAATTTAGGGGGAGGAATCTTTTCTAATCTTGTTATCAAGTCAGTATGAATGCAGAAAAAAATGTTGGGATAGAGGAAATCAGGGGTGAAATCCAGCAGGTTCTGACAGGTTCTGGAGAATGGCCATGGGTAAAAGCCATACGGACCTGGTGATTTACTCCTGCAACAACACAACATACAACGAGGTGGCACAGTGGTTAGAGTGCTGTACTGCAGCTACTTCAGCTGACTGCTAGTTCAGCAGATCAGCGGATCAAATCTCACTGGCTCAAGGTTGACTCAGCCTTCCATCCTTCCGAGGTGGGTAAAATGAGGACCCAGATTGTTGGGGGCAATATGCTATTTAGTATACTGTCGATTGTTGTAAGCTGCCCAGAATCCTCAGAGAGTGGGCGACATAGAAATATGATTAATAAAAATAATAAATAACAGTATTTTGTGGTGAGCAATGATTCTGGTCTGCTCCTTTTGGTGACCAGACCCTGGAACTTTCTCCACTTGACATTGAGTTCATCGTTTCTTTTCTTTTCCTTTTTTTTTTAATGGCAAAATATAATTTTATTTTTTATTTATTTATTTATTTTATTTAGATTTATATGCCGCCCTTCTCCGGAGACTCAGGGCGGCTTACAATGCGCTAAGCAATAGCCTTCATTCTTTTGTATATTTATACAAAGTCAGCTTATTGCCCCACAAACTGGGTCCTCAATTTACCTACCTTAGAAAGGATGGAAGGCTGAGTCAACCTTGAGCCTTGGCGAGATTCGAACCTGCAGTAATTGCAGGCAGCTGGTCTTAATAACCAGCTTAATAACAGGGTGCCTTAGACCACTGTACTACCAAGGCTCTTTTAATTAGTGGATAATGTAGACGGCACATGTTTTTGTGGCACTGCCTGCTTTCTTTTCACACCTTCTGATGCCTTTTATGTACAAGGTCAAATGCGCTGCTTCGGGTACCGCAAACATCCCTTGACCTTCTGCAGCCGGTTGAACAACTGAGCATAAGCATAAGGAAATAAGCAAGGGGGACTTTTACTGCCCTTTGAGTAGAATATACAGAAAGTAAGCTCCCCTCTTTAAGCGGTACCATCAAGGAACAATTGGAAGCACATCTTCTTCCTTTTTTAGTGTGTGTACCGTTCTTTGGTCCTTACCGCAGCTTCCTGCATTCTGTCTCAGGTTCACTTTCTCCTCCACTCCAGTCTTTCTTCTTTCCCCCTAATCTATCTCTCAGAAGAAGAAAAAAAAGAAACCGATCAGAAGCGTAATCTCTGGGGATGCTTTGATCTCTGCTTGCCCTTGTAAATCATTCAGCAGAGCAGCCACCTTACAAAACTCGCTTCCTTAAAATGTTTCAGTACATTTCCTGCACTCTCCGGGGCCCTTGCCTATATCCCGCAAAATAGCACATGAAACGAATGCACCTCTTTTTCTTTTTTCTTTTCTTTTCTTTCTTTCGGAATTCTCTCACATGCTCAATCCGCAATCACCTTAATTGCCGCTTATCAAACACTAGTCCTTCTAGATGCACCTGAAATTAACTTGTCCTTTCATTTGTTCTACGGGCATTTGGAGAGGGGGGAACCCCCCCCACACACACAGGCACGCATATATTTGCATCCTTCACCATGTGCAGAGAAGCAATTGCAGTTTTCTCCTTGCTCTAGTCATGATGGTGGAGTTAGGAAGCCATGGCTCAGACAGAAACATCCCTGAATTAAATTTTCAGAAAACGACTCCCTTTGGTACGGGAAGGCAGTTTCCATCTGTTCCTTGTGTTGCTAACAGCCGGATCTGTAAATGGTTTGCTTGCCTGTGACCATGTGAGAACGAACTCTTGCAAAGCAGAGAGGTCAGAAGGAGAGAGGGTGGTGGGGAGAGGGAGAGGAAGGAAGAAACTGCACTGAATTTGTGCATAGAGACATCCAATGGGCAATTCATGAGGAAGCTTTAATTTTATCCCTGTGATGAACAGTGGACTAGACCCAATGGCCAAAAATGCCTTATTCCAATCAATCAGAATAGAGCTGGAAGCAGTGGTGAAATTCAAATTGTTTTACTACCGGTTCTGTGGGCGTGGCTTGGTGGGCGTGGCAGGGGAAGGATACTGCAAAATTCCCATTCCCTCCCCACTCCTGGGGGAAGGATATTGTAAAATCCCCATTCCCTCCCCACTCCTGGGGAAAGTATTTTGCAAAATCTCCATTCCCACCACACCCCTGGGGGAAGGATATTGCAAAATCCCCATTCCCACCCCACTCCTGGGGGAAGGATATTGCAAAATCTCCATTCCCACCTCAATCTGGGGCCAGTCAGAGGTGGCATTTGGTGGTTCTCCAAACTACTCAAACTTTCCGCAACCGGTTCTCCAGAACCTGTCAGAACCTGCTGGATTTCCCCCCTTTTTGGAAGGGACCTTGGAGGTCTTCTAGTCCAACCCTCCTTCTCAACAGGTGACCTTATATCACAAGGTCTCCTGTTATAGCTAAAGATATAAATAACTAGAGATATATGGAGAGGGGTGGGTGGGAAATAATGAATGTGTTAATTAAGAAAATGAACCTTTTTGTAAGTCTTGCAGCACACAGGAAAGCAAAATAGAAGATAAGTTGGACCTTTTCATCAGGATGGCTCCTCTTCCCAATAATCAGCTGTGTGAACTGCTCCCTTAAATTCTTCTTTTCACTGCAAATAATTATCAGTTTTCATTTAATGATCTGCATTTCTCATACTTCCGCATCTCAGCCTACAACTTAACATGTTTATTTGGATGTCCTACTAAATGTGTATCTTTTTAGCTAATATGTTTCTGTGGACTAACAGATGCTGTGCTACCTATTCAGGCTTTTATTTCTTTTCTCTCTCTTTTTTTTTTGTATCGTTAGATTGTAATTGGCTTTAAATTCCAAGCGGCTCATTGCTAATGATATTCAGTCCATTTTAATTAAAGGGACACTGTCAAGTACTTTCTTTATAGTTCCCCCTCCCACTTTTGCGGATGTACTCTCAGTTGTAATATCCTTTTTTTTTCCTTTTTTTTTTTTTTGCAAGCTTGGAGGTAATAATTAAAGTAATTCTCTGCTGATTTTGTCCTTTTCAGTTGGACAAACTTTGATCCATTATTTTTGTTTAAATAGAGATGAAATTAACATGGATGCTCTCTTTCTTTCTTTTTTTTAAAATCCCCTGACTATTTTTCAGCTGCAGGCAGTGCCTTTTTTTTTTTTTTACTGATTCTTTTCTCACCTTTCCACAGTTCCTTGTTCTCTAACAAGTCAGGGATAGTATGGACAGCCTTGCAGACAGATAGAATCAAGATCATGTGAAGTGTTAATGCCGCTTTATAATGCCTTGGTAAGACCACACGTGGAATATTGCAGCTTTGGTCTTGATAATATAGCAATACCAATAACGCTTAGATTTACATACCGCTTCACAGTGCCTTACAGCCCTTTCTAAGTGGTTGAAAGACTCAGCATATTGCCCCCAACAAGCTGGGTCCTCATTTTACTGACCTCGGAAGGATGGAAAGTTGAGTCAACCTTGAGACAGTGAGACTCGAACCGCCAAAATGCTGGCAGCCAGCAGTCAGTAGAAGTAGCCTGCAGTACTGCATTCTAACCACCACAGCTCATGGCACAATATAAAAATGATGTTGAGAGTTTAGAAAGAGTACAGAGAAGAGCAAGGAAGATTATTAGGAGACTGGAGGCTAAAGCATATCAAGAACGGTTACAAAAATTAGGTATGTCTAGCTTAATGAAAAGAAGGACTAGCGGTGACGTGATAGCAATGTTCCAAAATCTCAGGGGCTGCCACAAAGAAGAGGGAGTCAAGCTATTCTCCAAAGCACCTGAAGGCAAGACAAGAAGCAATGGATGGAAACTAATCAAGGAGAGAACCAACCTAGAGCTAAAGATAAATTTACTGACAGTGAGGACAATTAATCAGTGGAACAACTTGCCTCCAGAAGTTGTAAATGCTCCAACACTGGAGGTTTTTAAGAACCTCTGTATAGCCACTTTTTTTGAAATACATGTATGCCATGATACGTCCTTTATCACTTACCCATTGCCCCCAAGATGGCTTGTAGTTCAACCTTTTAGGGTAGAACTCTGAGATTTAAACTCTGGATCCAAATCTCTCATTTCTCAGGAATGCGATTTGGATTGCTGTAACTTAGCCAAGATTTCACAGCCTGTTCTCCTATGATAGCAATAGTACTTCAACTTATGTACCGCTTCACAGTGCTTTTACAGCCCTCTCTAAGTGGTTTCCAGAATCAGCATATTTGCCCCCAACAATCTGGGTCCTCATTTGACCCATCTTGGAAGGATGGAAGGCTGAGTCAGCCTGGTGTGATTCGAACTGCCAAATTGCAGGCAGCCGGCAAGCAGCAGAAGTAGCCTGCAGTACCGCATTCTAACCACTGCACCACCACGGCTCTTGATACAAAGGATTTGTATTAGTCTGCTGGTGGCGTAGCTGACTAATAGCCTGTTATTAACATCCAGCTGCCTGCAATTACTGTAAGTTCGAATCTCAGCAGGCTCAAGGTTGACTCAGCCTTCCATCCTTTTCTAAGGTAGGTAAATTGAGGACCCAGTTTGTGGGAGCAATAAGCTGACTTTGTATAAATATACAAAAGTATGAAGGCTATTGCTTAACGCATTGTAAGCCACCCTGAGTCTCTGGAGAAGGGCGGCATATAAACCAATTTTTTTTAAAAAAAAGATTATATTGAATGTTTGGGCTACCTTGAGCTCCTTAGGGGAAAGATGGACTATAAATAGAATGTAATTGCACAGATAGTTTTAATTCTTGAAAGTTTTAAGGATATCCGAACCAGTGACCCAATAATGGCATGGCTGGGCCAACGGGTTCTTCGTAATTAAGGCAACCCAATAGTCTTGGGGGCAATATATTTCAAAGCAGACTTCTTTAGATTTGGATGGTTGGAAGCAAGCTGAACCCCATCAAGGCAAAAAGAATGTGAAAGTGACAGGATTTGCAGAGCAGGTCAGCCTGTAAACAATGCAAATGTTTCTCCCATGACAGTTTCTGCCAATAATTGCTTCTAATTACTTTCCAGGCTTCAACGGGTCTGCCCTGTGCCTGGTACATCATTGGATCCTCAGTCCATTCAACTCTGCTTTATTTGAGGGTTCCCCCCCCCCACAACCCCCACTCTGAAACCAGAACTTGTTTGCAAGCAAATTGCCTGCACGGGCTTCAAATTGCATGACTGTATCCAGAGCAGTGGATACTACTGGGTTTTTAGTACTGGTTCTGTGGGTGTGGCTTGGTGGGTGTGGTGTGGCTTGGTGGGCCTGGCTTGATGGGCATGGCAGGAGAAGGATACTGCAAAACCTCCATTCCCACCCACTCCAGGGGAAGGATACTGCAAAATCCCCATTCCCTCCCCACTCCTGGGGGAAGGATACTGCAAAATCCCCATTCCCTCCCTACTCCTGGGGGAAGGATACTACAAAATCCCCATTCCCTCCCCACTCCTGGGGGAAGGATATTGCAAAATGTCCATTCCCACCAGTCTGGGGCCAGCCAGAGGTGATATATACAATTACTCAGCATTACATTTAAAGTTACAGAATACATTTAAAGTTATAGAACACATATATTGCCTGGACAACTGGTTAGACTTACACCATATCCTAACAATCTCCATTCCCACCAGAGGTGGCATTTGCTGGTTCTCCAAACTAATCAAAATTTCCGCTACCGGTTCTCCAGAACCTGTCAGAACCTGCTGAATTTCACCCCTGGTCCAGAGACATAAAGAGGTTTTGTCTTTTTCGTCCTCTCAAATTCCAATGATTATTCAGATCTTTATTGTAGCAAAAGTTACCTTGGCAAAGTTAAAAGTGGGAAGCAAGCTAGAGAGTTGTTCAGCGCATCAACTTTGTGTGATCTTCCATTTTTTTTCTTGCTGCGGTGATTGTGGACTGCGGCAGTCCATGCAAGCAAACTTAAACAATGACCGTAATGTTTCAAACTGGATGATATTTTGTACTCATCTACCCAAATACCGTTGGGCCAGCATGCTAAGACAAACAGGCTGGGAAAGAGGTGACAATCAAGAGTTGATTGTCATCTGAATGAAGAAAATGCCATCAGCAGGGATAAGAGGGGTCTTCTGTTTTTAAATTTGATTGGTCTTTATTTAAATAGAGGAGAGAGGAGGGAGTGTGGACAGGAGAAGAGGGGAGAGGAGAGGAGGGGGAGGGAAGGGAAAGGAAAGGAAAGGAAAGGAAAGGAAAGGAAAGGAAAGGAAAGGAAAGGAAAGGAAAGGAAGGAGGGAGGGAGGGAGGGAGGGAGGGAGGGAGGGAGGGAGGGAGGGAGGGAGGGAGAAATCAAAAAGTCAGGAAAAATAGATAGAAAAGAGAAAGAAAGAAAGAAAGAAAGAAAGAAGAAAGAAAGAAAGAAAGAAAGAAAGAAAGAAAGAGAAGGAAGGAAGGAAGGAGAAACCAAAAAGACAGGAATAAATAGAAAAGAAAGAAAGAAAGAAAGAAAGAAGGAAACCAAAAAGACAAGAATAAATAGAAAAGAAAGAAAGAAAGAAAGAAAGAAAGAAAGAAAGAAAGAAAGAGAAACCAAAAAGACAGGAATAAATAGAAAAGAAAGAAAGAAAGAAAGAAAGAAAGAAAGAAAGAAAGAAAGAAAGAAAGAAAGAAAGAAAGAAAGAAGGAAGGAAGGAAGGAAGGAAGGAAGGAAGGAGAAACCAAAAAGACAGGAATAAATAGAAAAGAAAGAAAGAAGGAAAGAAGGAAGGAAGGAAGGAAGGAAGGAAGGAAGGAAGGAAAAGGACAGGAAAGGGAAATGGAAATGGGAGGAGAGGAGACGAAAAGGGAGGAAAAGGGGGGACAGGACAGCAAAATATTCAGTCATTCAGTCATTCATTCAATATACATGGCCCCCATCTCAACAAGTGATATATTTAGCTTTACCAAAACAAATATAAAATGCAAGATTGTATTTGCTTTTTAGGAAAGGTCTATGTTTTTTTATTATTATTATTATTTATTCCAAGGATGGAACATTTATCTTCCACCTGTGTACCTTAGGTGTGTCCATCTCTAAGCTTTGTTCCAAGTCATCCCTTCTAGGTCAGTGATTCCCAACCTTTATTTATTTTTTTGGCCGTGTCCCACCTAAGCATCTCTAAAATCCTGATGCCCCCACCCCACCCCACCCCCGTGACATATAATTCTTACTTTTCAAAAAGTGAACTCCTACTCCCGCGAAGGAAGCCTAAAAGGCCATTAGTTTAAACAAAGTTTAACTGAGCCTGGATAGCTGAGCAGACTAATGCATTGTAATTTAACTTCAGCT
Source organism: Arizona elegans (assembly GCA_022577455.1). Classification (NCBI taxonomy): domain Eukaryota; kingdom Metazoa; phylum Chordata; class Lepidosauria; order Squamata; family Colubridae; genus Arizona; species Arizona elegans. The sequence goes on along the minus strand of JAKOOJ010000013.1, from coordinate 19,739,092 downwards.
CTCTGCAATTAGTAAGTTCGAATCTCGCCAGGCTCAAGGTTGACTCAGCCTTCCATCCTTTCAAAGGTAGGTGAAATGAGGACCCAGATTGTGGGGGCAATAAGCTGACTTTGTAAAAATATACAAAAGTATGAAGGCTATTGCTTAACGCATTATAAGCCGCCCTGAGTCTCCGGAGAAGGGCAGCATATAAATCAAATTAAAAAAAAAAAGTTCCAAATTGCCCCCATTAAAAAATCAAATTGCCCTCCTGTCCAGATTGGGAACCACTGTTCTAGGTCCAGCTGCAAACTTTGCCAGAGCCAGACTGCCTTGTGCCTCTGTTAGATTTCTGGCAGGCTGAGCTAGGCTTTGTGTCTGGAAGCGAGCACTCAGCTTTTCCCAATATTGAAAGTCGGAAGCCCTCTGACTTTTAATTGAATAATGGTTTATTCTGATGACAAAGCAAAGATGCATTTCTGAGAAAAGGCCATTGCACCTCCCCTTCCTTCCTCGCTACCATCCCCGGGATGCTCTCCTCCCACCTACCGCTGCATAATTTAGCAATTTTGGTCGTCCGGTGATTTAATACATACAAGATGGGGAGTGACAGATTTTATACATTATAAGCAATCATGTTTGTCACTCCTTGTCTTTCCCCCTGTCGGGGAGTAAGAAACTCCAGTGATGCCCTGGAGGAGTGAAGAATCCCTCTGCAATCTCTATTTTCCCAGCATCTCTCATTAGCAAGGAAGAGAACGAAAACGATGTTTTTTAGGATCTGTGTCGCTTTGTAGAGAGAACCCGAGCACGGTTCTAATTGGATAGCTCTACAGGAAATACGGGGAGTCCTCAAGTTACAGCCGTTTGTTCAGTGACCATTAGAAATTACAACGGCATTGGGGGGAACGGGGAAAATGACTTACACAGACTTCACGCTGATAAGCGTTGCAACAGTCACGTGTTCTAAATTTGGTCGCTTGGCAACTGACATGTATTTAGGATGGTTGCAGAGTCCCAGGATTATGTGATTGCCATTTGTGATCTTGCCAGCCAGCTTCCGATAAAATCAATTGGGGAGTGGGGAGCTGGATTTGCTTAATGACTGTGTGTTTCCCTTACCAACGGCAGTAATTTGCTTTAACCACTGTGGCTTTTTTGGTCATCAGAATCAGGTGCGACTCAATTAACATCCATTTTGCTTTGCGACGGAACTCCTGGTCCCCATGGAATTGTATGAGTTTGATCTTCTTCATCCTAGTTAAGAAATCAAGGAGGGCTTCTCCTTGCCCACATGGCTCAAGCCTTCATGAAAAAGATAAATTTGGAAAAATGCTGGCTTTAACTTTTGCCTTCTGTAATTAACCACGATTGGGGATCCATTCCTTGACAAAGTCCTCTCCTGGGGCTTCTTCAATTCAGAAGTTTTCAAGTCCTAGCCAATATAGCCAAAGAACGTAGAATAATAGAGGGACTTTGGAGGTCTTCTAGTCCAACCTCCTGCTTGAGTAGGAGACCCTAAACCATTTCAGATAAATGGTTGTCCTGTCTCTTTTTGAAAGCTTCCAGTGATGCAGCACCTACAACTTCTGAAGGCAAGCTGTTGCATTGATTGATAGTTCTCACTGTTAGGAAATTTCTCCTTAGTTCTAGGTTGCTTCTCTCCTCGGCTAGCTTCCATCTGTTGTTTCTTGTCTTGCCTTTTGGTACTTCGAAAAATAGTTTGACCGTCTCATCTTTGTAGGAACCCCTCAAATACTGCTATCATGTCTCCCCTAGTCCTTCTTTTCATTAGACTTTTGTTGTTGCGAAGTTGCGTCCGACCCATCGCGACCCCATGGACAACGTTCCTCCAGGCCTTCCTGTCCTCTACCATCCTCTGGAGTCCATTTAAGATCATGCTTACTGCTTCAGTGACTCCATCCAGCCACCTCGTTCTCTGCCGTCCCCTTCTTCTTTTGCCCTCAATCGTTCCCAGGATTAGGCTCTTCTCCAGTGAGTCCTTCCTTCTCATTAGGTGGCCAAAGTGTTTGAATTCATTAGACTAGATATATCCAATTCCTGCAACCATTATTCAGAGATTTTAACCTCCAGCCCCCTAATCAGTACGCTCCCATAGAGAGAGGCGCCTCCGGGTGCCGTCGGTCAAACAATGTCGACTGGTGGCTCCCAGGGAGAGAGTCTTCTCTGTGGGGGCACCTATGATCTGGAACGAGCTCCCCCCGGAGATATGGAGGATCCCGGATCTACGCACCTTCCGTCGCGCGCTTAAGACTTTTTTATTTCATCAAGCTGGCCTGGCCAAAATCTTCTCCCCTTTTTAAATGTAAATTTTAATTTGTTTTTAAATTATGGGGTATTTTAAATTTGTCTCAGCCAAATTATTTAATTTGTTTTTATTCTATTTTAAACTTTTGTATTTATGTGTTTTATATTATGGCTGTTCACCACCCTGAGTCCTTCAGGAGTAGGGCAGTATAGAAATTTAATAAAATAAATAAATAAATAATCATTTTTGTTGCTTTGCTTTTCTCTGCACTCTTTCCAGAGTCTCAACCTTTTTTAAAAAAATTGTGGTGACCAGAACTGGATATAATATTTCAAGTGTTGCCTTACTAAGGCTTTGTAAAGTGGTACTAACCATATTCAGAGGATTCTGGACATTCAAACGGATGTATCTGGAAATATTCACGTTGTGATGGCTGTGAAGCTAATCGCTCAAACTTTTGAGGGGATGCCAAAGTTTTTCATTTCAAACTTAGGTAAAATGACAAAATTTATTCAGGAATCGTTGTCGGTGAAACCAGATCCATCTTCCTGACAGCTGTAATGATGAACTGAATCGAATAGGATGCAATCAACTTGTTAATCTGCGTTAAAGTTAGCCCTGGGTTTCATTTTGTGTTGTCAATATTTGAAAATGAATAATGTAATTTCATTTATTAATTATCCAGTGGGAGATTAGGTGATGAATAGATAGATAGAATGAAAAGTGAGTCATTTATTGTTTGCATGATATGCCGAAACTAAATTGCTGTTATCGAATATCACATGAGACTGTATTGTGTCCATAAGGGGCAGATGGCACCCTTATCAAGGGCTGATTAGGTGGGAAAGAGAGATTATATCAAAAGATTAATCATTAGGTAAAGGTAAAAGTTCCCCTTGCACATATGTGCTAGTTGTTCCCGACTCTAGGGGGCGGTGCTCATCTCCGTTTCAAAGCCAAAGAGCCAGCTCATCTCTGTTTCAAAGCACGAAGACGTCTCCGTGGTCATGTGGCTGGCATGACTCAATGCCAAAGGCCCACGGAACGCTGTTACCTTCCCACTAAAAGTGGTCCCTATTTTTCTACTTGCATTTTTCATGTGCTTTCGAACTGCTAGGTTGGCAGAATCTGGGACAAGTAACGGAAGCTCACCCCGTTACGAGGCACTAGGGATTCGAACCGCTGAACTGCTGACCTTTCGATCGACAAGCTCAGCGTCTTAGCCACTGAGCCACCGCGTCCCTTGATTAATCATTAGGATGGTGATATAAAGAGGGGTGAAAGTACCCCAGTAATTATTTGCTAATGACAATGATTTGTAGTGTTTCTCTAACATCATCATTATTATTATTATTATTATTATTATTATTATTACTACTATTACTATTATTATTTGAATTTGTATATCGCCCTTCTCCCAAAAGGGACTCAGGGCGGTGGACAGCCAAAATTAAAATATATACAATACAAAAGTTAAGATAGCTAAAATAAATTAAATCAATCGGCCTCCCAATTTAAAACCCCAAGTCTATAAAATTTAAAAATTCCCATTAAAAACCATTTAGGCTTCACAGAGAGTTCCAAGTTGGCAGGAGTTATGATGTCATCCTGGTCCAGAGTTGTCTGACTGATTGCTGTGATTGTAAAGACCTCCCAGTGTCATCAGGAAGGGCAGATGAGAAAGAAAAGATACTGATGAAGAGGGAAGTAAGATACTGAAAGCTGGGAAAAGAGAAAAATCAAAGGAAATGTGATACTGGCCTGAAGAGAATGCAGTTAGTCCTCAACGTATGATGACCCACAATGGAGCCCCATGGCTCAGCAAAACAGTTGCCGAAGTGAGCTTTGTCCTATTTTATGACCTTTCTTGCCACGATTGTTAAGTGAATCACTGCATTGGCGCAGTGGTTAGAGTGCAGTACTGCAGGCTACTTCTGTTGACTGCCGACTGCCTGCAATTTGGCAGTTCGAATCTCACCAGGCTCAAGGTGAGACTCAGCCTTCCGTCCTTCCGAGGTGGGTCAAATGAGAACTGGTTTGTTGGGGGACAACTGCTTAGAGAGGGTTGCAAAGCACTGTAAAGCGGTATATAAGTCTAAATGCGAAGTGCTATTGGTGAATTTAATAACATGGGTGCTAAGTGAATCCAGCTTCCCCATTGACTTTGCTGGTCAGAAGGTCGCAAAAAGTAATCACATGATCTTGGACATTGCAGCCGTCATAAATATAAGCCAGTTGTTAAGTGTCCGATCTTCGATCATATGACCATGGGGACGCTACAATGGTCGTAGGTGTGAAAAATGGTCATATGTCACTTTTCTCAATGCTTTTGCAACTTTGAAAGGTCATTAAATGACCTTACAACCATTAAATGGTTGTAAATCAAGGACTACTTGTTTTTGTAGCCTAGGCTTGAACTGTGGGGTCCTTGATGCTCTCTGAGCCTGCTTGTTTTCTGGCAGACATTTCATTACCAAACTAGGTAACATCATCAGTGAGAGGTGGGAGTTGGGTTTGTTTTAGTTAAGTACTTTGATAATGAAACCTCTGCACGAAAACAACCAAGCTCAGAAAGCACCAAAGACCACACAACGAAATGTTAGGCTATCTCAATCTTTCTCAATCTTGGCAACTTTAAGCTATGTTGGCAGCTGGCTGGGGAATTCTGGGAGTTGAAGTCCATCAAGTTTAAGGTTGCCAAGGTTGAAAAACACTGACAATGAGGGTACAAGTGTCTGCTGGAGCAGAGTATGAACGGGGTGAGAAAAATGAGCAAGAAGAGAGAATACATTTATTAAGGAATTGATCTCAACTACCCTGTTTCCCCCAAAATAAGACATCCCTGATAATAAGCCCAATCGGGCTTTTCAGCGCGTGGCAATAAGGCCAAGCCCTTATTTCAGGGTTCAAATAAATATAAGAAAGGGTCTTATTTTGGGGAAACACGGTATCTATCTATCATCTATCTATCTATCTATCTATCTATCTATCTATCTATCTATCTATCTATCTATCTATCTATCTCTACCTACCTACCTATCTACCTACCTACCCTGTTTTCCCCAAAATAAGACATCCCCTGATAATAAGCCCAATCGGACTTTTGAGCGCGTGGCATTAAGGCCAAGCGCTTATTTCAGGGTTCAAAAAAATATAAGACAGGGTCTTACTTTCAGGGAAATACGGTATCTATCTATCTGTCTGTCTGTCTATCTATCTATCTATCTATCCATCCATCCATCCATCCATCCATCCATCCATCCATCCATCCATCTCTATCCTATCTATCTATCTATCTATCTATCTATCTATCTATCTATCTATCTATCTATCTATCTATCTATCCCTACCTACCTACCTACCTACCTACCTACCTTGTTTCCCCCAAAATAAGACATCCCCTGATAATAAGCCCAATCGGGCTTTTGAGCACGTGGCAATAAGGCCAAGTGCTTATTTCAGGGTTCAAAAAAATATAAGACAGGGTCTTACTTTCAGGGAAACATGGTAGATATACTTCCAAGGAACCGTACTCAAGGTAGAAATATAAAAGAAATTCTTTGTGGATTCCCATTTAGGGAGTAGAATAGACACAGATATGGACAGCAATGACCAAATTCCATTACCATCTATCAAATTTTGTTCGAAAATACGTTTAAAAGAAAGGGAGAGAGAAACAGGGAGAAAAGAAGGGGAGAAGGTCGTCGTAAGTGTATCTTTTAAAATTGTACATTAAAAAAAAAAGAAAAAGAACCAACATAGCTAGAGAATGTAGGTTCGCTACTTGATAAACCATCAATGAATTTGCTGGCGAAATGACTTGGGGTTACGTTACACACACTGACATTTTGCTAGCCGTATTGTAACTTCTTCCGAGCGGATCTGAAACCGAAGCTGGCAATAGATGTCACGTCCTCATATATTGCTTCTGTTCAATGGTGCATAACAGCCACAATCAATAGCCAACTGTCATGTAGATAATAGCTGTTATCGTTTGTTTAAATTACTTAGTTGATTATGAATTCCTATGGCCTCATGAATAATTCAGAGGAAACATGTGTTACATCACGCCAGGATGCTGATGTTCTCCAGGGGTAATATTGTGATTTGGCCCCTGTGATTGGTGTTCAGCGAAGCCCACCCTTTTACACAGTGGTGAAATCTCAAATTTGTTACTACCGATTCTGTGGGTGTGGCTTGGTGGGGAGTAATGTGACGGGGTGGGCGTGGCCTTTTTTTTTTTACGTTTAAAACCATTTTTTCTACAACCTCTTCAGCAAAGAGGTTGTAAAAAAAATGCTTTCAAAAGGCTCTGACGATCCCAGCTGAGTGGCCTGATCGTCAGAGGCTTTTTTTTCTTTTAAATGCCTCTGATGATCAGGCAACTTGGCTTGGATCGTCAGAGGCATTTAAAAGGAAAAAAAAGCCTCTGCCGATCAGGCAACTCAGCTGGAATCATCAGAGGCTTTTCAAAGCATTTTTAAAATAGAAAAAATGTTTTTAAAAGCCTTTGACGATCCCAGCTGAGCCGCGCAATCATCAGAGGCTTTTTTTTTTTACTTTTAAAAGCATTTTTTTGGTCGAAGAGGTTGTAGAAAAATGCTTTTAAAAGTAAAAAAAAAAAAAGCCTCTGATGATTGTGCGGCTCAGCTGGGCATGGGGAGGGGCAGGGATTTTTGCTACCGGTTCTCCGAACCACCAGCCTCCATCACTACCGGATCGGGCTATCCGGTCCAAACCGGGAGCATTTCACCCCTGCTCTTACACTTTTAAGCCTGTGATGTTCCTTATAGGTTTTTCAATCCTGCATTCTATAGCAGGGTTCACCAACCTTTTGGACTTCAAGGATCACGAAATTCATAATTTTAAATCCCGTGAACCATTAATATGATCTGCCTAATGACTGGCTGGGTGGGGGTGGCTAGCTGGTCATGTGACTGGGTGGGCATGGCCAACTTGATGTCACTCACATGGAGGGGCACCTCACCAGCCTCTACTCGCCCCTCCCCTCCCAGCCACTCCTCGCCTCCCCGCCTGGGTTCCATAGGGCCCCAACAGGAAGCAGTTGTTAGAGCTAAACAGCCACCACGAGAAAGAGTTGGCAAAACAGCTGGCTCAGTTCAAATTGGATCTGACCGAGAAGGAGGCTCAGTAGGAGCACCTCACTGAGGACTAGGAACATAGGCTTTCCAAGCAGAGGAAAGACCTGCGGGAGTGCAAGGCCAGGTACCGGTACCTGGAGGCTCAGTGGGCTGAGATGGTCAGCCAGTTCCAGGCCATGATGGAACAAGACCCTCCGGCTCTTCGCCACCAGCGGCACTTCCCTCCAGCCTTCACCCAAAGCCCCTCACCAGGAGGCTAAAGCAGACCCTAAGTCAGAATTTCTGCCCCCCTCCAATCTGCACAAAAAGACCCTAAAGGAGGAGACTCTCTGCAGCAACACAAACATTCATTGCACGTATCCGGCCCAGGGGCCGTAGTGTGAGACCCCTGATTTAGTGAAATATAAAAAATGCAAATAATTTTTCTTTGGACCACCAAAATTTTCTCTTGGCCCACCAGTGGTCCACGGACCACCAGTTGGTGACCACTGTTCTATAGAGTGTCCTCTCTGTTCAACGTAATTGACCCTGGGACCATCAATTTACACAACTAAGACTGTGTGTTCCATTTCCACGCACTACCTTTTTAGAAAAGATGTACACAAATGGAGTGTCTTCAGAAGATAGCCATCCAGATGAGAAGGGGCTTCCCTTCTGGTGGGTTGAGATGGAGGCATAAGGACTTGCAGTGTTCCAGTACCTGATTTCCCAACTTGATGTTCTCCTTGATGCATTGAACATTTTCTACCCTTCTTAATGGGCTTTCCATCAAGCTGGGGAAAAGCTATTCTAGTTGGCCACACCCAATGACTCTCATCATAATATACTTCTTCTATCTTATTCAATAATTTACTATTGTTCCCTCACCAGAAAGCATGACTACCTTATTTCCCAACTTGATGTGCTCCTTGATGCATTGAACTCTTCTACCGTTCCTAGCAGGCTTTCCATCAAGCTAGGGAAAAGCTATTCTAGTTGGTCACACCCAATGACTCTTGTCATAATATACTTCTTCTAATCTTATTCAATGGTTTACTATTGTTCCCTCACCAGAAAGCATGACTACCTTATTTCCGAACTTGATGTTCTCCTTGATACACTGAACATCTTCTACCCTTCTTAGCGGGCTTTCCATCAAGCTGGGGAAAAGCTATTCTAGTCCATCACACCCAACGACTCTCATCATAATATACTTCTTCTAATCTTATTCAATGGTTTACTATTGTTCCCTTGCCAGAAAGCATGACTACCTTATTTCCCAACTTGATGTTCTCCTTGATACACTGAACATCTTCTACCCTTCTTAGCGGGCTTTCCATCAAGCTGGGGAAAAGCTATTCTAGTCCATCACACCCAACGACTCTCATCATAATATACTTCTTCTAATCTTATTCAATGGTTTACTATTGTTCCCTTGCCAGAAAGCATGACTACCTTATTTCCCAACTTGATGTTCTCCTTGATACACTGAACATCTTCTACGCTTCTTAGCAGGCTTTCATCAAGCTGGGGAGACCTATTCTACTCCGTCACACCCAATGACTCTTGTCATAATATACTTCTTCTAATCTTATTCAATGGTTTACTATTGTTCCCTTGCCAGAAAGCATGACTTGCTTGCCTGCGGACACTAATGGACTTTGCCATTCATTGCTTTGACAATATAAACAGCTCTTAAGTGCCAGCTGCTAGAGGGAACAGCAGGCATCACAAAACTAGGGGGGTTCCATTAAAGGTAGTTCAAGAGAGCTGCATCAGTGGCTTTTGCTTGTTAAGACTACTTTGTTCTCTATTAATTCACACAGCTCCTCAAAAACATGACACATGAGTGTCATGTCCACCCCGGGCTTTTGAAGCTCTCCAAAGTTTCGGCAAGGGAATGTCCTGCTATTTTCCACCAGATGCAACCGGCTGAAGTTGCCAGCTGGTTGCATTAGAGAGAATGCAAACCGAGACGCCAAGCTGGATTTGGCAGACTTCGCTCAATGTGCGCTCATGTAGACATGAATACCGCAACGGGTACTCCAAAAACGGCCCTGGACAGCAATGATGGCTGCAGAGAATTGAACGACGCTATTGTTTAGCTCCCATCAAACGGCCCTCTTTGGTGCTACACGAGCTACAAAAGCCCTATATCCTAATTAACTTTAAATGTCTCACTCATAAAGCTGTCAGTGCCTAGCTCTAATGTCTGTAGTTTTAATGGTGCATTTGATTAGGAGGTAATTTTATTCACTCAAAGCCAGCCGGCTTATTTGGAGAAGGATCAGTCTAGGTTGTTGGCATACAGACACACATACATACACACACGTTTGCGAGCGCACACAAACATCCTACTAATCCTAGTAGTATTTGCAGATATGTCTATTAAGCGTGTGGAACAAGCCAATGGACACAAGCTTATTTTACTTCTTAAAGCAGCTGCATTTTCCCTAGGAACGCACACATCAATGATGCAGCTATTTTAAAGAGTTGCCGAGTGACATAATGTTTATCTTTTTTTCTTTAATTTAAATTTGTATACCGCCCTACTCCCGAAGGACTCAGGGCAGTGAACAGGCAGAGAATAAAACACGTAAAGTACAAAAATTAAGAAACTAAAGTAAAATCGAATTAAATCAATTTAGCCCAAGACAAATTTAAAACCCCAGGTTAAAAGCAAATTAAAATTTACATTAAAAAAAATGGGAAAGGTTAGGCCAGACCAGCCTGGTGAAATAAAAAGGTTTTAAGAGCGCGGCGGAAGGTGCGTAGATCCGGGATCCTCTGTATCTCCGGGGGGAGCTCGTTCCAGATAGTAGGTGCCCCCACAGAGAAGGATCTCCTCCTGGGGGCCGCCAACCGACATTGCTTGACCAACGGCACCCGGAGGAGTCCCTCTCTGTGAGAGCGTACCGGCCGGTGGGAGGCCGTTTGCGGCAGCAGGCGGTCCCGTAAATAACTTTATTTGTGCACTTTAATTGTTGGTTTGTTTCGTAATCGCATTTCTGGACTGCCCACTTCCCTCCAAGAGGGATCGTCGGCTGCTCCCCAATTTCTTTTTTGTCTCTTCCAACTTTATATTGCTGGAAATATTTATTCAATCCTTCTATCCTTTTGATGTTTTAGGAAGATAGCCCTTTTATGAGTATCTATAACATGATCTAGATTTTTTTTTTTTTTTAATGCTCTCACTTTTAGCCTTCCCTTTTTACACACAGGGATCCAAGGTCTTGGTGTCTAAAATGTGAATAGCTTTTCATTTTGGGATAGGTCTAAAATACCAATAAAACTATGGCTCGGGATTTGAGTTGAGAAACAGCAAAGCCATGGCCATATATTTCAAAATCTTGCTGCGGAGGGGAAGTGAATGGCCAGAAGGACACAAAGCTGGATGGTCAGTAAGTGAGGCCCAAGTCCAAACCAAAAGCCAAGTAAGCTGGACACTAGTTTTGATGCACTAAAATTTGATGCAGTTGAGAGAATGGTTAGCCATTCAAAGTCCAAACTGCAGAACTAGCAGCTCTGTTTTGCAAGTCCCTTCCCTTCCCTTCCCTTCCCTTCCCTTCCCTTCCCTTCCCTTCCCTTCCCTTTCCTTTCCTTTCCTTTCCTTTCCTTTCCTTTCCTTTCCTTTCCTTTCCTTTCCTTTCCTTTCCTTGACTCAGACAAACATGACCCCACATGGCCCCATGGGAATCTGACAACAGCCAATAAAATACATGTTCTTGCACAGGAACAGGAAGCTCAAGTGCAAAGCCCAAGAGAAGGTATATATATATATATATATATATATATATATATATATATATATATATATATATATATACCCCTCAATCTCAACTCCCAAAACCAACCCATATGCTTCTGTTTCATCAATATGTGGACTCTCTTTCCAATCAGCCTCCAGCCTCCATTTTGTCTCCAGTGCCTTTCTCTCCGTTTGGAATGAACCAGATGGCTATTTCTTCCAACAAATAGATAAGGGTGGATGAGATGAAAATAATATGAAACAATAACACATCCCCAAAGCAACACAAGACAGTTCAACAAGTCATTAACAATTTGTTTAAGTCAGTAACTAAGTGGTGTTAGTTTAAGCGTAGGCAATTTCTCTAAACTCATATCAGACTGTTCTAGTGGTTATGGTGTTTTAATTCTCACTCCCAAGAATGCAATTAATAGTTCACAGTATCTGCCTTGTTATTCTGTATTTTCTTTTCTGATCTGCCAGTAATAGAACATTAAACTACGTGGGTGGTTTCTCCTTTGATTTTTTTTTTTTTTTATAACAATTAGGTAATATGTTCGGGTTCAGTCTTTTTTTTTTTTTTTCTCTTGCCTAATATACCATGATTGCCTTTTTTCCATCATTGTCTTGGTGCAGGCTGTTTCCCACTCTGACAGTTAATTGTTAATTCTTGGATTCTTGCCAGTTAAATTACATCTTCCATGCTGAAGGTGAATAAAGAAAGCAATTTCTCCCACTGTATATCTTTCCTTTCACTTACTTGATCTTGACTTATAATTATATTTGCTATATTTTTGTATTCATCCTATATGTGTTATAATATAATATATATATTACATGTTATATATTATGGTTGATTGCACAGTCAGCCAGATGTTTAAACTGGATCTGGCACAGGGGTGAAATGTAAAATGTGTTATTACGGGTTCTGTGGGCGTGGCTTGGTGTGTGTGGGGGTAATGTGACTGGATGGGCGTGGTCAACTTTTTTTTTTTTTTAACTTTTCAAAGCATTTTTTCTAATGCTTTGAAAAGCCTCAGCCGATCAGGCAACTCATCTGGGATCATCAGAGACTTTTCAAAGCATTTTTTTAACCACCTCTTCAGCCAAGAGGTTGCAGAGAAAAATGCTTTGAAAAGCTTCTGACGATCCCAGCTGAGCCGTACAACCATCAGAGGCTTTTTTTTTTTTACTTTTAAAAGCATTTTTCGTCGGAAGAGGTTGTAGAAAAAATGCTTTTAAAAGTAAAAAAAAAAGCCTCAGATGATTGTGCGGCTCAGCTGGGCATGGTGCGTGTGTGGGGGGGGTGAGGGGGGGTAACGCAGGGATTTTTGCTACTGGTTCTCCGAACCACCACCCGCCATCGCTACCGGATCGGGCGATCCGGTCCGAACCGGGAGCATTTCACCCCTGATCTGGCAGTTTTGTCCAGTTAGAGTCCTTCCCAAAGATTTTGCCTTCCCAAAGGCAGATATCTATGGAGATTCTCAGTCATCCAGGTCATGGTTGTCCCAAAGGTGCTTTTTCAAGAGGCAAATGGACTTTCTGGTTTTTCTTCAAAGACTGGTCTGCTTTAAGCCTTATGGGAGGGGCCAATCATCTCTTGGCCCTACTCCCGAGTTGTCCTCTTTGCTTGAGCTGCTCTTGCCTTCTGGCAGCTCTTCTCATGCGTGCATTAGGAACAGGCTCCTCCTGTTCCTCTGCCTCTCTACTGTCAGCCTCTGGAGGCTCTGGACCTCCGCACCTCACTCCCCGATGGCCCTGGCCCCATCTCTGCCTCTGACGCAGAGCCCTCATTCGGGCCTTCCCCAGCCTCCAGGACTGGCCCATGTCCTTTCTCATCGCTGTCCGACTCCGCTTCCAGCTCCTCAGGCTGCTGGCAGACCACAACACCTCCGTGAGCACGGGGTTGGGCTTGATGACCTCCAAGACCCTTTCCAACTCTATTACTGTTACTGTCTAAGCTCAAAATTTCAAGCTGGTGGCATAAGATATTCTGGGATGTTAGAGACATATTAGCCCATCACTGGAACCATCCCTGACATTTTTTTCAGCTTTTAGCTCAGTGCTTTTTGTGCTGCTCAGAACTGTTTTCCTTCCCTGTTTTATACTGCACAGCAAAAAATATATATGGTATTTTGACTAATGAAACTTGTTCGTCGAAAACGGACCTCTGTCATCTTACTTTCCCATTCCATCCCTCCTGCTTTCATCCCTTTGAAGGAGTTTGCGTGCAAAAAAAGGCAAAAGATAGGCAAGCTCTGTATAACACAGTTAAATGTTGTGAAATCCTCTCCCTTGTCAACGTTATTATGATTGACTACCTATATTCTTCCCCCGAGCACAGAATAATTTGCTAAACTGATATTTATGATGGCAGAATTGGCCCTTGCCGGTGCCTTTATCAGAAGAAATCAGGTTGCCAATTTTATTCTTTTGGCAGGTTCCATTAATGTATTTTTTCTCTCTCTTCTTTATGTTCATTAAAGAGAGGTCAGGATGTAAAATCTCTTAATAGGAAGACCCATTATGGAAGAAAGTCATAGAGCATATTTGTTGCGATTAGACTTCAATACCAATTTATGAGATGCGTGCAATATTTTTTTTTTTTTTAAAAAAAACATATCTCAGCAGACAAAGAACTTCATTTTTATTATTCTAGTGATTATTGCAATCCTTTAAGGTAAAGCAGCATTAATACCTTCTTATTAAAGCTCGGGGATGGTGCTAGAAAATATTGGCTAGCAGGAAGCTCAATCAAACAGCTATCGTGACAAAACCATTTGGACGAAAATGCATCTTGGCTGAATCTTCCGTAGGCCAAAATTCATCACAGGGGATCCTTGATTTACGACCACAACTGAGCCCAGAATTTCTGTTGTTATGTGAGATATTTGTTAAGTGAGTTTTGCCCCATTGAATGAACCTTATTTTTATTTTTTATTTTTTAATTTGATTTATATGCCGCCCTTCTCCGGAGACTCAGGGCGGCTTACAATGCGTTAAGCAATAGCCTTCATACTTTTTGTATATTCATACAAAGTCAGCTTATTGCCCCCACAAACTGGGTCCTCAATTTACCTACCTTAGAAAGGATGGAAGGCTGAGTCAACCTTGAGCCTGGTGAGATTCGAACTTACAGTAATTGCAGACAGCTGGTGTTAATCACAATGCTATCAGTCTGCTGAGCCACCAGACCCCTTACTGCCACAGTTATGGCAAAACATTGCAGTTGTTAAGTTAGTAACACAGTTCATATATGAGTCCGGCTTCTCCATTGACCTTGCTTGTCAGAAAGTCAATCAATCAACCAACCAACCAATCAATCAATCAACCAATCAACTAACCAACCAACCAACCAACCAACCAATCAATCATAATAGAGCTGGAAGAAACCTTGGAGGTCTTCTAATCCAACCCCCTGCTCAAGCACGAGACCCTATATCATTCCAGACAAATGGCTGTCTAGCCATGATGGGTTTCTACCGGTTCAGCCTGGTTTGGGTGAACCAGTAATGGCGGTGGCACTCACCCACCCAGAGGTCATCACAGATTTTATTTTATTTTATTTGTTTATTTATTTCAAATTTATATACCGCCCTTCTCCCGGAGGACTCAGGGCGGTGTACAGCCACAAATAAGAAACATAAAATACAAACATTAAAAACAATTAAAAGAATATATATAAATTTGGCCCCATAATTAAAAACAGTAACAAACCAATTAAAACATTTAAAAAGTGTTAAGCCAGCCCGGCTTGCTGGAAAAAGAAAGTTTTAAGGGCATGGCAGAAGGCACCGAGGTCTTGGATTCTCCTTATCTCTGGGGGCAGCTGGTTCCAGAGGGTGGGTGCCCCCACAGAGAAGGCCCTCCCCCTGGGGGTCACCAGCCTAAATTGTTTGGCTGATGGCACCCCGAGGAGGCCCTCTCTGTGGGAATGCACGGGACGATGGGAGGTCGTCAGTAGCAGCAGGCGGTCTCGAACATAACTAGGTCCTGTGCCAGGTCCGGAGATGCTCTTCGCATGTGCAGAAGGTTCTGTGCATGTACAGGACCGCCACGCATGAGCGCTCCCAGTTCCAAACCAATAGCGAAGGTAAGAGGGACCCATTACTGCTGCCCAGTCTTGTCTTAAAAACCTCCAGTGATGGAGCACCTAGGCCAGGAGTTCCACTGGTAAATTGTCCTGACTGTTAGGAAGTTTTTCCTAAAATTCTAGGTTGCTTCTCTCCTTGATTAGTTTCCATCCATTGGTTTCTTGTCTTGCCTTCTGGTGCTTTGCCAAATAAGTTGACCCCCTTTTCTTTGTGGCAGCCCCTCAAATATTGGAATGCTGTTATTCTGTCCCTCCTAGTCCTTCTTTTCTCTCGTCTAGCCCTACCCAATTCCAGCAACCATTCATCCTATGTTTTTTTTTTTTTTTGTCTCTAGGCCTTTTAGTTGCTGTTCTTTGCACTTTTTTTCCCCAAAGTCTCAACGTCTTTTTTGTAATGGGGTGACCAAAAACTGGATGTGGAAAGGTGATCATAAGACCCCTCGACTTACAACAGGACATTGCAAACATCATAAATATGAACCAGTTGCCAAGTATCTTTGGATTTTGATCCCGTGATTTTGGAGACGCTGCAATGGTCATTAGTGGGGAAAATGGTCAGAAAAGTGATTTTTTTTTTTAGTGCCTTTGTAATTTTGAATGGTGTAAGTCGAGTCTTGTCTGTATTAGAAGAGAACAGAATAACAGAGTTGGAAGGGGCCTTGGAGGTCTTCTAGTCCAACCCCCTGCCTAGGCAGGAAACCCTACACCACTTCAGACAAAGGGTTGTCCAATCTCTTCTTAAAAACCTCCAGTGTTGGAGCAGGGGTGAAATCTAAATATTTTCCCTACTGGCTCTGTGGGCGTGGGTTAATTGTTGGGCGTGGTTTGGTGATCAGGTGACCGGGTAGGCATGGCCAATAATAATAAATAATAAAAATAATAAACAAAGTACAAAACAATAAGAGGTTCCAAAAACCAACTTTCACACTTTACACACAACACAACACAACTGACACACACACACACAATGTAAAAACAGCTGCACTTGACCCAAAATAGCCCCTGCAACAAGCAGGAACCTCACGCAGCCACAAAAAGCTCAAAAACCAACTTTCACACTTTACACACACAAAATGCCACATACAGCTTTGTGAGATTTTATGCATTTGTGTAGTTAGAGTGAAACACTACAGAAACACACCAAACCTCAGAAAGCTGCACAAATATTTTATTTTATTATTTTATTTTATTTTATTTTATTTATATTTTTAGATAAAAGCAGCTAAATTTAAAACATTCTTAACTTTAAATTGCTATGTCTAAAAAAAAAAATAAAACTCCTAAAAAACCTCAATTAATTATTTTTTTAAAAGCTCCCAGTTACTAACCAAATTGCAGGCACAAGGCAAGCAAACAGGCAGGCAGATTGAGCTGCTCACCGATTGCATTGATTGCAGGCAGGCAGATTGAGTTGCTAGCAGATGCAATGGATTGCAGCAGCTGAAGCAAGGCAGGAAAAGTGAGCGAGCCCGAAAGAAGCAGCAAGCTGCCAAGTAGGCAAGTTTGGACTGGGCGATTGGGGGGGCATGGGAGGTGGAGGGGCACGGATTTTTGCTACCGGTTCTCCGAACTACCCGCCACC
This sequence comes from Arizona elegans, assembly GCA_022577455.1. NCBI lineage: Eukaryota > Metazoa > Chordata > Lepidosauria > Squamata > Colubridae > Arizona > Arizona elegans. The sequence goes on along the minus strand of JAKOOJ010000013.1, from coordinate 19,722,337 downwards.
ATTGCTAATGGATCGCCTGATCTGATCCGGTACGAACCGGAAGCATTTCACCCCTGTGTTGGAGCATTCACAAGTTGTTCCCCTGGTTAATTGTTCTAATTGTCAAGAAATTGATGATGATGCGGTGGCACAGTGGTTACAGTGCAGTACTGCAGGCTACTTCTGCCGACTACCGGCTGCCTGCAATTTAGCAGTATGAATCCCACCAGGCTCAAGGCTGACTCAGCCTTCTATCCTTCCGAGGTGGGTAAAATGAGGACCCAGATTGTTGGGGGCAAATAGGCTGACTCTGTAAACCGCTTAGAGAGGGCTGCAAAGCACTATGAAGCAATGTATATGTCTTAAGTCCTTCCTTCCTTCCTTCCTTCCTTCCTTCCTTCCTTCCTTCCTTCCTTCCTTCCTTCCTTCCTTCCTTCCTTCCTTCCTTCCTCCCTTCCCTTCCCTTCCCTTCCCTTCCCTTCCCTTCCCTTCCCTTCCCTTCCCTTCCCTATCCATCCATCCCATCTCAAGGTTGACTCAGCCTTCTATCCTTCTAAGGTGGGTAAAATGAGGACCCAGATTGTTGGGGGCAAGAGGCTGACTCTGTAAACCACTTAGAGAGGGCTGCAAAGCACTATGAAGCAATGTATACGTCTTAAGTCCTTCCTTCCTTCCTTCCCTTCCCTTCCCTTCCCAGCTCAAGATTGACTCAGCCTTTCATCCTTCCAAGGTGGGTAAAATGAGGAGCCAGATTGTAGGGGGCAAATAGGCTGACTCTGTAGATGCTTAGAGAGGGTATATAAGGACTATTGCTATTGCTAAATTTCTTCTTAGTTTTAGGTTGCTTCTCTCCTGGATTTTAGGAATTGTTGGGTTTTGATTCCCATGGTTCCATTTATATTTCGTGCAACCAAAGAAGACTTTGGTCTTCTTATTCAATTCCCTCCCTCCTTTTTTTTTTTTTTTCCAAACCATACTTCATTTATGCAAACTTGGGTTGGGATTAAAAAGGAGCCAATGCTGGTGAAGACAAACGGACACAAGCTTTTGAACAGTGAATGTCACATGATTCCTTTGAAATGGAATGTCTACATGTGGTTGGGAAAAACCTTAAGGCAGAGGGGTGGAGATGAGATATCCCACGGAAGGCAGCCTTGTAAATCTGTTGAGCGGTGATTGCACATTTCTTGGCTATACAATCCGTTATGCACAGGAGCAGCAAATGTCCTCTGGCACCCTAACCTTTGGGAATATTGAAGTCAGGGCAATGTAGGGAGTAAGCCATTATGGAGTCGGCAGTGACAGCTTGACAAATGGTCAAACAAGAGAACAAATACCATCTATGGCAGGCGGTGTAATGAGTTGCTCCAGGACATTATTGGCTGCAGCCAATCCCATGTTCAACCATCTCTCGGAGGGTCCTAGACATTGTACCGCCTGTCTGAATCTACATGTTTCCCTCTGTGCCCGTCGCTGTTTTTCCAGTTTCTGTAATCCCCCCTCCCCCAATGAATATTTCCCCATTTGTTGTTTACAAAGGGAAGAGGAGTTTAAATTTGGAAACTGGACCGCTTTGCTGCTCTCTTGGATTAAGACTCCGAGGCTAAGTTCCAGCGAAGAGCAGCTGCAGGGTTAGGAAAAGCTGGAGCTGTCCCATTTCAATTTCAGCCTTTGGGGTGAAGGAGGGGCACAGAGGGGAAGCAGGTAAGGATTTTGCAAAAGGACGGTTGTGTGGTTTTCCAGCAATTTTCTCACTCCAGGAAGACTGGCAAAGAGTTGTCGCTTTTGACCGCAAACACATACTTGATCAAACAAGCATCTGCTCCCTCTTTTTGGCTCTGTTTTCCTGCCTTCCTGGGCTCTTAATAGTGATGATTTGGTATCATTTTATTTGGTTTTGAAGACTTACCCATCATTCGTCTCGGTGACTTGGCATGAGAAGTCTTCCAATGTCATCCTTGGCCTTCTGGGTTTTCTAATGCCACGATGTAAAAAAAGATGAGGAGACTCTAGAAAGAGTGCAGAGAAGAGCAACAAAGATAATTAAGGGACTGGAGGCTAAAACATATAAAGAACAGTTGCTGGAACTGGGTATGTCTAGTTTGATGAAAAGAAGGATTAGGGGTGACATGATAGCAATGTTCCAATATCTCAGGGGAAGAGGAAGTCAAACTATTCTCCAAAGCACCTGAAGGCAGGATAAGAAGCAATGGGTTGAAACTACCGTATTTTTCAAAGTATAAGACGCACCTTTTTTCCCCTAAAAAAGAGGGTGAAAATCTGGGTGTGTCTTATACTCTGAACGTAGCCCCAATCAGCTTCTCAAACAGAGGTTTCAGAGGCTGAAAAAAGAATCAGAAACAAAGCTTCAGAAAAAAAGCCCCCAAACAGAGCTTCAGAAAAGAAGCTTCCAAACAGAGCTTCAGAAAAAAAGCCTCCAAACAGAGCTTCAGAAAAAAGCCTCCAAACAGAGCTTCAGGAAAAAGCCCCCAAACAGAGCTTCAGAAAAAAAGCCTCCAAACAGAGCTTCAGAAAAGAAGCCCCCAAACAGAGCTTCAGAAAAAAAGCCTCCAAACAGAGCTTCAGAAAAAAGCCTCCAAACAGAGCTTCAGAAAAAAAGCCTCCAGAGCTTCAGAAAAAAAGCCTCCAAACAGAGCTTCAGAAAAAAAGCCTCCAGAGCTTCAGAAAAAAAGCCTCCAAACAGAGCTTCAGAAAAAAGCCTCCAAACAGAGCTTCAGAAAAGATGCCTCCAAACAGAGCTTCAGAAAAAAGCATCCAAACAGAGCTTCAGAAAAAAAGCCTCCAAACAGACCTTCAGAAAAGAAGCCCCCAAACAGAGCTTCAGAAAAAAAGACCCCAAACAGAGCTTCAGAAAAAAAGCCTCCAAACAGAGCTTCAGAAAAAAAGCCTCCAAACAGAGCTTCAGAAAAAAGCCTCCAAACAGAGCTTCAGAAAAAAAGCCTCCAAACAGAGCTTCAGAAAAAAAGCCTCCAAACAGAGCTTCAGAAAAAAAGCCTCCAAACAGAGCTTCAGAAAAGAAGCCCCCAAACAGAGCTTCAGAAAAAAAGCCTCCAAACAGAGCTTCAGAAAAAAAGCCTCCAAACAGAGCTTCAGAAAAGAAGCCCCCAAACAGAGCTTCAGAAAAAAAGCCTCCAAACAGAGCTTCAGAAAAAAAGCCTCCAAACAGAGCTTCAGAAAAAAGCCTCCAAACAGAGCTTCAGAAAAAAAGCCCCCAAACAGAGCTTCAGAAAAAAAGCCCCCAAACAGAGCTTCAGAAAAAAGCCTCCAAACAGAGTTTCAGAAAAGAAGCCCCCAAACAGAGCTTCAGAAAAAAAGCCTCCAAACAGAGCTTCAGAAAAAAGCCTCCAAACAGAGCTTCAGAAAAAAAGCCTCCAAACAGAGCTTCAGAAAAAAAGCCTCCAAACAGAGCTTCAGAAAAAAAGCCTCCAAACAGAGCTTCAGAAAAAAAGCCTCCAAACAGAGCTTCAGAAAAAAAGCCTCCAAACAGAGCTTCAGAAAAAAAGCCTCCAAACAGAGCTTCAGAAAAAAGCATCCAAACAGAGCTTCAGAAAAAAAGCCTCCAAACAGACCTTCAGAAAAAAAGACCCCAAACAGAGCTTCAGAAAAAAAGACCCCAAACAGAGCTTCAGAAAAAAAGCCTCCAAACAGAGCTTCAGAAAAAAGCCTCCAAACAGAGCTTCAGAAAAAAGCCCCCAAACAGAGCTTCAGAAAAAAAGCCTCCAAACAGAGCTTCAGAAAAAAGCCTCCAAACAGAGCTTCAGAAAAAAAGCCTCCAAACAGAGCTTCAGAAAAGATGCCTCCAAACAGAGCTTCAGAAAAAAAGCCTCCAGAGCTTCAGAAAAAAAGCCTCCAAACAGAGCTTCAGAAAAGATGCCTCCAAACAGAGCTTCAGAAAAGATGCCTCCAAACAGAGCTTCAGAAAAAAAGCCTCCAAACAGAGCTTCAGAAAAAAAGCCTCCAAACAGAGCTTCAGAAAAAAGCCTCCGAACAGAGCTTCAGAAAAAAAGCCTCCAAACAGAGCTTCAGAAAAAAAGCCTCCAAACAGAGCTTCAGAAAAAAAGCCCCCAAACAGAGCTTCAGAAAAAAGCCCCCAAACAGAGCTTCAGAAAAAAAGCCCCCAAACAGAGCTTCAGAAAAAAGCCTCCAAACAGAGCTTCAGAAAAAAAGCTCCCAAACAGAGCTTCAGAAAAAAAGCCCCCAAACAGAGCTTCAGAAAAAAAGCCTCCAAACAGAGCTTCAGAAAAGAAGCCTCCAAACAGAGCTTCAGAAAAAAAGCCCCCAAACAGAGCTTCAGAAAAAAAGCCCCCAAACAGAGCTTCAGAAAAAAGCCTCCAAACAGAGCTTCAGAAAAAAAGCTCCCAAACAGAGCTTCAGAAAAAAAGCCTCCAAACAGAGCTTCAGAAAAGAAGCCCCCAAACAGAGCTTCAGAAAAAAAGCCTCCAAACAGAGCTTCAGAAAAAAAAGCCCCCAAACAAAGCTTCAGAAAGAAGCCCCCAAACAAAGCTTCAGAAAGAAGCCCCCAAACAGAGCTTCAGAAAAAAAGCCCCCAAACAGAGCTTCAGAAAAAAAGCCCCCAAACAGAGCTTCAGAGGCTTTTTTTCTGAAGCTCTGTTTCAGAGGCTTTCAGAGGCAGGAAAAAAAGTTTTTTTCTGAAAGTTTCAGAAGTTTCAGAAGCAGAAAAAAAAAGCAAAAAAAAAAAAAAAAAAGCAAGGCACAGAGCTCACAACCAAGGAACCTTGTACTAAAATTCACCTCTGGGGACAGCTGATTAGGAGTATTCCAGGAGGCCAATCTATCTGCCAATCAGCTTTTGTCTTATTTTCCTCCCCAAAAACTAAGGTGCATCTTATAGTCCAAAAACTACGGTAATCAAGGAGAGAAGCAACTTAGAACTAAGGAGAAATTTCCTGACAGTGAGAACAATTAACCAGTGGAACAACTTGGCTCCAGAAGTTGTGAATGCTCCAACCCTGTTATTCTATATCTATTTCTAATGCAGTCGGGCTAAGGCAGCAAAGTGTGTGTGTTTGTGCATGGGTGTGAATGAGTGTAGGCAATGTTTTCCTGAGTGCCTCAGGTGCCTCAATAATCAGCCAACGGAAACACATCTTTTCTGCAGCAGACAAAGATAGTTCTTCATAACCAGTCCCAGCAATTCCCTGCAGAATTGAAGAATACGGAATTGAACGTTTATCGATTTTTGCCGGGTAATAATAGTCCAGCTTTCCTCTGTAAAAATGTGTCTCCTCCAGTACAGAGCTCTCCAGCCCTTTTACTATCCCTGAAGTCTGAAGACCCAATCTGCTCTCGTCTCGCACCAAATTAATTGGACCTCTGACTCTGCCTCAAGAGGATGCTTTAATTAATACCTGTGCGTTGTTTTATGATCGGAGAAGTAAACTTTGCTTCTGCACCACAATATGAAAACTTTGAGGATTTATGTCTTGAAGTTGTGCTGTTGTGCCGGTTATGCTATTGGGTATCTGCTGTGATTTTCTGAGGCTCCCTGAGTGCATATAGCACATATAATTAATCACTTAAAGACCCCGAAGACTTAATTCACACAAACCCATTGAGCTGGTTAACTAACTCCATGTATGTATGCATGTAAAGTTGTACTTCGGTACTCATTGTTAATTGGTTCCAAGGGATGTGTGAGTAGCGAAAGCAATAAGTACCAAACAATTTTTTTTCCCCATAAGGAATAATATTGTGAGTCACAAGGGAGCTGATCCTGACAAGTTCTAGCTTGTGTGTTGAGTACCAAACAAACGATGAATACTGGGACAAAATTTTCACATCAAAATGTGTTGAATACCAAACAAACGATGGGTCGGGGTTGCAAGTAACATCCCCAATGAAAGAAACCTCCGAGGCTTGAGTTTCCCTCAAAGTTCCATTTTATTAGAGATGTCCTATTGGCACATCTGGGAAAACCCGAATCTGAAAGCTCCCAGGTTTTCCCCACCCAAAGGAAAGTTCAAGTCCCTGCCCAGCACCCACATGTCCATCACGTGGTCCAATCAAAGCACCGTCCCAACTGGAGATTCCTCCTAGTTACATCCCTTCAGGTGCAGGGCAAGATGTCCTTGACTCTCTGAGAAAGGAATGTTATTATGACTACATATCACCTTGGCTCCATACAATCCCACCTCCCAATTTCCCACAGCAGTAAATGTGGCAGGCCTGAAGATCCAACAAAAAAGATGGCTTCCAGGCCTGACACGATGAATACAGGGACAAAAATGTTCACATCAAAAGAGTACCAAATTTGATGAGTTTCAAAGCAGTTGAAGTACCAAGATACCACTGTACTTATGGCCTGGTGTGATTTGCATATCCTCCTTATTTAGTTGATTTATAAAATAATGCATAATACATACATGCAAGTGTGGAAAATATATTTCCTAAATAATCTCCAGAATAAAGGAACGATACTGAAGAAAAGTTCAAGTGGCTGGTGCATGAAGTACAGATAGTCCTCAACATATGACTACAGTTGAGCCTACTATTTCTGTCGCTAAATGAGACAGATGTTAAGCAAGTTTTGCCCCATTGTATAATCTTTCTTGCCACAGTTGATAAGTCAGTCACTGCAGTGGGTTAAGTTGGCAACAAGGCTGTTTAGTGAATTGGCCTTCCCCATTCGACTTTGCTTGTCAGAAGTCATAAGGGGGGATTGTGTGATCTTGGGACACAGCAAACCATCATAAATATGAATCAGTTGCCAAGCGTCTGAATTTGGATCAAAGTAAATCTGGGGATGCTGCAACGGTTGAGTGAAAAATGGTCGTAAGCAGGGGTGGGCTTCAAAAATTTTAGCAAGGGGTTCTCTGCCCAGTTGCTGGGTGGGCGTGGCCATGATGGGCGTGGCCTAGTCGGCCTCCTGCACCATGGTGGGAGGGGGCGTTTTTGCCCTCCCCGGGCTCTGGAGGCCTTCCTCGAGCCTCTGGGAGGGCGAAACGGCCTCCTCAGGCTCCGGAGGCCCTCCGGAGGCCACAAACGGGCCCGTTAACAGCCTTCCTGAACTCCGCTGGGTCCATTTTTCACCCTCCCCGAGCCTCCGTGTATGTCCTGCACTTAACTGCATCCAAAATGGGCTACATGGGGACTCCTGGGAGGAGTAGGGTAGGTGGACGGAGCCAGCCAGGAGTAGGATTTGGGGGTTCTCCGAACTACACAGAAACTTAGCTAGAGGTTCTCCTGTACCCCTGCGAACCCCCATCATAAGTCACTTTTTTCAGTGCCATTGTAACTTCGAACGGTCCCTAAATAAACTGTTGTAAATTGTGGACTACCTGGATGAGTTTTCCTCTTTCTTCATCACCACCATTCCTTCATTTAAAGAAAGTCTTCAGCTTTTCGACTTGGCCTTTGAAGTTTTCAGCAGCTCTTTTGCGGTATTTTTACTGGACATCTTGTATTCTGACTCCGAGGCCCACGTTTGAACTATCTCTGTTGTCCGTAGGTAGCATGACTCATGTGAGGAATAAAAGATAGGTTTTTCTGGACCAAAATCAGCAGGAGGCTTGTTGAAGTACATCTCAGCTTGCCGTCGCTTTCTGATTTTCTTGGAGAGGAATTGATTAAGGGATTGGTTGAAACAAGAGATGGCAATCTCCTTTGGAGCTGGCTTTCCAACTTTCTCTTTGCCTAAAACCTTTTCTGAAGCAGATCTGTCTTTAATATCAAACAGCAAATGGTATGGCGCTCACACTTTTTCCAGCTGAGGATTGGTTATATCTCCCAGGAGCAGCTTCTACAAGGTTTGCTGTTTTGAAAGAACTTTTCTGAAGTGGTGTAGAGTTTCCTGCCTGGGCAGAGGGTTGGACTGGAAGACCACCAAGATCCCTTCCAGCTCTGTTATTCTATTCTATTCTATTCTCTGTTACGATTTGTTCTATACTTGTGTTGGAGTTACGCTGATTAATTTTTTAAAATTTGATTTATATGCCGCCCTTCTCCGGAGACTCAGGGCGGCTTACAATGCGTTGTTCTAATTGTTAGGAGATTTCTCCTTAGTTCTAGGTTGCTTCTCTCAATGGAATGGAATGGAATGGAATGGAATGGAATGGAATGGAATGGAATGGAATGGAATAGAATAGAATAGAATAGAATAGAATAGAATAGAATAGAATAGAATAACAGAGTTGGAAGGGACCTTGGAAGTCTTCTAGTCCAACCCTCTGCTTAGGCAGGAAACTCTACACCGCTTCAGACAAATGGTTATCCAACATCTTCTTAAAAACTTCCAGTGTTGGACCATTCACAACTTCTGGAGGCAAGTAGTTCCACTGATTAATTGTTCTAACTGTCAGGAAACTTCTCCTTAGTTCTAGGTTGCTTCTCTCCTTGATTGGTTTCCATCCATTGCTTCTTGTCCTGCCCTCAGGTGCTTTGGAGAATAGCTTGACTCCCTCTTCTTTGGGGCAACCCCTGAGATATTGGAACCCTGCTATCATGTCTCCCCTAGTCCTTCTTTTCATTAAACTAGACTTAACAGGTTTCCATCCATCACTTCTTGTTCTACTTTCAGGTGCTTTGGAGAATAGGTTGACCACCTCTTCTTTGTGGTATCACCTTAGATCACAGGTCTGCAACCTTAAACATTCAAAGAGCCACTTGGACCCGTTTCCCACAGAAAAGAAAACACCGGGAGCCACAAAACCCTTCCCGTGCCTGACTATTTCTTGAGCGGCCATAAAACTAGCATGTGTAGTTGAATTAAATATTCTGTTTTCTTCTGAAACTTTTCTTTTCTTGGATTTATCTATGGTTGGCCTACTGGGAGTTGAAAAGCTCAATAAATCACATGCCAACAGGTGTCACACATTGGAGGTTGGGATGCATATTTTGAGTGACAGGGAGCTGCAGCAGAGGGGTGAAAGAGCCACATGTGGCTCCAGAGCCGCAGGTTGCTGACCCCTGCCTTAGATATTGGAACAAGGCTTCAGTTTTGGAAAATGTTAGGGGGTGTGGGAACAGTTGGTGGAAATATCCCCCTATTTCTCAATGGGAACATAATCAACATGACGTATCTTTTAGGAACTTTTCACCAAATCAAGAACATCTGAGATTCAGAAAGGAAGGGACGAGAGAGCAATTTGAAAGCTTACATATGCAGGCACCAAAGTAATTGGAACCTCAGTGCATTGATGTCAGCAGAGTAGGCTTTGAATGACGACAACAATAACCTCCTGTTAAGCTGTCATGTTGCAGCCTATGGCTGATTAATTTACTGGTGTCTTCATTGCAATATTTCTTCTTACTTCTGTCCCTCCTCTTCCAATATATTCATTACCGAACCAGGAAAAGGGCTGCGTTGTGTTCACAAATTGCTGATCTAAACATCCCAAATAAATTATCTTGAATAATAGATGGCAATGACTGCATAATTTATAACGCGACCATCTGAGTCAAAGATGGAGGCATTGTCTTTAGCCTTGGACCTCTGGTCAGACGGGAGCTTTGTCTGTTTTCAGCCGAAACGCTAGACATGATCTATACTCAAAAGGCTGGATGGATGCTGGATTCATGGAAACAACGAATGGCTGGTTGCGGATTGCCTACTCCGTTCAGATCAGCAAAAGCACAAAACGTTCAGCGAGAGGGTGTGTGTCTGTGCAAAATATGCAAGCGCAACAGAACGGCAACGAAAGGATCCAAGGCTTTTCGATGAGATCACGAATGATAGGATGGGTATATACTGCGATCAGCCACAAATAACTGCTTTTCATTGACTGCCCTAGTAGTTCGAATTAAACCATACGAGCCACAGTGGTGCAATGGTTAGAGTGCAGTACTGCAGGCTACTTCTGCTGGCTGCCGGCCACCGGCAATTTGGCAGTTCAAATCTCACCAGGCTGACTCAGCCTTCCATCCTTCTGAGGTGGAAAAATTGAGGACCCAGATTGTTGGGGAAAAGATGCTGACACTGTAAAACTGCTTAGAGAGGGCTGTAAAAGCACTGTGAAGCAGTCTATAAGTCTAAGTGCTATTACTAAAGAAGGAAGAGGAAGAGGAAGAGGAAGAGGAAGGAAGGAAGGAAGGAAGGAAGGAAGGAAGGAAGGAAGGAAGGAAGGAAGGAGTGGTGGCACAGTAGTTAGAATGCAGTATTGCAGGCTAACTCTGCCAACTGCCAGCAGTTTGATCCTGACCAACTCAAGGTTAACTCAGCCTTCCATCCTTCCGAGGTGGGTAAAATGAGGACCCAGATTGTTGGGGGCAAGATGCTAACACTGTAAAACCACTTAGAGAGGGCTATATAGCACTGTAAAGTGGTATATGATATGATAGCTTTATTGATTAACCTGTCGGCCATATCAAAGCACAAGATGCAAACACATGTCACCAATGAAATGTTATACAAACCATTTAAAATGAGATAATTATAGGATAAGATACAATAGTTATAGGATACGATACAATATAATTTAATACATAAATATATAAAATAGAATAAAGTGATATAAACTTATATTTTGGTGTCACCCTTACAATCTACCCCAATCAGTCCCATGTATGCAGATCTCAACCGAACCATTTTGTTTAAGTACTGTAGCTGTGTTAAGTGTTATTTTCAGGTCCTGGCCGCATATAAAGAAAGTTGTTTTGATATGGGGATCCCAATGCGTAATTCGTTTGTTATATGGACCAAGGTACCTGGCTCTCACTCCCTTATACAAGCAACAGTCAAATAGGATATGAGCCAGGACTTCTACCTCTGCCTTGCAAATGCAGAGATGCTCATTGTAGGGTATATGTAAAGTGGTATATAAATTTAAGTGTTATTGCTATTGCTATTCCCTTTTAATAATTGTTGTGATCTAGGCTCACTTAGTCATTACAAGACACAATTAGTCCCAAACAAACCTATTTTATTGTAATAGCTGAGAATTACTTCATTCCCAGTTTAGTCTAAGGCCAACTGGAGGGCAAAAATGGCCTCCCCAGGCTCCAGAGGCCCTCTGGAGGCTGGAAACAGGCCTGTTTCTGGCCTTCCCAAACTTCCAGTAGGCCCCCGATAAGCCTCCGTGCACACCCTGTATTTACCTGCATCCAAAACAGGCCGGATGAAGACTCCTGGGAGGGGCAGGGGAGGGTGGGCAGGGCCAGCCAGGAATGGGATTTGGGGGTTCTCCAAACTGCACAGAATCTTAGCTAGAGGTTCTCCCAAACCCCTGTGAACCCCCAGAAGCCCACCACTGCTGTCGGTTGATAAATCTTGCAAGTCTGAAAATATTTTTCCCCACCTTACTTTTTTTACATTCTAGAGAACGATGGGGATTCAACTCTTAGATGCTTTCTCCATCCCAATTCCTGCTTTGGATTCATGTTTCTTTTATCTGGCCATTGTCTAGGCTGCAGCTCCTTCTTCTGTCTCCCAAGGTAATTCTCACAGGCAATTACATGGGCTTAAGACTCTAAATTCCCTTCAATTTGGGATATTCCTGAGCTTCGCTAGCTGTGGATAAGGGGGAAAAAAAAGAAGAAGAAGCTATTTCAATTACCAGACTGCATATCCTACACTAGATAATCCCAAGGTTAACCCTTTCCATACTAAGCTGTCTGCTGTTTTTCCCCCATGAATTTTCATCAAGCCGGTTACTGACTCCATAAACTCCATCTTGCTTCTCATTTGCTGTGGTGATACATTCTCCAGCAATATCTTTTTCAAGAAGCACGTGGGATAATTCAGCAGTAGCATCTTCTTTTTATTATGTTTTTTTTTCCCAAGGCGGCTGTGGATTCCCCAGCCTGAGAAGTTGCTATATAGCTTTAGTCCCTTTGGAATTCAGATTCAAGGGCACAGATTTTTTTTTCCTTTCTTTCTTCCATGCTGCAAATACTTAACTGGCAAAGTTTGCATTGTGCCCATGAAATTCAGTCCATGCCTGCTGGGGACAAGATAACAAGGTTTTAATTAGAATGCCAGAAGGATTGTCCTATCTCCTGCTGAGAAAAGGTGGGACATTAGCAAGGAGATTTTTGCTTCCTGCTCCTGTGCTAGATGTCTTCTGGACTTCAATCGCTGCTTTCATCCAAGGGAGCCCAAACGTGCCTTTCAAATCTTTATTAGCCCACATGGCATCCATCTCCGATGTGCCATGTGGCTTTTATGATTGCACTTTTTTATTTAAGATGGAGAAATGAAAGAAGCACAGCTTGCTTTCCAATCCTCTGCTAATTTCTCTGATTAATCTCCTGTTCATTTTGTTTGCTTGTTTTCAACGGGTCTCATCGGAAGCGTCCTGGAGCCTGTTTGATAATCCAAGGGATGCTTCACACGTAGCGGTCCAGGATGCAAATTTATTCTTTAATTTCGCAAAATATATGGACAGACTCAATCATAGTTTCAATTGGGAAACTTTCCAATAGTTGAGATCTGATGTTCTAGTTTAGGGCAGTGTTTTTCAATCTTAGCAACTTGAAGAAGGGTGGACTTCAACTCCCAGAATTCCCCAGCCAGCATACCTCCCATCTTCAAGCAGACAAGATTGAGAAACAGTGGTTTTAGGGCTACCATATCTGGACTGAAAACTATTTACTAAGTCTGCACTATTAGTAATCTTTTCATCGTTCCCATCACCCATCTCCTTCCACTGATGACTGTATGACTGTAACTTTGTTGCTTGTACCCTTACGATTTATATTGATTGTTTCCTGATTGCTTATTTGTAGCCTATGACTATCATTAAGTGTTGTACCTTATGACTCTTGACAAACGTATCTTTTATGTATACTGAGAGCGTATGCACCAAAGACAAATTCTTTGCGTGTCCAATCACACTTGGCCAATAAAACATTCTATTCTATTCTATTTTGGGTGACCATACAATAGCATCTTTGCTACCATCTTGTGGTATTTCCGCTGCCCAGATCTACTAGTCTGACGATAGTTAATTTACCTGTTTTCAGACTCCGTTATCAATTTGGAGAGGTTAATGATGTGTTCCCTGAAGTTCGGTTTCTTAATTATTCAAGACACCTAAGGAAGCTGAATCACCTCCTTCAGTGGACAGTAGATTGATTTTTTTTCCCCCACATTCACACTTTGCTCTGTGATATATTGTCCACTTTGGTAAGTTAGGAATGTATTTCTAGAACTGGACTTAAATGTATAAAGATCGGGCTCATTAGTCCAGGTCTATCCATCTGAACCAGTCCAGCAAGTAAAATACAAGAGAACTGAACTTATTAATGACTCTAAAAGTCCCCTTTAAAAAAGATAGATGCTATTTTTCCTGAGCATTTAAAAGAGTGTGTTGAAAATAAATGGCCTCTTAGCCCCACAGAGATTAAGAGAAGCCAGGGGTGGACTGCTGGGGGTTCGCAGGGGTTCAGGAGAACCTCTAGCTAAGAGTCTGTGCAGTTCGGAGAACCCCCCCAAATCCCACTCCTGGCTGGCCCCGCCCACCCCTCCCCTCCCAGGAGTCCCCACACAGCCCATTTTGGAAGCAGGTAAGTGCAGGGCGCATACGGAGGCTTGGGGAGGATGAAAAACGGACCTACCAGAAGTTTGGGAAGGCCAGAAATGGGCTTGTTTCTGGCCTCTGGAGGGCCTCTGGAACCTGGGGAGGTCGTTTTCACCCTCCCGGAGGCTCAAGGAAAGCCTCCAGAGCCCGGGGAGGGCAAAAACGCCCCCTTGCTGTGGTGCAGGAGGCCAACTAGGCCACACGCACCATGGCGTGTGCATGCCCACACCCATAATTCAATCTCACCTCACCCCCCCACGCATGCGCACACGACTCCCCCGTTCCCCCCACTTTTGGCACGTGATGGCATGGTGGGCCTGGTAGGCCCGTTTTTCGCCCTCTCCACGCTCCAGAGACTTTCCCCACCTCCCGGAGGCCGGAAATGGCCCGTTTCCTGACTTCTGGTTGGCCCGGAAGGCCCGTTTTTCACTCTCCCCAGACTCCAGAGGCTTTCTAGGAGCCTGGGGAGGGTGAAAACAGTCTTCCCCACACCCCCAGAGGCAGGAAACAGCCTATTTCCCAACTTCCAGTGGGTCCAGAAAGCCCGAAAATCAGCTGGCCAGCGCATGCATGCACCCTGGAGCTCAGCTAGGGCAACGCTCACGTGCCCCCAGATATGGCTCTGCGTGCCAGCTGTGGTATGTGTGCCATAGGTTCACCATCATGGCCATAGAGCATTTGTACACATTCCCAGATTGGGGTGGAGGGTGGGGAACGGGGAGGGGAAAAAAGAGAGATTGATATTCCTCCATCCAAGTTTATTATCCCTTGTACTTGGCTTCAGCTTTTATTTTATTTTTTTTCTGATGCCTTGTCCATCAGCTGCTAAAAAACTAATTCGGTACGAAATAAATACAACTTGAGTAAATTAAGTGAAAAGGCTTCAGAGAACCCAATTACTCCCTGTCTTTGGGATGTTTGGAAATGGAGTTCATTTCCTTATAATGAACACAGCGGTGAGTGACAGCTTGGCAAAATGAGCTGTAGCTTCATCAGTGGGGGAGAGAGAGAGGGAGGGAGGGAGAGAGAGAGGGAGGGAGGGAGGGGGTGCGGGCTGGGAGTACTTATGGATCTCTCTTTCTCTCCCTCTCTTTTCTTTCTCTGTCTGTCTGTCTCTTATCCCTCTCTCTCTCTCCCTCTCTCTCTTTCTCTCTCGTCTTTGTCTGTCCGTCTCTTCTCTCTCTCTTCTCCCTCTCTCCCTCCCTCCCTCCCTCCCTCTCTCTCTTCTCTCTCTCTTTGTCTGTCTCTTCTCTCTCTCCCCCTCCCCCTCTTTTCCCCCTCCCTCTCTCTCTTTCTCTCTCTCTTCTCTCTCTCTGTCTGTCTCTTCTCTCTCTCCCTCTCTCTCTCCCTCCCTCTCTTTCTCTCTCCTCTCTCTCTCTCTCTGTCTCTTCTCTCTCTCCCTCTCTCTCTCTCCCTCTCCCCTCCCCCCTCTCTCTTCTTTCTTTGTCTGTCTGTCTCTTCTGAATGTGCAGATCCATGCCCGTTACGCACACTTTATGTATACGGCAAGGAGTTTTCCCTCTTGGGAGACACACATTTATAGCAATTCATCTTGGTCTGTGGTTTCTCATCTGCAAACTCCGGAGAGAAATCATGTTTATTATGGAAGTCATTTGTTAATAAAAATTGGAGCAGCAGCTCATTTACAAACTGTGACAGCTCTAGTTAACGCCGCCCAAGCATTTCCATTCAACTCCCAACACCCACCCCTTCTCTTGGTTTCATTTGCTTCACATTCTCAACTCTGAGGCTATTCCCCCTGCTCTCCCCTCAAACCCAAATATAACCCTGGCAGAGATGATCCTTCAATATTCTGAGCCAAAATAGCTCCACCTTTTGGAGCGGTTTGATAAGCGGGAAATTTCAAGGTAAACCAGGGATAAACCAGAATGAATTTTAGACTTGGTTGCCCATTCCTTAAAAAAAAAAAAAAAAAAAAGGCACGTAAGAAGATTTGCTGAGCTCCCATTGGATTTTGACTATCTGTAGAATTATCCAGAGCTATCGGACAACACGTCAATGGACATCTTTCAGCCTTACTATTTATTTTATTTTATTTTATTTTATTTTATTTTATTTGTTTATTTTGTCAAGCACGTATTAGATAACAGATATAAGTATAAACATGATTATGAACATGTTGAGGAATTCGCAGAGCAACCCTAGAGTAGCAAGGATGTGCACATGAAAACAACTGAGAGGAGTTGCAAATAAGCACAGCCAACACACAAATACACTGAGTTGTGTTTACTTTAGAAACAGTCCAATCAGTCCAGGTCATACACAGATAAAGCAGTAGATAATAAAACAATAGTCCAGGGATATTCCAATAACAAAGTCTTCTTACCAGTCGTCACAGTCATACACAGTAAACAGTTGCAAACAGTAGCAAACACAGCAAAGAGCAATAATGATCAGGAAAAAGAAACAAACCATGTTTCAAGCTCCCTCTTAAGGACATTGGCTAAGAGCTAACCAATCAGGACACAGTATGTTGCAATACAGCAGCACAGTCTTAAAACTATATTGAGGTTTACTGTATATATTGCCAACCCAACAAGTTAGGTAATTATCATTATGATAATTATCAATGAAATGGATACGAATAAAAGGGGACATTAGGTCAGAGACGGAAGGCACGCTGATGCACTTATGCACGCCCCTTACAGACCTCTTAGGAATGGGGCAAGGTCAACAGTAGACAGTATAAGGTTAAAGTTATGGAGGTTTGGGGAAGAAACTACAGAGTCAGGTAGTGCATTCCAGGCATTGACCACTCTGTTGCTGAAGTTGTATTTTCTTCAGTCGAGTTTGGAGCGGTTTACCTTAAGTTTGAATCTATTGTGTGCTCGGGTATTGTTGTGGTTGAAGCTGAAGTAGTTATTGACAGGTAGGACGTTGTAGCAGATAATTTTATGTACTACGCTTAGGTCAGACCGAAGGCGGCGTAGTTCTAAGTTGTCTAGATACCGTGTTTCCCCAAAAATAAGACCCTGTTTTATATTTTTTTGAACCCTGAAATAAGCGCTTGGCCTTATTGCCATGCACTCAAAAACCTGATTGGGCTTATTATCAGGGGAAACAGAGTAGACAACTAGATAGACAACTAGTTAGGCCAGACTGAAAACATGACCAGATGAATCAGAAACAGAGCTGGAAGGTACCTTGGAGGTCATCTAGTCCAGCCCCCTGATCAAGCAGAAGATCCTATACCATTCCAGACAAGTGGCTATCCAGTCTCTTCTTAAAAACCTCCAGTGATTAAGTACCCGCAACATCTGAAGGCAAGCTGTCCCACTGGTTACGTAATTGTCCTCACTATTAGGAAGTTTCTCCTCAGTTCCAGGTTGCTTCTCTCCTTGATTAGTTTCCATCCATTGTTTCTCGTTTAACTTATTTAACTCTACCTTATTGTAAAGCTTCACTAATAGAATCTGGCAAATCTGAAAGTACAATTCTCTCGCTACACCAGGGAGCAAACAACCACATGTATAGAGTTCAAACTAACTATTATATTCTGTGGGGTCCTTGGTATTCTCTGAGCTTGGTGGTTTTAGTTTAGTTTAGTTTAGTTTTATTAAATGTATATACCGCCCTTCTCCTGAAGGATTCAGGGTGGTGTACAGCCAGGATAAAAAACCAACAATATAAAAGTTAAAAACAATTTAAAATTATTAAATAGTTTTCTTATGAATGTTTCATATTCAAACTATGTAATATCATCAGTGCGCCAAGGAGTCCACAGTGATCCTGAGCTACAAATATTCTCTTCTATTGGTTATTGTATTCTCCCTATAACACAGGAGAGCTTGGCTTCCTCAGACTGTTTGACTTCCCTTGGGAACAGATAAATAAGTTTCTATGGAGCTTGTGTGATTGTGTGTGTGTGTGTGTGTATTTGTATATGTGTGGATCTCTTGCAGTTGCATAAGGATTCAAGGCTAATCCCCTGCTTGAGTCCTTCTTCCTTTCTGGCTTAGCCAGGAGTCAGCAACCTGGGGCTCTGGAGCCGCATGTGGCTCTTTCATCCCTCTGCTGTGGCTCCCTGTTGCTGGCCGGCTCTGTCGTCTTTCCCAACACTGGGGTCTTTTCCAATGAGTCCTCTCTTCTCATTTGGAGGCCAAAGTATTTGAGCTTCAGCTTCAGGATCTGTCCTTGCTAAGAGCAATCAGGGTTTATTTCCTTTAGGATTAACGGATTTGCTCTCTTTCCAGTCCAGGGGAGTCTCAAGTATCTTTTCATTTAAGGTAGTTCTGGGCAATTATTTTCTTTGTAGGGCTTAGTTGGAAGGTTCACACATTGCACTAATTCACAGTGTGTTTGGTTTGGTTTGAGCGTAGGAGAAACATCGGAACTTCTCTGTGAATCAGACCTTCTGTCAGAAATCCAGTTATTTATTAGGAGCTTCATGTTGGCACATTCCCAAGTGAAGCCAGCTCCAACCTCATGTAATTTATGCCCCAATCATGCCCCTGTTTCTCCCCATCCCTGCAGGGTGTGTCATGAATCACATTCACCAACGGAGCAATTTCGTGAGTTGTAGAGACCACTCCCCTCCGGCTGCTGTAGGTAACTCTGGGAGACAACCTTGAGAGAGATAAGTCTGGAATGTGCATCTGTCTTTGGCTGCTGTATTGTTTCATCGGTTTCCCATCCCCCCGCCTTGCCTATGGCAACTCGAGAGCAGGCCAGGGATGCTTTGCGAGTTGACATCTTCTTTGAAAAAATAACAACAAGAATGGTTTAATGTCATATATGAGCCCAAACAAAGAATAAAGGCTAACTTAGCAACTGTTTTCTGATGACAGTATCCACAACTTGGTGAGGGTAATAGAGTGATCTTTCCTCCCTATTGTAGCTCTTCTCACAGACACCCAAACTATTCTCTCACTTAACCAAGTGATCAAATTGGCACACAATGTTTGCACAGCTAGGCTAGTCCTCTCAGAACTGAAAGTTTCCATTAGATCAATAACAACTGCAGCAGTAGAATTATTGATCCCCATGATTCATGACCACGAGAAACATAATTTGTAAGCTCCTCACAGGGAAAACAAAAAAAAAAAAAATGATTTGCTAAAGAGAGCAAGAGAGGGATGAGGAGAAAGAAACACCCATGGACTTAAATTCCTTTGGAAGCAGTTATTTTATGATTGGGAACTGTGAATGTTATTGGAAACTTTTTTTGGTCTTTCTTCCTCCAAAGTAATCTCTTCTACGCCAACCCTGTCATTTCCGATGATGGGGAAATAATCTTTGGGCTCCAACACCGAATAAGATTGCAAGCTTATCTTGTGTTGTTATGAATCGTGTTCGAATTAGGAACATAAGAAGCTGCCTTATATCAAAAATGTGCTATCGGAACTTCTAACTTTTTATTAAGCATGTTGACTGGCAGTTGCTTTGCAGAGTTCAAGGAAACTTTGGTCTTTGCTGAAGGGTAAAGTGTATATAATCTCTCACTCCTGTCAACTGTGCGCTTCCTTAAAATACTTTTCCGAGCAATGAAATGAAAGAAAATGGTGTGATTTTTTTTTTTTTCTTAACAGTTTGAGCATGTTAGTCAATATTCTGGCTTTGCTCCAGGCTGTTTTACATCACAGACTAGCCTAAGTTAAATGAATTTGGATAATTTTGAAAATATCTACAGACCCCTCACAACCTGGACATAAATTGTTTCAACTTCCACCCTCCAAACGACGCTATAGGGCACTGCACACCAAAACAACTAGACACAAGGACAGTTTTTCTGACCCATGCCCTCACTCTGCTAAACAACTAATTCCCACAACACTGTCAAACTATTTACTAAGATTGTATTGCTATTATTCTTCTCATCCTGCCTATTGCCTTTCTCCTTTTTTATACTTACGGCTATAACTTTGTTGCTTGTATCTTTACAATTTATATTGTTTTATTTAATTTCCTAGTATGATTTATGTTGATTGCTTATTTATTATCCTATGTAGACTATCACTAAGTGTTGTATCTTATGATTAATGATGAATGCATTTTAATTTTAATTTCATTTTTATGATGACTATGATCATGATTTATCACGATTAGCTTTTATCGGCACTGAGAGGCACAGAAGACAAATTCCTTGTGTGTCCAATCACACTTGGCCAATAAAAAATTCTGTTCTGTTCTGTTCTATTCTATTCTATTCTATTCTATTCTATTCTATTCTATTCTATTCTATTCTATTCTATTCTACCCTACCCTACCCTACCCTACCCTATCCTAATTTGATAATATGGATGGTAGCGCATCCCCCACGCCCTGTTTTTGCTCCCAGGTGGGGTGCAGGAGGCCAAGTGCTTCCTGTCACACCCCTGGATATGCCCACGATGGTCACACCCACCCACCCACCATGGCCACACCCACTCTCATTAGGGCAGAGAACCAGTTGTTAAATTATTTGAATCCCATCACTGGATAAGTTTACCGCCTTGAGTCATTTGTAAAAAAATCATAAAGGCAGGATACAAATAAATAACAATAGGTTGCCAATACAGAGCATTTTCCTAGCAACGTGTATCTTGCTCCTTCTTTTCTCCAGTGTGAGGTCCACCATTTCCTTCTTCCCTTGCTTTCCTCTTCCTTCGGAAACAACCTGATCTCCTTCAGTAAACTGAACTAGAGACATCCATGCAGTGGTGGGATCCTACCTGTTTAACAACCGGTTCGGTGATCGCGCGCTTCGCTCATGCGTAATTTTACGAAAACTTACCTTCCGCATTATTGCTGAAGAGTAACACAGCTGAGACATGGCATTCCGCTCTGCCATGCGAATCAGGTGAGAAGATATAAGTCAGTAAAACACAGAGGCAGGTGGGCAGACCCACCTGATCATCTGAGTGAACCGGTTTGTTCCCACCTGATCGTCGCAGCTACCGGCTCGCCCGAACCGGTCCGAACCCGTAGAATCCCACCCCTGCATCCATTCAGTAAAAGAGATAGAACAAGTATGATTTCTCCTCTTTATTCTACCCCATCTCCATTGGGAAATACCAGAGGTGGGTGTTGGAGAGAGGGGCTCCCCGTGAAAATCCCCAGACAAGCAGATTCATACTTGAGCTGACTTCCTGAGCCTGGAAATCATTAGGAACCTTTGTCTTTTCCGCTGGTTTTTTTTTTTTTTTTTTTTTTTGGCTTATATCTTTATTGATCCTGCCTGCCTATGACCGATGGGAAATATGTGGGAAATGATGAATCTTCTTCCAAAGAAGAGGCTTCATAATCTTGCTCTAACAAAGCCAAGGCCCATCGGGAAGGATGAAGGGGCTGTGTGCAGAGCCTATTTCACGAGGATGTGGCTATCACAGCTTGTTCCCCTTTGTTTTACTAGGATAACATTCAATTACCCCTCGCAACAACCGTGTCTCTTAAGGGCAGTTGAGCCAGCTAATAACTTGCCCCTGTTAGTCAGAGACTAAAATGCAAGTCGGGCAATGAGACACCGCTTGGGACTGTGAGCAAAATCAACTGGATATAGGCTAGAGGAAATGGAGGAGAAGGGAACCATCTGTCTGCAAGAAATATTGATTTGTCCCTCACAGACGATACAACCCTGAGTGAAGATGTTGGAAAGTTTTCCGAATCGGCTCTGCACCACCCTGATAGAAAGAGAGAGAAAGGGAATTGGAGTCACTGTAATGTATTTTTGGAACAGTGCTTTGAAAGTAAGACCACACTTAGAATACTGCATCCAGTTTTGGTCACTACACTACAAAAAAAGATGTTGAGACTCTAGAAAAAGTGCAAAGAAGAGCAACCAGGATGATGAGGGGACTGGAGGCTAAAACATATGATGAACAGTTGCAGGAACTGGGCCTGGCTAGTCTAGTGAAGAGAAGGACCAGGGGGTACAGGATACCAGTCTTCCAATATTTGAGGGGCTGGCCCATAGAGGAGGGGGTCAAGCTATTTTCCAAAGGCCAGACAAGGAATAATGGATGGAAACTGACCAAGGAGAGATTCAACCTAGATATAAGGAGGAATTTCCTGATAGTGAGAACAATCAACCAGATTATCAGAGTTGGAAGGGATATATATTTGGATAACCAAGGGAACAGCTTGGTTATAGAATAGAATAGAATAGAATAGAATAGAATAGAATAGAATAGAATAGAATAGAATAGAATAGAATAGAATAGAATAGAATAGAATAGAACAGAGTAGACTAGACTAGACTAGACTAGACTAGACTAGACTAGACTAGACTAGACTAGACTAGACTAGACTAAACAGAGTTGGAGGGGATCTTTGAGATCTTCTAGTCCAACCCCTTGCTTAGGCAGGACACTCTATACCTTATATTTTGTAACTTGTTAACTAACATAGTTACTTTGTATTTTAATTTAACTTGTTTTTCTCTCTTTTAAAATGATGTTAAGGCTCATTACAGACTGGGACCTAGGAAAAGTTTGTATCCTATCGCTTATGTGGCTTGATTGATAGCTTTTAACATTCCTAAACTTAAAAGATAAACTCCTGGTAAGAAATAGTTCTTTAGTGCTAATTGGGAGGATGGTTTGTCTCTTCGTGTACTCCAAACAACCTTTTCCCTTCGATTTTATGCCCCTTCTGACATCAAACCTCATTTCAATGAACACGTGTGATATTATGGGATGCTAACATGTAACTGATTTCCTATGCAAAGGGAAGAATACCTGTCCAATCAACTTCCCTCTTGCATTGTCTTAACTATAAAAAGGAATGTAAGATGGATCTCGAGGGTTTCCCTTTTTCATAGAAAGATCTCACTTCATCAGGGCACCCTAATAAATTGCTTTTAAATGATCTTCCGACTCTGTTGCTTATTAGGAAGGTAAACCGAGGCAGAACCTAGGACCAAATTTGGTTATCAGGTTATTAGCACAACCTCAAGAGCTCTCAGGGAGAGTGCTAAGATGCCGATCTGTATCTGAAAACAGTCATGACATTTTTTTCAGTGCTGTTGGTAAGTTTGAACAGACCATAAACTGTTGTATGCTAAAACAGTGCAACTGAAACAGGCTAACAAGTCCAGCTTTGGGGGAGGAGGGGTAGAATTCGTAATGCATTGGTGACCATTTTTAAAGATTATGTTGATGTTGCCATATTATGCAAGGAACAGGGCCCAGAAATAGATTTTAAAAGATTTTAAAAAGAAAGAATCTTTACGCAAATGTTCACCGTCAACCCCGTAGTTAGATTCAGTTTTCTTAACAGATTAAGAGTTGGAAGGGACCTTGTAGGTCATCTAGTCCAACCCCCCCACCAACACGGGAGATCCTACACCATTTCTGACAAATGGCAGTCTAGTTTCTTCTTGAAAGCTTCCAGTGATGAAGCTCCCACAACTTCCAAAGGCAACTTCTGTTCCATGGGTTGATTGTTCTCACTGTCAGAAAATGTATCCTTATTTCCAGGTTGAATCTCTCTTTGTTCAGTTTCCATCCATTATTCCTTGTCTGGCCTTCAAGTGTTTGGAGAATAGTTTGACCCCCTCCTCTCTGTGGCAGCCCCTCAAATATTGGAACCCTGCTATCATGTCTTCCCTGGTCCTTCTCTTCACTAGACTAGCCATGCCTAGGTCTGTTCTGTCCCCGTCTCACACACACACACAAACAGTCAGCCAGAAGTTAAATAAAACTTGCAGACAATAAATTCCTTCGATAACAGGATTGGCAGCAACCCAGTAGCTGCTTTGCCAAGAACTTTATTCACAGAGGGAGGTGTTCCTCCTCTGTCAGATAAACCAAAACAAATACACAAAGCCACAGAATTGTCAAGTCCAGTCCGTATTAAATCCAAGGCAGGCAGATAATGTAGTTTCAGAGATACAATGCGACTTGCTAGTTGTTTAGTTTTGTCCGTCACAGAGCCTGAATGGCCACCACACCCCCTTTTATCGCCTGTGGGGTGTGGTCCAGTGTCTCAGCTTAATCTCTGGCACGCCTCCTTTTCTGCTGCGTGCGCTTGTCTCTCCGACGCTGGCATGGATCCAGCCAAGACTGATCTCCATCACTGTCCAACTGTGACTGCTCGGAGATACCTGGCTCCTGGCCAATCTCTTCTGCTTTGGGAAACACCTGAGGCATTGCCAGAGAGGAGTGTCCTGGAGAGGGAGGCCTGGCCAACTCCTCTCTTTCACCTTCGGAGTCTTCTCCCTCCGATAAGATGGGCTCGGGGGTCGGAGTCACAACAAGGTCCTGCAACCGTTCATCATATGTTTTAACCTCCAATCCCCTAATCATCTTGGTCAGCTGAGCAGTATTCATTCCAATGTCTTTTCTCCCCTACTCCCACCCCAAGCTTGCTATTATGGCATCATTGAATGTTAATGAAAGAACCTTTGGGGTGGAGGGAATCAAATAATCATCTACAAACAGGATGTGTCTGGACTGTGATTACCCTAATGTAATTGGCAAATGAACTCTGATTATGGCCGGCTTTTTGTATCCATGTGTGCATCTTTCTGCTCCTTAAGATACTTATATGCTAATCCATTGATTGATTGACGCTTAGACCGCCTTTGTGGACTGCAGATTACTATTCATTAACAACCCGGAATTTTGACAGTTCAAAGAAGTCTATAGCCTTTTTCTCTTGCATGATGATTTGGGATGACCCAACGCATTGAGCGTGGGGTAAGTGGTGTGAATGGTCAAAGAAGGCCTGGAGGGAAACTGAGCAAGAACAACTGGAAAACTGCAGAGATAAATGTTATACCAATAAAGGAGAATATTTGTAGCTCTGGCTTGAAATGAAGGATCTTTGGTGCTCTCTAAGCTTGGTGGTTTTAATAATGAAACATCTGCAAGGAAACAACCAAGCTCAGAGAGCACCAAGGACCCCTCAGATAAATGTTAGTTGCAAAAGTGGGAATAGAATAGAATAGAGTAGAGTAGAGTAGAGTAGAGTAGAGTAGAGTAGAGTAGAGTAGAATAGAATTCTTTATTGGCCAAGTGTGATTGGACACACAAGGAATTTGTCTTTGGTGCATACGCTCTCGGTGTACATAAAAGAAAAGATACATTCATCAAGAATCATAAGGTACAATACTTAATGATAGTCATAGGGTACAAATAAGCAATCAAATCATACTAGGAAACAATCAATATAAATCATAAGGATAAAAGCCACAAAATTACAGTCATATAGTCATAAGTGGGAGGAGATGGGTGATAGGAACGATGAGAAGATTAATAGTAATGCAGACTTAGTAACTAGTTTGACAGTGTTGAGGGAATTATTTGTTTAATTAGCAATTATTTGTTTGGGAAAAAACTGTCCTTGTGTCTAGTTGTTCTGGTGTGCAGTGCTCTATAGTGTCGTTTTGAGGGTAGGAGTTGAAACAGTTTATGTCCAGGATGCGAGGGGTCTGTAGACATTTTCACAGCCTTCTTTTTGACTCGTGCAGTATACAGGTCCTCAATGGAAGGCAAGTTGGTAGTAAATATTTTTTCTGCAGTTCTAATTATCCTCTGAAGTCTGTGTCTGTTTTGTTGGCTTGCAGAACCAAACCAAAAGATTGTTGATAGGTAAATACTGGAAAAATGAAGTGCTGCCTACGATTGAGGAATGGACTTTGAGGATGGCCAGTTTTGCAGAGATGGCGAAGATTTCAGCATATTTAAAAGATTGTTCTCAAGAGACTTATGAATGGGAATGGAAGAAGTGGATAAATTATGTTCAGCATAAATACCAAACTAGGAAGTACCAAATAGCTTTTATTTGAAAATGTTATATCAAGATAGAAATATTTTAAGATTGAGGGTGAAAATTTGCTAGAGGATGTTATATTAAGACAGAAATATTTTTAAGGTTGAGGGTGAAAATTTGTTAGAAAATGCTATATCAAGATAGAAATATCTTTAAGGTAATTAGGACGAAAATTTATTTGAAAATGTTATAAATGTTAATGTAAGGAAGATGAAAATTTAAGGGGGAGGGAAGGGTTCAAGTTTTATATACAAAGGAGGGTTTTTTCCTTTTATCTGACATGAGTATACTAGGAAGTCTGGGGGGAGGGGAGGGTTAGGGTGGGTTAGGGAGGTTGGGAAGGTTGGGGGGGTTGTGGGGGGGAAAAAAAGGGGTGAAAATGTAACTGTAAAACTTTTGCAATAAAAAAAAAAAAAATCATAAGGATAAAAGCCACAAAATTACAGTCATATAGTCATAAGTGGGAGGAGATGGGTGATAGGAACGATGAGAAGATTAATAGTAATGCAGACTTAGTAAATAGTTTGACAGTGTTCTAATTATCCTCTGAAATCTGTGTCTGTCTTGTTGGCTTGCAGAACCAAACCAGACAGTTACAGAGGTGCAGATGACAGATTCAATAATTCCTCTGTAGAACTGGATCAGGAGCTCCTTGGGCAGTTTGAGCTTTCTGAGTTGGCGCAGAAAGAACATTCTTTGTTGTGCTTTTTTGATGACGTTTTTGATGTTAGGTGTCCTAACAGGTTAGGTCTTGAACCTAGAAATTTGAAGGTCTCTACTGTTGATACTGTGTTGTCTAGTATTGTAACAGGTGGTAGTATGGGAGGGTTTCTCCTAAAGTCCACCACTTTTGGTTTTGAGTGTGTTCAGTTCCAGATTGTTCTGGTTGTACCATGAGGCTAGTTGTTCAACTTCCCATTTGTTTGCAGATTTGGCTGAGTTTTTAGTACCATAAAGCAGAAGAGTAAGGAGAAAGAGTGGAGTTATGCTACATATAGATAAAGTAACCCCCATAATTTTGAAGCTTTCTTGTGAAATTGGATTGCTGTTGTCTGCTACTTAATGACTTTTGTGTCTCGGCATATGCTTTTCTTCACTTTGGATAAGACTCAAAGGAGGGCTAATTCCTGATCTTGGTACTTTTTGTGGGACATCAAAAGATTGTTAAAAATGGCAGTGAACATGAATGGATTTTGCACAAGTCACACAATGCTACTTCCCTCAATCAGATGAAAACTCCATTATGAGTGGGAATATAAGCACGGGCAGACTCACAGAATTTAAGTCTTCAGCTGGTCTTTATTGGCAAAGCTTTCCATAAATCATTTTGACAATTCAGCAAAGGGGATTTACACAAGCTGTTGAACCGTTTCCTCAACTTTTATGACCAGTAGCAGACATCATCTTATTTAAAAGACTGACTCCTAACCTAACTCAACCCAAAGCAAGGTTTAATCCAATCAGGCTTGTCCTGGGAATCAGTTTTGTTGTGTGTTTTTTGATAGCACCTACCCACATTGCTAGACTAATAATTCTTATAATTAGTTGGAATGTCCACTGTTGCTTGTAGGGACAGAGATCACAGATTTAATTATAGAAATATAACGACAGTCAATGCCTAGCTGGAACTGCTACAATATTTTTAAGAAAATATTTTGGTTCATAGCCCCTTCGCTGTTCGTTATGATGGTACCGGTATGTTGTCTACTCAATTGTTTAACTGTGTTCCAAGTTCTATAGGTTTAAACATTTATATCCACTCAATAGGAGAGAATAGCTGTAGCTCAAGGTTGACCTGTGGAGTCCTTGGTGCTCTCTGAGCTTAGTTGTTTGCTTGCTGATGTTTCATTGCCCAACTAGGTAGTATTGACCATTGTTGAGTAATGAAACAACTGCAAGCAAGCAACCAAGTGCAGAGAGCACCGAGGACTCCATTATATCTCCTTTCCCCCCCTTCCTTTGTCCTCTACATACATTGAATGGATGAGATTAACTGGAATCAGATTTTAGAAAAAGCAAATAACAGAATAATAAAATAACAGAATAACAGAGTTGGAAGTGACCTTGGAGGTTTTCTAGTCCATCCCGCTACTCAAGCAGGAAACACTATATAACCGTGATGGTGAATCTATGGCACGCGTGCCACAAGTGGCACGCAGAGCCATATCTGTAGGCACACGAGCGTTGCCCTAGCTCAGCTCCAGCATGCATGTGTGAGCCGGTCAGCTGATTTTTGGGCCTTCTGGGCCCATTGGAAGTTGGGAAATGGGCCGTTTCTGGCCTCTGAAGGGCCACTGGAGGGGTGGGGAAGGCCCTTTTTGCCCTCCCTAGGCTCCAAGAAAACCTCTGGAGCCTGGGGAGGGAGAAAAACGGGCCTACCAGTAAACTTTTTCCATCACATACCAAAAGCGGGGGGAGGGGCAGGGGGCATTTAATTATGGGTGTGGGCCCGTGCACGCACAACCCCCCCTCCCCTGCTTTTGGCACGCGACAGCAAAAAGGTTAGCCATCACTCCTATATACTATTTCAAACAAATGTTTGTCCAATCCAGTGGTGAAATCCGGCCGGATCTATCCGGTTTGTGCAAACTGGTAGCGCCGGTGGCGGGAGGCTCCGCCCACCTGCTGGGACGTCATTATGTCCCGTTTTTGAGCCTCTGCACATGTGCACAAGAGGCATGCGCGAGCATAGCACACACACACACGTGCTCACATTCCCAAACCGGTAGTGAAGGTAAGTGCATTTCACCGCTGGTCTAATCCCTTCTTAAAAACCTTCAGTGATGGAGCACCCGCTAACATTCTTTCCCTTTCAGTTTCTCTAAAATTCTTTTTTTTTTTTTAGTTTAACATTTTTATTGAGTTATAAGATAGAATAAGATGCAAAATACAAAAGAAAATAGGAAAACAATGGGAAGGAAGGGGGGGAGAAGAAAAATGAGTAAGGATTAAGAGAAAGAAAAAGAATAATTGACTTCCGAATTTCTCTGTCGCAGTAAAATAAGGCATTAACATCAAATCACAACTTTTTTTGCTTTTTTCATAGTAATATAAACAAGCCATTTTATAAAGATCTATCAATCTAATGGGCAAAACCCAAAATCAAAATTAGTTTCTCTAAAATTCCTATTTTGTTAACTTCCTCTTATTTCTGCATTAAGTTGTGAATCTATAAAAAAAACAGTCATTTTTTTTCAGTCGACTAGCTTTCGCCCAAAACTAGAAAAATAACAATATATTATATATTATAATATAATATATATAATATAATATAAATAACAATATAGATTAGAAGACAAGGTGATTAGAAAAATTATGGAGTGTGCGGAAATTGATAAGCTCAGGAAGGAGATATAAGAAAAAGACAAAACAGAATACTATCTAGTCTGGGAGAGATGGTATAAATGATTGGAGGAAAAGGGGAAAAAAAGGACAAGGGAAGACTAAATAATGGTTAAATTAGGTGGAGAAATTTAGGAAGAAATAGGAAGAACTAAAAATGGTGGAAAGGAAATTAGGTACATGTTTACGTCAGATGTAAATAAAATAATTAGAATAATATCATATAAGGGCATATATATGATATATTAGAAATATAGGTATAAAAGATATATTAAGATAAGAAAGAGAAAATGTATAAATAGGGATTACTGACGCGAAACTGTTGAAAAGAAGATGTAAGTATCTGTTTTTGTTTGTTTTTTAAAAAAACTGTTTAATAAAATATTTTTTTTAAAAAAATAAAATTAAAATTTAAAAAACAGTCGTGCAAACATAGGCGGGCCCTCTAAAATGTGTGTATCAATGATGGCATTCAACCGGTTCTATCCAGTTCGGGTGATCCAGTAGTGGCGGCTGGAGGGGGCTCCATCTATCCACCCTCATCCATCCGGACAAAATAACGTCCCATTTATCCATGTTTTTGATGCTCTGCGCATGCGTGAAATGCAAACTCACATTTGCGAACTGGTAGCGAAGGTAAGTGACTACCACTTCTGCAGTGGTGGGTTGCCCCCGGTTCGCACCGGTTCTATAGAACCGGTAGTAAAACTGGCAGGCGGTTCCATCCACTGACTCCGATGTCATCAAAACGCTTCTGCGCATGTGCAGAAGAGTGTGTGGCCCCGCTGAGAACCGGTAGTAAAGATAAGTAGAAACCACCCCTGCACCTCTTGTGTGTACTATGAGGGAACATTTTCCCCGTAACGTGATGGAAATTGATGAAGAACTTCTACATTTAAATGTCTCCTTCTGCAGACTTCTTAACATATTCCTCTTGTAGGTTTTTTCTTTTTCTTTTTCCTTTTAGTTACAACTGCAAGCGTGTTCTGGTTTGCATATAGGTTTGGAAGTTAAAAATTGGCTGAATAAATTTATTCTCCATCACTTGGGTTGATGGAGCAAAATGACACAGGGAGCATTTTTTTTGGGCGGGGGGTGGGGTGAAGATTGGATGCCTTTCTCAAAAGCTCAATTCATTCAAATGCAAAGCGGCCTTGATAGGACAAAATGCTTTGGGTTGCATCTTATAGAACCGGCTTCTGATTTTGACTTTTACGAATTTTATTGTCTGTCAGGAGGAAAAAAAAAAGAAAGAAAGAAAGAAAGATTAACCCGCGCTGGTGAGTCCTGCTTTGCTGAAAGCGATCATTTCATTTCCAAGCTTTTTAGAAACTGTTTGACAGGAGTTGTGACCTTGTGTTATGCATCGGTGCCTCTCTAGTTTCTTAAACTCTGCCCTGGTGATTTATTTAAAGCCTCGTTTTTAGCAGAAATGCCCCATAAACCAAACCTAAAATGGCTTCTCAAAATGAGCCAAACAGAATTTAACATCTCACCATCCTTCCCGCGGACCTTTATTAATTTAGTGCGGCTGATTGAACGACGTCAAATCGGACTCCAGATGGCCTGAATGTCAATCTCGCATGCTTCTTTCTAAGTAAATTGGGGTGAAGTAAGTGATTTTGAACGTTTGTGGTTGGACTCCGATCTACCCGGCTGTGGGTTTTTTTTCCTGAAGAATTTGGAAGGGAGAGGATTATCTGAGATAACGGCCTGGCTGAGGACCAGGTGTGTGTTCGACAAACATCACGTTTCAGTTTTCCATTAAGCTGTTCCACTGCTCGCAATCTCTATTAGGTTCTAGTTATTAGGTGATTCGGCACAGGAAGATAACGGGAAGTGCGTCTTCCCCCAACTGGGTTTCATTTTGCTAAATTTTCCCTGCCAGAAAAGTAGGCTGCAATGTGGCATCTAATTTCCCAAAAGTTCTTTGGGCTTTGTTGTTTAAAACTATGGCAAGAGGCAAGCAATTTTCCATCTGGACTGATTCAGCTACAACAGAATCAGTTAGAAAAAAATTTGTTTGCTCAAACCATGGGCAGATATATCACTGTTGTGGCCCGCCAGCGGCCTGCGCGGATCATGGCTGATCCCAATGAATAGGAGGCTGGTGTGGTGTCACGCCAGCAGCCTGCACAGCTAGTGCTCGTGTCAGACAGCAAAGAGGCTGAAGAGGATGTGGTGCCAGAGGCAGAGACTCAGCCAGGGCCTTCAGAACCTCCAGAGGCTCCTTCCAGTGGAGAGAGCGAAGTGGAGGAGCCTCTCCCCAATGCTCGGGCACGCAGGGCTGCCAAAAGGCAGGAGTGGCTACTCAGGAGGAGGAGGTCTACTTGAGAGTAGGGCTTGAGGATAATTGGCCACTCCCTTAGCCTATTTAAGTCGCACGCAGCTAATGCTTTCTTGCTAGAAACAACATCTCATTACTACAGAGCATCTTGGAGAGAGAGCGACTTCTCATATCTGGTTTTTTGGGCTGGTTGCCATCCTTTGTCGGACTTCGTTCTTAACAACTTTGATAAGGACCCTTTGCCCGGGAAGCCTGCATTCTTGAAAGGGGTTTGTTTGGATTTAAACGGTGTTTGCGAAGCTTGGTGTGTGTCACATTCTCTGGGAATCCGAAGCTGGGGCAGAACAATCACCCAACACAGCAATCTTTCCTTCAAGGAGCTTCATCACTGGAAGCTTTCAAGAAGAGACTGGACGGCCATCTGTCGGAAATGGTGTAGGGTCTCCTACTAGGGTGGGAGGTGGTGGACTAGATGACCTGCAACAGGGGTGTCAAACTCAATTTCATTGAGGGCCACATCAGGGCTGTGGTTGACCTCAGGGGGCTGGGCAGGCGTGGCTGACTGTGTGGGCGTGGCCAACCATGTGGGCTTGGCCAACTGTGTGGGCATGGCCAGCTTGATGCCACTCCCAAAGCTGCTGGCGTGTTTCCTCTTCTCATTGGGTATACCGGGCCAAAGCTACGCTGGCTGATCTCTCCTCTTTGTATTGGGTAGACCAGGCCAAAGCTACATTGGCCTGATCTTTCCTCTTGGCATTGGGTAGATTGGGCCGAAGCTACATTGGCCTGATCTCTCCTCTTTGTATTGGGTAGACCAGGATGGCCCCGTGGGCCTTGAGTTTGACACCCCTGACCTACATTTCCCTTCCAACTCTGTCCAACTTCATGGATTCAGAATGGAAAATAACAGAGTTGGAAGGAGCCATGGAGGTCTTCTCGTCCATCCCCCTATATCAGTGGTGGCAAACCTATGCCATGCGTTCCAGTGGTAGCATGCACCTCCCGCCAGTCAGCTGGTCTTCGGGTCTCTGCTGCGGATGAGCGAGATGCTGGAGCATATGTGCCCGTGGCTTGCAGTTTGGGTAAGGCTGTGCACACATGCGCAGGCTGTGCATGGGATGCGTGCAAATGCTCAAGCTGTATATATATCATTCTGGACAAATGGCTGTCCAGTCTCTTCTTAAACACCTCCAGTAGATTCATCCATGTTTTTTCTTCTTCTTAGCAAATGGTTTAGCACTGTCTTCTTCATATATAGCATCTAGGGTTGCCAAGTCTGCTTCCAAACAATAGCATACAAGCGGAGTGTGTGTGTGTGTGTGTCGGTAGGTTAAGTAGTAAAAAAAAAAAAAAAATTACAATTAAATTATATATTTTCTTACAAACATTTTAACAAGACATTTTAGGTCAGTCGACACAAGCTACAATACATTTTTAAAAATGTGAACTGTACATAATTTTATAATATATTTTTATTTTAATCCCCTCATTCATTTTTTCGGAGAATCGAGTTCAATGGATATTCGATCTTTGTCTCCTTCTAACTTATGAAAAAAAAAAAAAGACAAAACGCGATTCTCCTATCCTTCTTCTCTTAGACCGTACAGCTTTAGATTACGTACCATTTCATCATAAAGCTTTGGAATAAAAAAAAAAAATGTCCACTATTTTGTGAAAAAAAAAATAGTGAACATAATGTGAAAAAAGCGGACTGTCCGCTCAGATAGCGGACACCTGGGAACCCTCAGCATCTGTTCCACCTCAGGTGAGGCCAAAAGGATGAAACATGCATTGGGACAGCAGGATGCCCGTTATTCCTTAAAACTAATATTAACAGTGCCAGACCCTTGCACCGGAGTGGGCTTCAAAAATTGTAGCAAGGGGTTCTCTGCCCGGTTGCTGGGTGGGTGTGGCCTAGTCGGCCTCCTGCCCCACAGTGGAAGGGGGTGTTTCCCCCCACCCCCCGGGCTCTGGAGGCTTTCCTTGAGTCTCCGGGAGGGCAAAAATGGCCTCCCCAGCTCCGGAGGCCCTCTGGAGGCCGGTTCCCAAACTTCTGGTAGGCCCATTTTTCGCCCTCCCCGAGCCTCCACATGCACCCTGCACTTACCTGCATCCAAAATGGGCCACGTGGGGACTCCTTGGGAGGGGAGGAGCAGGGTGGGCGGGGCCAGCCAGGAGTGGGATTTGGGGGTTCTCCAAACTGCACAAAATCTTAGCTAGAGGTTCTCGCGAACCCCTGCGAACCCCAGCAGCCCACCCCTGCCCTGCACGTAAGGAGTAGAATTTACAATGAGCCATCACAAACCATATTTCTTCACTTGTCCCCTTGCCTTCTCCTTATGCTTCAGAGATGTTTGTTCAGCCTCCCTGTGTAACTTATTCCTAGAGGTTGCCCATCCAAATACTAACCCGGACTAGCCTGCTTAGCCTCCATGTGTATGAGGACCCGGATTATGGGGGCAATAAACTGACTTTGTATAAAAAAACCCACCACTTAGGGGGGCCCGAAAGCCCTACTAAGCAGGTATATACAAAAATATGAAGGCTATTGCTTAACGCATTGTAAGCCGCCCTGAGTCTCCGGAGAAGGGTAAGGCGTTTTAAATTGGGGAGCCATTTTGGATTTAATTCTGTTTTAAACATATTTTAATGTTAATATTGTATGTTTTTTTTAATTTTGGCTGTTCACCGCCCCGAGTCCTTTGAGAGAGGGGGCGGTATAAAAATCTAATAAATAAATAAATAAACAAATAAATAAATAAATAAATAAATAAATAAAAATCAAACCAATAAATAAATAATAAATGCACAGAAAAAGACAATCAGCTATATCTTTTTATTGAGAATATTATAAAACTTTGCAGAACTGTAGTTTGCTTTGTTTTTTTTCTCTGCTGGCTCATAAAAATACGTGATGTTTCTCCATTTTAACCACTATGGTAGCTCTACTCCAACGTATATTTTCCTGGGGTTTTTAAGAAGCAAGTAACAGCCATAGAGAGGGCTGTATATCAAGCATTCTTGATCAGTCTGCATCTCTACACTGTGGATAGATTTTGGGAATTTAAGCTTTCTGGATACTACAAATTTACAACTTCAGCCCCTACTTACATGAAGAGGGACTTGAGAATGGAAATTTACATGCAGCGGTGGATGTGCCACTAACTAAACTATGCAAGCTCTGATTAAAAGGTCCATAACTACTAATTATGGAATGTGACTGCAGTTTCTGTGAATGGATTTTGTTAAGATTACTGTTGTTGTAATCATTATTATTGAACCACGGTGGCGCAGTGGTTAGAGTGCAGTACCGCAGGCTACTTCTGCTGACTGCTGGCGGCCTGCAATTTGGCAGTTCGAATCTCACCAGGCTCAAAGTTAACTCAGCCTTCCATCCTTCCGAGGTGAGTAAAATGAGGACCCAAATTGATGAGGGGCAAAAGGTTGACTCTGTAAACCACTTAGAGAGGGGCTGTGAAGCACTGTAAAGTGGTATATAAATCTAAGTGCTATTGCTATTATTTTACCAAGACAAATTCCTTGTGTGTCTAATCACACTTGGCCAATAAAAAATTCTATTCTATTCTATTCTATTCTATTCTATTCTATTCTATTCTATTCTATTCTATTCTATTCTACTCTACTCTACTCTACTCTACCCTACCCTACCCTACCCTATCCTAGCCTATCCTATGACTATCATTAAGTGTTGTATCTTTTTATTCTTCATGAATGTATTTTATTCTCCTTATGTACACTGAGAGCATATGCACCAAAGACAAATTCCTTGTGTGTCCAATCACACTTGGCCAATAA
This sequence comes from Arizona elegans, assembly GCA_022577455.1. Classification (NCBI taxonomy): domain Eukaryota; kingdom Metazoa; phylum Chordata; class Lepidosauria; order Squamata; family Colubridae; genus Arizona; species Arizona elegans. The sequence goes on along the minus strand of JAKOOJ010000013.1, from coordinate 19,687,705 downwards.
CAAATTCTATTCTATTCTATTCTATTCTATTCTATTCTATTCTATTCTATTCTATTCTATTCTATTCCACTCCACTCCACTCCACTCCACTCCACTCCACTCCATGACTATCATTAAGTGTTGTATCTTTTTATTCTTCATAAATGTATTTTATTCTCCTTATGTACACTGAGAGCCTATGCACCAAGGACAAATTCCTTGTGTGTCCAATCACACTTGGCCAATAACAAATTCTATTCTATTCTATTCTATTCTATTCTATTCTATTCTATTCTATTCTATTCCACTCCACTCCACTCCACTCCACTCCACTCCACTCCACTCCACTCCACTCCATGACTATCATTAAGTGTTGTATCTTTTTATTCTTCATAAATGTATTTTATTCTCCTTATGTACACTGAGAGCATATGCACCAAAGACAAATTCCTTGTGTGTCCAATCACACTTGGCCAATAACAAATTCTATTCTATTCTATTCTATTCTATTCTATTCTATTCTATTCTATTCTATTCTATTCTATTCTATTCTATTCTATTCTATTCTATTCTATTCTATTCCATTCCATTCCATTCCATTCCAGTCCAGTCCAGTCCACTCCACTCCACTCCACTCCACTCCACTCCATTCCATTCCATTCCATTCTAGTCATAAGTGAGCCCTGCTTCTATTTACCTCCATATTCTCCTTCCACCCTCCGTACCCAGATCCGTTTTTCTTGCTATTGCCATCCTATCTCCTGTACGAAGAGTAAAATGAGTAGTCTATTTTCCATCACGTTCAAGTCATCCTGAATTGGGAGTCCATGTGTAGGAGTTGTGAGGGGAGGAAAAAGAAAGAAAGAGAGAGAAAGAGAGAGAGAAGGAACTGATGGAGTAAAAAAATAGCAGCATAAATTAATCAGACGAGGCATCTTGCAAGATGGAATTAGATTCTGATTTATAATTCTGGCACTTGCTGCTCTGGTGAGGTTGCCCTGCACTCATCCCTCTGCTTCTGATTTATGGAGCATTTGACATGCCGGGACTGTCAGCCCTGCATCTAGGATAAATGGATGGATTGAGAGATAGATGGAGAGGGGATTAGCCGAGACTATATATTCTGCTTTATCTCCCCATTTGATCCTTGGGAATTGATTTCCATTTGTCATTTCATTTGAACCCCAAACCTGGAATCTTCTATATCCATGCAATAGTGTTGGTTTTATGAGGATCCCTCCATCCCTCCTCATTTTTTTGTTTTGTTTTGTTTTAATTTCTATTAGGTTCTGTTCTGCTAAAATGTCTTCACATATTTTGGTGACACATGGACACAGATGCTGCTGTATCCCTCAACAAACACTGAATAATATGTTTCTATTCAGAAAAAAGAAAGAAAAGATTGCGGTCCCCATGAGCTTCAGCCTGACATTCTCCTCTTCTGACTTTCTCATATTGGTTTTAAAGGTCAGAACACGGAATAACAGAGATAGAAGGGACCTTAGAGGTCTTCTAATCCAACCATTTGCTTGAGCAGGAGACTCTACACCCGTAATGGCGAACCTATGACACGCCTGCCATAGGTGGCACGTGTAGCCAAATCAGTGGGCATGCCAGCTCAGCTCTGGCCAGCTGATTTTTGGGCCTTCTGGGCCCACCGGAAGTAGGGAAACAGGCTGTTTCCTGCCTCCAGAGGGCCTGCGGGGGTGGGGGTGGAGAAGGCCCATTTTTCTTTCTCACCTGACTCCAGATCCTCTCTATGCATCTGGGGAGGGTGAAAACAGCCTTCCCCACCCCCTCAGAGGCCCTCCGGAAGCCTGAAACTGCCCATTTTCCAACTCCCGTTGGACAGGATGTGACGTTTTTTGCTGTCCCCAACCTCCAGAGACTCCTAGAGCAGTGGTGGGTTCCTCCCAGTTTGGTCCGGTTCGGCCGAGCTGGTAGCAGTGACAATATGATGTCACCGAACCGGTTCTCCCCCCCACCCGCTCTCCCACCCCCCCCACGTTATTCTTACCTTTTATTTGGTCCAACCCCCAATCTATTGCTGCCTCCTGAGTCCCAGCTGATGACTAGAGGGAAAAAAACTGTTTAAACTCTTGCCGCGGGGCTTCAAAGGGCCGTTCTACAGCTGATCAGTGTTAAAAGCAAACAAATGAGTCGGGTCGTAAGTGCGAGGACTGGTTGTAAGTGCGAGGACCTTCCAGAAATGACTCTGACCAGCTAGCCATGCCCACCTAGTCACATGACCTCCAAGCCACACCCACAAAATAAGCCACGCCCACAGAACTGGTAGTAAAAAAGTTTAGAACCCACCCCTGTCCTAGAGGGCCTACACCCTTCCGAACAAACGGCTGTCCAGCCTCTTCTTAGAAGCCTCCAGTGATCGAGCCACCACAACTTCTGGAAGCAAGGCATTCTTGGGAATTGATGATTAATTGTTCTCATTGTCAGGAAATTTCTCCTTCATTCTAACTTGGATCTCTATTTGAGCTTCCTGCAATTACTTTTTGTCCTGCACTTGGGTGCTTTGGACAATTGGTTGACCCAATCTTCTCTATGACAACTTCTACTCTACTCAGAGATAGAGGTTCTTTGTGCATTTGTCTAAATGCATATAGAATCCCTTGTTGGATGTTCACTAAATAGGGGAAGAGAAACATTGAATATGGGCTGGCAATTTAGCCCCTTCCAAAGTCAAGGAATGCAATTCTTCCAGGTCTTCTCTGTGGCCATACGAGTTAGGCTGGTGTTCTAGTTGAAGTCCAAATCGGAACTGAATTTCAGAAGAAGCTCGTTGCATTTTGGGTAAGACCGAAAAAAAGATTTGCTCCGATGAAATTTTTGATGCCGTAGAACAGTGATGGCGAACCTTTTAGGCACCAAGTACCAAAAAGGGAGCACTTTGTGCACGCTCGTCAGCCCTGTGACCAGGAAGAGGAGCTGCCCAGGGGGCATGTGCACACCCGATAAGGTACTTCCGGTTTCCGGCACGTGCATGCACGCCGGCAAGCAAGTCTTCCGGTTTCTGGTGTGCGTGTGTGTGTGCCGATCACAGCCAAAAACAACAGACTGGCTGTTCTGGTTTCTGACACTGCCGCACACACAAAGGCCAGCTGATTATCACGTGTGCATGCGTGCCAGAAACCCGGAAGAGGAACAGGCGATGCCGTGGGTGCCAGGTGACATGGCTCTACGTGCCACAGGTTCGCCATCACAACCGTAGAAGAATGGCATTTCTTCACCCCCCCAAAAAAAGACAGGCAATCTGCTTTGCCAAGGCACTTTGCAGAACTTCATAGCCTCCCTGTTGTCTCCTGCTTCTTCTGCACAGCTTCTTCTATCACTTACAAAAATGGGAAAACTCCTCCAGCCTTTGCAAATTCCAGGGGAGAAAAGCAAAAGAGAATGAAGTGAAGCAATACGGCGCCTTCTTTTTCACTCTTGGACATGACGGGATCCCACTGCTTCCAAAGACCATCCCAAGGATGTTGGGATGTTCCAAAGAACATCCCAAGGAACATCCCAAGGAGGACTTCACCACAGTCTTCCTCAAAGGAATCAACTTCTTCTTCTTCTTCCATGTCTAGATCAAACTTAAAACTGCCAGAATGAAGTCCCTTCTTAGCTTTTGTCATTGGCCAAAAATAAGACACAAGAACAGTTTTTTCCCGAATGCCATCACTCTGCTAAACAAATAATTCCCTCAACACTGTCAAACTAGTTATTAAGTCTGCATTACTATTAATCTTCTCATCATTCCTATCGCCCATCTCCTCCCAATTTACTATTCTAATCTTGTTGCTGGTATCCTTACGATTTATATTGACCGTTTCCTAATATGATTGGATTGCTTATTTGTTCCCTCTGACTATCATTAAGTGTTGTACCTTATGATTCTTGATGAACGTATCTTTTCTTTTATGTACACTGAGAGCATATGCACCAAAGACAAATTCCTTGTGTGTCCAATCACACTTGGCCAATAAGGAATTCTATTCTATTCTATTCTATTCTATTCTATTCTATTCTATTCTATTCTATTCTATTCTATTCTATTCTATTCTATTCTATTCTATTCCCACTTTTGCAACTAACATTTATCTGAGGGGTCCTTGGTGCTCTCTGAGTTTGGATGTTTCCTTGCAGATGTTTCATTATTAAAACTACCAAGCTCAGAGAGCACCAACTATCCTTCATTTCAACCCGGAGCTACAAATATTCTCCTTTATTGGTATAACATTTATCTCTGCAGTTTTCCGGTTGTTCTTGCTCAGTTTCCCTCCAGGCCTTCTTTGACCATTCACACCACTTACCCCACCCTCGATGCGTTGGGTCATCCCAAATCATCATGCAAGAGAAAAAGGCCAGACTTCTTTGAGCTGTCAAAATTCCGGGTTGTTAATGAATAGTAATCTGCAGTCCACAAAGGCGGTCTAAGCGTCAATCAATCAATGGATTAGCATATAAGTATCTTAAGGAGCAGAAAGACGCACACACGGACGCAAAAAGCCGGCCATAATTAGAGTTCATTTGCCAATTACATTAGGATAATCACAGTCCAGACACATCCTGTTTGTAGATGATTATTTGTGTCTCTCCACGTTCACACAACGTGCTGTTAACCTGCTGAGAGCCTCCATTTTTTTAAAAAAAAATTTTTTTGATTTATATGCCGCCCTTTTCCAGAGACTCAGGGCGGCTTACATTGCGTTAAGCAATAGCCTTCATCCTTTTGTATATTTATACAAAGTCAGCTTATTGCCCCCACAACTGGGTCCTCAATTTACCTACCTTAGAAAGGATGGAAGGCTGAGTCAACCTTGAGCCTTGGCGAGATTCGAACCCTGCAGTAATTGCAGGCAGCTGGTCTTAATAACCAGCTTAATAACAGGGTGCCTTAAACCACTGTACTACCAAGGCTCTTTTCAGCCTATTGATTTTGCATTTAGGTATCCCAATTCTCAACCTATTCCAGGCCCTCCAAATAGAATAAGGGAGGTCAGATCCTTCAGTCGTATCCTCCTTTACCAATAGCAACAGCACTTAGACTTATATACCACTTCATAGTGCTTTAGAGCCCTCTCTTAAATGCTTTATAGAGTCAGCCTATTGTCCCCAACAAACTGGGTCTTCATTTTATCGACCTCAGAAAGAATGGAAGGCTGAGTCAACCTTGAGCCAGTGAGGATCGAACTCCTGGCAGTGGGCAGAATTAGCCTGCAATACTTCATTCTGACTACTGCACCAACACAGCTCCTTTTAATATTATTCCTTGCTCAATGGTCTCCTTCCTCCATCTTTGAATACAACTTTTTTTGTGTGTGCCCTTGATAATATTTGTTCTTGCCATTAAGCTGTTCCTAGATCTGAGTCGGCAGGCTTGGGGCATATGTCCATTCACACACTGGATCAAATCTGGGAAAATTAAGGAAGTGACCATTCCATGTCTACTGTTCTTCCCCCCACCCCCAGTCAGGGCTGCTATTCAGCAGGTTCTGACAGGTTCTGGAGAACCGGAAGTGGAAATTTTGAGTAGTTTGGAGAACCGGCAAATACCACCTCTGGCTGGCCCCAGAGTGGGATGGGAATGGAGATTTTGCAATATCCTTCCCCTGGAGTGGGGAGAGAATGGGGATTTTGCAGTATCCTTCCCCTGCCATGCCCACCAAGCCACACCCACAGAACCGGTAGTAAAAAAAAATTGAATTCCACCACTGCCCCCAGTGTCTGTCATCAGGGAAAAATAATGGCACCAGAGCACATCCACTTTCCAGTGGGGTACTGATTTTGCCTCCCCCCTTTTTTTTGCTCTGAATTCGGCCTTCCACTCCTCCTCTCTTCACCTGCTGAAGGAAACATGACAGTTTACAGAGCTGAAAATGCAAAGAGGACAGCTCTGCGTTTGCTTGCATGTTTGTTTGTTTTCTAAATGGGGTAAGGTGTATATGATAGACGCAAAAAGAAAAATGTCAGTTGTGTTGCAGGCTTCATAACACCTCTGCCCCCCCCTTTTTTTTCCCAGCTTGGCACAAACAGGTAGACAAACGTGTGTGTGTGTGTGTGTGTGTGTGTGTGTGTGTACACATGTGTATTCTCCTCTCTCTCTCTTTCCCCCTCTCCCCCTCTCTTTTTCTCTCTCTCCATCTCTCTCCCTTTCCCCCTCTCCCTCTCTCTCTTTCTCTCTCCCTCTCTCCCTCTCTATTTCCCCACTCCCCCTCTCTCCATTTCTCCCCTCTCCCTCTTTCCTCTCTCTCCCTCCCTCCTTCCCTCTCTCTCCCTCCCTCTTCCCCCTCCCTCCCTCTTTTCCCCTCCCTTCCCCTTTATCCCTCCCTCTCCCTACTTCCCTCTCTTTCTTTCTCCCTCTCCTCCTCCCCCTCCCTCACTCTCTCTCCCCCTCTCTCCCCCTTTCTTTCTCCTTCCCCCTCCTTCCCTCTCTCTCCCTCTCTCCCCCTCTCTTCCCCCTCCCTCCCTCTTTCCCCCTCCCTCCCCCTTTCTCCCTCCCTCCCCCTCTTTCCCTCTCTCGCCTTCTTTCTCCCCCTCCCTCCCTCTCCTTCCCCCTCTCTCCCCCTTTCTTTCTCCTTTTCCCTCCTTCCCTCTCTCTCCCTCTCCTCCTCTCCCCCTCTCTCCCCCCTCTCTCTCCCTCCTTTTCCCTCTCTCCCTCCCTCTCTTTCCCTCATACACACACAATTTCAATTCCCCTTTTCTTTTGCTTATTCTGTTACTGGATTGTTCACTACCTTGAACGTCCTTCCCCAAAGGAAGAATCAAACATTAAAAATAAATCATAAATCCACAAGTGGGCTGAAAAAAAGAAGAAGGAAAAAGCAAAGTATCAACTGACATTATCTGGGGGTTACATTCAGCATTTATTTCCCTAATTACCCAACTTTAATAACACCAGCAGCACCACTTCCTCCTCTTCACCACCCTCATTCACCTTTAAAGTTCTAATTTAAAAGTAGACCTCAACAAAGAGCATGGACTTCTCTTTAGAATTGTTCAGAACTGCAAGAAAACTGCTTCTTTGGAATAGCAATAGCCCTTAGACTTATATACCACTTCACAGTGCTTTACAGCCCTCTCTAAGCGGTTTACAGAGTCAGCCTATTGCCCCCAAAAATCTGGCTCCTTATTTTACCCACCTCAGAAGGATGGAAGGTTGAGTCAAACTTGAGCCGGTCAGAATCAAACTCCTGGCAATTGGCAGAATTAAAAGGGGGAGCTCCCATTACTTGTCCCAGCTTCTGCCAACCTAGCAATTCGAAAGCAGGTAAAAAAAATGCAAGTAGAAAAATAGGGACCCCCTTTGGTGGGAAGGGAACAGCGTTCCGTGTGCCTTTGGCATTGAGTCATGCCAGTCACATGACCACAGAGACATCTTCGGACAGAGCTGGCTCTTCGGCTTTGAAACGAAGATGAGCACCGCCCCCTAGAGTACGGAACGACTAGCACATAAGTGTTACCTTTACCTTTAATCTAGAGAAAAGACGGACTGGGGGGACATTATAGCAGTATTTCAGTATTTCAGGGGCTGCCACAAAGAAAAGAGGGTCAACTTATTTTCCAAAGCATCAGAGGGCAAGACAAGAAACAATGGATGGAAACTAATCAAGGATAAAAGCAACCTGGAATTAAGGAGAAACTTCCTAAAAGTGAGAACAATTAACCAGTGGAACTACTTGCCTTAAGAGGTTGTAGGTGGTTCATCCCTGGAAGTTTTTAAGAAGAGATTGAACAGTCACTTGTCTGAAATAGTATAGGGCAGTGATGGCTATATTTGCCGTCGTGTGCCAAAAGCGGGGGTAGTGGGGGGATTGTGCGTGCGCGTGCCCACACCCATAATTCAATGCGCCCCATCCTCCCCGCACATGAGCATGTAACCCCCCCACTCTCCCCCCCACTTTTGGCACATGATGACACGGTAGGCCTGGTAGGCCCATTTTTTTTGCCCTCCCCAAGGTCCAGAGCCTTTCTAGGAGCCTGGGGAGGGTGAAAACAGCCTTCCCCACTCCCCTGGAGGCCCTCCGGAAGCCCAGAAACAGCCTGTTTCCAACTTCTGGTGGGCCAGGAAGACCCAAAAATCAGCTGAGGTAGGGTAACGCTCGCGTGCCCACAGATATGGCTCCGTGTGCCACCTGTGGCATCTGTACCATAGATTCGCCATCATGGGTATAGGGTCTCCTGCTTGTACAATAGGTTGGACTTGAAGACCTCCCAAGATCCCTTCCAGCTTTATTCTGATTGATTGATTAAAGTTTTTTCCCATCCTGAGAGACTTGTCAAATGGTTTGGAGATAACTTCATAACAAAATATTGATGTGATTACATTCCACGGCATTTCCCAGCATTAAATAAGGTTCTCCTTCGACTTCAAAGTGTGAATCATAATTTGCCCAGAGAAAAGTTCAGTGAAGTTTAGCTGAAGTTATTGTCATGGGAAAATACCTCGAGTCTAGAGGATGCAAAATTCAATTTTCTTGTAAGGGAAATTACAAAACACAATTTATCACTGTAAATTGACATTTAGAAACAATATTGTCTGTCCGTTCAATCTCTCTCTCTCTCTCTTTTTTTTTTCCCTTGTAGTATGAAGTAATTCTAGTAAAATGAGAGGTTTGGGGGTTGGCTGCAATTTGAAGCCATCCTTTTGTATTTGGATGGTGACGGGTTTGGCTTGACATTTTCGGAAACTGAATATTTAGTTTCATGGCACTTTACGGCATTTTGATGGGGACCCATTGCAAAGTGATTCTGAAATGCTTATATATATTCAGGGGCACAATTTCTAGGTTTGAAATGCTTCAGGGTTCACTTAAAAAGTTTGCAGGACCAACAGAACAAACACACCTCCGTTTTCAGTCATACTAAAATGAAAATAACCGCGAAGCATAGGAAATCAGGAATCTAGGGATTTCAAATGAATATGGGTATATTGTACGCTAATGCTCTCTCCCAGAATCTGAACAGCTAATGGTCAAAGCAAATTGGCACCAGATATGAGTCAATGGAATTCAAATGGGCTGGGCTTAAATCTCTTACGGATGTGAAGGGACTCAAGACTGATGGTGCCCTTGACTCCTCCCTCCAGCTCAGCCTTCTTAGCCTTCTCTTCTCTTCCCTTTACAGTTTCAAGCTCAGGGTTATCTTCCTCCTCTCCTCTCCTCTCCTCTCCTCTCCTCTCCTCTCCTCTCCTCTCCTCTCCTCTCCTCTCCTCTCCTCTCCTCTCCTCTCCTCCACTCCTCTTCTCCAATGCAATAGTGTAATGGCATTCTGGCCATAAGAGGGCAGTGATCTTGTACTTCGAAAGTTTGAATAGGGAAACAAGGGAACTTCTCAATCAGCCTGTAAATTTATTGTAGAATGGATTAGGGTTATGTGAGTGGTCTATTTTATTTTTCCCTAACTTTTTTGATGCACTTTTTTCAAGGAAGGAAGAAAGGAAGGAAGGAAGGAAGGAAGGAAGGAAGGAAGGAAGGAAGGAAGGAAGGAAGGAAGGAAGGAAGGAAAAGAGATTGATAGAGAAGGGAGGAAGGAAAAGGAAAGGAAGAGGAAGATAGGGGAGGGAAGGAGGGAAGGAAGGAAGGGAAGAAGGAAGGAAGGAAAAGAGATTGATGGAGGAAGAGAGGAAGGAAAAGGAAGGGAAGAGGAAGAGAGGGAAAGTGGGAGGGAGGGAAGGAAGGAAGGAAGGAAAAGAGATTGATAGAGGAAGGGAGGAAGGAAAAGGAAAGGAACGGGAAGAGAGGGGAAGGGGGAAGGAGGGAGGGAGGGAAGGAAGGAAGAAAAAGAGATTGATAGAGGAAGGAAGGAAGGAAAAAGAAGGGAAGGAGAAGAGAGGGAAAGTGGGGGGGAGGGAGTATATAGGAAATTCAGCTTAATAGCATCGTAGTGTCATCTCCCCAACAGCGCTAGTTGCTCTCACCATAATCTTACCTTTGTGTGCATTTGCATGTTGAGGTGACAACTTCAATTGGCAATTGTATTGTATCATTGCGTTCTGAGGCTCGCTGCATAGAACTGCATTCTTGTCTTGACTCACAAAAAAATGTTGATTTGGCATGAAGAGAGTTTACGCAGAGGCAAAACGAGAGCCTGGCTTGTATTGTACGGTAGTTAATGGTATTGAGCTAGAAACCTAAAAATTGATTTCAAGTACTGCCTTGGACACAAAAGACAGTTGAGTAACATCATGCCAGAGGGAGGCAAGGGAGGCAAGGAAAAACCAGAGCAAACTACTTCTGAAAACTTTGCCGGGAAAATTGCATAGATTCTTCCTGTAGCCATTAGAAGCCAAGATTGCGCCAATGACATTAATCCAGGTAATCCTTGATTTACGACCACAACGGAGCCCAAAATTCCTGTTGCTAAGCGAGACAGTTTTTACAAAAAAATTTTCCCCATTGGATAACCTTTTCCTGCCACAGTTGTTAAGGGAATAATTGTGAAGTTAGGAACACATTTGTGAATCTGGTTTCCCCATTCAGTTTTGCTTGTAAGGAGGTCGCAAAAGGGGATCACATGACCTCAGGACACGGCAGCTGTCATAAATAGGAATTGGTTGCCAAACAGCCGAATTTCAATCACGTGACCATAGGGGGGGCTGCAACAGTTTTAAGGATGAAAAACGGTCACAAAATCACTTTTTTTCCGTGCCGTCGTAACTTTGAACCACGACTAAATGAATTGTTGTAAGTCGAGGACTATCTGTATAGGCGAAACACTGGAAAGACTCAATAATTCTTGTTGCGAAAGAGAGAGAAGGTTCTGTAAATCGTTTGCATGTTTAAAAGTGTATTATGGAAAAGACTTATTGTAAAAATTCCTAACGCTTATTCGCGGAAGCCCCATTAGTATGCTGATCCACAGAGCTCTTGCACGATTCTGCTAATCCCTAGTTCTGCTCAGAAGTGTTTGATTACATCTTCATCCAATGAAAGAGATCTTCGAAGGAACTCTGAAAACTCTTGTCCCACATTGTTGTGGCCTGTCGGTCGCCAGCTCCTCTAGCAGCTGAATCAGAGAAGGAGGAGGAGGCGTGGGACTCAGAGTCAGATCAAGGCAGCCTGAGAGTTTGGAGGGGGAAGAGGAAATGGAGCTGGCAGAGAGAGAGAGAGACAGAAGCAGAGCCTAGGCTGTCCATCAGCACTCAGATGGAGAGTCAACAAGCCCCAGGTCTAGAAGTGACTGATGAGGAAGAGGAGGAACAGCTGGGTCCAGTGCCTGACACGCAGATGTGCAGAAGGCAGAGGAGAGGAGAGCAGTGGAAATCTATGGGCTGATCCTTGGGACGGAAGAGCCACGGCTGCTAAAAAGCCTCTGGGGATAAAAGGCAGGGGGTGGAGATGAATAGATATGGCAGACAACTATCATCTTCTGGCCAGCCGGACTTGTTAGCCTGCCATTGAAAAAGGAAACTTTTTGCCGGGACTGCCGGCATTCCTAATAAAGGAATCTTTGAGTTCACTTCAGAGGGTTTGTCATGTTTGAGGAGCTGGGTCAGAACGCACACAAGCTGTGGATTTTGAAAGAGAGGTTCGACATGTCAAAATACAGAGATTCTCCATATGTCACAATCCAAACTTGTTCTTGAAAAATAGATTTCGGATGGGTTCCCCCCACCCACCCAAGTTTATTTTCTTGTATGTTGTTGGTTTGAATCTGAGCTTGGCGGTTTGGTTGTAAATGTTTCATCCCCATTCAAAGAGATCAGATGCACTTTGAATCGCCAAGCTCAGAGCTCAAGCCAACAACATTCAGTAACCCCCAACCAATATTCAAAGACATCGTTCTGGTACGTTAAAGCGACTTGAGCAACAACTTTCAATCAGAAGTCAGTTCGTTTTAAACAGATTGGCAAATAAGGTGTTTCCACCATTTTTCTTTGTTTTGGATGCCAGGACTCCTCTGTTCATTATATGCTCAATAATTCTTAATAAGTACTCCTGAGCTTGAAAAACAGTCCAGTTCTGTCACCCCCCGCCCCCCCAGGCAATCATCGGATATTCTGCCCAATTGTCAGTTATTATCTCTCCCCCTCCTCATTCTAGGTCCATCATCTGTAGTTTTAAAACTCTGTTTTAGAAAGGGAGATGTAATTGCAGCCATTAAGAATTTGCACGGCAGTTATCAACCCTAATCGTTTTTATTGCCTTCCTGAAACATTGCTAAATCGGTGTAGCTAGAGATGAAGTCTTAATGACGTTTAAAAACCAAACTCTGGCGTACATTTTTATTTTGGCTGAAGCTGCCTTTTTCCTTGGAGATATTGGTAGCATGAGAAAGGGACTCTTCTCAAGCAAGCAAGAGGGCTCAATGTTATACCTTCAGCTGTCGGACTCAATTACACATAATGGGCTCTGCAGCCTAGTGATTAATTTGGTAATCAAAGTGGATATTTCAATAATGGCTGGCAATGGGGAAAAAAAAATCTAAAATAGATATAAACTATTTTTTTTTTCTTTTGAGGGAGGCCTCCGAATTGGCAGCTGATACCTCTCCCATTGTATGAAAAGTGGCAGGGAGGTGAGAAAAAATAGGAGAGCTGCTGATCGTAGCGGAGAGAAAGCGGGAGGGGGGAGAGAGAAATAAAGAATTCCTGTGATGCTTCATCCAGGCTGGCAAAATGTTTGATGTTTTCTTTTCAATAGAGGTAGGATTGGCTCTTTTCTTTGCTGAGTTGAGCTGGGTTACAGTGGGGGCAGGAACAGTATTTCCATGGTTATAACACTCAGGCAGTTCAACTTCCTGAGTTTTGAAGAGCTTCGTGCAGGCGTGGGATTCAGCCGGTTCGTACCGGTTCAGGCAAAATGGTAGTTGCGACCTGCGGGTGGGCGCGCCTACCTGCCCCAGCGCTACGCCGTCCTATTTAGCTGCATTTTTTAAGCTGCATGCATGCATGGCTGCAGTTTTTTAAGCCGTGTGCATGCACAAAAGGCGCGCGCATGAGCGAAGCAAACATGCATTCATGCACGCTCACATTTTCGGTGCTGGGCCGAACCGGTTGTTAAATTATGTGAAGCCCACTTCTGGCTTCGTGGTGTTTTTTTTTTTTTAAGAGCCTTGATAGTACAGTGGTTTGGTGCACCCTGTCATTAACACAGCTGCCTGCAATTTCTGCTGGTTCGAATCTCTCCAAGGCTCAAGGTTGACTCAGCCTTCCATCCTTTCTAAGGTAGGTGAAATGAGGACCCAGTTTGTGGGGGCAATAAGATGACTTTGTATAAAATATACAAAAGAATGAAGGCTATTGCTTAACGCATTGTAAGCCGCCCTGAGTCTCCGGAGAAGGGCGGCATATAAATCAAATTAAAAAAAAAAAAAACCTTCATAAAAATGAGCCACTGGATTAAAGCAGCGCTTCCCAAATATTTCTTCATCACCCAAACCTATTATTAGAAAAATCCTTATTTCAATGTCTCAGTTGTGGTTGGGTAATGGGTTTGTGTGTCGTTTGCTCCTCACCCCACCCCCTAACAAAAATCACTTTTCCCAATTTGGATTTGAAAAGCACCAGTTTAAAGAAGGGGACAGGTTTGACAGATCAGGTCCACATGTGAAGGACCAATTAAGCTGCACAAGGATCTTCTCAATTCATGGTTTGCACCTGCTTCGAGTTAGATAAGGATCAATAGAATTTAGTGGATGTTGTACTTAGTTCACTTGTGGCTATGAAGAGATTCTAGGCTGGTGCCTCTTTTAACTCCACCCCAGATTCTGTCACTCTTCCTACAGTTGGCTCTGACTTCTTTGCTTCCCTTTCAGTTTACTTATTCGTGAACCCGCTAGTTGGACTGGACTGGACTGGACCTGGACTGAATGGGGTTTTAATGGGAATTTTAGTTTTTATTGTTGAATTTTAATTGGACTTCTTGTTTATTGCTGTGAGCTGCCCTGAGTCCTTGTGAAGAAAGGGCGGCATATAAGTCCGATAATAATGATAGTTACAAAGGATTTGCTTGTGAATATTTATAGGTCTTAGTGCTTTCCTAAGGTCCTTAGGCCAGGGGTGAAATGCTACCAGTTTGCACCAGATGAACCAGTAGTGATAAAAACTACCAGGTTGGGTGAACTGGTAGTTAAAAGCATGCTTTTGGTGTGCAGTGCACCTGCGAATGCAGCAGAGGTGGGTTTCAGCAGGTTCTGACCAGTTCTGGCGAACCGGTAGCGGAAATTTTGAGTAGTTCGGAGAACCGGTAGTAAAAATTCTGACTGGCCCCACCCCCCATCTATTCTCTGCCTCCCGAGTCCCAGATGATTGGGAGGAAATGGGGATTTTGCAGTAACCTACCCCTGGAGTAGGGTGGGAGTGGCGATTTTACAGTATCCTTCCCCTGGATTGGGGAGGGAATGAAGATTTTACAGTATCCTTCCCCTGCTATGCCCACCAAGCCACGCCCACCAAGCCATGTCACGCCCACCAAACCACACCCACAGAACCGGTAGTAAATAATTTTGAAACCCACCACTGGCATGTGGCATGCTTTTGGGTGCAGAACACATTTTGCACACACCACACATGTGCAGGCAGCAAACCGGTGGCAATCCACGCCGGATTTCACCGCTGCCCTAGGCTGCAAGCTTTCTATTAACCCTCTGCAAAAAAACCCCCAAAAAACTAGATGGACAACTGGACCTCCCAACAATCTCTCTTACTGCATCCTTCAAAGCGTCCACTTGTCATCCTGTCTGAAAATTAGCCAGGTGGTTCCTTATCATTTTGAAGCAGAGAGCCTGGAAAAACTGTCAACCCTAAAGGATGCTACAAGCGATTAAAAACAAAGAAGCCTTCCGTAATTTGGCCTCTTTGGGTTATGTTTCACACAGATACCGTAGGTGGTAGGATTGCATTCTAGAGCTTCTGCTTAGATTGCTCAGGGGAACTTTTGAAGTTCAACTTTAACCTGTTGAATCATGTATTTATTCAAGAGCAGGGGCAAGTCGAGTGAATGAGTTTCCCACATTCCCCCAGGTATGAAAATTGTGTGTATTCTTCCTCCTTCCCCCAGTTTTAACACTTCAAGCTTCTGAACTGCAAGAGGTGATATAATAGAGGTGACATTGACGCAAGCGATCAAGAACTTGCTTCTTTTTGAAAATGGCTTTCAAAATGCTTGTCTTTTTCTCTGATCTGGATTCTATCATTTTTTATTTGAAGGAATTTTCCTTCCTTCCTTCCTTCCTTCCTTCCTTCCTTCCTTCCTTCCTTCCTCCTTTCCCTTCCCTTCCCTTCCCCTTCCTTCCTTCCTTCCCTTCCCTTCCCTTCCCTTCCCCATCAGTTTTTAAGAAGAGATTGGAGAACCATTCCTCTGAAGTGGTGTAGGGTTTCCTGCCTGAGCAGGGGATTGGACTAGAAGACCTCTAAGGTCCCTTCCAACTCTGTTATTCTATTCTATTCTACTTTCCCTGAAGTCTGAGCCCCCTTTAATTTCGCAGTCCCTCTTTGGATTCCACTATGTCAGCTAATTTCAGCTCTGTAAATGACTCCTCATCACCGTTGACTCCAAGCTTTGCTTGATAATGGAAAAAAACAAATCTGGACAACTTCCCAAGGCTTCCTCGTTCGCGCTGCAGCTTCCTCCCTCCCTCCCTCCCTCCCTCCCTATCAGATAGCCGTGTCTTCCATCTCCCCAGATAATCCTGCCACTGACTCCTTTGCCCAAGATGCCAAATTGAATATCTGCTCTTCAGAAATGAGGATTAGTGTGTTGATGGGCTGACTTACACATGGCCGCAAAGGTCAGTGCAGATCCCAGAGGAGGAAGAGGAAAGAGGGAGGGACAGGTTAATAAAACAGAAGAGCCAGACAGCAGCTGGTTATGTCTAGAAGGAAGGTAATAGCTGGTGCATTAAAAAAAAGGGAGCCGTGGATGATTTAAAACTGCTGAGTCCTGATGCAAAAGTCAGATGCGGTGGATTCTAAACGTCTTTCTGGATTGCATGCATACTGCTAAAACTAAGCGGCATGCAAATTATCCAAAGCACATAAAATGCACTTAGTTCTTCCACTACGGTGAATCAATAGCTTTTGCCTTTCATAAGAAGGGAGGGAAGGAGTTCTGCAAAGGCCAATATTGGCAACAGATAATAATAGATAAAGTATTCGGGGGCAGACCGAAGACCAAATGGATCAGTCAGAAGACTAATGATCTGTCTCTCTCCTGAATCCTTTTGCGCATAACTTTCTTTTGCTATTTGTTTATATGAAAAGAGTATCTTGTTTACATCGTACTCCTTTGCTTTCTTTCACTTCATTGAGACCCAACGTGAACCAATGGCAGGATGCAGCAGTAGAAATATAGCTTCCAAACCAAAGGAGGTGATGTTGATTCACGCTTTACTGTTGATTTGGTCCCAGGATAAATCTTGGGTCCAGTTCTCAAAATAGAATTGAACAAAATAAGAGTTGGAAGGGACCTTAGAGCAGGGGTGAAATCTACTTACCTTCCTTACCTATTCGAAAGTGCACCTGCCGCTTTGCTCCACCATCACTACCGGATTGCCAAACCACCAGCCAAGATCGCTACCGGACTGGGCAATCCGGTCCAATCCAGGAGCATTTCACCTCTGCCTTGGAGGTCTTCTAGTCCAACCCACTGTTCAAGCAGGAGACCTTATTTCCTTCCAGATGAATGACTGTCCAAACTCTTGTGAAAAATCTCCAGTGATGGAGCAGCCACAACTTCTGGAAGCAAGTCGTTCCACTTATTAATCATCCTCACTGTCAGGAAATGCCTCCTTAGTTCCAAGTTGCTTCTCTCCTTCATTAGTTTCCATCCGTTGCTTCTTGTCTTGCCTGCTGGGGCTTTGGAAAAATAAGAGTTGACCCCCTCTTCTTTGTGGCAGCCCCTCAAATATTGGAACACAGCTAGAATGTTAACTTAAGTCCTTCATTTCACCAGTATTAACTTAAGAAGAAATCAGGTCAAGTGGGACTGAATCAGAGGTGGTATTCAGCCGGTTCGGACCGGTTCGCCTGAACTGGTAGCGGAAATCGTGGGTGGGCCGATCCCCCCGCCCCAGCTTTATGTCGTCCTATTTAGGCACATTTTTGAAGCCGGGTGTATGCACGGAAGGTGCGCTAATGAGTAAAGCACATGCACGGAAGGCCGGGTGCATACGTGGATGGGTATGTGCGAGCAATGTGTGCACGCACACACACATTTGCGAACCAGTAGGGAAAGTAAGTGAATACCACCTCTGGACTGAATCATGAAGAGACTCCAGTCCAGGGGTCTGCAACCTTAAACACTCAAAGAGCCATTTGGACCCGTATCCCACAGAAAAAAAAAACACCGGGAGCCACAAAACCCTTCCCATGCCTGACTATTTCCTCAGCAGCCACAAAACTAGAATATGTAGTAGTTGAATTAAACATATTTTTTTCTTCTGAAACTTTTATTTTCTTGGATTTATTCATGGCTGGCCTACCGGGGGTTGAAAAGCTCAATAAATCGCGTGCCAGCAGGTGTCACACATTGACGATTGTGACGCATATTTTGAGTGACAAGGAGTCACAGCAGAGGGGTGAAAGAGCCACATGCGGCTCTAGAGCCACAGGTTGCTGACCCCTGCTCCAGTCCTATGAGCAGAAAAGAACAGAACATGTTTCACCTGGAAAAGAAAAGATACGTTGATAGCAGGCTTCTCAGGGATTACCTGTTCTCTTTCATCATGGACTGCAGGAAGGTAGGTTCCTGCTGAATGTAGGAAAAACTTGCCAGTGGTAAGGACAACAAGGGGAGTGGCTCTTCGTTGGATGCAGTCCACCAGAGCCATCTATCAAAGATGCTTTCATTGGATAGGATGCTTCGTTGGATTCCTACACTGAAGATGGATGGGATGCCCTAAATAGCTTCTACCAACTTTATGAGAAAAAAAAAAAAAGTACTAGAATACTTGAAACACACAGAGAGAAAGAAAAGCAACAGGAAAGGCAGATAAAGCCAAATATTCAAGAAGAAAAAAAAACAGATTAATCTAAATAAGTTTGGTGATGGAGTTAAGGCACTAGGCTAGCAAAGGAGGCAATGCTTTGGGCACAAATTAAAGCTGGCCAGTCACTTTCTCTCAGCTCTAGGAAATAGGCAATGGCAAACCACTTCTGAGAACCTTGCTAAGAAAATTTGCAAGGGACTACTGCCGTCTCAGTAGATGTCAAAAGTTAACAGTGATTTAGCAGCACATATCTGTTAAACAAAATTGGACTTTTCTATGTACAAAAAAAGAGAAAAAGGAAGTAAGGAAGAACCTATAATAAATATAATAAATGATAAATCTATTATTATTATTATTATTATTATTATTATTATTATTATTATTATTATTATTTCATTATACTACTTAGGGAGACCTGCTTTCTTACATGCCACCCTCTCCATTTATACAGTTTCACACTTTTAAATCTCTTATTATATAGGAAAGAATCTTGTGGGAGGGGAGAAGGAAGGAAGGAAGGAAGGAAGGAAGGAAGGAAGGAAGGAAGGAAGGAAGGAAGGAAGGAAGGAAAAGAGAGAAAGGAAGAAAAAAGGGAGAAAAAGAGAAAGCAAGCAAACAAGCAAGAAGGAAAGAAAGAAAGAAGGAAGGAAGGAAGGAAGGAAGGAAGGAAGAAAGGAAGGAAGAAAAAGAGAAAGGAAGAAAAAAGAGAAAAAGAAAGCAAGCAAGCAAGAAGGAAAGAAAGAAGGAAGGAAGGAAAGGAAGGAAGGAAAAGAAGGAGGGAAGAAAAAGAGAGAAAGGAAGAAAAAAGAGAAAGCAAGCAAGCAAGAAGGAAGGAAGGAAGGAAGGAAGGAAGGAAGGAAGGAAGGAAGAAAGAAAGAAAGAAAGAAAGAAAGAAAGAAAGAAAGAAAGAAAGAAAGAAAGAAAGAAAACCTTTTTGACTGAACCATTTTGAGCACCAGAATTCTTAAAAGTTCATTTCTTGTGCTGGGTCTCCTTGGAAGACTGAATCCTGCTGCTAAGAAATACACATCAGGCGCAGATGTTTAATAAACTGCATAATACAGCAAAGATTTGCATCTACTTCAGGTGACATTTTGCTTCAACGTTAAAAGAGCATTAGGCAGCAAAAACACGTTTCCTTTTTTCCCCCGGCCCTCCTCTTTTCTCAGCCGATCCTTGATCATTTATTACTTTTTATACCAAAGCCGCTGAGATGTCAGCCCATTATAGAAATAACATCCCAGTTCTTTAGTTTAAGAGACAAAGTTTCAGTGTTCCAATTTTTGCCTGAGGTGTTAGAGGACAGCAAAAAGGAAAACAAACAGCTTACTCTGCCTCTCCCGTACGGGTGGATAATTCCTTTTGTCATAGCCAATTTGAAGGTAATTCCGCATCCCTTAATATGAAAAAACTGAGCAAGTTTGCTTCAGATTTTTCATACCGCTAAACTCAAGGGGGAGGGGGTCTTACACCCAGAGCTGGTAAGAGCTGGAATTCAAAATCAAGAAAATGTCCATCTAGATCTGCTGTTTCCAGTACAGAATTAATTGCCAAACCCACCACTGCAGATGGGCAATTAATTTAGTATCAGTTGCAAAGTAATTCACATCTTTTGCCATTCCGCCTTGAATTCCAAATTGTTCAAAGGGCATTTAAAGCTCGCCGGCGTTCCCTGAGGAAGGACGAGGCCTAAATGTGAGCTTTATCAGAGATATGGGGTTGATTTGGTTTGTAAATTTGCAAAGTTACATTTATTTATTCAACCCTTGCTTGCTAAATATCGGCTAACGCCTCAGAGTTTTGCAGGCTCCGAATAATACTTTTACCTGTAACACAGGCATGAAATTAGCATACTCTGAATGCCGACTCGTAGCTCTTGAAAGATCTTTGAATCCAACTAGCTTCCTGCTTGTTCCGGCAACTGAGTAGCAAAGGAATAGTAAAGGAATAGTAAAGGAATAGTAAAGAATAGTACCTAAAGAATAGCAAGTCCCATGCGTCCAGGTGGATGTCTCCGACAGCCTCGGATCCCCCAGCCCTCCCCGGTATGGTGAGTCCCAGCTGGGGCTCGACAGACAGATTTTCTATCAAGACATGAGCGGAAGGCAGATTCTAAAATGTATTAGAGATTGTGATGCAAGATTCAGCACATTTGGTTTGTATTAATTAGCATTGAATACAAGTCCTGTGTGTGCAACATTAGAAATATCATCGTTTCCATCCAGATAATGACTATTGAGCAGTCACTTGTTAGCTGTAGCAGGAAATGGCAATAGAAAAGTTTCTCACTTCATAAAATTAGGCTGTCGTAGATTCATAAAGAATGCAGGAAACCATCTCCCACCAAATCAGCTGAGCTATCTAATTTGGAGCATGGCACCTTTGTTTATTTGTATGTCAGATTAATAAAATAACTGTGGACAAATGGATAATCCTAGAATTGTTGTCACGTTAAATACCATCCGCAGGGTATTATGCTTCCGGGTCAGAAGCACCGAAGTGCTTCCGTGGTGAAAGGATTTGCCGGTGAAAGATTTGCCCAGAGGACACCCAGTTTTGCACTCACATGAAATTGTCCACCGAAGTGGTACCCATTTATCTACTTGCAGTCTCCTGTTTTCAGACTGCTGTGTTGGTTTGGTAGGAGCTGGAGTGTGTGACAAGACCTCATCCCGCCCCATAACAGCAACAGGTCTCAAACATGAGGCTGCTGATAGTCACCCAGTTTTCTTTCTTGTGAGCCACTGTTCACACAAATACTCTGTCAGGGTTCCAAGTAATACATCCATAGTAAATAGAACTCCGAGGCAGGTGAATTCCTCAAATTTTATTGAGTATATCATATTGGCACAGGCTGGTGGAAACTGACTCTGAATGTTCTCACGGTTTTCACCGAATTAAAAGTAAAAGTTTCCCCCCTTCCCCAAACAATCAGTCACATGGTCCAATCAAGGTATCATCCGGTTGCTTGGTAACTTCACTCCTCCTCTCTCCATCCATCTGTGGGAATGTCCTTGGTTCCCAGGAGAAAGTATTTTGTTTTGACTACAAACCCCAGCTATCTCTATTCCCTCCCCTCCCTATCCCCTCAGCTCCGGTGTGGCAACACCGAAGCCTCAAAATGGCCTCGGTCAGGTCAGCTTCAGGGTTGACACACTCCTCTACCAAACCATTAGATCAGGGTGGGCAACTATGGCCTCTTGATGACCTCTGCTGCAGGGGTGGGTTCTAAATTTTTTTACTACCGGTTCTGTGGGCGTGGCTTATTTTGTGGGTGTGGCTTGGAGGTCATGTGACTAGGTGGGTGTGGCTAGCTGGTCAGAGTCATTTCTGGAAGGTCCTTGCACTTACGACCAGTCCTAGCACTTACGACCCGACTCATTTGTTTGCTTCTAACACTGATCAGCTGTAGGACGGCCCTTTGAAGCCCTGCGGCAAGAGTTTAAACAGTTTTTTTCCCTCTAGTCATCATCTGGGACTCAGGAGGCAGCAATAGATTGGGGGTGGGACCAAATAAAAGATAAGAATAACGGGGGGTGGGGGGGAGGGTGGGGGGGGGGAGAACTGGTTCGGTGATGTCATATCGTCACCGCTACCGGCTCGGCTGAATCGGACCGAACCGGGAGGAACCCACCACTGCTCTCCTGGCTCAGGAATTCTGAAAAGTGATGTCCACAGCAGCGGTGGGTTGCTCCCGATTCTCTCTGATTCTTTAGAATCGGTAGTAAAATTGATGGGAGGTTCTGCCCACCTGCCCGGATGTCATAATTGATGATCTGCACATGCACAGAAGCTTCTGCACATACGCACGTGCACTCCCATTGTGAACTGGTAGTAAAGGTAAGTAGAACCAACCCCTGGTCCACAAGCTGTCAAGGGGCCATGGTTGCTTACTTCTGTGCTTGTGTTCTGCCCCAGCTATGGATCCCAAAGAACACAGCACACACAAACTCTGAACAAAACTTAGTGTACTCAAATAACGCAGCTTTAGCAAATGCCGGCTGTTAATAATTGTTCTTAACAGCCTGCCAGAAATTCCACAGATAAGATAGTCAGAGTCTTACTGGAGTTGGCAGAAAGCCCAGAATCAAGGTTGCAGAGAAATCCCAATGCGATGATTAGCAAACTAAAGTTGTTTCCTGCAGCTTGTTACAAGCTGCCTTCTTTCTTAAATAGGCTAAGGGAGTGGCCAATTAGCCCCAAGCCTTACTCTCGAGGAGATCTCCTCCTGAGGAACCACTCCTGCGTTTTGGCAGCTCGGCGTACCCGTGCATTGAGAAGAGGCTCCTCCTCTTCATCCTCTTCACTTAAAGGAGCCTTTGGAGGTTCTGAAGGCCCTGACTGAATCCCTGCCTCTGGCACCACATCTTCTTCAGCCTCCTCATTGTCCGACTCAAGCGCTGGTTGCACAGGCTGCTGGCGCAGCACCACACCAGCCTCCTCATCGTCAGGATCAGCAACAATCCGCGCAGGCCGCTGGCGGGCCACAACAGCTTGGCAAAGTATGTGTGTGCCCAGCTATCTTAAAATCAGCTCCCGTGTCTTTCTTAATTGATAGAATCAGTTGAATTGTGGAATCGGCAACTTGGAAGGAACCATTGAGGGCACTGTGTTCAAACTCCCTTCTCTCCATCAGCACAGAAATCCAAATTAAAGCATCAGTGGCAGATGGGTCTCCAATATCTAGTTCCCAAGTTGTTCTCAACCCTAGGAAATTTCCCCCTAATACTCAACCGGAATCTTCTTTCCTGCAGCTTAAGACCATTATGATAGAAGATCATAATTTGATCCCTCTGAAATTTGCTGGGCTTTGCTTATTTCTTTGCCATGTTTGTCCTCTTCCTCTCGCTGATCCCTAAATCTTCAGCATGGGGAAAGGGAGTAGCAGAATGCTGGGCGAAGCAGCCAGAAATGACCTCTTAGGTAAATGTCATCTTTCTGCTTTCTTTGCAAAGTTGGAAAGAGTTTGCTGTCTCCACATCATTCTCTCTGCATTTTCCTCCGGAATCGTCTTTTTTCCCTTCCCAAAAATATTATTCTCGAATGCCTGATAAATATTTAACACCAGTATGAAGATAATCAGGCTCAATATTTGTTTGTAGGGGAGGGGGAGTGATGTGACAGCCCTCCTACTGATCAGATCTTGATTCAAATATTTTTTACGGTTGATTCGTTAACTAGTCTGCTGCTGGGGAAAATGGACAGGTGAAGTGTTACATGACAATATGCACAATAAAAGTTTCCTTCCAATCTCATTGGGTTCCTGATGATGTCTTGCAACAGTGGGTTCCACATATTCTTACCACCGGTTTGTGCCAGGTGTGCATGCTCGCTTCACACACACACACACACACACGCGCCTTCCACGCGTGCACCCGGCCTCAAAAACTTGGTTAAATAGGATGGCATTATGTCCAGGCGGATGTGTGGGAATGGGCCCACCTGCAGTCGCCGCTACCTGTTTGCCTAAACCGGTACGAACCGGCTGAATACCACCTCTGATGTCTTGGGTGCATCCCATCTTCTTGAGAAAGATACTGTTATGCCCCCGTTGGAGCCTGAATTCATGGGGGAGGATGAGCTGGAGCTGTTGCTGATGGAGACTGAGTGGGCGGCTTTGTTGGCTTCGGAGGAATGGGGTGGGAGGAGCAGGACAAGGCAGCTGTCAGTGCCTCAATGCTGGCATAGAGAGCAGAGGAGAGAGATAAACTCTGAACTTTTGCCTGCTAAATCCCTTTGAAGTCGGGTTGTCGTGGAAATGAGGAGGGGAGACATTCCTGGGAAATGACGAGACAAGAAGGCTGGAGAATGACTTGGAAGATAGCCAATGAGAAGCAGAGATTTGGGGATCGGAAAGGGAGGGATTGGGAGGCAAAAGGTCAGTCTTGTCCGCATCGAGTCATGATCCGGTTGCTGTGCTCAATTAAAGAAAAGATTTCCTTAAAGATTGGCAGTTTGGAAATTCATTTACTTTGAGAGAGCATCGAAGTCTGACAGCGGCTCTGGGCCCCTTGGGCTAGGGACACCTTGGCAGCAGAGAGGAATGGGGGCAGGACAACTGGGAGAGGGCAGGCAGTGGAGATGAGCGATGGAGCTGATGCGATCAGTAAGGACCGCTCCCTCCTGATCCCCAAGCATAGAGAGTGGAGAGGAGGCGGAAATAGCGCAGGCTGGCCCGACGACTCAGGAGGAGAGCGCCCCGCCCCTCTTCACAAGGCACACCTGGGGACTGAGACTTAAGGAGACACTATGGGGACGGGCATTTGTCAGGAACAAACACTGAATCCGTGGAGTTTTGTGTGCTGTTGCTGATGTTTGGAGTTTGCTGGGCTTCTTGCTTTATTCCTTGCTTCCTGGACTAATTGCCTTGTTCCTTTTGCTTCCTGGACTCATTGACTTATTCCCTTGCCCCACTGGACTTCTTGCCTTGGAGTCATTGTGCTAACAGCATTTTGCTGGACTACTTGCAGCCAGAAGTTGCTGGAGGTGTGTGTGTGTGTGAGAGAGAGAGCACTTTGCTCTAGGACTTGCCATAAACATGGGAGCGTTTGGGGGAAAGTTGGAGCAATAAAGGGGCGGTTTGAACTATCAGCTGACCACGTTGCCTCTGTGCCTTGTCCTGGGTCATCACAGAAACAAATGTGCACACCATTGCTCTCTTCTTATGATTAACTCATGATTCTTGACAAATATATTTTATTTTTACTTTATGTACACTGAGAGCATATGCACCAAAGACAAATTCCTTGTGTGCCCAATCACACTTGGCCAATAAAGAGTTCCATTCCATTCCATTCCATTCCATTCCATTCCATTCCATTCCATTCCACTCCACTCCACTCCACTCCACTCCACTCCACTCTACTCTACTCTACTCCATTCCATTCCATTCCATTTTCTATTCTACTCTACTCTACTCTACTCTACTCTACTCTACTCTACTCTACTCTACTCTACTCTACTCTACTCCACTCCACTCCACTCCACTCCACTCCACTCCACTCCACTCCACTCCACTCCATTTTATATTCTATTCTATTCCATTCCATTCCATTCCATTCCATTCCATTCCACTCCACTCCACTCCACTCCACTCCACTCCACTCCACTCCACTCCACTCCACTCCACTCTACTCTACTCTACTCTACTCTACTCTACTCCATTCCATTCCATTCCATTTTATATTCTATTCTACTCTACTCTACTCTACTCCACTCCACTCCACTCCACTCCACTCCATTCCACTCCACTCCACTCCACTCCATTCCATTTTATATTCTATTCTATTCTATTCCATTCCATTCCATTCCATTCCATTCCATTCCACTCCACTCCACTCTACTCTACTCTTATTCTATTCTGTTCTGTTCTATTATTCCTATTCTATTCCAATTATTTCTATTGTTATTCTATTCTATTCTATTCTATTCTATTCTATTCTATTCTATTCTATTCTATTCTATTCTATTCTATTCTATTCTATTCTATTCTATTCTACACCCTTTTCTAAGCTTCCCAATCAAATCCTACAGATCTCAGATTTCCTGTCTACTTCCCATCTAACCAAACCTTATTGTGATATTTTTTTTAGATCCATGATCAGTGGTCTAGGTGTTGCTCACCTCACCCACCACAAAATAAACCTTAAATTACCTTCTGCTTTATCCAACTTCTATCAGATTGAAAGAAAAACACATACAAGGAAGAAAAAAAGAAAAAGAAAGAAAGAAAGAAAGAAAGAAAGAAAGAAAGAAAGAGAGAGAGATAGATTGGCAAAGTCAGTTGTTCTTCAAGAGTTATCTGGAAGAAGACTTTTTGGCCTTCTCCAAAAATCTAACCTAGAGGAGCCGTTCCTCACCCCCACAAAAAGGTTGTGCTAATCAATCAATCCACTGTTCATTGGGAGGATCAGGGTGGAGAAATTAAAAGAGTGTAAAGTATAGGTCAGTGATGGCTAACCTTTTTGCCATCGCGTGCCAAAAGCGGGGAGAGCATGGGGGGTTCAGCATGTGTGTGCTTGCACCCATAATTCAATGCCCCCCTGCCCCACGCATGCGCGCAAGTCCCCCCCACTCCCCACGCTTTTGGCATGCAACGACAAAAAGGTTACCGGTCGGCCCGGTCGGCCCGTTTGTCGTCCTCCCCAGGTTCCAGGGACTTTTTTGGAGGCTGGGGAAGGTGAAAACGGCCTTTCCCATCCCTCCAGAGCCCCTCTGGAGGCCGGAAACAGCCTGTTTCCCGACTTCTGGTGGGACCGGAAGGCCTGAAAATCAGCTTGCCAGCGCGCGCATGTGCGCTGGAGCTGAGTTAGGGCAACGCTCAGGTGGTACACGTGCCATAGGTTCGCCATCACGGGTATAGGTAGTTCTCGATTTACACCAGTTCATTTAGTGACCATTTGAAGTTACAGAGGCACTGAAAAAAGTGACTTTTGACCATTTTCCCACACTTACCACCATTGTGGCATCCCCATGGTCACATGATCAAAATTTGGATGCTTGACAACTGACCGACATAAATATGACGGTCGTGGGATCCCATTTTGTGACCTGCTGACAAGCAAAGTCAACGGGGAAGCCAGATTCGCTTAACAGATTCACGTTACTAACTTAACAACGGCGTTATTCATTTAACAACTGAAGGTCGTAAAATGGGACAAAGCTCACTTAACAAATGTCTCACTTAGCAACAGAACTTTGGGGCTCGGTTGTGGTCATAAGTCGAGGACTGCCTGTGTATGCCAGTGGCCACAGAACCTGCAAAATATTTAAGATCCATAAGGAAGGGGAGGAGAACAAGGGAGCAGTCTTCGCCGTGTGCTGAGCAATCCTTCTGCATGCTAATAAGAACATTTATTAATATTCTGCCATGATTTTTGTCTCTGAGGATTCCAAATAACTTTGCAAATTACTGATGTAAATCACATTGGGTAATACCCGACCCTCTGGGGGTTGTATAACAAGTCAACTATGTGGCTACCATAACATGGAATAGTAACTTCAAGGGGAACAAATGGAATGGGGCATTGTACATCTGAGGGAGCTGGAAAGCTATCAATCTGGACTGCAAAAGGCTGGGTTTTGTGGTTTAGGATATAAAATACAGGGTTTAGGGAAAAGGATGCTAGGCCATTAGATGAAGTGCAAATCGTCTAGATTCAGTTTGGGTCGCCACGATATAAAAAAGATGAGGAGACTCTAGAAAGAGTGCAGAGAAGAGCCTTGGTAATACAGTGGTCTAAAGCACCCTGTTATTAAGACCAGCTGCCTGCAATTACTGCAGGTTCGAATCTCGCCAGGCTCAAGGTTGACTCAGCCTTCCATCCTTTCAAAGGTAGGTGAAATGAGGACCCAGATTGTGGGGGCAATAAGCTGACTTTGTATAAATATACAAAAGGATGAAAGCTATTGCTTAGTGCATTGTAAGCCGCCCTGAGTCTCCGGAGAAGGGCGGCATATAAATCAAATTAAAAAAAAAAAAAGAGAGAGAGAAGAGCAACAAAGATGATTAGGGGACTGGAGGCTAAAACATATGAAGAACGGTTGCAGGAACTGGGTATGTCTCGTTTAATGAAAAGAAGGACTAGAGGAGACATGATAGAAGAGAGAGTCAAGCTATTCTCTGTTTTTCCCAGAGCCAAACATGGGATTAATTGATGCCCTGACATTCTCCAAGGCACCTGAGGGCAGGACAAGAAGCAATGGGTGGAAACTCATCAAGGAGAGAAGCAATTTAGAACTAAGGAGAAATTTCCTGACAGTTAGAACAATTAATCAGTGAAACAACTTGCCTCCAGAAGTTGTAAATGCTCCAACACTGGAAGTTTTTAAGAAGATGTTGGATAACCATTTGTCTGAAGTGTTGTAGGGTTTCTTGCCTAAGCAGGGGGTTGGACTAG
Source organism: Arizona elegans (assembly GCA_022577455.1). Taxonomy (NCBI): domain Eukaryota; kingdom Metazoa; phylum Chordata; class Lepidosauria; order Squamata; family Colubridae; genus Arizona; species Arizona elegans. The sequence continues at coordinate 19,659,893 of JAKOOJ010000013.1, read as the reverse complement.
AAGACCTCCAAGGTCCCTTCTAACTATTATTCTATATTCTAAGACTTTTCTAAGACTGCTATCCTGTCTCCCCTGGTCCTTCTCTTCACTAGACGTGCCCAGTTCCTGTAACCGTTCATCGTTTGTTTAAGGCTCCAGTCCCCTAATCATCCTGGTTGCTCTTCTCTGCACTCTTTCTAGAGTCTCAACATCTTTTTTATTGTGTGGTGACCAAAACTGGATGCAGTACTCTAGGTGTGCTCTTACTAAGGCTTTATAGAGTGGTATTAGTACCTCCCTTTTTCTTGATTGCATCCCTCTGTTAACGCAATTTAGGATTGCATTGGCTTTTTTGGCTGCCGCCACACACTATTGGCTCCTATTTAATTGGTTGTCCACTAAGACTCCAAGATCCCTCTCACAGTCGCTGCTATTAAGCCTGATCAAAGATACAATAACCCCAAACACAAGCATACATGTGCCACACAACACACATTCATGGAATGGCTGCAATTCCAAAATTTACTGTATTGGATAAGGATCTTGGAACGGTCTTTGCACTGACATATTAATCTTGGTTAGTGTTAATCTTGGTTTGCTGTTTTGTAGACCTGGGGGACCTGACTATTTGATTACTTTGGGGACAGATCACCCTGGAGAAGTTCAATCTATAGATAGTCCTTGACTTACAATAGTCCGTTTAGTGACCGTTCAAAGTTACAACATCACCGAAAAATCTGAGTTATGATCGTTTTTCACACTTACGACCATTTCAGCATCCCCATGGTCACTTGATCAAAATTCAGACCCTTGGCATCTGACTCATATTTATGAAGGTTGCAGTGTCCCAGGGTCATTTGATTCCCCCTTTTGCGACCTTCTGAAAAGCAAAGCAAAGATTCACTTAACAACCATTTTACTGACTTAATAGCTGCAGCGATCCACTTAACAATTGTGGCGAGAAAGGTCGTAAAATGGGGCAAAACTCACTTTAACCGCTGTCTCACTTAGTCACAGACGTTTTGGCCTCTCTTGTCGTTATAAGTTGAGAACTACCTATATGTGGTCGCTAAGAATCAGGGGTGAAATGTAAAATGTTTTACTACCAGTTCTGTGGGCGTGGCTTGGTGGGGGGGAGGGTTAATGTGACTGGGTGGGCATGGCCAACTTTTTTTTTAAAAAAAAAAACTTTTCAAAGCATTTTTTCTAATGCTTTGAAAAGCCTTCACTGATCAGGCAACTCATCTGGGATCGTCAGAGACTTTTCAAAGCATTTTTTTAACCACCTCTTCGGCCAAGAGGTTGAAGAAAAAAATGCTTTGAAAAGCCTCTGAGGATCCCAGCTGAGCCGCACAATCGTCAGAGGCTTTTTTTTTTTTTTTACTTTTAAAAGCATTTTTTCGTCGGAAGAGGTTGTAGAAAAAATGCTTTTAAAAGTAAAAAAAAAAAAAGCCTCTGATAATCGTATGACTCATCTGAGCATGGGGGGGGGGGTTTGCAGGGATTTTTGCTACCGGTTCTCCGAATCACCCGTCCCCATCGCTACCGGATCAGGCGATCCGGTCCGAACCGGGAGCATTTCACCCCTGCTAAGAATCAACACTGATTTGATACCCCTCATCAATCAGTATTGAACAACTCAGGAAGTGAATTAATTTGATAATTATTGTGTTGTAAGAATGCTGCCAATAGCATATAAATCTCGGAGAGTAATATTTTGTGTCTTGAATTGAATTTGGACGGCTTCTTTTCCCTAACTGCAAGACTTATAAAAAGGATTAGTCTTACTCCATTACTGTAATGCATATAGAGCCCATGTCATATGTATTATTAAACAACAAAGAGCATTTTTTAATCTTGAAAAGAAAATATGAATGGGTTACATCTGGGTGGAACGTACATACCTTTGAAGCTATATAGTTCTACTACAAAAAGACACCTGTTTTATACCACTTTATTAGGTATTCTTTCCAAAGACAAGCGTGATGCAGAGAAAATCTAGAAGTGCTTTTACGACTTAAAATTAGGCTAAATACTTCATCAAGGCCTTTTACTCCGAGTGAATCATGGGGTGTTTAAGAACTCATTTACAATAACAAGTTTTACAATGGGCTTAATCTGTATTAAATAATGATTCATAATCTTTCCCATGCTTAAGTAATGTGAGTCTTTTCCAGTCCCTTGTCTGGGAAATGTGGTTTTTGAAATGTAATTTTGCATTCACTTTCTATTCCTTTGGCACAAGTGCAACTAAACTACATTGTTCACGAATTTAAAACCCAGGACGTTTCCCCAATGTATTTTGGGAATTGTAGTTTGAAGGTGCTATACTTTGCGAAGATTTAAAAAAATGTGTCTCTTTTTCTGAGCATGGAGTTTGGGAGATTAACTGGAGCCAACAGACAGTTTTCCTTTTCAGTGACTGTTGTCACATGCTTAGATGTCTTTCATGCAATGGTGGGATTCAGCTGGTTCGGGCCGGTTTTGGCGAACCGGTAGTTAAATTGCTGGGTGGCCCCTCCCCTCCCCGCCCATTCCAGCAGTCCCCACGTGACCCATTTTGGCTCCCAGGTAACTGCAGGCCTACTAGGCCCAAAAGGGGATGGAGGGGTGCCCCCTTGCCCCATAGCCTGTTTTTGCTCCCAGGAGGCTGCAGGGAGGCCTAATAGGCCCAAAACAGGGCCCGTTTTTGCTCCAAGGGGGTACAGGAGGCCGAGTGCTGCCTGTCACATCCCCTGGCCACGCCCACCATGGCCACGCCCACCCAGCCGTCATTAGGACAGAGAACCGGTTGTTAAATTATTTAAATCCCACCACTGCTTTTATATTTACTTATTATTATTTAATTATATTTGAGTTTTTAATCTTCGGTTAGCTGCCTAGAGTTGATCTTGCAATTATATAGAGCCCTGGTGGCACAGCAGATTAAAGCACTGTTATTAACATCTGCTGCTTGCAATTACTGCAAGTTCAAATCTCACCAGGCTCAAGGTTGACTCAGCCTTCCATCCTTTCTAAGGTAGGTAAAATGAGGACCCAGTTTGTGGGGGCAATAAGCTGACTTTGTATAAATATACAAAAGTATGAAGGCTATTGTTTAATGCATTGTAAGCCGCCCTGAGTCTCCGGAGAAGGGCGGCATATAAATCAAATAATAATTTTTTAAAAATGGCAATTATCACCTACAGGTATTCCTGGATTTACAACCATTTATTTAGTGACATACCAATGTTTTCTCAACCTTGGCAATTTCAAGATGTATGGATTTCAACTCCCAAAGTTCCCCAATGAGCAAAATCCGGCTGGGGAATTCTTGGAGTTGAAGTCCACAGATCTTCAAGGTGCCAAGGTTGAAAAACCCTGGTTATACCATTCTAAAAGACAGACATTATGGTTTATATGTGATCTATAATCTCCAAGCTTCCTGACTTTATTAAGAAAGACAGCTCTTCACCACAAGTAAGCTATCAGCAGAATTTATTTATTTATTTATTATTTATTTATCGGATTTATATGCCGCCCTTTCTCCACAAGGACTCAGGGCGGTTCACATCAATAAAGCAACAACAAGTCAGATTAAAATTCAAACAATAAAAGAATCTAAAATTCCCATTAAAACCCATTCAGTCCAGGTCAGCCTGGCGAAACAACCATGTTTTAAGGTCACGGCGGAAGGAGCGAAGGTCGGGGGACACCTGGAACTCCAAGGGGAGCTGATTCCAGAGGGTAGGTGCGCCTACAGAGAAGGCTCGCTCTCTAGGGGTCATCAGCCGACATTGCTTGGCTGACGGGACCCCAAGTAGGCCCTCTCTGTGTGAAAGCACCGGGCGATGGGGAGAATATTTTTTAAGAAATATTAAAAGCTCCATTGCTTTGTAACTGTTCCCCAAACCTATCCATTGTTTTATATGTGAGAGGCATCTTGGAGTCCTAGTGGACAGCCATTTAAATATGAGCCAGCTGTGTGCAGCAGCTGCCAAAAAAGCCAACACAGTACTAGGGTGCATAAACAGAGGGATAGAATCAAGATCATGTCAAGGGTTAATACCACTTTATAAGGCCTTGGTAAGGCCACACTTGGAATACGGCATCCAGTTTTGGTCGCCACGATGTAGAAAAGATGTTGAGACTCTAGAAAAAGTGCAGAGAAGAGCAACAAAGAGGATTAGGGGGCTGGAGGCTAAAACATATGAAGAACGGTTGCAGGAACTGGGTATATCTAGTTTAATGAAAAGAAGGACTAGGGGAGACATGATAGCAATGTTTCAATATCTCAGGGGCTGCCCCAAAGAAGAGGGAGTCAAGCTATTCTCCAAAGCGTTTGAAGGTAGAACAAGAAGCAATGGGTGGAAACTAATCAAGGAGAGAAGCAACTTAGAACTAAAGAGAAATTTCCCGACAGTTAAAACAATTAATCAGTGGAACAATTTGCCTCTGGAAGTTCTGAATGCTCCAACACTGGATGTTTTTAAGAAGAAGTTAGACAACCATTTGTCTGAAGTGGTGTAGGGTTTCCTGCCTAAGCAGGGGGTTGGATTAGAAGACCTCCAAGGTCCCTTCCAGATTCTATTCTATTCTATTCTACTCTACTCTACTCTACTCTACTCTACTCTACTCTATTGACAGTTAGAACAATTAATCAGTGGAACAACTTGCCTCCAGAAGTTGTGAATGTTCCAACACTAGATGTTTTTAAGAAGAGGTTGGACAACCATTTGTCTGAAGTGGTGTAGGGTTTCCTGCCTAAGCAGGGGGTTGGACTAGATGACCTCCAAGGTCCCTTCCAACTCTGTTATTCTATTCTATTTTGTTGTTGTTGTTGGTTTATGAACTTGCGTCTAAAATCTCAATTTTCAAGGTCTGTGTTGTCCAACGGTATGAGCTGGACTTTTAACAAATCCTTTCACGTGCTCAAGAGAAAATAAAGACAGGAGATCAAAGAGGTGGGGTGGAACTTTTCTCTTTCATAAGAGAGAAATTGATTGAGCTGTAAGAAAGCATACAGGCTCTTTATTTTCACTTATGACTCACCAAGCAAAGCTCAGCGCTTTGGCCAAGAGAGGTTATGATGAAATTAAATTAAAAATGCCACTCAAAGATCAGGAGAAGCACTGAGCGCCCATTGGCTGTTCCTTCTTCTGGGATGCACAACCCTATAAAGGTGGACAGGTAAAGGATGACGGTTTTTTAACTCTTTTTTTGCCTGGGGCTGATGGACTTGTCGATTGTGATCCTTCCTCGCAGCTCAAACGTGCTTTGCAATGTAGTTTCTTCATTGCCGTGTTTCCACACTTGCTGTGTTGAAGGGATTCCCCATTGCACCATCCTCCATCTTAAGCCCTGATCTTTGCACACCTCTTTTTTTGTCCACCAAACAAAATGTGAGGTGTGCAGGGAATCAAATTACAGCTGGTTTCTTTGGCAACCAAGGGCCATTGGGGAAATGAAAAAAACACAACTTCCTCACTTTCTCTCTCTCTATTGTAAATATTTTGCATTGTTGACTTCTTCTCTCTATAGATATATATATATATAAAAAAGTCATTTTTCATGACCCCTCTTTTTTCTCCTGGGTATCAAACTTCTACGCAAGAATTTTGAAGATCAGCCTTCACCTCTTAGATATTTTTTTGCTTTTTATGTAACTGGTGGAATTGATTGCCTCACCTAGAGTACTGCATCCAGTTTTGGTGACCACATCAGGGTTCTGACAGGTTCTGACAGGTTCTGGAGAACTGGTAGCGGAAATTTTGAGCAATTCAGAGAAGCAGTAGCGGAAATTTTGAATAGTTCAGAAAACCGGCAAATGCCACCTCTGGCTAGCCCCAGAGTGGGGTGGGAATGGAGATTTTGCAATATCCTTCCCCCAGGAGTGGGGAAGGAATGGGGATTTTGCAGTATCCTTCCCCTGGAGTGGGGTGGGAATGGAGATTTTGCAATATCCTTCTCCTGCCATGCCCACCAAGCCAAGCCCACTGAGCCATACCATGCCCACTAAACCATGCCCACAAAACCAGTAGTAAAAAAAATTGGATTTCCCCACTGTACCACATTATAAAAATGATGTTGAGACTCTAGAAAGAGTGCAGAGAAGAGCAACCAGGATGATTAGGGGACTGGAAACTAACATAAAATGAACAGTTGCAGGAACTGGGCCTGGCTAGTCTAGTGAAGAGAAGGACCAGGGGAGACAGGATAGCAGTGTTGCAATATTTGAGGGGCTGCCACAGAGAGGAGGGGGTCAAGCTATTTTCCAAGGCACCCGAGGACCAGATAAGGAACAATGGATGGAAACTGATCAAGGAGAGATTCAACCTTAAAATAAGGAGAAATTTTCTGACAGTGAAAGCAATCAACCCATGGAACAGAAGTTGCCTTCAGACGTTGTGGGAGCTTCATCACTGGAAGCTTCCAAGAAGAGACTGGACTGCCATTTGTCATAAATAGTGAAGGGTCCCCTATTTGGGCAGGGGGTTGGACTAGATGACCTACAAGGTCCCTTCCAACTCTGTTAATCTGTAAACAATGCACCAATAACAAGCATGAACAATATTCCATGTATACCACTAACTTCCTGCTTGTTCTTGCTACTGCTATTGAAAAACGGGTCTGTCCTACCCAGCCCAAAGATTGCCTTTAGTGGCTTGTTCTACTTCAGGTTGATCAATATCATGATTTATAGCTTTACCCATTTGTCTGGGAAAGGACAGTGAAAACAAGAAGCAAAATGGGACACATCATTGGTTCAGCAGAAATGCACAAAGCTACTGTGGGTTTGAAGCAGTTTGCTGGGCCATGAAATTCAGTATGGTCAACAGTAATAGTTTCAGGCTGGAGATTCATGGGAATCCATTACTGGGCTTAAAACATTCTTCCAGCAGAATATGTGCTCATTCATTGTGCTACGTGATCCCCTCCTTATGAGGGTCTTTGTAGAAGGATAATAGCATATGATCGGGGCTGGCTCACTCAGGCACATAGATTCTATCTCTTGATGTCCTAAGTGACCTTAGGGATGAATGTCCTTCCGTTGGGAAGAACTGCGTTTCAGATGACTTCAAAGTTGGCGGTCAGGTAAAGTAATAGGAGCTTTTCATTTTGGATTAACTGACATGAACTGTTTTAGGATCCATGCAAATTCACGTGTCTTACTGAAGTCAATTGTTGTGGTCCGCCAGCAGCCTGCGGACCTGGCAGCGTAGTCAGACAGTGAGGAAGCTGGGGAGGAACATGGACCAGTCCTGGAGTCTGGGGAAGGCCCGGACGAGGGCTCTTCGTCGGAGGCAGAGATGGGGCCAGGGCCATCTGGGAGTGATGTGTGGACTCCGGAGCCCCCAGAGTCGGACAACAGAAAGGCAGAGGAACAGGAGGAGCCTGTTTCTAGTGCACGCATGCGCAGAGCTGCCAGAAGGCAAGAGCAGCTAAAGCAAAAGGGACGACTCAGGAGTAAGGCCAGGAGATGATTGACCCCTCCCATAAGGCTTAAAAGAGAAACAAAGGCACTTGGGGCCTTTTACAGGAAAGCAACGTTGCTAACTCTGTTTCCAGTTGGCATCTCTTGTTTGTTTCTGAACTTCATGGGGCTTTGCCAAGTAAGGCCTTTGGCAGGGTGTCAAAGAAGATAAAGGTTGGTGATTATCCCGAAGGACTTCTTCCGAAGGACTTGTTTTACAACTAATTGGGACTCAGCTGGGAATGAATTTAATTCTCAGCTGTTACAATAAAATAGGTTTGTTTGGGACTAATCGTGTCTTGTAATGACTCGGTAAGCCTAAATCACAACATCAGTCGACATATGTGGGCTTATATGTGTGAGTTCTGCCTGATCATTATTTTTTGTGTGTGTGTTATGATAGAGACACATGAAGGATTTGGGAAGGAGTGAGAAAGAATGGATGAATAAATCGAGAGGAAGATTTCCACCATTCCTAGTCTCTAGGGGTTGCATAATAATGGAGAGAAAAAAATGTTTGTTTTTTTTAAACATCCTGAAGATCCATTCAAATTTACTTGATAGTTTTCAAACCGAGCTTAGGTTTTGGGACAGGGCAGACTAAACAGCACTTCAAAATGTTTCAGTCAGGAGAAGAAGTCCACCCACTCTCTGACTTTTTTTTTCTGCCTCCTTCAGAAACAACTTCTGAACTTGCCTCTCTTCCTTGCACCATCCCTCTACCAAGAGCCAGTGTGGTCTAGTGGTTAAGGCACCAGGCTAGAAAGCTGGAGTTTGTAAGTTCAAGTCCTGTTTTAGGCACAAAAGCCAACAGGGTGACTTTGGGCCAATTACTAGGAGACTGTGAATTCTAGTCCCACCTTAGGCACGAATGCCAGCAGGGTGACTTTGGGCCAATCACTAGGAGACTGTGAATTCTAGTCCCACCTTAGGCACGAATGCCAGCAGGGTGACTTTGGGCCAATCACTAGGAGACTGTGAATTCTAGTCCCACCTTAGGCAGAAATGCCAGCAGGGTGACTCTGGGCCAATCACTAGGAGACTGTGAATTCTAGTCCCACCTTAGGCACGAATGCCAGCAGGGTGACTTTGGGCCAATCACTAGGAGACTGTGAATTCTAGTCCCACCTTAGGCACGAATGCCAGCAGGGTGACTTTGGGCCAATCACTAGGAGATTGTGAATTCTAGTCCCACCTTAGGCACGAATGCCAGCAGGGTGACTCTGGGCCAATCACTAGGAGACTGTGAATTCTAGTCCCACCTTAGGCAGGAATGCCAGCAGGGTGACTTTGGGCCAATCACTAGGAGACTGTGAATTCTAGTCCCACCTTAGGCACGAATGCCAACAGGGTGACTTTGGGCCAATCACTAGGAGACTGTGAATTCTAGTCCCACCTTAGGCACGAATGCCAGCAGGGTGACTTTGGGCCAATCACTAGGAGACTGTGAATTCTAGTCCCACCTTAGGCACGAATGCCAGCAGGGTGACTTTGGGCCAATCACTAGGAGACTGTGAATTCTAGTCCCACCTTAGGCACGAATGCCAGCAGGGTGACTTTGGGCCAATCACTAGGAGATTGTGAATTCTAGTCCCACCTTAGGCACGAATGCCAGCAGGGTGACTCTGGGCCAATCACTAGGAGACTGTGAATTCTAGTCCCACCTTAGGCAGGAATGCCAGCAGGGTGACTTTGGGCCAATCACTAGGAGACTGTGAATTCTAGTCCCACCTTAGGCACGAATGCCAACAGGGTGACTTTGGGCCAATCACTAGGAGACTGTGAATTCTAGTCCCACCTTAGGCACGAATGCCAGCAGGGTGACTTTGGGCCAATCACTAGGAGACTGTGAATTCTAGTCCCACCTTAGGCACGAATGCCAGCAGGGCGACTTTGGGCCAATAACTAGGAGACTGGGAGTTCTAGTCCCACCTTAGGCATGAGTGGGTGACCTTACACCAGTCACTCTCTCTCAACCCAACTCATCTCACAAGGTTGTTGTTGCAGGGAAATTATTTGCAAAAATAATAAAGGCAGGAGATAAATAAATACACGTATACATCAAAGTCAGCCCATTCAGCTTCCATCCATCGTGTTCTTCTATCCAATAGCCCAATGCTTCCTTATCCAAGAACTCGTGTTCCTCCAGCTAGCAAGTTGCCAGACTTAGTTGGTAAGATAGTGGCTGCCTTTCGATTTCTTGTGGCAAATTAGTCATAGGAACTTGGCAGCTTGCAATATTGATAGGTGCGGTTAGCCTCTTAAAGTAGTGATTATTGAAGAGGAAGAATTGTTTGTGGTTGTTCATTGAATCCTTTTGGCTTCCTGGGCCCAACTCTGTGTTAATCACCGTCAAGCATGCCACTTTTTTTTTTTTTAAAAAAAAGAAAAACACATTTATTTTTGAACCAGCCATTATCTCAGCAGGGGCTTTGTTGAAGGATCTGGATGGAAGGTTGAAAAGGTTTTCTTTTTGTCCAAAATGGGGACTAATCTGGATAGCTTTTCATCTGCTGTCAGGCATCACTTTGGGGGAAAGGTGAAGAGCAGCTGATTGTTCAAAGATCACCAGGGAATATCCAATGATCTCAATGGGGGAAAAAAAATGCTTGGATTGGAACTCAGAGGAAGGCATCTGTCTTTGATATGGAAAGAAGAGGGAGAAAGAAATATCCCTCGTCGATAAGGAAGGAATCTTGGCAAGAGAGGGGACCACAAAAAAAATAAAATAAAAAAGGCTCCCCCGGGGGAACCTGTTTCTTAAGTTCCTACTTCTTTTATCTACTCTTTTCCTCACAACTGAGGGGAAGTTTCCAAGTCAAACTCCTTTGCCCTTGTCAGACGGTTCCGGTTTTGTTACAGAATAATGATTCCGGCGTCCTTTTACTTGTCAATCCCCCTCGGAATGGCTGTAAAATATAAACGTCATCATTTTTACTTGCTGCCAGCAACGAGGGGAAAAAAAGAGGGGGAAAAAAGATGCAGGCAGTCTATTCGGATAAAATTTGGGCCGTGTATAGAGAGCCTTGTGGGGTAGGAGCCATGGGGTGAGCTCCTGGGGGTTCGGCAGGGTTCGGGCGATCTTTGGCTAGAGGATTTGGAGGTTCAGCAAACCCCCAAATGCCACCCCTGACTCCCCACACCCATCCCACCCCTCCCCTCCCAGGAGTCTCCACGTGGCCTGTTCATCATTCCAGATAAGTGCAGGGGCCGCGCAGGGGGTCTGGGAGGGCAAAATATGGGCCTACTGAAGGTTCCAGAATTCAGGAAACAAGCCTGTTTCCTGTCTCCAGAGGGCCTCTGGACTCTGGGTGAAGCTGTTTTTGCCCTCCCGGAGGCTCAAGAAAAGCCTCCTGAGCCTGGGGAGGGCGAAAAATGCCCCTCCTGTCGTAGTGCAGGTGGCCGACTAGGCTATACCCACCATGACCACGCCCAGCCAGCAAAGGGGCAGCGAACCCGTTGCTAAAGGATCTAAAGCCCACCCCCGGAGGTAGCCCTTTAAATTGGGCTGCAGCCATCCCATTTTGCAGAATAATTTCTGGGCAATATTCTGTTATTGTTTTGAAAAGGAGGAGTTTTGCCCTTCACAACGTCCTCTTTCGACCCTGCTGACTTTGCCATTCTTTGCTTCCTAGGCTCTCTGTGCAGTTATTCTAAGGTGTACGCAAGGATTGCTAAGCCTTTACGGAGATGTGTAAGTGAGTGGAATTTTATAAGGGGAGGAAGAATTTGAATAGTTGTTTAGGAAGGAAGGAAGAGATGCAATGGCTCAGTGGCTAAGACGCTGAGCTTGTCGATCGAAAGGTCGGCAGTTCAGTGGTTCGAATCCCTACTGCCGCATAACGGGGTGAGCTCCCGTGACTTGTCCCAGCTTCTGCCAACCTAGCAGTTCGAAAGCAGGTAAAAAATGCAAGTAGAAAAATAGGGACCACCTTTGGTGGGAAGGTAACGCCTTTGGCGTTGAGTCATGCCGCCCACATGACCACTGAGACGTCTTTGGACAGTGCTGGCTCTTCGGCTTTGAAACAGAGATGAGTACCGCCCCCTAGAGTCGGGAATTACTAGCATGTATGTGCAAAGAGATCCTTTACCTTTAAGTGAGTGGAATTTTAGGGGGAGGAGGAATTTGAATAGTTGTTTAGAAATGAAAGCTGCCTTCCATTTTAATAAAAATAAGCTTAGATTTTTTTTTTTTAATGGAGTGACATTTCAGCATATTTCCTCCCATTCTAAATTACAATATAGATTTAGCCATTTTGCATCAACAAGATGCTTAACACTTTGAAGTAGATACGTAGAAGATTACTGTTGTTAAGACACTATATTTTCATCAGAGTTGTAAGTAATGAAAACATTTGTCAGAAAAGCTTTTGATTAAGATTTAATCTGGTTTTTCTTTCTGGAGACTAAACGATTTCATGGATGTTGGCATGCCGGTCTCCAGAGATATCTCTAAGTCTCCTACTGCTCAAAAGCAGCATTGTGTCATAGAGCCACAACTCCAGCCTTTGGATACACAGGTCAATATTGTGATGCATTTAGAAAAGAGGTGGAGCTTCAGTGTGATGTCACGACATTATTTTCATCATTGCCTCTCTATGTGCCTCCATTGTGTGGTCTCTGCCTCCTTCCGCAAATTTTGTATAAAGCAGTAACTTTCTTTTCTTCTCTTTTTTTAAATAATATTTTTATTATACATTTTCCTTTATTATACATCACATTTCCAGTTTTGCAATGACAGTGTGCTGGTTGTATTAAGTCCTTTTTAAGTGTAGATAGTATTATTCACCAGTGGTGAAATCCAAATTTTTTACCTCCGTTTCTGTGGGCGTGGCTTGGTGGGCATGGCAGAGGAAGGATACTGCAAAATCTCCATTCCCACCCCACTCCAGGGGAAGGATACTGCAAAATCCCCATTCCCTCCCCACTCCTGAGGAAAGGATATTGCAAAATCCCCATTCCCTTCCCACTCCTGGGGGAAGGATACTGCAAAATCCCCATTCCCTCCCCACTCCTGGGGAAGGATATTGCAAAATCTCCATTCCCACCCCACTCTGGGGCCAGCCAGAGGTGGTATTTGCTGGTTTTCTGAACTACTCAAAATTTCCGCTACCGGTTCTCCAGAACCTGACAGAACCTGCTGGATTTCACCCCTATTATACACCCTGAGTATATAATTATTCTCGTAGTCATAAAATATAGTCTCTTTTAAATGCATCATCTTCTTTGAAGGCTTACGTGATTGAGTTTAGTATATCCCAAAATGTACTTGAATGCCAAAGAGAGAGACCCAAGAATTGGCTTGGAAAAAATATCAGCTTTAATTTGTACAAAGAAGAGCTGGGTAGACCATATACTGCTACATACAGACAAAGAGCATGCAGTGAAAGGCCACATCTTGGGGAAAGTATGGCATCCTTTTATACCTTCAGAGACATCAGTTTAGTACCCAATTCTGGCCCATGCCTTCCTTTGGCAGTGCAACAAGGAACAGGGGGGTTGAGTGCTTAGCAACAGAGGAGCTGGGTGCTTAGCAACATAGGTATTTGCCCAATGTAACCCTCCCAATCCATGACATACCCCACTTCTTGAGATATGCACCAGGCACCGAGTTATACAAAAAACAAGATAACAGAAGTTTGATCAATGGTAGAAGCAAATGGCAGAGGCAATTCCAATTCTTAGCAAAGCAATTCTTACAGAAGCAAAACAGCAAGTCAAACCAATTCTACTGACTCTACTATTATGTCCCACTAATTCTACCTATTCTATTATTATTATGTCTCTTCAACTTGAACTTGTCTCCATTAAACCAGGGGTCTCCAAACTTGGCAACTTTAAGACTTGGGGACTTCAGTTCCCAGTATTCCTCAGCCAGCATGGGAATTCTGGGAGTTGAAGTCCACAAACCTTAAAAGATGTCAAATTTGGAGAGCCCTGCATTTTATTTTTTTTTATTTATTTATTTGGTTCGATTTATATGCTGCCCTTCTCCGGAGACTCAGGGCGGCTTACAATGCGTTAAGCAATAGCCTTCATACTTTTGTATATACCTGCTTAGTAGGGCTTTCGGCCTCCCCTAAACGGTGTTCTTTTTTATACAAAGTCACCTTATTGCCCCCACAATCCGGGTCCTCATTTTACCTACCTCGGAAGGACGGAAGGCTGAGTCAACCTTGAGCCTGGTGAGATTTGAATTCGCAGTAATTGCAGGCAGCTGACAGCTAAGTGCTACTTAACAGCACTTTAGTCCGCTGCACCACCAAGACTCTTTAAACCATCAAGGGACAAAATTTCCAGAGTTTGCTTTTGTGTTTTCCACACTCCTTTCTTTCAATAAATAAGAAATGTGGACTTTAATGAGGAATAAATGAAGTAATGGGTAGGAAACACACAGAAACTGTATGCTGTGAGAACTTTCTTGTTGGCTTTTTGGTCAAGGTAGATACCATTAAAAAAAAAAAAATACTTGGAAGTGATGGAGGAGCATTGACAGTTCATTTCTTTCCAAGACTGATACAATTAAAGAGCTATAATGTCCTTTAACTTACTTGCCCTTGGCATTAGAGAATACACTTTTTTTCTTCCTTTGAAAAGGATCTGTGGCGCATAATATGCTTTCTATAGATAGGACTGGAAAAGCAGAAATGAAATTCCTATTTACAAACAGAGGAGCTTATTCTATTTGCCCATTCATCTTTCTTCACTCTGCGGACAGAGAGCTCTGCATCTTGCCAGGAGGTTCAGCATCCTTGTCTTGCCAGTCTGTCAATTAACAGACTGGACTCCTTTAAAAAAAAAAAAGTTGGGGGGAGTTGATTTCATTACAAGCAAAATGCCATTCATTATGATGGGCGTGCAGGTTTTGGAACTATGCATTTTACAGATCTCTGAAGGTGCCCTTGTGGTTTTTTTTTAAACCAGAGATGTCACCTGCCTTCCAACTGAGTCTATGAAGATAGAGATCAAGTCATTAGAATAGAATAGAATAGAGTAGAATAGAATAGAATAGAATAGAATAGAATAGAATAGAATAGAATAGGACTCTGAGTGGAGTGGAGTGGAGTGGAGTGGAGTGGAGTGGAGTGGAGTGGAATAGAATAGAATAGAATAGAATAGAATAGAATAGAATAGAATAGAATAGAATAGAATAGAATAGAATAGAATAGAATAGAATAGAATAGAATAGAATCTGGAAGGGTCCTTGGAGGTCTTCTAGTCCAACCCCCTGCTTAGGCAGGAAACCCTACACCACTTCAGACAAATGGTTATCCAACATCTTCTTAAAAACGTCCAGTGTTGGAGCGTTCGCAACTTCTGGAGGCAAGTTGTTCCACTGATTAATTGTTCCGACTGTCAGGAAATTTCTCCTTAGTTCTAAGTTGCTTCTCTCCTTGATTAGTTTCCACCCATTGGTTCTTATCCTGCCTTCAGGTGCTTTGGAGAATAGCTTGACTCCCTCTTCTTTGGGGCAGCCCCAGAGATATTGGAACATTGCTATCATGCCTCCCCTAGTCCTTCTTTTCATTAAACTAGACATACCCAGTTCCTGCAACCGTTCTTCATATGTTTTAGCCTCCAGTCCCCTAATCCTCTTTGTTGCTTTTCTCTGCACTCTTTCTAGAGTCTCCTCATCTTTTTTACATTTCATTTCCAATAAAGAAAGTCAAAGGGGAAGCCAGCAGAAAGTCAAAAGTTGCTAATGCACCCACTGCTTTTTTTTTTTTTGCCCTCCTGTGATCATTCTGTTTCTCAGTTTGGATAAGGAAATATCTCTGAAGTGAGGACTCAACAGGACAAAGGTTGTGTAGTATAAAATAAAATGGAAAGTACTCTGATCTTCTTTCTTTCTTTCTTTTTCTTTCTTTCTTTCTTTCTTTCTTTCTTTCTTTCTTTCTTTCTCTTTCTTTCTTTCTTTCTTTTTCTTTCTTTCTTTCGTCAGTCAATCAGTCAGTCACTTGGTTTGTACATCAGTCACTTAGTCAGTCAGTCAGTCAGTCAGTCAGTAAGTCATTCAGTCACTGAGTCACTTAGTTACTTAGTTTGTCAGTCAGTCAGTCACTTAGTCACTTAGTTTGTTAGTCAGTCACTTAGTCAGTCAGTCAGTTAGTCAGACAGACAGTCAGTCAGTCATTTAGTCAGTCAGTCAATCAGTCAGTCACTTAGTTTGTTAGTCAGTCAGTCACTTAGTTTGTCAGTCAGTCAGTCAGTCAGTCAGTCATTTAGTCAGTCAGTTAGTTAGTCAGTCAGTTAATCAGTCAGTCACTTAGTTAGTCAGTCAGTCAGTCAGTCAGTCAGTCATTTAGTCAGTCAGTCAGTTAGTTAGTCAGTCAGTCACTTAGTCAGTCAGCCAATCAGTCAATTAGTTAGTTATAAACAAACAAACAAACAAACTGTATTGGCTGCCCATTTTACCACAAGGTAACTCTGGGAGGCTTACGATCATAAAACACAAATATAAATACACTAAAGAAATAAATAAGTGAAAGCAAGCCAAATGCTACAACCCAATTAAATATGAGGAAGACGGGTCTAGGAATGGGGCGGGGGGTTGAGGTGCGATCTGTTGTTAATCGATCAACCACCTCCTTGCTGATGCTCCCCCACTTTGGCTGCCATCCTATTGTGCTGGTTTTCCCAGAAGTAAAAGCATGTATTAGAGGGAGACTACCAATGTTGTCGAGATGACTTGCAGATGTCTATATTTTTGTCATGGATCTGATCTGTTTTTGGGGGAGTAAGGAAACGATGACAATTAGAAGCTGAGCTAATTTGATTAGTGCTGGAATCTCAAATAGTCTAATAGTCGAATATCTTGCAATGTTTATAAAATGACTTTGGTGAACTTGGCTTAATTTTTTTCCCTTAAAACATTTACCAGATAAAACACCCATATTTTTATTTACTGGAATGCATGCTGCTTTTCTACAAATGATATTTTAAGTGGCTGATGGGATGTGTAAGTCCATAAAATGCTCGTTCTCTCCCTCTCTCTCTCTCCCTCCCTCCCTCTCTCTCTCTTTTAATGACTGAAATACATGCTGTAACTG
This sequence comes from Arizona elegans, assembly GCA_022577455.1. Lineage (NCBI taxonomy): Eukaryota > Metazoa > Chordata > Lepidosauria > Squamata > Colubridae > Arizona > Arizona elegans. Next base: position 19,643,411 of record JAKOOJ010000013.1, on the reverse strand, counting down.
CAGGCCAGCAAAATGGGCCAAATGAAAGGGCTAAGTCAACATTATTAAAAGCAGAATTAAAGCCAAACCTCATGAAAAGAGAATTTACTTTGCACAGTGCCTGAAATATATTTATGGAACACCCCAGATATCTCTCTATAAGGAGATGATCCCATGATTGGGAGGGTATAGTTAAATACAAACAAAAAGAACCAAAAACTCTTAATTCCAGTGTTAGGATCTGGAATGATGGCACAATTACTGAGGCACCCAATCTGATGATTATTTTCCTGGTGGTGATGATGGAGGAGAAGGAGAAAGAAGATGGTGGATTGTTCATTAAAGAGATGACATTTTATTCAGATTGACAGAGTTGGAAGGGACCTTGTAGGTCATCTAGTCCAACCCCTCGCCCAAGCAGGGGACCCTACACCATTTCTGACAGATGGCAGTCCAATCTCTTCTTGAAAGCTTCCAGTGATGAAGCTCCCACAACTTCTGAAGGCAACTTCTGTTCCATCGGTTGATTGTTCTCACTGTCAGGAAATTTCTCCTTGGTTGAATCTCTCCTTGTTCAGTTTCCAACCATTATTCCTTGTCTGGCCTTTAGGTGCTTTGGAGAATAGCTTGACCCCTCCTCTCTGTGGCAGCCCCTCAAATATTGGGACACTGCTATGATGTCTCCCCTGGTCCTTCTCTTCGCTAGACTAGCCATGCCCAGTTCCTGCAACTGTTCATTTTATGTTAGTTTCCAGTCCCCTAATCATCCTGGTTGCTCTTCTCTGCACTCTTTCTAGAGTCTCAACATCATTTTTATAATGTGGTACAGTGGGGAAATCCAAATTTTTTTACTACTGGTTTTGTGGGTGTGGTTTAGTGGGCATGGTATGGCTCAGTGGGCTTGGCTTGGTGGGCATGGCAGGAGAAGGATATTGCATTGTAAGTTTTAGCCTCCAGTCCCCTAATCATCTTGGTTGCTCTTCTCTGTACCCTTCTTAGAGTCTCAACATCTTTTTTATTGTGTGGCGACCAAAACTGGATTCAATATTCTAGGTGTGGTCTTACTAAGGCTTTATAGTACTTTTTAGTACCTCAGTTAATCTTCATTGTATCTCTCTGTTAGTGCCAGTTTAGGATTGCATTGGCTTTTTTGGCTGCATAAACAAAAAAGCCAATGCAATCCTAAGTAATGATGAGTAATAATGTGCATTTTAAGAGAGATGTTGCTTTGTGCAAGTTAAGTGTGCAACAGAAAGGATTTGAAAACATTGGACTAAAGTACTTTTCCCAAGTTGGTCAATATCATATTATAGAAATGGTTGAGCAGTTGGAACCAGAGGTGGGTTTCAGCAGGTTCTGACCAGTTCTGGAGAACCAGTGGCGGAAATTTTGAGTAGTTCGGAGAACCAGTAAATACTGCCTCTGACTGGCCCCGCCCCATCTATTCTCTGCCTCCCAACTCCCAGCTGATCGGGAGGAAATGGGGATTTTGCAGTAACCTTCCCCTGGAGTGGGGTGGGAATGGAGATTTTTCAGTATCCTTCCCCTGGAGTGGGGTGGGAATGGAGATTTTACAGTATTATTTCCCTGCCACACCCACCAAGCCACACCCACAGAACCAGTAGTAAAAAAATTTGAAACCCATGACTGGTTGGAACCTAAAGCACTAATTCGACACTTGATGGCTTAGAAAGATGAAATTTTGCTAATGGTTGTTACTAGACACTGTTTCTCAACTTTGAAACGTTACTACTAGACAGTGTTCCTCAACTTTGACAAAGTTAAGACGTGTGGATGTCAACTCCAGAAATTTCCCAGCCAGCAAGGTCTCCTGGGGAATTCTGGGAGTTTTAAGTTAACACATTTTAACCAGAGGTGGGTTTCAGCAGGTTCTGACCAGTTCTGGAGAACCGGTAGCGGAAATTTTGAGTAGTTCGGAGAACTGGTAGTAAAAATTCTGACTGGCCCCGCCCCCATCTATTCTCTGCCTCCCGAGTCCCAGCTGATCGGGAGGAAATGGGGATTTTGCAGTAACTTTCCCCTGGAGTGAGGTGGGATTGGAGATTCTACAGTATCCTTCCCTTGCCACGCCCACCAAGCCATGCCACACCCACCCACAGAACCGATAGTCAAAATTTTTGAAACCCTCATTGCCAAAGTTGAGAAACAATGATATTAGCGGATATGGTTAATATTCCTAGAAGCAGGATGGATATGTGTCTCCTAGGGAGCCAGCGATGAGATTTTTAAGCCGTTTCTTAGCCCGCCGTCCTTTGTGCATAGATATGACATTAAAAATGATTGCTTTACCTTTCAGCTAATGTAAAAGATTTCTCATAAAGCAAGACATTTCTTCTATGATACCAAAGAAATCTTTTAATCTTGCTTTGGATTTGGGGTAATATTAACTTCTTCTTTTTGGGGGAGAATATCAGCAGCACTTGAAGATTGTCTCCGGTCTTATGTTTTTTTTTTTTCTTTCTTTCTTTCTTTTTTTTTTTTTTAAAAAAAAAATTAAGAGCGTGCAAATTATGCAGATCCATTCACTCACGAAGATATTGCTGAACCTGATACTTCATTTCCCCACCCCCTCCCTCTTCAAGTAGATTAAGATTTTTTTTTTCAAGGGCTGTTGAATAGGAATATGATCTGTGGATGAGACAAGTACATGAAAAAAAAAAAAGATAATTGAAGACTCAGAGAAAGTTTTAGGAAGCCACACAAAATTGTTCCAGTAGAGATTGGTGGGGTATCTTTTCTGTAAAAGGTAGTCCTCGACGTACGACCACAATGGAGGCCAAAATTTCTGTTGCTAAGTGAAACATTCACTTAGCATTCATTTGTTCAGTGAATATTGCCCCATTTTTACAAGCTTTCTTTCCACCATTGGTAAGTTGTTGTTGTTAAGTTAGTAACATGGTAATTAAGTCAATCTGTATTCCCCTTTGATTTTGCTTGTCAGAAGGTTACAAAAGGGAATTCACACAGTGGTGAAATGTAAAATTACCGGTTCTGTGGGCATCGCTTGGTGGTGGGGGTAATGTGACTGGTGGGCGTGGCCAACTTTTTTTTTTTTTTTACTTTTAAAAGCATTTTTTCTACAATCTCTTCGGCCGAAGAGGTTGTAAAAAAAATGCTTTTAAAAGCCTCTGAAGATCAGGCAACTCAGCTGGGATCGTCAGAGGCTTTTAAAAGCATTTTTTCTACAACCTCTTCGGCCAAAGAGGTTGTAGAAAAAAATGCTTTTAAAAGCCTCTGAAGATCAGGCAATGCAGCTGGGATCGTCAGAGGCTTTTAAAAAAAAGAAAAAAAATGCTTTTAAAAGCCTCTGACGATCCCAGCTGAGCTGCATGATCATCAGAGGTTTTTTGTTTTTTGTTTTACTTTTAAAAGAACTTTTTCAGCCGAAGAGGTTGTAGAAAAAATGCTTTTAAAAGTAAAAAGAAAAAGCCTCTGATGATCGCTTGGCTCAGCTGGGCATGGGGAGTGGGGGGCGCAGGGATTTTTGCTACCGGTTCTCTGAACCACCACCCGCCATCGCTACCGGATCGGGTGATCTGGTTTGAACCGGGAGCATTTCACCCCTGAGATCACATAACCTTGGGACACAGCAACGGTCATAAATATGAATCAGTAGACAAGCGTCTGAATTTTCAAATACAGATTTCCCCCCCCCAACCCCCTCTCACCCTCCCCTCCCCCCATGGCTTCTCCAAAATGAAATCCAAATTGATATCACATTATATAATACTTTACCACTCTTTTACACCACCCCCATGTGCTAAACATTTATTTCTAACATTATTATTATATCCCCCGTATACTATACATTTCAAAACAACATTTGGCTATAAAACTATATAATAGATCCTAATTTGGCATTTATTCTACTCAAACGTCTGAATTTTGATCATGTGTCCATGGGGATGCTGCAACGGTCGTAAGTGTGAAAAATGATCGTCAATCACTTTTTTTCAGTGCTGTTATAACTTTGAATGGTCCCTAAATGAACCGTTGTGGACTACCTCTAGTGAAATTGTCGTGGACTACCTCTAGTGAAATTGGACTGGCCTTCTGTCAATTGTACTTTGGGCTTCTGTGAATTGTGTTTTCGCTATCACTGCAATTTTCACATCCTCCCTCTAGCTTGCTTCAGCTCTTGGCCTATTCGGCTTCTTTCTTGCTATTGTTTCTACTCTGTGTGTCACCTCGGACCAATGGAGAAGCGATCTTATAGTACTCTGAAGTACCTGCTCATGTTGTTCTTGGTTCCTTCCTTGCTGACACTGCTGATTTTGCTACCTAGGCTGAGAAGAAAGCTAAGGCAACCCCCCACTCCATCCCTATCCTAAACTAGGTCTCTTTTTATCCTTTCTGTGTTTTTCGGGGTATGCCCTTCGGCATCGCATTTTGCTCTGCAAACGGTCGTCCCGAAAAGCCGGAGGCAAGTGGTCCAGCCACAAAATGAGCTTCCACCGAACGTCCGCAGAGATTTTCATCTGTAGTGTCAGGGACTGTGTCATTCCATTTCTAATGGCATCTTTTCACCGGAGCCCTTTGTTGTGGTCATAAATAAACACAGCCGGGCTGAAAAGGGTGATAACAAAGGCAATGTGAAACTGAGGCCTCCCTTCGTCTTTGTTGTGGTTTAGGGGGAGGGAGAAAAATAAAAATAAAAATAAAACAAAACAAGAGCCGCCACTATTAAAAAGGAGATTGGAGAAAAAGGCAATAAAGAACCCCAAAAGCTATTGTGCTTCTGTCTTGTTCATGTCATTGTGAGATCCAGCTGCACTTGGCTGACAGGTTGTCTGGATAAATAGATACTGGAGGCCGGATGGATTTTTTCCGTGATGGGAACTTCTAGGGGCTACTGCATCTAAGGTCGGAGACTGCAGTGGAATTGTCAAAAGCAGATGAAGCTCTATAAATCTTTTCTTTCTCTCTCTCTCTCCCGCTCTGTCTGAAACGTCTTATCTTCCACTTCGTCCACCATGCAATTTTTTTGGAGGTCTCTCCAGTCACTGGTTCCCTCCCCACCTCCCCTTATCTCAGCACCACAGCTTTAAATGTAGACAGATATCCCCTAATGGAAGCAAAAGCTAAAGTGTTCCTCACCCTGGTTACTGCCAGCTCATAATTTTGTCTCGTGCCCTCTGGCATCAACACATCTATCAACGCGATGATGATGTTGTTGATGTTGTTTTAAGACTGGAATGTCTGCATCCCCGTTAGTTACATTTCAGAACTCCTGTTCCCAGAGTCTTTCTAGAGTGTAATTATTGCTGGGTACCAATACTGTGGCATCCTCTGGGACAGAAATTTTTGAAATGACGGGTTAGCACGCTTCTGTTTCTTTGCAGCATGGGGTATTGCCTGAAGAAGACCAGCTTACAACAATTTTTCCTCCCTCCCTCCCTCCCTTCCTTCCTTCTTTCCTTCCTTCCTTCCCCTTATCTTCCCCTTCCACTCTCCCTCCCTCTCTCCTTCCTTCCTTCCTCTCCCTTCTCTTCCCCTTCCCTTCCTTCCTTCCTTCCTGCCTTCCTTCCTGCCTGCCTTCCTTCCCCTTCGCTTCCCGCTTCCTCTCTCCCTCTCTCCCTCCCTCTCTCCTTCCTTCTTTCCCCTTATCTTCCCCCTCCCTCTCTCCCTCCCTCTCTCCTTCCTTCCTTCCTCTCCCTTCTCTTCCCCTTCCCTCCCTCCTTCCTTCCCCTCTTTCCTTCCTTCCATCCTTCCAACTTTCCTTCCCCTTCTCTTCCCCCTCCCTTCCTCTCTCCCTTCCTCTCTCCCTCCCTCCCTCTCTCCTTCTTCCCTTTCCCTTCTCTTCTCCTTCCCTCCCTCCTTCCTTCCTTCCTCTCCCTTCTCTTCCCCTTTCCTCCCTCCTTCCTTCCCATTCTTCCTTCCCTTCCTTCCTTATTTCCTTCCCCTTCTCTTCGCCCTCCCTCTCTCCCTTCCTCTCTCTTTCCTTCCTTCCTTTCCCTTCTCTTCCCCTTCCTTCCCTCCCTTCCCCTCCTTCCTTCCATCCATCCTTCCTCCCTCCCTCCCTCCCTCCCTCCCTCCCTCCCTCCCTCCCCTCCCCTCTTTACTTTTGAGTCCTTTAATAGACTCAACATTATAAAATTTAGATTGATTTTAAAAAGGCATTACTACTGGGGATTTATTTTTAATTCTGGTTCTTTTTCTCCATCCCCGGTATAATTGACACTTTCATTTTCCTCTTCTATTTCTCTTGTCTCCTGAATTGAATATATAGAACCTTCAATTTTAGCTTGTGGGGAGAGTGAAACTTCCATCAGGCTTTGCTTGCTTATTTATTAACATTTCAGAGTTGAGAGATTGTTTGTTAGCCCTCATACGGTAAACCAGCCAGGAAACACAACTAGATGAATCCCAGCTAGTCCTAAACTTATAACCACTTTTGAGCCCTTACTAAGCAAGGCAGTTGAATTTTGCCCCACTTTTACTACCTTTCCTGCCACAATTGTTAAGGGAATCACTGCAGTTGTTAAGTTAGTAAAACGGTTGCTAAGTGAATCTGATTTCCCTGTTGACTTTGCTTGTCAGAAGGTTGCAAAAGGATAGATCAGGATACTGCCTCCATCATAAATATGACCCAGTTGCCAAGTATCTGGATTTTGATCATGTGACCACAGGGATGGGATGGGATAGGATAGAATTCTTTATTGTCCAAGTGTGATTGGACACAAAAGGAATTTGTCTTCGGTGCATAGGCTCTCAGTGTACATAAAGAAAAAATAAAATATATTCCTCAAAAATCACAAGATACAACACTTAGTGATAGTCATAGGATACTAATAAGCAATCAAATCATACTAGGAAACAATAAAAACAATATAAGTTGCAAAGATACAAGCAACATGGATATAGCCATAGGTGGGAAGAGATAGGCACTAGTAAGGATGAGAAGAAGAATAGTAATACAGTCTTAGTAGTTAATTTGACAGCGTTGCGGGAATTAGCTGTTTAACAGAGTGATGGCATTTGGGAAAAAAAACTGTCCTTGTGTCCAGTTGTTCTGTTGTGCAGTGCTCTATAACGTCGTTTTGAGGCCAGAAGTTAAAACAATTTATGTCCCGGATGCGAGGGGTCTGTAGATATTTTCACAGCCCTCTTTTTGACTTCTGCAGTATACAGGTCGTCCATGGAAGGCAGGTTGGTAGCTATTGTTTTTTCTGCTGTTCTAATTATCCTCTGAAGTCTGTGTCTGTCTTGTTTGCAGAGCCAAACCAGACAGTTATGGAGGTGCAAATGACAGACTCAATCATTCCTCTGTAGAACTGAATTAAAAGCTCTTTGGGCAGTTTGAGTTTCCTGAGTTGGCGCAGAAAAAAAAAAACATTCTTTTTTGTGCTTTTTTGATGATGTTTTTGATGTTAGGTGTCCATTTTAAGTCTTGAGATATGATAGAACCTAGAAACCTGAAGGGCTCTACTGTTGATACTGTGTTGTCTAGTATTGTAAGAGGTGGTGGTATAGGAGGGTTTCTCCTATACTATATTATAGGATGCTGCAATGATCGTAAGTGTGAGAAGCACACTTATTCCCTACACTCACAATGATTGGTTGTAAGTCTAGGGATGCCTGTATTGCAAGGATACATGAACAGACTGTTGCAAATTTGAATGTACAAACTTCCCACGGCTCCTTTTAACTGCTTGATCCATAAAGGACAAATCTTTTCTGAGCTGCTTCTTCCTCTGACTGTGGAACCAATGGGGGGCTCCTGCCTCTCTTCTCTGATCGTTTCCTGTTAGGCAGCATCTCTTTCCCTCGTCCCGCAACATCACCCACCCAATCCATTACACTCCCTAAAGTTACATCATGACTCTCTTCTTTCCATAATCTGTCCCGCCTAACTGCAGAGGTGGGTTTCACTTATTTTTACCACTGGTTCGCCACGCGTAAGCCTTCCACGCATACGTTTTGCTCACACATGAACCTTCCGCAATTTTTCCCCTGTGTCGCATCACATGTCCGAAATATTCTAACATTCGCTTTGTAATGGTTTTGATGATTTCCCTTGGCTTTCCCAGGTGGCTTATCACCTCCTCATTTCTGCGTTTATTGGTAACCGGAAATCCTTGATGGATCGCTTGCGTAAAAATGAAAGAAAAAATGAACTTGTGGTTTATGGTTGTGATAGTTAAACGGTGGTGGTATTCAGCCGGTTCGGATCAACGGTGAAATCCCCCTGGTTCTATCCGGCTCGCCAAACCAGTAGCGCTGATGGCAGGAGTCTCCGCCCACCTACCGGGACGTCATTATGTCCCTTTTTTTAACCATCTGCCTTGAAAACGTGGCTAAATAGGAAAGCATAGCACCAGGGCAGGTGGGCTGGCCCATCTGTGATCGCCGCTACCTGTTTGCCCGAACTGGTCTGAACCAGCAGTGAAATCCACTTACCTTTGCTACCAGTTTGGGAATGGGAGTGCGAGGGAGTGTGCATGTGCATGCACACCTTCTGTGCATGCGCAGATGGTACAAAAAGGGACACAATGATGTCCCGGCAGGTGGGTGGAGCCTCCTGCCACCAGCGCTACCAGTTCGGCGAGCCGGATAGAACCGTGGGGATTTCACCGCTGGTTTGAACTGGCTGAATACCACCACTGTCTAACCATCACAACCATAAACCATGAGTTCATTTTTTTTTTCTTTCATTTTTACGCTAGCAATCCATCAAGGGTTTCCGGTTACCAATAAACACAGAAATGGGGAGGTGATAAGCCACCTGGGAAAGCCAAGGGAAATCATCAAAACCATTAAAAAGCAAACGTTAGAATATTTCGGACATGCGATGCGACACAGGGAAAAAAATACGGCCTCCTTCACTTAATCCTCCAGGGAAAGATTGAAGGCAAATGAGGTCCAGGCAGAAGAAAAACATCATGGCTTCAAAATCTAAGGGACAAGTTTGGACAAAAGTCAGCAGCACTTTTTCGTGCGGCTGTTGATAAAACAGTTGGCCGCATCATGTTGGCGGCTAACACGATGACCAAAGTCCGATGATGGATATGGCACAACAACAACAAGAAGAAGAAACGCAGATATTGCCCCTTGCAAGATTCCTCAGCAGATGGCAAATTTCCCTCCTGCTTCTGCCATTGATAAGCATTTTTCACTCTGGGGCTAAAGGGGCATCTTGTTTTCGTGCCTCCAAGCGCCTTTCACCTGTGAGCAGGCAAGCCAGGTTTAATAGCCTCCTTTTCTTTGCCCCACTGGGCTGTGACTAAAAAGGAAGAGAGTTGTATGAGCTGTTAATTGCTTCGGCCTGTAATTCCCAAATGATGGGGGCGACAAAAAGGGAGATTAAAAGGGGAAGGAAAACAGCTATTATATATCAGTCCTGGGGAGGGAAAAGCTCCTGGTAGCACATGACTCATTAACATCATTAGTGTTTCATTAACCTCTAGCCAGACAAATAAGCTGGAAGTAATTTAAGTGTGTTGGGAGGGGCAGAGGGAGGGGAGGAAAAAAAAAAAGGAAATTGCAAATTACTCTAGTGTAGGTGACATTCTCTTAGCTTAATCCTCTGCTGGCTTGGATTTGATGGGAACATCGTTTGCCTTCAGGGCAGCCTGAGCTTTGGACGGTTGCCAAGCCACTGGGTGATTACTCTAAGGTGGGGAAAGTTGTGGAATGCCATGCAATGAAATTCACTTTCAGCCCAAGATCTGGGATCTCTAGAAAGGAACATTCACCATGCAATAAACTCCTTACAAAGAAAGAAGAAATGACTGCTCCAAGTTTGAATCTTCCTCTTCCTCCTCCTCCACCTCCTCCTCCTCCTCTTCCTCTTCCTCCTCTTCCTCTTCTTCTTCCTCCTCTTCCTCTTCCTCTTCCTCTTCCTCCTCCTCCTCTTCCTCTTCCTCCTCCTCCTCCTCTTCCTCTTCCTCTTCCTCCTCCTCCTTTTCCTCTTCCTCCTCCCCCTCCCCCTCTTCCTCCTCCTCCTCTTCCTCTTCCTCCTCCTCCTCCTCCTCCTCTTCCTCTTCCTCTTCCTCCTCCTCCTCCTCCTCCTCCTCCTCATCATCATCATCATCAATCACCATCATTTTTCCATGCATGGATTATTTCACATTTCATGTGATTTGTGTTTTCACCCTTTCCCAAGAGCAAAATCTCTTGCAGCATAACAACCACCTTGTCTGGGTAGGTGGCTCAGTGGCGAAGACGCTGAGCTTGCCAATCAGAAAGGTCGGCAGTTCGGCGGTTCAAATCCCTAGTATAGGTCTCCGGTGTGAGCAGGGGGTTGGGCTAGATGACCTCCAAGATCCCTTCCAACTCTGTTACTGTTACCTGTAAACTTTCAAACGCAATTTTTATTGATCAGATTTGTTTGCCACCCATCTCACTTCAAGGTGACTCTAGATAGCTTATAACTATTCCACTTTTCAGATTTTTCTTTCTTTCTTTCTTTCTTTCTTTCTTTCTTTCTTTCTTTCTTTCTTTCTTTCTTTCTTTCTCTTTCTCTCTTTCTCTCTTTTTTCTTCCTTTCCCTCTTTTTCTTTCTTTCTTTCTTTCTTCCTTCCTTCCTTCATTTATTCTCCCCTCCCACAAGATTCCTTCCTACATAAAAAGAGACTTGGTCAACCAAAGTTTGATTTTCAAAAGGTGTGAAGCTGCATAAATGGAGAGAGTGGCATGTAAGAAAGCAGGTCCCCCTAAATAGTATAAATAATAATAATAATAATAATAATAATAATAATAATAATAATAATAATAATAATAATTTAATCTTTAGTGAGATTCACAGCCTTTGAGGCTGGTTAATAGCTCAGCAGCTCGAGTCCTAACCAAGGACCTAGGAACTGTTAAGGTATCGTCGGAGGATGTAAGCTCTTCCGAGTAAGGTGGTTTTTTGTTTTTTGTTGTTGTTGTTGTTGTTGTTGTTGTTGTTATTATTATTATTATTATTATTATTATTATTATTATTATTATTATTATTATGTTTATCACAGCCATTTGCAGTGAGAAAGCTAGCTTACTTATCTGGCATTCATCAATAAAAAAAAAATTGAAAAGCTAACAGTTTTTGCCCAGAGCATTGCATTTATACCTTAGTTTTCTGCTCAAGTTGTTTATCCAACTGACTTTTATCTGGGAATATCCCATGAAACCCAATGGGCTTGATTCTGAATAGAGACACACAGGGCTGTACTACAATGTTATCTTTAAGAATACTGTTGAGTCTTTTGCTGAAGCTAAGCAGATCTGAGCGGCTCCTGCATGTAAAGCGGTATGTATGCTCTCCATGACCAAAAAAAGAGAGATATCAACAAATCAGAAACTGTTTAAGGAACTGTCTATTGGTTTTCAATTAATACATTTAACTGGATCAAGGCTGGTTTTAGCCTGTTATACAAAAATCAACATCCAGGCAACTGTGAGACTGTCTGTCTGTCTGTCTTTTTATCTATCTATCTATCTATCTATCTATCTATCTATCTATCTCTTTTTTTTTTTAAATTTGATTTATATGCCGCCCTTCTCCAGAGACTCAGGGCGCCTTACAATGTGCTAAGCAATAGCCTTCATCCTTTTGTATATTTATACAAAGTCAGCTTATTGCCCCCACAAACTGGGTCCTCAATTTACCTACCTTAGAAAGGATGGAAGGCTGAGTCAACCTTGAGCCTTGGCGACATTCAAACCTGCAGTAATTGCAGGCAGCTGGGTTTTTTTTTTAATAACCAGCTTAATAACAGGGTGCCTTAGACCACTGTACTACCAAGGCTCTTATTACTATCTTACTATCTATCTATCTATTACTATCTTACTATCTATCTATCATCGTCATTTAACAACCCCATAATCCCTTTCATGGTGGAGTCTGGGCAACTGAATGGAGCTAACGGAATGTTTTAATGGCTGGATGCCTTTCTTGTTGCCAATGCGGAGTTTCATTCAGGAGATATATTCTCAGTGTGCCCAGAGAGAGAAATATCTGCCTCTACCTAGGATCGAACACACAGCCTCCTGACTGTGAGGCAAGAGCTCCACCTCTAGGCCACCACACCACACTACATCACACCACACCACACCACAATCCTAGCCTAGCCTAGCCTAGTCTAGCCTATTGTGAAGTTTCCGAAAGATGCCCTAATTAATTCATGAGGCACAAGCCAAACTTCACAATCATTTATTAGGAGCATAATTCCAGCAATACTCCGATGCAGTCAAAACTGACCTCACGTAAATTTACGGCCCCCCATTTATTTATTTATTATTTATTTATTTATTTATTATTCATATTTCTATGCCGCCCACTCTCCGAGGACTCTGGGTGGTTTACACCAAAGACAGTATACTAAATAGCATATTGCCCCCTAACAATCCGAGTCCTCATTTTACCCACCTCGGAAGGATGGAAGGCTGAGCCAACCTTGAGCCGGTGAGATTTGATCTGCTGATCTGCTGAACTAGCAGTCAGCTGAAGTAGCAGCAGTACTGCACTCTAACTACTGCGCCACCTCGGCCCATGACCCTGTCTCCCCCGCTCCTCCCTGGGCATGTCATAAATCATATTCTCCAATTGACTATGTTGACGGCCTGCTAAACCCACACCCTTCCTGCTGATTCCGGTAACCTAGGGGACAATCTATAGAAAGGCATTTGTGGAATGTAGTTTCAGTTAGGGAAATCAATCAGCTCCTTCAGTTCTCTCCCCACTTCCTGCTTATGGCAACTTGAAAGCTTTGCAATTTGACTCCTATCCTATCCTATCCTATCCTATCCTATCCTATCCTATCCTATCCTATCCTATCCTATCCTATCCCATCCTATATCCCTCTATCTTTTTTTTTTAGTTTTAAAAAACAAACTTTATTAGATTTAAAAAAAAAATAAAATTGTATAAAACATTCACAACCTTAAAATACAATCAACAGTATCAACAAACAACAAAGTATATATAATGTATATAAGTACACATATATACAAAAACTTATTTTCCTTTTTTTCCCCTTAATGACGGTGTATAATTATTACTTTTAATTTCTTACTAAATTTTGACTTGACCTTCTTTTCCATTGGTTTATCCACTCGTACCAACTGTCCCATATCTTAAAATACTGTGAGTTTTCCTTATCTTTCAGTTTCAACGTTGGTCTATCCATTTCTGCACATGTGTAAATTTTTTGAATTATTTGCTGCTCCGTTGGCAATTGATCTGTTTTCCAGACTTGTGCTAGGGCTAACCTAGCTAGCTGCCGTAATTATATGTAATGTTAGGTACCTTTTTTCCTTTCTAATGTTTTGTTTAAGCATTCCTAACAAAAAAAATTCTGGTTCTAACTCAATATCCTCCGCAATTATTTCTGATATCCAAATTTTTATTTTTATCCAATATTTCTTAATTTTAAGAAATTAATTTTTTTTAAATTTGATTTATATGCCGCCCTTCTCCGGAGACTCAGGGCGGCTTACAATGTGTTAAGCAATAGCCTTCATCCTTTTGTATATTTATACAAAGTCAGCTTATTGCCCCCACAAACTGGGTCCTCATTTCACCTACCTTAGAAAGGATGGAAGGCTGAGTCAACCTTGAGCCTTGGAGAGATTCGAACCAGCAGTAAATTGCAGGCAGCTGTGTTAATAACAGGGTGCGTAGACCACTGTACTATCAAGGCTGTACTATCAAATTTAATTTTAATCCCTCTATCTTTTCATATGATCTGTATCTTGCATTTCCACCAGCAGATGGTGCTCCAAGAAGCTGACAAAAGAATGAAATCCGTCTGATTAAAACCCTCCATGAAATAACAAAAATTGTCGCCATTCCATCCGTTCAATTAAACAAAAATCCCTTTGCCTGATCATAGATCTGCACCGCTACAAACATGTTCTTACCTTAGAGGTGTGAAACCTGAAAGCAGCCCTTGAAAAGTTTCTGTCCTTGCTTTTCTCCCCAATTGAGCGAGTGGCCTTGTAGCAAAGCAGGCGAGTCGCACATTTTTCTATGGTGTCAATCCACCGTGATGTTGTTAGATTTAGACATCAATCAGCATGGAGAATGATGTTATTGCCCTGTGTATTGGGGAACAGAGATAACTACACTCTTGGACATCCAAATGGTCTTTTTAATCTGAAAATACCTTTGCTAAAGGCTCAACCATTTGTTTTCTGGACTTTTTACAAAAGGTCTTTTAAACTTGGAAAGCCTCCCTCCCCCCCCCCCCACCCCCGGGACTTTTATCTGACCCTGTATATTAGCTTTCCCCGCTCTTTGTTCTCACCAAAGTACAACTTCTGATGGAAATCTCTTTTAAATTATTGCTTGCGCTCTCCCCTGTTTCAACTGACTTTTGTTATAAATAGATGTGAACTGTAAAAGGATTGTTCTGTTAGGTAGGAACAAAAAAAAAAAAATTGGGGCTGCAATGCCAACTTGATAGATCAGAGGTGTCAAACTCAAGGATCTGCGGACTGGATCCGGTTCTTGGGGTGATTAGATCTAGCCTACAGGGCTGGCCTGGAAACAGATTGGTGCCTCTACCAGCGAAAATGGAGCTTGGGATGGGTCAGATGCAGGAGGTAGTTGAGTACGAAAACAGGGTGTAGGGGACCACACATGCCTGCCTGGCACTGTTTTTGCTGCCAGTGGGTTATCAAAACAAACTAAAAACAAAACAAAAGGAGAAATGTTGTCCCTGTTACATTTGAGCATCCAAGAAAGAAGCAACAGGAAAGGAGAAAGGGAAAGGGGAAAGACAAAGAAAAAGAAGGGAAGAGAGCAAAGAAGGAAAAAATAAGGAAGGGGAAAGGGAAGGAAGAAGAAAGGAGAAGGGAGAGAGAAGGAAAAAGAAGGGAAGGAAGGAAGGAAGGAAGGAAGGAAGGAAGGAAGGAAGGAAGGAAGGAAGGAGGTGAAAGTGTGGCTGTAGGACAGGGGTCTCCAATGTTGACTACTTTAAGACTTTGTGGACTTCAACTCCCAGAATTCCTCATCTGGCTGAGGAATGCTGGGAGTTGAAGTCCACAAAGTCTTAAAGCGGCCATGGCTCGAGACCCCTGCTGTAGGTCCTGAAGAAAGACAGGCTGCCTGCAGAAGGACCAGTGCCTGGCTTCTGGCACCCTGTCCCTTTAAGACCGCTCCGTAGCCAGCCCAGCAACAGGTCCAGGTAGCCAAGTAGTCCTCGATTTACAACCAGCGGTGAAATCCGGCTGGTTCTATCCGGTTCGTGTGAACTGGTAGCGCTGGTGGCGGGAGGCTCCACCCACCCGCCGGGACGTCATTACTTCCCGTTTTTTTACCTTCTGCACATGCGCCGAAGGATCTCCGCATGTACAGAAGAGGGACATGTGCGCTCCCATTCCTGAACCAGTAGCAAAGGTAAGTGGATTTCACCGCTGCTTATGACCATTGGTTCAACACCCATGGCCTTCCCTGCCCACTGAGCCACACCATGCTCTGCATCATGACCGCAGTCGGGAGAGCTGGGATGCCTTGTTTAATGACAGCAACCAATTACTGACTTAATTCTGGACTCGGTTGTGGGCATAAGTCAAGGACTCGCTGTATCTATAAAAGCTGAGCAGAGAGGCAACTGGGAGGGTGATTTGTGTTGGTTTGGGAAACTAAAACAAATTTACTGTGATTATTCTCCAGAAAAAGGCTTCACAAACAGAAGTGGTGAAAGAACTACTTATTCTACAAGTAGTAGAATAAGGGAAGAGGGGTATAGTAAACTGTGAGTACCAGCGTTTGGGAAGTTGTGGGTGTGTTGCCTACAGGCCAGGTATGATTTTTTTTGGTTCTCATGAAGTTTGGGAGCCCGCTAACCTGTATATACAAGCAGTCCTTGACTTATAACAATTCATTTAGTGTCTCTTCGACGTCAGATCGGCAGTGAAAAAGTGATTTACGACCGTTTCTCGCTTGTTAGCAATTCCCATGGTCACGTGATCAAAATCCAGAGCCAAATTCAACTGGCTCATATTTATGATGGTGGCTGTGTCCCAGGGGTCACGTGATCCCCTTATGCGACTTTCGGACAAGCCAAGTCAATGAGGAAGCCTAATTCACTTAACCACTGTGTTACTAACTTTAACAAGTGCAGCAATTCCCTTAACAGCTGTGGGAAGAAAGGTTGCAAAACGGGGGAAAAACTCACTTAATCTCTCTCTTAGCGACAGGAATATAGGGCTCCATTGCAGTTGTAAGTCGAGGACTATATATATATATATATATATATATATATATATATATATATATATATATATATATATATATATGTGTGTGTGTGTGTGTGTGTGTGTGTGTGTGTGTGTGTATGTATGTATATGCCTGTGACACAGACCAAGTTGTTATGACCCAGGCCCAAGTAAGTAGTAGGAAAATCAGTCAGTGAAAAAACAAACAAACTTTATTTGAACAGCTGAGAATTACTTCATTCCCAGCATCTTTCAACTAAATTAAAGCAAATTCCTCCCAACAGAAATTCCTCAGTCCTATCGCAAACCTTGGTCCAATTAGGCAAAGACCTTTCTTGGCAAACATTCAGAAGTCATAGATACAAAAATAAATGCAAGACGTAGACGAAGAAGAAGATGAAGCTACCAACGTTGTTTTCCAGCAAAGCCCAAATGCCGTTGCTGGTCTGTTTTAAGCCTTATGGGAGGGGCCAATCATCTCTTGGCCTTACTCCTGAGTTGTCCTCTTTGCCTGAGCTGCTTTTGCCTTCTGGCAGCTCTTCTCATGCGTGCATTAGGAACAGGCTCCTCCTGTTCCTCTGCCTCTCTGCTGTCAGTCTCTGGAGGCTCTGGAGTCAACACCTCACTCCCGATGGCCCTGGCCCCATCTCTGCCTCTGACGCAGAGCCCTCATCTGGCCCATCCCTAGCCTCCAGGACTGGCCCATGTTCTTCCTCAGCCTCATCGCTGTCCAACTCCGCTGCCAGCTCCACAGGCTGCTGGCGGACCACAACACGAGTGAGGAAATATCTCCCAGCCTCAAATCCTTTTAGCATCCTGGATGTTGGCCTGCTACAGGCCCAGCTTGCAAATAGCTTTCAAGGTTTGACTGATTGCTTTGTGCAGCAACTGAATTTCCGACAGAAATCTTGCAGGTGTAAGACAGCTTCTCCTGCACTGACACGCCCGAGTGGCAATGTGATAATTGGTGCTGTGACTGGTGGAATCTGTTCCCCTTCAGCTGGGGAAGCTACCTTTATGAGGAGAACTGAAGGGTGAAGAACAATCCCCAGGCTGGAGATTCAGAGTTTCTGACCAGGCCCTAAAACCAACATTTCAGTCACTCTTTCGTGGGGAATCACTCCCAGCTAATTTCCAATTTTCTGATCTTTTCGGATACAAGCTGAAATTTTCTCCTTCACATTTGAGGCATGCCCAATCTGTTTGTAATTGAGGAGGACATCTTTGAGATATGCAGAATCAGAATAGAATAGAATAGTATAGGATGGGATGGGATGGGATGGGATGGGATGGGATGGAATAAGAGACGAGAAGAGAAGAGAAGAGAAGAGAAGAGAAGAGAAGAGAAGAGAAGAGAAGAGAAGAGAAGAGAAGAGAGATGAGATGAGATGAGATGAGATGAGATGAGATGAGATGAGATGAGATGAGATGAGATGAGATGAGATGAGATGAGATGAGATGAGATGAGATGAGATATTGGAATGTAGAATAGGGAACGGAACAGAACAGAATAGAAAACAACAGAACAGAATAGAATAGATATTGGAATGTAGAATAGGGAACAGAACAGAACAGAATAGGGAATGGAACAGAACAGAACAGAATAGAAAACAACAGAACAGAACAGAATAGATATTGGAATGTAGAATAGGGAACAGAACAGAACAGAACAGAAAACAACAGAACAGAACAGAATACTTTATTGACCAAGTCCTTCCTTCCTTCCTTCTTTCCTTCCTTCCTTCCTTCCTTATTTATTTATTTATTGGTTCGATTTATATGCCGCCCTTCTCCGGAGACTCAGGGCGGCTTATAATGCGTTAAGCAATAGCCTTCATACTTTTGTATATACCTGCTTAGTAGGGCTTTTGGCCACCCCCTAAGCGGTGTTCTTTTTTATACAAAGTCACCTTATTGCCCCCACAATCCAGGTCCTCATTTTACCTACCTCGGAAAGATGGAAGGCTGAGTCAATCTTGAGCCTGGTGAGAATTGAACTCACAGTAATTGCAGGCAGCTGGCAGCTAAGTGCTATTTAACAGCACTTTAGTCCACTGCACCACCAAGGCTTCCTTCCTTCCTTCCTTCCTTCCTTCCTTCCTTCCTTCCTTCCTTCCTTCCTTCCTTCCTTCCTTCCTTCCTCCCTCCCTCCCTCCCTCCCTCCCTCCCTTCTTCCTTCCTGCCTCCCTTCTTCCTTCCTTCCTTCCTTCCTCCCTCCCTTCTTCCTTCCTGCCTCCCTTCTTCCTTCCTTCTTTCCTTCCTTCCTTCCTTCCTTCCTTCCTTCCTTCTTCTTTTTCCTTCCCTCTTCTTTCTCCTTTCTTCTTCCTTCCCCTTTCCTTATTTTTCCTCCCTCTCTCCCTCCCTTCTTCCTCCCTCCCTCCCTTCTTCCTCCCTCCCTCCCTCCTTCCTCTTTTTCCTTCCCTCTTCATTTTTCCTTCCTTACTCTCTTTCCTTCTTTTTCGTTGTCTTTCCCCTTTCCCTTTCTCCTTTCCCGTCCCTTCTTTGCATGCTCAAATGCAAAAGGGGGAAACATTTATCCTTTTGTTTCGTTTTGCTTTCAGTTGGTTTTGATAGCCCACTGCTGGCGAAAATCCCCCCCACCCTCCAAGCTCCATTTTTGCTAGCAAAGGCCAGTCCTTTGCTGTTTCTAGGCCCGCCCCACGGGCCAGATCTAAGCACCCCATGGGCCACATCTGGCCCACGGGCCATGAGTTTGACACCCCTGGCCTAAATTATTCTGATGAATCAGAAGAAGAGTGGAGTTTGTGAGATCTATTTCGGGCGTCTTATATCTTAACAAATTTAGCGGAATAGGTTCAGTGTAACAAATGTGCAGCACTGAAAGTCAGCCAGCGCCCTCTTGTGGTTCGTTCAGGGCAAAGCACATTGAATTCAACCTCCGTTGCCTTTGAGCTCACGGTGATCAGCAGCGCTTTGGATGAGAGCAACGCAGAGCATTCGGCTGAATGTCTCCAATCCAATTTGGTTGGCTCAATCCAATTTGAAAGTATCTGATTCGGTTAGAGGATTGAATCCCAAACTGCCGTTCTGATTTGGAAGTCCGTTTGAGAAGAAAATCAAATCGCCTTCAAATTAAATCTCCGAATTGGATTTTTTTGCAAGAGTCAGGTTCCCCGTATGCTGATTTTTTTTTTTTTTTTTTGGAGTGACGGTGCTGGAAGGAGGCTAATGATGTTTTTGTTTTGTTTTCTTTAATTTCCCTTGTTTTATTCAACTCTTTGAACATAATGAATAGCCAGGATGGTCACGTTTGGTTTAAATGACCATTAGCTACAGGAAGTCCTTGACTTACGACAGTTCATTTAATGAGCAAATCAAAGTGACAACGGCACCGGGAAAAATGATTTATGACCATTTTTTTTTACGCTTATGACCATTGCAGCATCCCGATCAGTAGTGGGTTCCACTTACTTTCGCTACTGGTTTGGAACTCTGAACATGCACATATGCACGATCGCTTCACTTGCACACAATGCTTCTGGGCATATGCAGAGTGTCCATGCTGACATCCGGGCAGGTGCGTGGAGCCTCTCGCTGCCGTCACTACCGGTTTGCCCGAACTGGGGTGAACCGGGAGAAACCCACCACTGATCCCCATAGTTACATGATCAAAATTCAGATGCGTATGGCTTCATCCCCGGTGGAGTATTCATTTATTTCTTAATGGGTCTTATTGGAAGGAGGGTGTGTCTCAGTGGGCCGGCCTCTTTCCTTGATCCCTGTTATGCTGAACTGCTTGTAGATGGAGCTTCACTCAACTGGGTCCGTTAATGGCTAATTTGTGTTGCTAATGCCATTTGTCTGAGAGCCTTTTGCCTTTAGGAATTTTTTTTTTTTTTGAGTTGCCTTAGTCTAAGAGAGTTTAAGTTTAAGAAGAAACTGGACAGTCACTTGTCTGAGATTGTACAGATTCTCCTGCTTGAGCAGGTGGCTGGACTAGAAAACTTCCAAGGGTCTATTCTATTCTATTGTATTCTATTGTATTGTATTGTATTCTATTCCATTCGATTCCATTCCATTCCATTCCATTCATTATACCATTCCATTCCATTCCATTCCATTTCTTATTCTGTTCTATTCTATTCTATTCTATTCTATTCTATTCTATTCTATTCTATTCTATTCCATTCCATTCCATTCCATTCCATTCCATTCCATTCCATTCATTATTCCATTCCATTCCATTCCATTCCATTCCATTCATTATACCATTCCATTCCATTCCATTCCATTTCTTATTCTGTTCTATTCTATTCTATTCTATTCCATTCCATTCCATTCCATTCCATTCCATTCCATTCCATTCCATTCCATTCCATTCCTTTCCTTTCCTTTCCTTTCCTTTCCTTTCCTTTCCTTTCCTTTCCTTTCCTTTCCTTTCCTTTCCTTTCCTTTCCTTTCCTTTCCTTGTCCTATTCTATTCTATTCTATTCTATTCTATTCTATTCTATTCTATTCTATTCTATTCTATTCTATTCCATTCCATTCCATTCCATTCCATTCCATTCCATTCCATTCCATTCCTATCCTATCCTATCCTATCCCATCCCATCCCATCCCATCCCATCCCATTCCATTCCATTCATTATACCGTTCCGTTCCATTTCTTATTCTGTTCTGTTCTGTTCTGTTCTGTTCTGTTCTGTTCTGTTCTGTTCTGTTCTGTTCTGTTCTATTCTATTCTATTCCAATCCATTCCATTCCATTCCATTCCATTCCATTCCATTCCATTCATTATTCCATTCCATTCCATTCCATTCCATTCCATTCCATTCCATTCCATTCCATTCCATTCCATTCCATTCCATTCCTATCCTATCCTATCCTATCCTATCCTATCCTATCCCATCCCATCCCATCCCATCCCATCCCATCCCATCCCATCCCATCCCATCCCATCCCATCCCATTCCATTCCATTCCATTCCATTCATTATTCCATTCCATTCATTATTCCATTCCATTTCTATTCTGTTCTATTCTATTCTATTCTATTCTATTCTATTCTATTCTATTCTATTCCATTCCATTCCATTCCATTCCATTCCATTCCATTCCATTCCATTCCATTCCTATCCTATCCTATCCCATCCCATCCCATCCCATCCCATCCCATCCCATCCCATCCCATCCCATCCCATCCCATTCCATTCCATTCCATTCCATTCCATTCATTATACCGTTCCGTTCCGTTCCATTTCTTATTCTGTTCTGTTCTGTTCTGTTCTGTTCTGTTCTGTTCTGTTCTGTTCTGTTCTATTCTATTCTATTCTATTCTATTCTATTCTATTCTATTCTATTCTATTCTATTCCAATCCATTCCATTCCATTCCATTCCATTCATTATTCCATTCCATTCACTTCCATTCCATTCCATTCCATTCCATTCCATTCCATTCCATTCCTATCCTATCCTATCCCATCCCATCCCATCCCATCCCATCCCATCCCATCCCATCCCATCCCATCCCATCCCATCCCATCCCATCCCATCCCATCCCATTCCATTCCATTCCATTTCTATTCTGTTCTGTTCTATTCTATTCTATTCTATTCTATTCTATTCTATTCTATTCTATTCTATTCTATTCTATTCTATTCTATTCTATTCTATTCCATTCCGAGGTGGATTTCACATATATTTACCACCGATTTGCTGCACACTGAAAATGTGTGTATATGTGCGCGCCCACGCACTTTCCTTGCATGCAGCTTCCATGCACGCACTTTGCTCCCGCATGCAGCTTGCACGCAGCTTAGAAAACATGGCTAAATAGGATGGCATGGCACCAGGGCAGGTGGGTGGAGCCCACCCGTAGGTTGCCGCTACCGTTTCGCCTGAACCGGCCGGAACCGATCTGAATAGCATTACTGATTCCATTCCATTCTCCACTATAGTTTCACAGCTGAAAGTGAATCAGTATGTTGTGGAATGAAGGAGCTTCCCTTGTGTTCTCTGCAAAGCGTTCACGGATATACTGTATTGTGTTTTCTATTTTCTTTTATTTGGGGAAGCATCGTTTCCGGTGGCCGTCTGCCGCTCAAGAGAAGCAGGTTGCGTAAGTGGGCAAGAGAAGCTCCTTTTGAATTCTGACTTCACTGCATCTTAGGAGAGGTGGCTTCTGCACATCCAAAGAAACCTGGCACGAAACTACGCTGGTGCCTAAGCTTTAGTTTTCCCAACCATTCGGACTAACATAAAACAATGTCTCCATCACACGGTCGCTGATGGAAAACCCAGAGCAGATGCTTTGTAAGAGTCAATGTTTACAACTGAGTTGTGAGCTTTGTGTATCAGGGTTGCCAGTTCCTCCTCCTTTAGTTTCCTTCCTTGCGGCCACGTTGTTTTTGGGTTTTTTTTTGTTATCTGAAGTGCCTCCTGACTTGAGGGCTGAGTGATGCACAAGTCAAATAAACACGCCGGCTTTTACACACCTAATAATTAACACTTCCCAGCAACAGACCCAGAATCACCTCTTAAGAGTCTCTCTCGGCGCAAGTAGACAAACACTCTGGTTATAATTTAATTTGCTTTTGCGGGGTGACTCTACCCTTTATTTATAATGGACCAGCCTGTCTCCTGTTGATAGTTTCCCCTTCCTTTTCCCCCCCACACCCGGTAAAAATTTAGGGTTGAGTGTCTTCTTTCCATCAAAGTTTAACCATGGAAAATGAAGCAGGTGTGGCTACTAACAGAAAGGTAGTCAGGATGTTAGAAAGTAGGGTTCTCTCTCCCTCCCTCCCTTCTTCCCTCCCTCCCCTCTCTCCCTCCTTCCCCTCTCTCCCTCCGTCCCTCCTTCCCTCCTTTCTTCCCTCTCTCTCTCATTCTCCCTCCCTCTCTCTCCCTCCTTCCTTCTCTCTCTCATTCTCCCTCTCCCTCTCTCCCTCTCCCCCTCTCTCTCCCTCCTTCCCTCCCTCCCCCTCTCTTTCATTCTCCATCTCTCTCTCCCTCTCTCCCTCCCTCTCTCCCTCCCCCTCTCTTTCATTCTCCATCTCTCTCTCCCTCCCCCTCTCCCTCCCCCTCTCTCTCATTCTCCATCTCTCTCTCATTCTCCATCTCTCTCTCCCTCTCTCCCTCCCCTCTCTCTCCCCCTCTCTCTCATTCTCCATGTCTCTCTCTCTCATTCTCCATCTCTCTCTCTCCCTCTCTCCCTCCCCCTCTCCCTCCCCTCTCTCTCATTCTCCATCTCTCTCTCTCCCTCTCTCCCTCCCCCTCTCCCTCCCCCTCTCTCTCATTCTCCATCTCTCTCTCTCCCTCTCTCCCTCCCCCTCTCTCCCTCCCTCCTTCCTTCCCTCCCTCCCTCTCTCTCTCTCATTCTCCATCTCTCTCTCCCTCTCTCTCCCTCCCCCTCTCCCTCCCCCTCTCTCTCATTCTCCATCTCTCTCTCTCCCTCCCCCTCTCCCTCCCCCTCTCTCTCATTCTCCATCTCTCTCTCTCCCTCTCTCCCTCCCCCTCTCTCCCTCCCTCCTTCCTTCCCTCCCGCCCTCTCTCTCTCATTCTCCCTCTCCCTCCCTCCCTCCCTCCCTCTCCCCCAAAGACTCAGTACAACTAGTCCTGGACTTATGACCATACAGTTAGTCCCTGACTTACAACAGTTCATTTAGTGACTGTCGAAGTCTGGGAGTTGAAGTCCATAAAGTCTTCAAGTTCCAACTTTGGAGACCCCTGTTTAGTGCGCGCTAAACGGAACGTTCATTTATTAAGTTCCTACAGCTGTATTAGCCATCAAATGTAAATGTCAAAAACCTAGCTTGGGTATTTGTGGTGGTGATAGGACAATCCAGAGACGATTGTGAACGGATGCCCAAAGTTGGCTTTTGCAAGGCACGGCAGCCCTTGGCTGTTGCAAGAGATAATCATCATGCAAATTTATGCTAACCAATTCTGCCTTGCGTGTGGCTGAGAAACATGCCAATAATGAGAGGTAGATTTTTAATTCAGATCCCAAATTGCTCTATTGTATAACGGACTTCATTCACTCCCAACCGCTCCTCCTTCCTTCCCTCCCTCCCCACGGGCCAGCAAAATACGCCAGTGCCTATTTTGCAAAATATGTTTAGCTTTGCATATTTCGCTGAAGATCGACACATTGTGGATATAAATATTGTGAGCGAAGGAGTGGAGGACTCTTCTCGTGAAATATCTCTGGACCGTCTCAATGTTAAATACTTTTTCTCCTCACCTTTTCTCTCTGCTCCTTGCCCATCCATATGCTCCACCATTGCGGGAGACAAAGCCATAAAAATATACATGTCAGATGCCACATTACTAATACACTTTTATTCTCGAGTCTGTCTTTATTCCTGGGGGCTGTCCGGACAAGTCCTTGTGGTTTTCCTGGCAAGGAAAGTAGTTAGGTGTTTGTCATGTGCACCAATTGTGTAAAGTTGTTAAATTCTGTCCTTTGCACATGGCACCCTTGACTCACTGACCCCCGCTACAGTTTCTACTAGATGCGAGTGGCTCCATAAAGTTTCTTACCTTTAAGGAAAACTACAACAAAATCCCCTAATTTGGATTGTGTATCTGCTTTTCACCAGTTACATATCAAAGTCAAAACTAATTCTTAACATGATATTGGATGGATGCAGATTTTATACAGTATTATCATTGGCAAGTATCTTTCTTAAGTTAGGATTTTTTCCCCACATAAATGGAAGGTTTCTCCAACTTTCTCCATTTAAGTAACTTCTGGACTTATTGAGACTGCCAAATTCCAAATCACGATAGCCACCCCCTGAAAATTCAGAGAATTATTAATCCGACATTACCTAAGAGTATCTGATTAAAAGAAATTAAAATGAAGGATCTTATTGATGCATTCATTACATTCACTTCCTATCCTCAGCTGTCTAGCAATTCTGCCTACTGCAAAAAGCGTTAACACTACTATTTTGTGTTATAGCCACTAGATGACACTCTTATTCACTAGCTGTTCTCTTCTTTTCCATCTTTGCTGGTTTCAACTCCTGTACAGGTTTATCCAGGGAAAATGCAAACATAGTTGCACAATTTTTGATGATGATGGAAGACAGTGGGGTTAAAGGGCCAGTGGGAAGTGGGGTTATCTTTCAGCTCAGTTCTGATTCTCAGTTAGGAAAGAAAATACTGTGAGTTTAATTTCTTAAGTTGCCCCGGCATAGAGCTCTCTGCTAGAGGGAGAAAAAATACAGCCCTCTGGAGTCGGCTTCCTTGAAACATTTTTCATTCCTCTACCTTCAAGCTTAGATGGATCAGGTGGTCTGGTGATGGTTATATTACTTCTCAGAATGGTCCACTCGATGGGCACTCAGTCAAATCTGTCAAGCCAGTTCACAAAAAGGGAAATGGATGTTGCCATTACAACTCCCAAATAAGGCGATTACAAGAGGCCAACTGAGGTTCCGTTGTGTCTTGCCTCTGGACTCGCATCTCATCCTTCATGCATCTTTCCAACCGCACAGTCAACTGTGTCTTCGCACAAGACATGTCACGTCTTTGAATATCCATCCTTGGTAACACTCTGGCTAGGGTCTAGGTGGGTTTTTAGAATCATGGGTGAAAGCAATTTGTTTGCAAGTCCAGTGAATTGCACAAAGAAAGGAAAAAGATTTAATTCAATAACCGGATGAGGAGTTATGAGTGAAGGAATAGAATTTGTATTGGTATCTTGGTTGCCTTTTGTTAGTTTTTTAAATTATTCTTTTAGTTATTATTGATGTTGTGCGCTGTCCATTGACAAGACCATTGAGTTGGGCAGTCTTGTCAAGGAACAAACAAACCACAATTAGGCCCTGCAATAAATAGGTTTGCAGTTTTGATTCCCCTGGCAAACTATCCTACCAGCTTTGAAGCCTATAGTTAAAAACGTGCTCTATAAGGAGCTGTCCAGCAAAATGTTCTTCTGAAATACTGTCCGAAGAAAACAATAAGACAGGGAACTGTCCAAATAAGAAGTCAGAGCTGGGAATAAGTTGTTGCATAAGAGTCAGATAACATACCGTGTTTCCACAAAAATGCGACCTACTCAGAAAGTAAGTCCTAACTTGATTTTTATACATGCGCCCAAAATAAGCCCTACCACTAGAAGAAGCCCTAATTAAGACCCCGCCCACTCCAGGTGCACAGGTTAAAAATTAAGCTGGAGGGATGGAAAGGGGTGGAGCTGCCTTGCTACTTACTTACTTGGATGAGAAGCAAAACTACTACTACTTCTTCTTCCTCCTCCTCCTCCTCCTCCTCCTCCTCCTCCTCCTCCTCCCCACTCCTCCTTCTCCTCCTCCTCCTCCTCCTCCTCCTCTTCTTCTCCTCCTCCTCGTCCTTCTCCTCCTCCTCCTCCTCCTCTTCCTCTCCTCCTCCTCCTCCTCCTCCTCTCCTCCTCCTCCTCCTCCTCCTCCTTCTTCACAAGGAAAAACAGTCCAGTTTCCTTTTGATAAAAACACCTTTGAGACAAAGATAAAATACAAAAGGAAGGGGGAAAAAATCAGACTGACAAGCATCCACATTAACAAAAGGAAAACATGTACAAAAAAAAAAAAAATCAAATAGCATCTCGAACATTATATATAAGAAGAAATCCACCCCGGCTGTATGATGAAAGATTTCAAAAATCTAATATATTCTAATAAAATAGAACAAATATAAAATCTAATGTATCCCTTTCCCCTCAACTCAGTAGGAGCTGAGTTCAAAGCACGGAAGAGTTTATTATTCCAAGTTAGTAACACAGTGGTTAGAATGCAGTATTGCAGGCTGATTCTACCCACCGCCAGGAGTTTGATCCTGGTGTGCTCAAGGTTGACTCAGCCTTCCATCCTTCCGAGGTCGGTAAAATGAAAACCCAGATTGTTGGGGGCAAGAGGCTGACTTTGTAAACCGCTTAGAGACGACTGTAAAGCACTGTGAAGTGGTATATAAGTCTAAATCCTATTGTGATTGCTATCTCTAATACAAGAATCTAGTCAACTAATGGTCAAAACTAAATTGGCACTAGATCAGTGGTGAAATCCTCTGAGATTTGCCACTGGTTCGCTGCGCGCAAATGCGCCAAACATCCACATGTGCACCAAACACACGCTGCATGTGGAAAAAGGAGGCTTAAGAAGGTAAGGGCGGAAAAGCTGTGCCGCGTGATTTAGATTTCCTGCTTTCTAGTGAATATAAATCGTGTGGCACAGCTGATTGTTGGAAATACCAGTTTGTCTGAACCGGTAGCCTTTATTACTACCGGTTCCCCTGAACCAGGGATGGGTTCTAAATTTTTTTACTACCGGTTCTGTGGGCATGGCTTATTTTGTGGGCGTGGCTTGATGGTCATGTGACAATTCTTTAGGATTTAGCAGAGGTACTGGTCTACCAGGCTTTTAACTGCTTGCGAGCTGTACCGGTCTACTCATTTGTTTTTGGAGGTATCGGTCTACTCATTTGTTTTTGGAGGCACTGGTCTACCACCACACTGCCTTTTAACACTGATCAGCTGGAGGGCAGCCCTTTGAAGCCCTGCGGCAAGTTTAAACAGTTTTTTTCCTTCTAGCCGATCAGCTGGGACTCGGGAGGCAGCAATAGATTGTGGGTGGGGCCAAATAAAAGATAAGAATAATGCGGGCAGGGGGGTGGGGAGGCAGGGGGAGCAGAACTGGTTCGGTGACATCATATCGTCACCGCTACTGGCTCGGCAGAACCAGGCGGAATCGGGAGGAACCAGGCGGAATCACCCTGAACCAGTGCGAACCGGTAGCATTTCACCCCTGCACTAGATAAGGGTCAATGGAATTCATGAGAAGCTGGACTTGGGTTTCTTGTGGCAGTGATTCCATACTGATGATGCATTTAACACCGCCTTCCAGCTCAGCCTGCTCAATTCCTACATGTTGAATCTGGGAACACACATCTCCCAAGCTTTGAAGATTGCTTATTGTTGCTGATTCCAATCTATTATTAGCCATGTTAGAATTTGCTCATTGGCTTTTTTTTTTAAGGTTCTAAGGAAAATAGTGAACTCCTTTCTTCTGTAAATGAGATATTCTACATTATGGTCACAGAATACATAAAACATAATTCTAAGAAGTGCAAATTGCCGGGTAAAACAGCCTTGAAATAATAGAAGGCCTGCTGAGTTCCCCTCTTCGTTTTACTCGTTGTTTACTCTGGCAAAGTCATCTCTAAAGTCAAGGATCTTCTCGTGTGCGTAGAAGATTTCTCCACAGCGCGAGGACCTCTTATTGCGATGTTTTGAAATGTATAGGGTGATGAAATGTTTAATTAAATCATTTAATTAAAGCCCGCTTTGAATATTCTTTAATTTCAGTTTGGGAGGCAGATATTAGCCATTTCAGTAGATTGCTTTAATGCAAAACATTTAGGATATGCAAATATTTATATTTTTCTATCTTGGTCAATGCCATTAAATCCACTAATGTTTTTCTTCAGCGCCATTAAAAAGGCTTCCTTCCTAAATTAAGCTTATTTATGCTGAAAGTAAGTTTAGCAGGAAATTTATTCCCAATTGATAATTCCTTTGTGTGAGTCTGTCTTATTAGGAAAAATACAGCAAATATGATGAAGTCACCGTGATGAAGTCACCAAAGAAAAAACAAAATAGTAAAATACAGAAAAGTATTTTAACAAGCAAATGATAGTACAGTGATCTAAGCACCCTGCCTGCAATTTACTGCTGGTTCGAATCTCTCCAAGGCTCAAGGTTGACTCAGCCTTCCATCCTTTCAAAGATAGGTGAAATGAGGACCCAGATTATGGGGGCAATAAGATGACTTTGTATAAATATACAAAAGTATGAAGGCTATTGCTTAACGCATTGTAAGCCACCCTGAGTCTCCAGAGAAGGGCAGCATATAAATCAAATTTAATAATAATAATAATAATAATGGGAAATGAACCCACAGACATTTTTGTTTACAAAGCCTGAAAATAGCAATAGCACTTAGACTTATATACTTCTTTACAGTGCTTTACAACCAGTGGTAGGTTTTAAATTTTTTTACTACCAGTTCTGTAGGCGTAGCTTGGTGGGTGTGGTATGCCTTGGTGGGCATGGCAGGGGAAGGATACTGTAAAATCTCCATTCCCTCTCCAATCCAGGGGAAGGTTACTGCAAAATCCCCATTTCCTCCGGATCAGCTGGGACTTGGGAGGCAGAGAATAGATGCGGGCGGGGCCAGTCAGAGGTGATATTTACCGGATCTCTGAACTACTCAAAATTTCCTCTACTGGTTCTCCAGAACTAGTCAGAACCTGCTGAAATCCACCTCTGTTTACAACCCTCACTAAGCGGTTTACAGAGTCAGCATATTTGCCCCCAACGATCTGGGTCCTCATTTTACCCACCTCGGAAGGACGGAAGGCTGAGTCGACCTTGAGCCTGGTGAGATTTGAACTGCCAAACTGCAGTCAGCCGGCAGTCAGCAGAAGCAGCCTGCAGTACTGCACTCTAACCACTGCGCCACCGCGGCTCACGGAAAACAAAGTCCTTCGGATGCTGCCATAGTAATGCTTCAAATAAATAAATTGAAATCATTGCATAAATAAGTTATCATGAAATTCTAATTGATTTCAATGGATGGGTCATGCTCGGAAGATGCCTCCATTAATTGAGAATTCTGGATCATCTTTTAATATAACCATATTTTGCAACCCAAAATTAACCTGATTGCATAATAACATCCCATAATATAAGCTGCCTCTTAATTTGCTACACTGTGAAGCTTTACATGACACTGTCTCATTAAAAGGTCAATATTGATAATTTTCATGAATTCCTTCGGGCCTTTTGTCTTAGGAGCAATTCATAAGGATAAAGAGCAGAAAATGGTTATTATACTTCTGACTAGAGACAAAGGGATTTGCTGTACTTCAGGCAGGACTTTGTTGCATTCTTGTTCTCCTGAGCATTAACAGGTGGCAAAGCCTTAACTATAGATGAAACCTACTCTAGTTTCCTCTTATGTTGGAATGGACTGGATTTTGTTGGTTGGATGATTCACACAACAACACAACAATCTTTTTTTTTAAATTTGATTTATATGCCGCCCTTCTCCGGAGACTCAGGATGGCTTACAATGCGTTAAGCAATAGCCTTCATACTTTTGTATATTTATACAAAGTCAGCTTATTGCCCCCACAAACTGGGTCCTCAATTTACCTACCCTAGAAAGGATGGAAGGCTGAGTCAACCTTGAGCCTGGTGAGATTCGAACTTGACGTAATTGCAGGCAGCTGAATGTTAATAACAGGCTATTAGTCTGCTGTGCCACCAGGCTCCTTTAATGAAGTAACTCATATGTTACTTCATATGTTTAATGAAGTAACTCATATTCTGAGTTTCCACAATGCATTGAATTCATCGGTATCCTTAAAGGGGAAAATGAAAAAAATGTGAGTTGTGACGTCATGACGCAAACCTCCTTTTAGACTTTAACTGAATTATTTACTTGTTTGATTGATTAATTGATTATATGCCATTGAGTCTGCATAAACAGAGGGATAGAATCAAGATCATGTGAAATGTTAATGCCGCTTTATAATGCCTTGGTAAGGCCACACTTGGAATAATGTGTCCAGTTTTGGTCGCCACAATATCAAAAAGATGTTGAGACTCTAGAAAAAGTGCAGAGAAGAGCAACAAAGAGGATTAGGGGACTGGAGGCTAAAACATATGAAGAACGGTTGCAGGAACTGGGTATGTCTAGTCTGATGAAAAGAAGGACTAGGGGAGACAGGATAGCAGTCTTCCAATATCTCAGGGGCTGCCACAAAGAAGAGGGAGTCAAGCTATTCTCCAAAGCACCTGAAGGCAGGACAAGAAGCAACTGATGGAAATTAATCAAGGAGAGAAGCAACTTAGAACTAAGGAGAAATTTCCTGACAGTGAGAACAATTAACCAGTGGAAGAATTTGCCTCCAGAAGTTGTAAATGCACCAACACTGGAAGTTTTTAAGAAGATGCTGGATAACCATTTGTCTGAAGTGGTGTAGGGTTTCCTGCCTAAGCAGGGGGTTGGACTAGAAGACCTCCAAGGTCCCTTCCAACTCTGTTATTCTATTCTATTCTAATTATGAGTCGCTTTTTATTCATAGTGACCACATTGATAGATTGTTACTTGAAGGTTCATTTTTTAATGGATTTGTGCCCTTTAAGCTGTTCTTATTATTCTATACACAACAGTGTGAAATCACAGCTGCCAGTTCTCTAACTGGTGATGGTCTTATCAAGCTCTTTCCAAAAACGTAGGATGTCATAACATATCGGCATAGTATATGTACCGATCCAAGCAGGGTTTTTTTGGTAACAGACAGATAGAAATGTTATCAATATGCACATTTTCTTTTACACTCTCTCTCTATGGTTTACACAGTTTAAATTCTTTACTTTTTTTTTTTCATTTTCAATAACGACTTTTTATATATACTTTGATTGTTTTTAAGGTGACTGTGGTTTTATCTCATTGCTCTGTAAGCACCGAGAGAAGCTTTTAATGAGATGGGCAGCTTTATATGCTAAATAAATAAACATATAAATACCGCAAAGGCAGCCAGGAGTGAGGCGATCGGTGCCAGGGCTGATCCCACCCAAAATACTTTGAGTTGGTCTTACAATGAAAGGGAGCCAGCCAAATTTGCAACACTGTGGGCGGGGCAAGGCAAAAGACGATCAAATGAGTTAATGGCAATTTCAATAAATAAATCATCGTCATTTGATAACCCCCATAATCCCTTGTGGGGTAGAGTCTGGGCAATTGAATGGAGCTAGCAGAGCATTTTAATGGCCGGATGCCCTTCCTTTCGCCAATGCAGAGTTTTGTTCAGCAGATATATTCTCAGTGTGCCCAGAGAGAGAAATATCTGCCTCTACCTAGGATCGAACTCACAGCCTCCCGATTGTGAGGCGAGAGCTCCACCTCTAGGCCACCGCAGCACTCTTTCAGTAAATGAATAATATTCTTGCAAAAAGGGCTTAAACTGGCAAACACGGGGAGGTAGAACTGTTTTGTTTTTATTTTCCCTTGTGACACCCGAAATGTTTGCATGGTTATTTTTTTTTAAAAAAAAATAATTTACTTTGCCTCATCTCTGCCTTACAAGTTTGCTAAAGGGAACCAGCCAGCTCCCTAAGTGGCTCAGTGGTTAAGACGCTGAGCTTGTCGATCAGAAAGGTCGGCGGTTCGACTCCCTAGTATAGCGTGATCAGGGGGTTGGACTAGATGGCCTCCAAGATCCCTTCCAACTGTGTTACTGTTACTTCGAGCAGGCTTCTCCGTACGGTGCATGTATTTGAACGTAGCGCATTAAAATAATTTATGGAAGGTTTCACTGTCTCCCTCAGCAGAGAAGGTGGTTGGGCGAGAGGATAAATCTTTAAAAGAATAATGTTTTCAGAATCAGGCTCCTTGTCCTCAAAGCCTTTGATGTATGAGAGCAAGGGTAGGTAGGACACCTAGTGAAATATACATGAGATCTCCCCAGCAGAGAATAAGCAAGAGTGGAGAAAATATTAGCGTTTACATCAAAACTCAATTGGAGCACTCGTTTCAAGATGATAGTTTATTATGCTGAATGCAATTTAGTCCCACAAGGATATTTCCCTCCATCTGTATGACAGACACTCTCATGTGCAGACATACATAGAGGCTGGGTTTTCGGCTCCTTCTCTCTCTCTCTCTCTCTCTCTCTCTCTCTCTCTCTCTCTCTCTCTCTCTCACTTTCTCTCTACCTCTAACCAATTATTCTCCCTAGAAGTTGACATTTTTAGTGTATAATTCATCCATTCCGCCTCCCCCAAAATCTTCTGAAGGTTGGGAACGGAGAAAGGGAAGAACCAGGTTTAAACCAGTCCACCGTTTCTTCAAGACCAACAAGCCCAGTCTTCGGTTGGCACAGTTTGATATTTTTCTCCTGGCCTTGATGAAAATGAAATTGCATTTGCATCAGCAGAGGAATCTGTCTTGATGTCGGACAATTCTGCCTAAGGGAAGATGGAAGAGGGAGAGAGAGAAAGACATGCTGGGTGGAATTCAAGACGGAAAAAAATATGGATCAGATGAAAGGGAGAGCTGACACAGTCAATTCGTCCCATCCCCAATCGTACCTTCTGGATTTTAATTGAGCTAGGATTTACCAATGCTAGACTACGGTATTTTTTTTTTCCTTGCCAAATCCAGTGGCATGAAGTGTAGGAAGAGGTAGGAAGACCGGTAGTCCTTGACTTACGGCCACAATTGAGCCCAAAATTTCCATTGCTGAGTGAAACGTTTGTTAAGTGAATTTGGCCCCATTGGATGACCTCTGCGGCCGCCGTTGTGAAATGAACCGCTGCCGTTGTTAAGTTAGTAACGTGGTCGTTAAACGAATCGGGCTTCTGCATTGACTTTGCTTGTTCAGAAGGTCGCAAATGTGACCTCAGGTCACTGCAACCGTCTTAAATACAAATCAATTGCCAAGCTGATCTGTCCCTGTCCACACACACACACAAACACAGCCAGCCGAGGGTTAAGAAAGTACTTGGCACACACACAGGTCGTTATCTCAAACTTGGCAGCAATATAATCACCATCTGTCAAGAGCTTTTACTGCAACAGATAACATAAAATTACATATGCATTGCAAATAGTCCAGCAAAACAATATCCCTTTTGGCAGCTTCAGACGTTGTTCAAGTGACTAGCCGAAGTTCGTTTTTGTTCGTCACGGAGTTTTACCAGCCACCACCCTCTTTTATATAGTCTCTGGGATGTGGTCCAGTGACTCAGTTCTAATCCCTAGCACGCCTCCTTAACTGCTGCAACCGTTTATCACGCCTTTGTTGGCGTGCATCCAGGAATGACGGCTCTCCTTCGCTCTCATCTGAGACACCTGGCTCCTGGCTAATCTCCTCTCCCTCGGCCGGCACCTGAGACAGTGCCAGAGGAGAGGGACCTGGAGAGGGAGGCCTGGCTGACTCCTCTCCCTCATGTTCGGAGCTTTCTTCCTCCGATGCGATAGGCTCAGAGGGCGGGGCCACAACACAAGCATGCATATTTTGCAATGGTCGTAAGTGTGAAAAATGTGCATAAATCACTTTCTTCAGTGCTGTTCTTGAACTGTTCTAAGTCAAGGACTACCAGTAGATAGCATAAAAATATCCAAGAAAGTCTACAGTATTTGGTTAGAAAAGTCAAAAGGTGACTACGATAATGGAATGCACCTAAAAAAGCAAGTTCAACCACGCCATCATGGCCACCATCTCAATTTTTTTTGACCGTATCCTCTGGACACCTTGGGTAATTCCAAATCAGATTGAGCATGCCTAAAAACCAGGGATCCATTAGTTGACGTGGCCTCTCCTGGATCTGTAGAAATAGTTGAATCCAATTGGTGGAGTGATCCCGTTATATATGTCTGTTTCATTACTCAGAGTGTACCGTTTTTACCAACAGACGGACAAATGAAGGACTGGAAACTTTAACATGCCTCCTTCTGTGACTTTATTGCCACATCATCCTGTGATGTTCAGCCACCGAAAAAGTAGGCGTGATCACAGCCCTTCATCATCATCTGCTTTTAACGATCCCATAATTCCTTGCGGGGTGGAGTCTGGGCAACTGAATGGAGCTGAGTGTTTACTGGCCAGATGCCCTTCCTGTCACCAGTACGGAGTTTTGTTCAGCAGATATAATCTCATTGTGCCCAGAGAGAGAAATATCTGCCTCTACCTAGGATCGAACTCACAACCTCCCGATTGTGAGGCGAGAGCTCCACCTCTAGGCCACCGCACCACAGGAGCGATCACAGCCCTTCCTGTGAAGAAATTCTCTACCTTTTTTTCTAAATCTTTTAGCACCTGGATAGCAAACATCAAAGACCCCTTTCCACACTAGGGTAACCACCTTAATTAGCGTAAAACCAGAGCAAACTGAGAAACGTCTCGACGTTTTAATAGAACGGCAGACGAAAAAAGCAAGCAGGCAACTTTGACCTCCTCGTCTCCATCTGTCACGTGAGATTAGACGGCTGAAGAAAATGGCCGTCATTACCATTTTTTTTTTTCAATTTGGAGTGGTCTATAGTTGCATAAGTATCCTGAGGGTCAGTGGTTATGGAAGGTACCAGTTAAGACCGCGAGGAAGGAGGGGAGAGGGAGGAATACTCTCGATTTCATTTAATAGTCTTAACATATTTTCCCCTTTTCAGAATGGAACTGAAAGGGATTAATCTTTTCCATAACATTCATCTACTCTACATTCTAGCGATATTTTCTCCTGAATAACGGTGCACATAATATACATTTTGGCACAACGCTGCAGTAGATTTTCTTCGGAGCTCATCAACAGCTGCTTTGGCAGTCTGCCTTGTTTTTTTTCCCCCTGCCTTCACATCAGTCATTTTCTTCTCATAAAGAACTATGTCATCACAAGGCAAATCAAATTTGGGTATGGGAGAACATCACTGAGGGGAAATTAAGCTAATTCAGAGTGATGGCAAACCTGATTACACATGTAACCGTGTCACTGTTCTCGGGAAGCTGCTTTGGATTCACCCGAGCTACGAGGAATTAGAAGCACGGTGAGATTTGCAGAAATATCTTTAGTCCCACAATTTCTATGAAATCGTACGGCTTCTGGAAAGCAGGCCCTGCACCTGCAAGGTGAAACTAAGAAGAAGAAGAGGAAAGTGGCTTCTGAAAATGTCAGCTTTCTTCTTTGAAAATAAAAAGGAGACGTTTAGGGAAATTTTAACTTAGAGTCCGTCTGTATACCGTATTTTTCGGTGTATGACGCATCTTCCCCCCGCCCAAAAAAAAGGGGTGAAAATTTAGGTGCATCTTATACACTGAATGTAGCCCCACCCACGCCTCCCAGCAATTTACCTCCTTGCAGCAAGCAGCAAGAAGAAACAGCCCATTTCAGCTTCAGCACAGACTAATTAGCACAAGTTGATTGTCCCTTGAATCGGCCTCCCAACTGGCTTAGGCCAGTCAGAATTTTTACTACCGGTTCTCCGAACTACTCAAAATTTCCGCTACCGGTTCACCAGAATTGGTCAGATCCTGCTGAAACCCACCTCTGGCACTCTAGCTATCTGGTCTTCGGGTTTCCGCCGCTCCAGCACACATGAAGACCAGCTGGCCAGCGTGCCAGATGACCACGTGGCCCACGCGTACATGCACACCAGCCAGTTTGTCTTCAGGTTTCTAAGGCTCCGGCACACACAAAGTTCAGCTGGTTGGCGCACATGCACATCTGGAAGCCAGAAGACCAGGTGTCTTTGAATTTCCAGGGCTGGTCTTCGAGTTTCCAGAACTGTGGTGCATACTCCGGTTTGGGCACTCAGTGCCAAAAAGGTTCGCCGTCACTGATTGTTGTGACCTAGGCTTACTGAGTCATTGCAATACACAATTAGTCCCAAAAAAATCTATTTTATTGTAACAGCTGAGACTTATGTTCATTCCCAGCTGAGTCCCAATTAGTTGCAAAACAAGTCCTTCGGAAGAAGTCCTTCGGGATAATCACCAACCTTTATCTTCTTTGACACCCTGCCAAAGGCCTTACATGGCAAAGCCCCAGTTCAGAAACAAACAAGAGATGCCGACAGGAAACAGAGTTAGCAATGTTACTTTACTGCAAAAGGGCCCAAGTGCCTTTGTTTCTCTTTTAAGCCTTTTGGGAGGGGCCAATCAACTCCTGGCCTTACTCCCGAGTTGTCCCTTTTGCTTTAGCTGCTCTTGCCTTCTGGCAGCTCTGCGCATGTGTGCACTAGGAAAAGGCTCCTCCTGTTCTTCTGCCTCTCTCCTGTCTGACTCTCAGGGCTCCAGAGTCCATGCATCACTCCAAGATGGCCCTGGCCCCATCTCTGCCTCTGACACAGAGCCCTTGTCTGGGCCTTCCCCAGACTCCAGGACTGGCCCATGTTCCTCCCCAGCCTCCTCACTGTCCGACTCAGCTGCCAGTTCTGCAGGCTTCTGTCGGACCACAACACTGATATAAGCCTTCATTATGATACCTGTTCAAGCTCAAAGGGTCCGTACACGAAGAAATCATGGAACCCCACACAAGGAACATCACCTGTCTTTATACTAGTTGAAATAAATTACTAAGAAGTTCCAATGTGATTGTCTGGGGTGGCGTGGTGAATATGCAAAGCCTACTAAGTTAGCGAAGAGCAATGGCTTTGAAGTTGGAAATGAACACCTGAGGAAGCAACTAAAGAACGTTATGAATAATTAAGTCCTTCCGTGCGCAGATTAATTTTTCTTCAATAGTTTGATTCAGTGTTTCCTTTCGGAAAATGGTTGCATGGGCCCAAAGCAAACTCACCATCCATCTTGTTCTGCTTCAGGAAATAGCATCCCTTTCCCTTTTTGGCCTCCAAGAGACAGTATAGGCTCAGAGGAAAGAGAAGCCATCTCCACCAGAGAGGTGGAAGATAGAGAAGAGAACTTGAAGCAATGAAATAAATTTGGGGAGAGACAGACTGAGAGTTTTGCTGTTGGAAGAGGGAGAGTAAAAAGTAGTTTCAAGAAAGGATTATGAATAACAAAAGATCATTAGAACATAGAATCGTAGAGCTGAATGGGACTTCAGAGGTCTTCTAGCCAATTCCCTGCTCAAGGCAGGAGACCATATATCACCCCAGTCAAATGTTTGTCCAGTCTATTCTTGGAAGCCTCCTAGTGTTGTGGCTCCGTTACCTGAGCCTGTGTCATTGGCAGGAGAGGACTCCGAGAGTGAAGGAGAGGAGTTGGCAAGGCCTCCCTCTCCAGGACCCTCCTCTTTGGCAATGCCTTCGGTGTCCGCCAAAGGGCAAGAGATAGGGCCGGGGCCAAGCACGTCCACGCAGCCACAGGTGGACAGTGATGAGGGTAATGAGTCTTGGCTGGATCCTCAACAGCGTCGCAGAGATAAGCGTGCGCAACAGAAGAAAAGGCGTGCCCGAGATTAGGCTGAGTCACTGGACCAAACCCCACAGGGTATAAAAGGGAGCGTGGTGGCCAGTCAAACCTTGTGACAAACAAAGCTGAAAGCTTCCACGCCATTCTGCATTGCCGGACTTTTGCTATAGACTTTGCTGGATTATCTTTGGACTTGATTGACTCTGTAATTATTGAGCTGTTTCTTTTGATGTACCAGAAGCGGGGAGAAGTTATCTCTCCTCTTCGTAAGTAATAAAACTCTTGGCAGGCAGCCACTAGGTTGTTGCCAAGTTCCGTTATCATAAGGAAAAGGATTTTGCCGGCTGGTTTGGTCTTTAACTCTTGAACGTCTGTTGGTGTGTGTGCATGTGGGACGGGGACAGAACATCAATGATGGAGCATCCACAACTCCAGAAGGCAAGATGTTCCATTGAGAACAATTAGTCTCTCAGAGTTGTGGATGCTCCATCAGTGAAAGTTTTCAAAAAATAGTTTGGACATCCATTTGACCAGGATTGTTTGGGCCATACAACTTGATAAATTGCAGTCTTTACCTTATTAGCCACCGTATGTGAAGCCACATTGCTGTCAGGCCTGGAAGCCATCTTTTGCATTGGGCCTTCAGGCCTGCCACATTTAGTGCTGTGGGAAACTGAGCAGGGGTGATATGTAGACATAATAACATTCCTTTCTCAGAGAGTCAAGGACATCTTGCCCTGCACCTGGAAGGGTGTGACTGAGAGGCATCTCCAGTTGGGACGGTGCTTGGATTGGACCACGTGATGGACATTTGGGTGCTGGGCAGGGACTTGGACTTTGCTTTGGGTGGGGAAAACCTGGAAGCTTTCAGATTTGGGTTTTCATATATATATATATTGATCCGGAGATCGTGATGTCTATCGCCTCTTCTATAACTATACCTGGAACTCGCATCTTTAGGACAATTCTTTATATATATATCTCAGTGTTTTCTCCATGGCTTCATCTTTTTGTTGTTTCTTCCGTCTTCATTTTCACCAAATCTATTACAACATTTTCACAAGTACAGTATTCTAATTATACAATTTTCTTACATCTCTGTTAGTTTGCTTATCTATATCTCTTTTCTAACCAATGGTAACAGTGATCCCATATCTTAAGATATTCTAAATCATCTCTTTCTTTGACCATCAAAGTTAATTTATTCATTTCTGCACAGTCTAATTTTTTTTTAAATTACTTCTCCTTCCAAAGGCATTTTTTCTGTTTTCCAATTTTGTGCGAAACCAATCCTTGCAGCTGTTATTACATGTATAATCAAATAAATTTTTTCTTTGCTAATTTTCTCTGGAAGGATACCCAGTAGGAACATGCTCTCTAAACCAAAATTCTTGATGTGGTTTCAGAACCCATTCCTGCATACTCAATCCTGCAGAGTCCCACATGTTCTACCCCAGATTCTAGAAGGGAAGGCGCTTTAACCAAACATATCCTGCGTAGAATAAATATGACATGACGGACTAAATTCCCATTGCAATCTAAAACAGACTTAGCAAAACCCAACTGTTCGGTGGGACATAACACACAACACCTTAAGAAAAAGCCACTTTTGATGGCTTAACGCGACAGCCCAGTTCGTGCAACGTGTCAAAACAATACCTTGGTTCTCCAAAGAGCTTGGCCTACAATCTGCTCAATTTGCATTATCCTAGTCTGCCATCCTAACGTAAAATCAGCCCAAGTGACTTTTCCACAGCTCTCCCACCAGACTTTATGTTACAGTGAATTTGCTTTCATTGTTCTTAATAAATAAACACAGTGTATGCATCTCCCTGGGTAGCTGTCAGTGAGACCCAAGTCTTGTGTCTTACACTTAACGAGTGCTAGCAGCATAGTAAGATCATAATAAGTTGTTCTCCCGCCCCACTTTTTTTTTTTCTTCACTGGGGAACAGTTGCCAGATACCAATTTTGTTCCGATTTGGGAAAAGTGCCAGGTAGGATCGCTAACCTGAGAAGCCCCAAGCAACTTGTAATCCTATCAAATAATTCTAGTATCCCCATCAGACTCTCCGCTACAAACTCTTCTGAACCCCATGCATTGTCTGGCTTTAAACCATCTGATATAAAACTAAAGACAATAATGCCCTTTACTAGGAAGCAGGCATTAAAAGATATCTGCCTTTGCAAATCAGGTAGATTTAAGGGCTTCTCGTTTGATTGACGTGGGTCGGCGAGCCTTAGGGCCCATCTATTTTGGAAGCTAAGCACTGAATATTTTCTCTTTGATTTCAGGACGTTAGGGGTGATTGACAGCCTAACCTGGATATGAGAGAGCTTGGTTCATTTTTCTTACTTTTCATTCTTTAGCTCAATAAGGAATTTTCCTACGGTAGTTCATAATGCTATAGCAATAGCAATCTCAGCTCAGAAGTAGAAGGACCAGGTAGGGTAAGCTAGACTTCTTAATTTCATTATCTGCTTTTGAGGGTGGGCTTCTACTTTGGCAAGTATCTGACTGGTTTTTAAAATTAAAAATCCAGGGAAATCCTCCAGATTGGTCTGAGGTGGCGTTTGTCATCTAAAATGAGCTCAACGGGGTTTTTTTTTTTTAATTAAAAAAAAAGCAAATCGTAACAGCGGTAGAGGCATTTTCTTCTAGTGTTTTCTGGAATGGAAGTGTAGCTTAGTGATTAAGGTCTTGGAAGGGGACCAGGCAGATTGTTGTGGCTCCTTTACCTGAGTCATTGGACCACACCCCACAGGGTATAAAAGAGGGTTGATCTGTCCCCGTCTCCACACACACACAAACACAGCCAGCCGAGGGTTAAGAAAGTACTTGGCACGCACACAGGTCATTATCTTAAACTTGGCAACAATATAAGCACCGTCTGTCAAGAGCTTTACTTCAACAGATAACATAACATTACATACTCATTGTAAATAGTCCAGCAAAACAATATCCCTTCGGCAGCTTCAGGCATTGTTCA
Organism: Arizona elegans; assembly: GCA_022577455.1. Classification (NCBI taxonomy): domain Eukaryota; kingdom Metazoa; phylum Chordata; class Lepidosauria; order Squamata; family Colubridae; genus Arizona; species Arizona elegans. The sequence continues at coordinate 19,602,400 of JAKOOJ010000013.1, read as the reverse complement.
AGTGACTAGCCAGAGTTAGTTTTTGTTCGTCACGGAGTTTTACCAGCCACCACCCTCTCTTATATAGTCTCTGGGGTGTGGTCCAGTGACTCAGTTCTAATCCCTAGCACGCCTCCTTAACTGCTGCAACCGTTTATCACGCCTTCGTTGGCGTGCATCCAGGAACGATGGCTCTCCTTCCTCACTCTCATCAGAGACACCTGGCTCCTGGCTAATCTCCTCTTCCTCGGCCGGCACCTGAGACAGTGCCAGAGGGGAGGGGCCTGGAGAGGGAGGCTTGGCTGACTCCTCTTCCTCCGATGAGATAGGCTCAGAGGGCGGGGCCACAACAAGGGTGTGGTGGCCGGTTCAGCTCTGTGACAAGCAAAAAACGGATATCGGACAACCTTCTTTGTATTTACTGGACTTTGTTGATTATTATGTATTGGCTTTGTTCCCGGACGAAGGGAGAAACTCTCCCGTCGTGAGTAAAGAATACCTGGCAGCCAGCCACTGAGTTGCTGCCAATTCTGATACCAGATAAAACTGTTGTTGGCTGAGTTCTTTAGCTGTTGCCTGTCTGTAGGGGTGCGTGTGTGAGACGGGGACAGAACACAGATGTAGGTTCAAGTCCCATTCAACAAGGGAATTCATCCTGTGTTCCTGAGCTAGATACCATATTTTTGGGAGTATAAAACGCACTTCTACCCTACTCTAAAATTGGGTGGAAATGTCTCTGTGTCTTATACACCGAATGTTGCTGAAGCCCTGCCCACCCACTCACCCCCACCCTTCAGCCATTTTCAGCCTCCGTGTGTCGCATTTTTGGCTTCTGCATGCCCCGTTTTAGAACTGTTCCAGGCTGCAGGGATTGCCACAACACATCGCTGCTGATAGCCGCCTCTGCATGTCGCATTTTTGGCTTCTGCATGCCCCATTTTTGGCCTCCATACATCACATTTTTGGCCAGTTCCAAGCAGCGGGGATCAACGGTGGCTATCCCCACTGCCTGGAATCAGCCAAAAATGCAACACGCAGAGACCCAAAATGGGGCATGCGGAGGCTGAAAACGTGACGTGTGGAGGCCAAAAAGGTGACACACAGAGGGAGCAATGTGCTGGGGTGATCCTGGCAGCCTGGAACGGATCTAAAACAGAGCGTGAAGATGCCAAAAACACAATGGGTAGAGGCCAAAAACGTGACACGCAGAGGCGGTGATGGGCTATGGTGATCCCCGCAGCCTGGAACAGCTGATTGGCAGTATTCCAGGAGCCCAATCCAACCGCCAATCAGCTGCTCATGCTGAATCAGGCTGTGATAACATGCTGAAGCTGACCAGGCTGTTTGCTGCAAGGATGCTAGCAAGATGAATACTGATGGATGCTGGTAGGCAGAGGCAGATTTTTTTTTTCTTGTTTTGCTCCCCAAAAACTAATGTGTGTCTTATACTCCAAAAAATATGGTAATTTTTCTCAGTCATTTCTATCTTTGGGGGCACAAGCCCTTCAATGAAGGTCAGGTAAGGTGATTTCAGGAACCCTACTTGACAGTTAATTCTTGAGAACCTGTCCAAGTTCCTCTCTGCCCCATCTTTGACTGAACAAAATCAAGGAGGTTTAGTTAGAAGTTGTTTCTTGCACTTTAGTTGTCTTTAGGAAAGCGTTCTCTAACTTCTACCTGGTTGGCTCATTCTCATCACCGCCGCCTGTGGGTTTCTTATGTTTTCATCAATGTCAGTATCACGTTTGAAATGCATTTTTGCTATTGCAACCATTATCACTTCTCAGCTTGCCAACAAACCACGGGGGGATGGAATGTAGGCTCAAGAAGACAGCCATGAGAACCAAGGACATTTCAGTGGGTGTTTGCCAAAGCCAAAGACTTTTTCTCATAACAATATAACGAGACTCAATTGGACAGTGTGACCTGCTCTAATAGAGGGAGGGAGAATCCTACACTTTAACTATGTGATTTGCGCAGGAATTAGTTAGATCTGGTTTTGCCCTCAGTGCCGAAATGATGTATTCAATAAAGTTTTGCATTCAGAGATTGGATCGTCTCAGGTGTGCTTGCTTTGGTTGGGTTCATCAGTTGGAACACTGACAGCAATAAATTGCTTTACATAGGATTGTGGGGGTATATTCATGGAGCAATGCAAGATCAAACCAATGAGTGGAATGACCTCCATTCCACATTACAGTGTGACTGAAGAGCCACCTGTTCGCTTTTTGTACATTGCATTTGCTTTGATCACTCAGATATGGCAGCTTTTTGGAACCACACCTGCAGATCCTTCTGATCATGTAACAGAGTTTTTGGCAGGAGCCACATCCTTAATTGTTCTGCCCCAGCTTCGGATTCCCACAGAATGTGACACACACCAAGCTTCGCAAACACTGTTTAATTCCAAGCAAACCCCTTTCAAGAATGCAGGCTTCCCATGCAAAGGGTCCTTATCAAAGTTATTAAGAACAAAGTCCGACAAAGGTTGGCAACCAGCCCAGAAAACCAGATTTGAGAAGTCGCTCGCTCTCCAAGATGCTCTGTAGTAATGATATGTTGTTTCTAGCAAGAAAGCACTAGCTGCGTGCGACTTAAATAGGCTAAGGGAGTGGCCAATTATCCTCAAGCCCTACTCTCGAGTAGACCTCTTCCTCCTGAGTAACCACTCCTACCTTTTGGCAGCCCTGTGTGCTCGAGCATTGAGGAGAGGCTCCTCCACTTCGCTCTCTCCACTTGAAGGAGCCTCTGGAGGTTCTGAAGGCCCTGGCTGAGTCTCTGCCTCTGGCACTACATCCTCTTCAGCCTCCTCGCTGTCCGACGCGAGCGCCAGCTGTACAGGCTGCTGGCGCGATACCACACCAGCCTCCTCGTCATTGGAATCAGCCACGATCCGCGCAGGCCACTACAATTGTTGTGGCCTGCCACAACCAGCACAATTGTGCTGGTTTTCAGCACAATTCTTTATAATCTGTTGATTTTGGAAGGGTTTCCATTTCCTTCTTTGCTTTTGTTTTCTTCATCTACTCATGTGGAAAACTAAGCTTTTCATTTTGCCTTTAAAAAAAAACAACCCAGTCCTCCTATAATTAAAAGCAAGCGATTTCCTGAAAGAATATTCATTAAGGATTTATTTGCAGCTCTGTAATAGGTTTAGTTGCACAGTTTGCTTACACTGAATGTGTTTCTGTTGCATTTAATCCCCCAATCAATAGCACCTTCTTAACAATCACTGCATCTTAGTGGCATTTCAGCTACAGTTGACAGACATTTATTTTTTATTTTTTATTTTTTGCAAGAACAGCCTTTGGGCCAGTACTTTGCAATTTCCAAGAGCAGAATTACATTTTCATAGTTTCAGAATATGCTACTTTTCAAAATACTACGGGGACAAGGTGATATTGCTCCAGGACAATCTTCCTATTTGAAACCCAAGATGTGACTACTATTATGGAGTTCTCAGTAGAGGTATTTTTACTTATGATTCCATATTCATATAATACACCCCAAAGGAACTTTTTTATGGAGATAGGAGCGTCCTCACCCATCTGAATTTACTCAACCTGAGTAAATTTGGGAAACTTCTCTGAAACTTTGAAAAGACCTAACGTGATATCCAATGATGTCATCGGTGGACTAAATATCTTCTTGGAAGTCCATAGCCTCTGTGCTTAGCAGAAGATCCTTCCAACCTACCCTCTAAGCCAAGGGTCTGCAACCTTAAACACTCAAAGAACCATTTGGACCCGTTTCCCACAGAAAAGAAAACACCGGGAGCCACAAAACCCTTCCAGTGCCTGACTATTTCTTCAGTGGCCACAAAACTAGTATATGCAGTTGAATTAAATGTTCTGTTTTCTTCTGAAACTTTTCTTCCCTTGGATTTATCCATGGTTGGCCTACTGGGGGTTGGAAAGCTCAATAAATCGTGTGCCGGTGGGTGTCGCACATTGGCGGTTGTGACGGATATTTTGAGTGACAGGGAGACTCAGCAGAGGGGTGAGAGAGCCACATGCGGCTCCAGAGCCACAGGTTGCTGACCCCTGCTCTAAGCAATCAGAGGGAGGATGTGAACTATTCTGGAACCAAAACACCTAGACTCCAGAACTAACTCTAGAACATATGAGAGTATATGCACCAAGACAAATTCCTTGTGTGTCCAATCACACTTGGCCAATAAAAAATTCTATTCTATTCTATTCTATTCTATTCTATTCTATTCTATTCTATTCTATTCTATTCTATTCTATTCTATTCTATTCAAGAGATAATGTCATCAAAGTAGCTACCTTTAGGAATTTGCGGCATTATTTCTTCCACTCCTTGTGATCTTTGCACAGCAGTGTCAGACCCAAATAACTAAGAACATTTGTTGAATTCAAAGCACAGAAGAGTTTATTATTGCTACCCCCCCGCACTCCCCCACATTTGGCATACGATGGCAAAAAGGTTAGCCATCACTGCACTATACCATTTCAAACACATGGTTGTCCAATCTCTTCTCAAAAACTTCGTGTTGGAGAATTCACAACTTCTGGAGGCAAGTTGTTCCACTGGTTAATTGATCTAATTGTCAGGAAATTTGTTCCTAGTTCCAGGTTGCATCTCTCCTTGATTAGTTTCCACCCATTGCTTCTTGTCCTGCCCTCAGGTGCTTGGAATAATAGTTTGACTCTCTCTTCTTTGTGGCAACCCCTGAGATATCAGAACACTTGAGAAGTTCTTTACAGAACCGGAGAATCCATCTGAATCAAAAATGGAAAAGCAAAACTGTTGATGTCTGACATTTAACAGTAACAGAGTTGGAAGGGACCTTGGGGGTCATCCAGTCCAACCCCCTGCTCACACAGGAGACCTGTACTAGGGATTCGAACCGCCAAACTGCCAACTTTTCTGATTGACAAGCTCAGTGTCTTAGCCACTGAGCCACCTAGTCTGCTTCAATTGTCAGTATTTCAACGATGTTTGTTTTTAACTCAAGACGTCTTTAAAAGCTTTACAAAAAAAAAAATAGTAGCACTTAATAACATTCATACCTGTTTTCCCCACTAAATGTGCATGAGCAGCAATAGGTTTATTAAAAGAATATTCTTATTGTCTTTCATGCTGCTTCAATAAAACTAGGTGTCCCTTAGAGGATGGAACAGCTGGCTGCTCTAATTTGAGCAATAGAGCATAATTAAGTGGCGAAGTGTACAGTAAACTCTTTGGAAATCACAAAATTAGGATTTTTGCATCGTAACCTTGATCACTTTTGTCTGTGGTGTTCCTGTTAAACATACTAATGGCAATCAACCTGAGAAAAAGCTCTCATTTAGAAAAAAAGAGTTTCGCTTATTTCAAGGTTTGAAGAAGGTCAAGGAAACTGAGACAAGCAGTAGGGAAATAGGAAGCTTTAACCTTGCCAAAAAAAAAAAAAAAACCCTTATCAGTACCCAACATTAAGAATAGAATAGAATAGAATAGAATAGAATAGAATAGAATAGAATAGAATAGAATAGAATAGAATAGAATAGAATAGAATAGAATAGAATAGAACAACAGAGTTGGAAGGGACCTTGGAGGTCTTCTAGTCCAACCCGCTGCTTAGGCAGGAAACCCTACACCACTTCAGACAAATGGTTATCCAACATCTTCTTAAAAACGTCCAGTGTTGGAGAATTCACAACTTCTGGAGGCAAGTTGTTCCACTGATTAATTGTTCTCACTGTCAGGAAAGTTCTCCTTAGCTCTTAAATTGCTTCTCTCCTTGATTAGTTTCCACCCATTGCTTCTTGTCCTGCCCTCAGGTGCTTTGGAGAATAGCTTGACTCCCTCTTCTTTGGGCAGCCCCTGAGATATTGGAACACTGCTATCATGTCACCCCTAGTCCTTCTTTTCATCAAACTAGACATACTCAGTTCCCGCAACCGTTCTTTATAGGTTTTAGCCTCCAGTCCCCTAATCATCTTTGCTCTTCTCTGCACTCTTTCTAGAGTCTCAACATCTTTTTTACATTGTGGTGACCAAAACTGAATGCAATATTCCAAGTATGGCCTTACCAAGGCATTATAAAGTGGTATTAACACTTTTTTAAAAAATTTGATTTATATGCCGCCCTTCTCCGGAGACTCAGGGTGGCTTACAATGTGCTCAGCTATAGCCTTCATCCTTTTGTATATTTATACAAAGTCAGCTTATTGCCCCCACAAATTGGGTCCTCAATTTACCTACCTTAGAAAGGATGGAAGGCTGAGTCAATCTTGAGCCTTGGCAAGATTCGAACCTGCAGTAATTTTAGGCAGCTGGTCTTAATAACCAGCTTAATAATAGGGTGCCTTAGACCACTGTACTACCAAGGCTCTTACTTCACGTGATCTTGATTCTATCCCTCTGTTTATGCAGCCCAGAACTGTGTTGGCTTTTTTGGCAGCTGCTGCACACTGCCGGCTCCTGTTTAAATGGTTGTCCATTAGAACACCAAGATCCCTCTCACAGTTACTACTAGCTGGGCAGTAGTACTCCAGGTACTTTGGGCAGATAGCTTTAAGTCAAAGAAGACTACTTTAAGTCTTCTTTGACTTAAAGCTCCCTGCCCAAAGTACCTGGAGAAAAGTTGACATTTGCTATCCATATTTTCTTGGAATGACCCAAGAATGAATGTGTAGGCATGAAACCCTATTAGATCCTCCTTCCCTTTCCAAGAACAAGGCATTGCTGGTGAGAAAGGTCCCAAACAGGATAGAATATAAAGGATGGCAGATGAGCAGGAAGGTGCTTGCGGGGTCCATTGTCTCCTTCATGCAGCTTAATTGCCTTTGAAACAAGCCATCAGTCATTTCTGCAACCTGACAAGATCGGCCTCTCTGCGCAGTCTTGATCTACAAAGCGAATCTCAGGAATAGCTTTTTATTTGCATTTGGGGGAAGGGGAGCTGAAGGGCTGTAAGGTAAAGGTAAAGGTTCCCCTCGCACATATGTGCTAGTCGTTCCCGACTCTAGGGGGCGGTGCTCATCTCCGTTTCAAAGCCAAAGAGCCAGCACTGTCCAAAGACGTCTCCGTGATCATGTGGCCGGCATGACTCAATGCCAAAGGCGCACAGAACGCTGTTACCGTCCCACCAAACGTGGTCCCTATTTTTCTACTTGCATTTTATTTATTTATTTTTAATTTGATTTATATGCCGCCCTTCTCCGGAGACTCAGGGCGGCTTACAATGCATTAAGCAATAGCCTTCATTCTTTTGTATATTTTATACAAAGTCAGCTTATTGCCCCCACAAACTGGGTCCTCATTTCACCTACCTTAGAAAGGATGGAAGGCTGAGTCAACCTTGAGCCTTGGAGAGATTCGAACCAGCAGAAATTGCAGGCAGCTGTGTTAATAACAGGGTGCATTAAACCACTGTACCACCATTTTTACGTGCTTTCGAACTGCTAGGTTGGCAGAAGCTGGGACAAGTAACAGGAGCTCACCCCGTTATGCGGCACTAGGGATTCGAACTGCTGAACTGCCGACCTTTCGATCAACAAGCTCATCATCTTAGCCACTGAACCTCTGTGTCCCTTGAAGGGCTGTAGAGGAAGGCAAAAATGGGGAGTTGGATGAGATACCCAAATAGAAAGAAATTTTTATCATTGTCTTCACAAGGTTACTATCGCTGCCATGTAGTGACGTATAAAAGGGAGTCAGTTTGGTCTGGTGGTGAAGGCATCTGGTTAGAAACTGGGAGATGGTGAGTTCTAGTCCTTCCTTAGGCATGTAAGCTGACTGGGTGACTTTGGGCCAATCCCCAGCAGTTCTAGTCCTCTCTTAGACATGAAAGCCACTGGTGATTCAGGGATAATCACCAGGATACTATGCAGTCTATTCCCATCTTAGACCTGAAAGCTGATTAAGTGACTTTGGGTCAATCATGAGGACACTGGGAGTTCTAGTGCAGCCTTAGGCATGAAAACCAGCTGGGTGACTTTGGGCCCATCACCGGAAGACTGAATTCTAGTCCTGCCTTAGGTCTGAAAGCTATCAGGGTGACTTTGGGCCAATCACCAGGAGACTGTGAGTTCTAGTCCTGCCTTAGGCTTGAAAGCCAGCTGGGTGACTTTGGGCCACTCGCACCCTCTCAGCTCAACTCACCTCACATCCCCCTCTCCAAGTACATATGTTGGAAGAAATAGCCTTTTGGGTTCAGTTCCAAATGGGGAAAAAGACACTGGGAACATGGAGACTGTTTGGAAAGTTGGTTTAATGGTGGAAAGGATCACATGCTTTGAAGATCTTGGATGAAGAAAAAGGGAAGAGATGCTGAGAGTGTCTGGGTTTTATGCCCTATCTAGGCTTTTGAATTTGAGCTTGTATTCTGATTGGTTATCAGACTCCCATGGGGCCATGCAACTCTGTAGATTGTGTTTTTGAATCCAGAGTTTGGTTGACTTTGAGGAGGTAGATCTTTGTTGTATAGAGTAGACTGGCTCAGGCCTTAATGGCCCATTGACAAAGGTTGGCGGGGGGAGGGCCAGGGAGCTACTTTAAAACATGTTTCTCCTTTTCTCATCCAGGGAAATATAATATTCTGCCTTTTTAAAACATTTCCTACAATATTTCATTTTTCTAGGAGAGGGGTGGGTGCTAACTTCCTACAATTATATGGTTCAGGATGCAAAGAAGGAAATTAAAAAGAAAAAGAAAAGAAAGGAGCTTGTTAGAAGAAATATCCTTCTGGGTTTAGCTCCAAGTGGGGAAAAAGACACTGGAAACATGGAGACTGCTTGGAAAGATGGTTTAATGGTGGACAGGATCACATGGTTTGAGTTCCTGAACAGAAAAGGGGATGAGACGCAGTGAGTCCCCAAGTTTTATGCCCTCTCTGGCTTTGAACTTCCTGGGGCCTAGAAAGAGTATCGTGATTGGTTGTCAGACTCCCAGGGGGCGGGAGTCTTAGCTAGCCTTGCTGGCTGATGTAACCTTCCCAGGTGCCATGTGGTGAGTTTCTGTTGCTAGATGGGTCCTATTGTGTTGCAGATGATGGTCCATTGACAAAGATTGAGTTTCTGCCTCTGGCCCATTGACAAAGGGTGGGGGCAGGAAGATGGGAGCTGCTTCATCTTTAAAACATGCTTCTCCATTTCTCATCCAGGGAAACATAATATTCTGCCTTTTTAATATTTCCCAAAATATTTCATTCCTCTAGGAAAGGGGTGGGTGCTAACTTCCTACAAGCTACCATTCTTTTGTTCAGAGAACAGGCTTTTTTGTTCACCATATCAGTCTTCTAGCCCGCTTCCCTACCCACCACCGAGCCAACCTCAGATATCCAGCTTTATCCCCTTAGATTTTCAAGCCTCCACTCGAAGTCAGCCGGATTCCATGGACTTAGTCCTGGGCTGCCCAACCTTGGCAACTTTAAGACTTATGGACTTCAGCTCCCCAAATTCCCCCAGCTAAGTCCATGGAATCCAGCTGATTTCAAGTGGAAACTTGAAAGTCTCTGGGATAAAGCTGGCAATCTGAAGTTGACTCAATGCTGGAGTGGGCTAGAAGACTGACCTGGCGAAGGAAAGCTGTTTTCTGTACAAAGAATGGTGACTTCTTTCTTTTTTTTTTTTTTAAAAAAAAAAATCCCTTCTGTTGTATCCTGATCCATGTAGGTATTTGAGGGGGAGATGAAAAAAAAATGGATCATGTAGCTAAGAAGGTTTTGTGTCATGCTGGTGTGGATAATTCTTCTGCTTTTATCTCCTTTGGAGATTAAATGTAAGCTTAAATGGAAGATTAGAGATGAATGGCAGAGACCGTGGGGGTTCGGACATGCCTTTTGGGAAAAGCTTATTCCATTCAGCCTAATTTGACTCATGGGAGGGGGGCTGCCATGTGAGACAGGCGGAAGAGGTTTGCTGAAGCTTGGCAAGGTGTCGCAAATTAAGAACCGGATCGCTCCAGAATTAGAAAGGATGCAAACGGAAAGTGTGATATTTACAAAAGGGAAGAAGCCATCAATCGTGGGGTTGTATGTATGTATGTATGTATGTATGTATGTATGTATGTATGTATTTTTCTCTCAGCCAGGTTTTTCCTACGTAAATCAAGATCTTTATACAGCCATAGTTCAGTGAAATCTCATTCACTAGTTTCTAGGCTTTAGCAGACATCAAACCAGCATTTTGCTGTCTGTTGTGTGACTTAAGGGGAGACTAAGATAGATCTATTTCTGACTAGTTTGTCTTCTTCAGTTAGCCACACTCTCGTCTCATGTCTCCTCCCTGTAAAGGTCAAATATTTATTTTATTCTCTTTTCGTAGATCTTTATGTGTATTTTTCTCTCAGCCAGGTTTTTCCTACGTAAATCAAGATCTTTATACAGCCATAGCTCAGTGAAATCCCATTCACTAGTTTCTAGGCTTTATCAGACATCAAACCAGAAAAATACACATACTAGTTTCTGGGCTTTTTTTTTTTTTCTTCTGGCAGCCAGCAGACCCTTTGCTGCCCATTGGGAGACTAAGATAGATCTATTTCGGCCTTATAAGGCCTCATCAGTTAGCCACACCCTCATCTCATGTATCCTCCCTGTAAAGGTACAATATTCGTTTTTCTTTCTTTTTCATAGGTTTTATGTGTATGTCTCTTTAGCCAGGTTCTACCTACGTAAACCAAGATATTATGCAGTCCTAGTTCAGTGAAATCACAAATCACATTTGCATAATATCTTGGTTTACATAAGTAGAGCCTGGCTAAAGAGACATACACATAAAACCTACGAAAAAGAAAGAAAAACATATATGTATGTGTGTGTGTGTGTGTGTGTGTGTATATATATATATATATATATATATATATATATATATATATATATATATATATATGTGTGTGTGTGTGTGTGTGTGTGTGTGTGTGTGTGTGTGTATGTATGTATGTATGTATGTATGTTTATATAAGTTTTCATGGGTATATATGTGTGTACAGTTAATATCTCGGGTTTCTTCCCGTGTAATTGTAAACATATCCTTAAAAGGGTAGTAGCGACGTTTCGACGAAATCACATTCGTCATCTTCTGGCTGAAGTTCTCGGTTTGGTGCTTATGGGCAAACTGTGTGATCGTAACTGACGTTTTTCTATGAAAAGAGGCAAAGGTGTATTCTGATTGGTCGACAGTGTTGTTGTATTCTGATTGGCTGATGACGTAGTTGTATTTTGATTGGGTGGAAGCGCTGTTGCTTGGTTGTAGGTTAATGGATAAGTTATGCTGGAAATGGTGGCAACACAGGCATTATGATGAATCTTTGATCTATGGTTTATATTTTGTGTTAAGATTCGTCTGTACACACACACACACACACACATATATATAGTGGAAATGACAGAGTTTTGTCATTTGCGTTTCTTCATTAACTACAGGGTTTTGCACAGTGTCTCTGCAACTTTCAGATTCAATTCAAATCTTTATTGTCAGTGCACAACATATGTACAATGAGATTGGTTGAGCTCCCTCAGTGCACCCCCCCAACACAATACAACTCACAGTGAAGACAAAAAAATCCCTAACCCAGTAAATCATATTAACAAAACACCCAGTCCTATTCTTCCAGTGTGAACATGTTACACATTGCGCCAGCCCTGCAAGTCCATCGTACTATGTAGTTATGATGTTATTTCTCATTCAGAAGTCTGACAGCCCACGGATAAAAACTGTTCTTCCACCTGTTTGTGCGGCTGGCTATGTGTCTGTATCCCCTTCCAGATGGTAGTGTGGTGACCAGGGTGAGAGTCGTCCCTGAGGATTTTCCTCACTCTTCTAAGGCAGTGATCCCTAGCGATCTCATCTAGTGGTATCAGAGGACAGCTCCAGTGGTGGGTTGCTACCAGTTCTTGCGAACTGGTAGTGGAAATTTTGAGTAGTTCAGAGAACCGGTAAATACCACCTCTGCCTGGCCCCGCCCCCAATCTATTCACTGCCTCCTGAGTCCCAGCTGATTGGCTAGAAGGAAAAAAATCAGGGCTCACTTGACAAAGAAGAGAAAGAAAAAAAGACACTTTAGCTTTAAATTGAGAAGCCAAGAAGCCTCCCAACTAATCGGCTAGAAACGATCCGCTCCTTATAAACCACTCGGTGGTGGTAAATTGGCAATTGAGGCCAAGCTGCCTGAAAGCAGTTTCCGATGCTCTCGGTGGTGGCAGAGTGGCAAAATACTGTTTAAACTCTTGCCGCGCCCCTACAGCTGATCAGTGGTAAAAGGCAGTGTGGTGGTAGACCAGTGTGTTCCAAAAACAAATGGGTAGACCAGTACAGCTCTGCAAGCAGTTAAAAGCCTGGTAGACCAGTACCTCTGTTAAATCCTAAAGAATTGTCACATGACCATCAAACCACACCCACAAAATAAGCCACGCCCACACAACCGGTAGTAAAAAAATTTAGAACCCACTCATGCACAGTTCACGATGTTTTGTGCTGTACTCACCACCCTCTGTAATGTTTTACTCTCCGTGGCTGTCAGACCAGCATGCCATACTATGTGGGAAGTTCAACTCCCAGAATCCCCCCAGCCAGCACGTTTGGTAATTGGCTTGCATTTACAACTGGTTGTATTATTCTATGGTCATTAAAATAACAGTGTGTGACCATTTTTTTGCTGATTTCCAGCAAAAACAAACAAAACAACAACACCCACCCCACTCGGGAAGCTGGATTCACTCAATGACCTGTGATTTGCTTAATGGCATTTTAATTCCCTTAGCAACCCTAGTGACTTGCTTAATGAGTGCTCTATTAATTGTCATAAAATCAGGACCGACTCAGCTAATGACCACAACAACTTACGATAGAAATTGTGGTCATACTACCTGTAGTTGAACCAACTTCTGGGTTTCCTCTCAACCTTATCAAGTCGTGGCTTATTTGTGATTTCTGCTGCAAGCCACAAACAGCTAATGTCACCCAACCATAAATGGTATTTTAGCTTATAAACCACAATAACTATGAAGGCGCTAAGCCAAAAATCACACTCATCACGTTATGTTTAGCACAATAAATAAAAGTGTCTATAAATGCTGCTGAGATTTCCATTGCAAGCCCTCTCTTTCCATTACCTTTTAATGAAAGAAAGCAAATTCCACATGGATAAGAAACTAGCAGGGAAGAATGACTTTATACACACACACACACACACACACACACACACACACACAGGGACATACATAAAAGCAGTGGTGAGATTCAGCCAGTTTGCACCACTTCGGGAGAACTGGTTGTTAACTTTCTCAGCAGTTTGGCAAACTGGTTGTTGGAAGAAATTATTAGGGCAGCGAACCGGTTGTTAAATTACTTGAGTCCCACCACTGCATAAAGGTAAAGGTTCCCCTCGCACATATTTGCTAGTTGTTCCTGACTCTAGGGGGCGGTGCTTATCTCCGTTTCAAAGCCGAAATGCCAGCGCTGTCCGAAGATGTCTCTGTGGTCATGTGGCCGGCATGACTACATGCCAAAGGTGCATGGAACGCTGTTACCTTCCCACCAAAGGTGGTCCCTATTTTTCTACTTGCATTTTTTACGCGCTCCCGAACTGCTAGGTTGGCAGAAACTGGGACAAGTCACGGGAGCTCACCCCGTTACGCGGCACTAGTGATTCGAATCATTGAACTGCTGACCTTTCGATCGACAAGCTCAGCGTCTTAGCCACTGATCCACCACATCCCTTACATATATTATAGATAGATAGATAGATAGATAGATAGATAGATAGATAGATAGATAGATAGATAGATAAAGTGTTTTTCTATCGAGACACCTGGTCTACCCCAACATGTGGGAGGGGGCATTCAGCTCCCTTTTGCCTTTCAGCTCCAATCCAGGAGCCCTCAAGCAGTCGTATTCACGACAAACCATTTTATACCAAATTTATATTTATAAATTATAAATTTATATTTATATTCAGCAAAATATAAATTATTAATATATATATATATATATATATATATATATATATATATATATATATATATATATATATATATATATATATATATCTCACCCACATGTAAGAAAACAAGGGTTGTTAATGCTAGGTAATAGACATCTTCAATCAGAATCCAAAACTGTTAAGTATACCAGCTGATGAATAAAAGAAAATCCAAGAATTAATAATAAGAATGACGATCTTTGAACATTTTTAAACAGTGAAACTAGTCAGACCAAAAAGATTTGTTGGATTTCCAAGGTAGACCAGTTCAGAAATCAGACCGTGGAAGATTGAGATTTTTTTTTTTTTGGGGGGGTGTATGTGTGTTGTTGTATTAAGTATGACAATTGAATAACAAAATAAATGAGTTGGAAGGGATCTTGGAGGTCTTCTAGTCCATCTCCTTGCTCGAGCAGAAAACTCTTATATGATTTGAGACAAATGGCTGGCCAATCTCTTCTTGAAAACCTCCAGAGATTGTAGACTCATGACTCCTGAAGGCAAGCCATTCGTTTTCCCACTTTCTTCTTTTAGATCAGAGGTGTCTAACCTTGGGCAATTTTAAGATCTGTGGATTTTAACTCCCAGAATTCCCCAGCCAGCCAGCCAGCATGGGAGTTGAAATCCACAGGTCTTGGATAGATTATATCCAAAGTAAATACCGGAATAAGAAGTTGCAGATAGGTTATGAATAAATATGTAGATATTTGGCGTGTTTTTAGGTAATTAGCAAGGTAATTAGGGAATTGAAGGTATAAGAGATGCTGAATGTTATAATTATTTAGATTAGGATGGATTATGATTGTTGAATGTTATATCTTGTAATTTGTTCTGGGAAGAAGGGGGGGTAGGTGGGCGGATGGGAAGAGGAAGGGGAAGGGGTAGGGGGAGGGGGGTGGGGGTAAGGGAAGGGAGGGGGTGGTAGGGAAGGGGGGCAAACATGTAAACCTTCTGTAAAACTTTTTAATAAAAAAAAAGAAAGAAAGAAATCCACAGGTCTTAAAGCTGCCAAGATTGGTCACCCTTCTCTTAGATCAGGGGTCACCAACCTTTCAAACCTCAAGAAACCACTAAATTCATAATTTTAAATCCCATGGACCACTCATATGCATTTATTAAAAGATAAATAATATTTAGTGCAATATAAAAAAATGCAAATCATTTTTCTGCGGACCACCAAAATTTTCTCAGCGATCTTTTCCAAGCTTAGGAGGCCAGAGAGCAAGAGAGAGCAGTCCGAGATCACATGAAAGAGAAGAAAAACAAGAATTGCCTACAAATCCCGCTCTGTGTTTCACAATGTTGCTTTAATTTTAAAAATTGGCTGTAATGGACCCAGGCGTGTTTACTTCTTTCCTTTCCCTGACAATTCAAAGTCTGTTTGTTCGGTATTAAAGGAGGTGGGGGGGTGGGGAAGGGGAGTTATCCAGCTGCAAGAAATGATCGCAAAATGAGAGGGAGCATCTGAGACTAAAAAGTCCCCCCCAAAATCCAATCTTCTTTAATTTCCTTCCTGTCCCCCTCCACTTTGATCTCAGAGTGGCATCTATCAGGACCCTGTAATTTATCTTCATTATTATTATTTTTTAATTTGATTTATATGCCGCCCTTCTCCGGAGACTCAGGGTGGCTTACAATGCGTTAAGCAATAGCCTTCATTCTTTTGTATATTTTATACAAAGTCAGTTTATTGCCCCCACAAACTGGGTCCTCAATTTACCTACCTTAGAAAGGGTGGAAGGCTGAGTCGACCTTGAACCTTGGAGAGATTCGAACCAGCAGTAATTGCAGGCAGCTATGTTAATAACAGGGTGCTTAGACCACTGTACTATCAAGGCTCTTGATAATAAATATTTATTTATTTTATTTCTATACCGCCCTTCTCCCGAAGGACTCAGGGCGGTGTACAGCCTAATTAAAAACACAAAGATAGACAGAGTTTAGAAATAATTAAAATTATTAAATAATAGGCCCAATTTATAAAACCCCGACTTTAATATCTCATTTAAAACCAATTAAAATCTTTACATTGATAGCCCAGCCTGGCAGAACAACATGGTTTTGAGGGCACAGCGAAACACACGGAGATCAGAGATTTTACAAATTTCTGGGGGCAGTTCATTCCAAAGGGCAGGGGCTCCCACAGAGAAGGCCCTCCCCATGGGTGTTGCCAGCCGACATAATTTGACCGATGGCACCCTGAGGAGACCCTCTCTGTGGGAGCGGACTGGCCGGTGGGAGGCTACTGGTGGCAGAAAACGGTCTCAAAGTACCCAGGTCCAATGCCATGGAGCGCTTTAAAGGTGGTAAGCAGTCTTCATGCTACCCTGTTTCCCCAAAAATAAGACATCCCCTGACAATAAGCCCAATTGGGCTTTTGAGCACATGCATTAAAATATTGATTTTATTTATTTATTTTATGTGATTTGTATGCCGCCCTATCTCCGTAGACTCACAACAATAAAAACAAACCCAATAAAACATAAAATACATACAAAATACATAAATGTATAAATGTATAAATTTAAAATATATATTAAAACCCATTAAAATAGTCAAACCCCCCTCAGTTCAGGTTGGGCGATGTAAACAGCCATGTTTTTCATTCACTTGCCTCCAGAAGTTGTAAATGTTCCAACACTGGAAGTTTTTAAAAAGATTTTGGATAACCATTTGTCTGTAGTGGTGTAGGGTTTCCTGCCTGGGCAGGGGGTTGGACTAGAAGACCTCCAAGGTCCCTCTGTTATTCTGTTATTTTGTTATACACTGCTGTGTAGTCTTTGTTTAAGCACATCCTACAAAGGAAGGTCTGAGTAATCGGTAAGGCTCGGGCAAGTAGGGGCAGCTGGTTTCAACCAGCCAAATTGCACTGGAGAGGCAATGTATTTTATCTTGTCCAAGTGTAGCGGCAATACACTTTATGTGGTTCCTTTCCTAGAGTGAAAGCATCTTCCCATGCTTCGGAAGCGGGCACCTCTTCATGCTCAGTTTAGGAGCTCTAGTAATTTTTTCTGAATAATTCCTAAAGCCAACCGGAATGCAGAAATTTGCAGAAATAACCTGGGTGACCGCAGAAACTCTTACTGGCTCAGGGACTAACATGTTTACCCTCTTGTTAGTGTTTCATCCAACCCTGCCATGCCAGGAGCATCTTACTTTCCCGCAGAACTGGTGACCATCTGCAGATGGTCCACCAAGGAGGCCACAGTTCCACAGAGAGTTTTCCACACAACACGTTGCCTTCTCCCTGGCCGAGAGCTTGAAGAGACACGGAAGTGGCTTTTCTCTTTGAATTCCTTGGGTGTTTCTTCGGCAGTGGGCATGCGATCATGGGTTGCATGAAACATTGTGGTGCCTTCACCTTTGGCCTATAATTCTGCCTCTAATGGTGGTGATTAGTCAATGTCCTGAAGGGAGATGAGGAGGCTCCTGACTCAGCTCTCATTGTCCAAATGATGTGCTGCACCACAGGGTCGGGGGAAGTCATTAGCAGGATGGCCAGTTATTGATCAGTGACAAGAAAGGAAAGGGTACAGATATTCTGGCACCTGGCATTAATATATGATGCCAAAGAAGAGGAATGAGTTCATAATAGCTTCAGGTAACTTCTGGGTTATGTATATAAAGTTCAGCCATTTACTGAATTCTTCTCTCCAGTGGAGATCAGTTATGTTTGGGCAGCCCACACATAAACCCTAATTTTATTTTCAGGACAGGTAGGTTTCCTCGACCTAGGACCATAATTGAGCAATTACGTTTGTAAGTCATGATGGTGCTAAGGCAGATCATCATCATGTGACGGAACTTGGTTTTACAACCTATTTTGTCAAGTGCAGGAGATGAAGGGGCCCAGGCAGTTCAAATGAATACAGGTTTGCTGTATGCTAATGCTGTCTACAAGAATCTGAGCTACTAACAGTCAAAGCAAATTGGCGGCAGATAAGAGTCAATGGAATTCAAGGAAGGGTGGACTTAGATCTCTTGTGGGTATGCAGGGACTCGAGACTGATGACGTGCTTGACCCCTCCCTCGGGCTCAGCCTGGTCATCTCCTACAGAATGATTTGATCTCCATCTTGATAAATTCAGTTGGAAGGTGGGTGACATCTCCGGTTTGAGGAACATACAAGAGCGCCTTCAGAGGTCTATAAAGTGCAGAGAAAGGCACAAAAGGACTCAGGACTGATGACGTGTTTAACCAAGGGTGGGCTTCAAAAATTTTAGCAAGGGGTTCTCTACCCAGTTGCTGGGTGGGTGTGGCCATAGTGGGCGTGGCCTAGTTGGCCTCCTGCACCACCATGGGGGGGGGAGGCATTTTTGCCCTCCCCGGGCTCCAGAGGCTTTCGTCGAGCCTCCAAGAGGGCGAAAACATCCTCCCCAGACTTCAGATGCCCTCTGGAGGCCGGAAACGGGCCCATTTCTGGCCTTCCTGAACTTCTGGTAGGCCTGTTTTTTGCCCGCCCCTAGCCTCTGTGAGTGCCCTGCACTTTCCTGCATCCAAAACAGGCCGCGTGGGGACTCCTGGAAGGGGCAGGACAGGATGAGCGGGGCCAGCCAGGAGTGGAATTTGGGGGTTCTCCAAACTGCACAGAATCTTAGCTAGAGGTTCTCCCAAACCCCTGCAAACCCCCAGCAGTCCGCCCCTGCATTTAACCCCTCCTTTATTTTATTTTATTTTATTTTTTATTTTATTTTATTTTATTTTATTTTATTTTTTATTTTATTTTATTATTATTATATTATATTTATTTTATTTATTTTATTTTATTTTATTTTATTTTATTTTATTTTATTTTATTTTATTTTATTTTATTTTATTTTATTTTATTTTATTATTATTTTATTTTATTTTATTTTATTTTATTATTTTATTTTATTTTATTTTATTATTTTATTTTATTTTATTTTATTTTATTTTATTTTATTTTATTTTATTTTATTTTATTTTATTTTATTTTATTTTATTTTATTTTATTTTATTTTATTTTATTTTATTTTATTTTATTTTATTTTATTATTTTATTTTATTAAATTTCTATACCACCCTTCTCCCGAAGGACTCAGGGTGGTGTACAGCCAGAAATAAAACCATGACAATAGAAAAATTAAAAACAAGTTAAAACAATTAAATCAATTGGCCGAAAATTCTAATAAAACAACCCATTAAAAATAGTAAAAATATTATTATTATTATTATTATTATTATTTAGGCCAGCCCTGCTTGTTGGAATAGTAATGTTTTTAGGGCACGGCGAAAGGTACGCAGGTTGGGAATCCTACGAATCTCCAGAGGCAGCTCATTCCAGAGGGTAGGGGCCCCCACAGAGAATGCTCTCCCCCTGGGAGTCGTCAGCCGGCATTGTCTAACTGACGGCACCCAGAGGAGCCCCTCTCTGTGGGAGCGTACCGGTTGATGGGAGGCTATCGGTGGCAGAAGGCGGTCTCATAGATACCCAGGGCCCATGCCATGGAGCGCTTTAAAGGTGGCAACCAACACCTTGAATCGCACCTGGAAGACCATCTTGAACTTAGTCTAGTCATCTGCAATTTTGTGGCAGTCATTAAGCAAATCCATGGGTGGGGGTCCCCCCCGCCAGAGAAGGTTGATTTATTCTCCAAAGCAATTGAGGGCAAGACAAAAAGCAATGGGTGGAAGCTCATCAGAGGGGAGATTGTCAGGTTTCAATGCTATCTCAAAATAAATGAATTTCCAAACTGCCGATCTTTGAGGAAATTTTCTCTTTATTGAGCACAGCAATCTGATCCTGGCTCTTTCACAGCCAGTACTGACCTTTACCCCCCAATCCCTCCCTTTCCGATCCCCAATTCTCTGCTTCTCATTGGCTATCTTCCAAGCCACTTTCCTCATCTCTTCTTCGTCAGATCACAGGAATGTCTCCCTCCCTCCCATCTCCGAGGAGACAGAATCTTCAAAGGGATTTAGTAGGCTAAAGTTCAAGCTTCTCCACTCTTTATATATGTCAGTGCTGGGACACTGACAGAGATCCAATCTGGAAATAAGGAATTCCTAACAGCTTGCCTTCCTCCCAGAGTTGTGGATGTTCCTTTGCTGGAGGTTTTCAAGAAAAGATTGGACAGCCATTTCTTGCAGGGTAGTATAAGGACCTGTCTTGGGCAGGGTGGGGGGGGCAGTCTAGAAGATCTCCAAGGGCCCTATGAGTCCAAGAAAACAGGAAAGAAGTTGCCCTGGGTCAGATGAAAAGCTCCAGAACTCGATGGACCGACCGGCGGCGGCATGGCGAACAGGCTCTTCCAGTTGTCAGTTGCGTCTTGTTAAATAACTTCTGATTGGGTATTCCATCAAGGCAATGTCGAGGAGACGGGGCTGAGGGGAAGGTTATTGATTACGCTATCTGAGCTGATAAATTGCTGCTTTTCAATCCTAGCTCCTTCACGGGCCCACAAGCAGCAGCTGCCGAGGACACGATAAAGCACTGGAAGACGTTTCCATGCTGCTTGGCAGCAGGGGTGGAGTCCTTCCATTCTGCAGAGATCTTCCCATTCACCGTCTCTCGACTTGTTTTCTGCTCCGCCTCGTACTGTTGGGACCTGGGCTTGAATTGCCAGGCTGTGAGAGTTCTAATGTATTCTACACAGGCGAACCCAATTCCATTCTTAAATTGGAATCTTTTCTGAGGATTTCATGCTCGTGACAGGAAATCACCAGGGACCTCATGCTTAACACACCGTAGCAGAGAGTAACCTAAGCGCTCAGCATCCAAGGGAAAGTATAATGCCTTTATGGTGATTTGACGGATGGCCATGTCAAACCTTGGCATCCAAACAAAGATGCTTGGTCTCTTAAATAACAATAAGTCCTTTTCTCTCTCTCGCTCTTTCTTTCCCTCCCTCTTTGAAAAAAAAAAAGCCCATTTTTATTGACTCCATGGCTTTGAAATCTCGAAATGGCCTGCCGTGAATTTTTTATTTTTATTTTTTTTGCCCCAAGCAAAAGGCCCAGCAGCCACCAGTTGCGATCCAACGGCAGAGGCATAGACCGATAGACAATGTAGATAAACAGACAAACGGGCAATAATGATGAGGTTGGTCCTAGAGGAATAATAAATAATACATTAAAAGCAAGTCAGCCAAAAACGTGTTTCCACCTGCCCACCTGTGAAACAGATTGAATTTTTTTTTTTTTTTGATGTTAAATGAGGGAAATGGGTTTGGGGGTTACGAAATCAGAAGTTCAAAAATAAAGGGCTTTTTTTGGGGGGGGGACTCTCCCAACGGAAGTAAAAATTGTATATTTTATGAAATGCGGAGGTCCTAAGCTAAAGGGCAATCCTTTTCAAAGGAAGCCAAAGATTTCCTAGAGGATGCGTTTATAAATAACAAGTTAGCTTGACTGGCAGGTTACTTAAGAGTTGTTGTCACTTAAGAGTTCTTCTTCTTCTTCTTCTTCTTTTCTTCTTCTTCTTCTTCTTCTTCTTCTTCTTCTTCTTCTTCTTCTTCTTCTTCTTCTTCTTCTTCTTTTTCTTCTTCTTCTTCTTCTTCTTCTTCTTCTTCTTCTTCTTCTTCTTCTCCTCCTCCTCCTCCTCCTCCTCCCCTCCTCCTCCTCCTCCTTTTCTTTCTCCTTCTCCTTCTCCTTCTTCTTCTCCTCCTCCTTCCCCCTCCTCCTCCTCCTCCTCCTCCTCCTCCTCCTCCTTCCCCGTCCTCCTCCTCCTCTTCCTCCTCCTCCTTCTTCTCCTCCTCCTCTTTTTTCTCTTTTTCCTCCCCTCCCCCTTTTTCCTCTTTTTCCTCTTCTGTGCCTTGGGGCCCACATGACATCAGCGGCCCACCTATAGCCAGCTTGTTGATTGACTCCGACATAAGAACTTACATAATTGCTTATTGGAATCAGATCTCCTTTTGCTCTCTGTTTTCTGTGTGTTCCTTCTCTTTTTCCCTTTCCCTCCCCAATGATTATCCACCCTACTTTGAATGACCTTCAGAGTCTGATGGATAGCATTGCAACTGTGAAGAAAGAAAGCACCCAGAGCATTGTTTTCACTAAGCTTTTCACCCTCTTGATTTATACAGAGCAGCGAGCATTGGGGATGCTCCAGACTGCTCATAGATTATCTTCATTCTGGCCGCAGTCAGGCAGACAGCAGAGGTAAAGGGAAAGCTCTCTGGTACCCTATCTGTCACCTCTGGTGCCCTATCTGTCACCACAGCCTGGCAGCTGTGGCAGAGCAGAAAACAATCTCTTTCTAGGGAAAATCTCTCACTTCATCAAACGCCACAACTAAAAGTCAACTTCTAGAAAGGAGGAGTTGAATCTCTGGGATGCACCCTCTCAGGGGTGGGATTCATCCGGTTCGGATCGATTGAGGCGAACCGGATGCTAATTTTACATCTGGTTCACCAAACTGGTAGTTGCAAGGCTGCCCCGCCCCTCCCAGGAGTCTCCACCTGGCCTGTTTTGGATGCCAGGTAAGTGCAGGGCCCACACAGAGGCTCTGGGAAGGCAAAAAACGGGCCTCCCAAAAGTTCCAGAAGTCTTGAAACGGACCCGTTTCTGGCCTCCGGAGGGCCTGTTGGAAAATTCATAACTTCTGGAGGCAAGTTGTTCCACTGGTTAATTGTTCTAACTGTCAGGAAATTTCTCCTTAGTTCTAAATTGCTTCTCTCCTTGATGAGTTTCCACCCATTGCTTCTTGTCCTGCCTTCAGGTGCTTTGGAGAATAGCTTGACTCCCTCTTCTTTTGTGGCAGCCCCTGAGATATTGGAACACTCCTATCATGTCTCCCCTAGTCCTTCTTTTCATTAAACTAGACATACTCAGTTCCTACAACCGTTCTTCATATGTTTTAGCCTCCAGTCCCCTAATCATCTTTGTTGCTCTTCTCTGCACTCTTTCTAGAGCGATGTATATAGCCACGATGTAAAATTGACCCCCTCTTCTTTGTGGCAGCCCCTCCGATATTGGAACCCTGCTATCATGTCACCCCTAGTCCTTCTTTTCAACAAGCCTCCAATCTTTAACATCGTTTAGGGCCTCACCAAGTCTAAATTTGGCACCTCCGGATCTCCCTCCACGGTCAGCCATTGAACGTCTGATGCTGCATCATGCTACTTCCAGTGAAGTATTTAGGGGAAATATGACCTTTTATCCCCATGCTGTGAATATTCATGCCCTTTACACACCTTCTGAATTATGCTAATGTCTTTTCTAAAACGATTTTTAATGACATGCTGATAATTTGGCTAACGTAACGCTGTGCAGTTAATATCCCAGCCTCTAGATTCAATTCCTTCTGCTCTTTTGAGCCGGTTTCCTAAAACTTCAGTAAATACGTTTAATCATCAATTGCTCTCTTATTAACACACAGTGATAGCCCTCATTAAATCCATCTTTATTTGAGGCGTTTACCATGAATACTCCTGGTTGCAAAAGAATAATAGCGAAGCTTTGAGCAGCTGGGTGCTGAATCCATTTTTTTTTTAAAAAAATGCTACTGATTGTTTTTCAGCAAGTAGATTGCCTCTAGATATCAAAAGTTTCTCCCTCTCCTTCCAGCCTGACAAGCTGCTGGAAGATGATTGACAGTGTTGACTGCTAGATTTCCACTTTGCTTGTCAACTGTGTGTCTTTGGAGATGAAAGACAGAGCATCAAGATGCTGGCAAATTTCTTCTTCTTTTTTTTTTTTTGGATGGGAAGTATCCAGCATACAAGCTTGTTTCCTCTCTTGGAATGCAAAATGAAATATTTCGTTTTCTTCCTAAATGTCTGCCAAGAAGTAATCTCTGAAGGCAGCACTTGAAAGCTATAAGACTGCCTATTCCTTTTCTCTTAAAAGAAGATTTTGTTAGCATCAAATCACCCTTAGATATTTGTGGCATATCCAACTTGCCTGGAGAATTAAATTCTAAAGAGTGGTTGGACCAGTTCTAATGGCATGACAGCACGTAGTGAGGGCCAATCTGATGTTACAGTTGTCAGGGCTCCAAGTAATATACCCGCAACAAGGAGAAATCCAAGGTGGGCATTTTCCTCAAAGAACAATTTACTGGGATATATCATATTGGCACGAGCCTAGTGAAAACCGGCTCTAAAAGTCCCGCCGATTTTCACCTAATTAAAAGTAAAAGTTTTGTCACTTCCCCAGAGTTATTGGTCACAAGGCCCAATCAGCACATTGCTAAATGATTCCAGTCTCCTCCTTCCAATCATCTGCACAAATGTCCTTGGTTCCCAGGGTTTGAAAGAATTTTATTTTGACTTCAACATCCCAACTATCTCTACTACACCGCTCCCTTCCCCTCAGCTCCAGGCTGTGTCAGCACTGAAGCAACAAGAAAGAAAATGGCCTCAGTCAGGCCAGGCCAGCTTCAGGGTTGACAACAGTTGTGGCAGGAAGGAACAAATTAGAACCAGGTTTGTGTGTTTTCAGTGGAAGGATACTTTGATTCCCACAATGGACGAATGGCTGCAAAAATGGACGGAGTTAGCAGAGAGGCTTTCGTTAAATATAAGAACACAATTAATTTTGTTTGTACCTGTAAACTACTTTTTTATATAAAGTGTATTGTCATTGTACATATATACACAGTATACCCATATAATTAAATTCACATAACACCCAGAGACCAAGCCCAACACACATGACAATCCCCAGACACATCCCCACCCGCCAAAAATTCCCCACCCCTCAACCACCCAAGCATCCACACAACAGACCAAGTAATGCTGTCCAACAGCTCACTGATGGTGGCCCTTTAGTTCATTGTTGAGTGCAATTATAGCTCTGGGATAAAAACTATTCAGAAGACGTGTGGTCCAAGTTTTAATTGTTCTGTATCTTCTGCCAGAAGGCAACAGTCCAAAAAGATTGTAAGCAGGATGGGAAGAGTCTCTGAGAATGTTATGCAGCTTTCTCAACAGTGAGATTTGAAGATGACGTCCAGGGCTGGTAGCTGGAGTCCGATGATATTCTGGGCAGTTTTAATGATTCTCTGTAAAGCTTTTATGTCCACTGCAGAGCTGCTCCCATACCATACCAGGATTGCTTTTATTGTAACTGTCAGACCTACCCCAGTCAAGTCCCTTAGGAAAGAAAGACCCTCGACTCCATTTTGATGAAGTGATAGGTTCTTTTACTAAAGGTTGCTGGTTGCAGTAAAGTCAGGCTATAGAACTAAGATCCCCACAAAAAAAGTTTACAAAGTTTTCCCCTCAACCCCACTTCCCACCCCTTTGACCAGTTTGTCTTCAGTTGCATAGGTATTTTGAGAATCGCTGAGATGTTTGGGGCAATCCACATTCCATTCTCAGGTTGTGTGGCCTTGGAGACTGGGACAAACTGGTTCCCTGCGTCCCTGGTCTTTGACAAGCTGTCATGCCCCCTCCCTGTTTCCCATCACAACCCCATCAATGTTTATTGCCCATTGTTCCCCTCGCCCCCTCCCCCCTAGCTTTTGATGGAAGGATGCTTCATCAGTAGCGGTTTTTAAGAAGAGACTGGATAGTCACTTGTCTGAAATAGTATAGGGTCTCCTGCTTGAGCAAGAGGCTAGACTAGAAGACATCTGAGGCAGAGGTGAAATGCTTTCAGTTCGGACCGGATCGCCCGATCCGGTAGCGATGGCAGCGGGTGGTTTGGAGAACCGGTAGCAAAAATCCCTGCGCCCCCCCCCTCCATGCCCAGCTGAGCCGCAGGATCATTAGAGGCTTTTTTTTTTAACTTTTCAAAGCATTTTTTCTACAACCTCTTCTGACGAAAAAATGCTTTTAAAAGTAAAAAAAAAAAAAGCCTCTGATGATCACGCGGCTCAACTGGGATCCTCAGAGGCTTTTCAAAGCATTTTTTTCTGCAATCTCTTGGTGGAAGAGGTGGTAAAAAAAATGCTTTGAAAAGTCTCTGACGATCCCAGCTGGTTGCCTAATCAGGGGAGAGGCTTTTGAAAGCATTTTTTAAAAAGCCTCTCTGACGATCCCAGCTGAGTTTCCTGATCAGCAGAGGCTTTTCAAAGCACTAGAAAAAATGCTTTGAAAAGTTTTTTAAAAAAAAAAGTTGGCCACGCCCACCCAGTCACATTCCCCACCACCACCAAACCACGCCCACAGAACCAGTAGTAACAAATTTTACATTTCACCCCTGCTCTAAGGTCCCTTCAGCTCTGTTCTGATTGATCGAAGTCGCCAAGCTGAAGATGGCAGACCTCACAGTAATAGCTATAGTAGCAGAACCTTGCAAGTGTGAATGTCCTTCCTCCCCTCCTCCTTATTTTTTTCAATTTACTTTCTCTGTCCAGGCTCAACCCCTGCTTATCTGACCGTTGCCTTGGTAGCAATTTTTCTTCCTGTCCTTCAACACCATTCCCTGTTCTCTCTAAAGAAGCAGCAACCTATCATGCGTGAACCATGGAAGGATTTCCATCAAGGATGCTGACTTAATAACTAGACCGTATCTGAGGATCTGGCGTATACCTCAACCACCAGAACCCAGCAGCAGTTCATTACATCCATGCTGAAGTATCCTACACAAAAATACACCTCCGAAGGTTTAGGGACTTACCTAGATTGTGCTCCATTCAATTATACTTGGTCTACCCAACTAAGCAGTACCACATGCATTTTGAGCCTAATCCCACAAGAAGCATCTTCCATAAATGCTACAAATGATGCATGAAGCCAGCGTGTGGCTTTTGAAGCTCGGCTGCTACATATTTCAGGTTTTTATTCTGCATGTTTTTCAAAACAGGAGCAAAGGTTTCCTAGATTAAGCTAGATTTTTTTCTTCCTATATACTTTGCATCCAGTTTTGGTCACCACACTATAAAAAAGATGTTGAGACTAGAAAAAGTGTCAAGAAGAGCAACCAGGATGATTAGGGGACTGGAGGCTAAAATATATGATGAACGGTTGCAGGAACTGGGTCTGGCTAGTCTAGTGAAGAGAAGGACCAGGGGAGACATGATAGCTGTCTTCCAATACTTGAGGGGCTGCCACAGGGAGGAAGGGGTCAAGCTATTTTCCAAAGCACCTGAAGGCCAGACAAGGAATAATGGATGGAAACTGATCAAGGAGAGATTCAACCTGGAAATTACAATATTGCTGAGCACATTGTAAGCCGCACATTGTAAGCCGCCCTGAGTCTTCGGAGAAGGGCGGCATATAAATCAAATTAAAAAAAAAAAAAAAAGAAATAAGGAGGAATTTTCTGACAGTGAGAACAATCAACCGATGGAACAGAAGTTGCCTTCAGAAGTTGTGGGAGTTTCATCACTGGAAGCTTTCCAGAAGAGACTGGACTGCCATCTGTCAGAAATGGTGTAGGGTCTCCTGCTTGAGTAGGGGGTTGGACTACATGATCTACAAGGTCCCTTCCAACTCTGTTAATCTAATCTTCCAGTCTGCAGTAACCCTTGCCTTTGATGGCTGATTATCGACCATCAAGCAGTGGTGGGATTCAGCCAGTTCGCACCACTTCGGGCGAACCGGTTGTTAACTTTCTGAGCAGTTTGACAAACTGGTTGTTGGAAGAAATCATTAGGGCAGAGAACCAGTTGTTAAATTACTTGAATCCTACTGCTGGCTTCAAGATGACATTGACAAGGGAACCGATGCATACATCGAAACAAAGAAATCAATACACGATGTTTTTGGGGCAGAATCTCTGCATATTTTTAGTTTGTTCCAGATCTTTAGAAGGGGCGAAACTTCAGAGGAAAGCCAGAGTAGCAAAGAACGGTTCAGGCCTTGCATACCAAAGCATGTTTTTTTTTTTTTTTTTTATTTCCCGGGTTCCATTTCTGTTTACAGTCTGAGCTAATCCTCCATCTGCATCTCCGTTTCTATTGTTCCCTTCTTTTCTTCTTCCCTTCCTCCCGCTCAAACACACACAGGGAACCGTGATCCCGAAATCAAAAAGCCCTGTCTTCGGGGAATACATTTAGAGCACAGCCAAATAAATTTGCTCACCTTGAATTTTTACAGCAGGCCGCTGCATCTAGAGGGAGGCAGGTATGTTGCTGGGGATATGAATGCTACAGAGACAGCTATATTTCATTAACTGTAACTGCCAAGAGTCAGATGCAGCAAAGAGGGAAAAAATTATGGTTAGACTGCAGTGAACAACCTATTTAACTCTCAGGATCAGAGACGGTTAGACGCTTTTGCTCCCTTTCATGGTTTTGGTGATGTTGGTTTGCCATCTTCAGCCTGATTGAGCACAGCCTGCAGCTCTTGGCTTCATTCTACGGCGCCTTCGGCAGTCAGATCTTTCGTGCCCGTTCGTGCCCTCCAAATTACCTGTGGGAATCGTTTGCAGCATAAAAGGGTTTGCTACTGACAGATGGAGATGGCTCACGGAAGAGCCATGCGGTCCTGTAGTGATGCAAATGCTTGGCTACGTAATAATTCTGCTTTCACTCGCTTTCTTCCGTAGTCCCTAATTGACTTGCCCCAAAGGTGCTTCAAGGGCTTTCAAGGGAGAACCAAGATAGACAGATCAGATTGATAGATGTTTGGATTTATGATGCAATGTGTTCTTGGGGGACACTAAAATCTCTATCATCTCTAAAGACGCAGGCAATACCAGGTGTAGGGATGGCAAAGAGGGGTTGGCGGTAGGTCAGCTAAGCTTGTTGCCGGAAGGCATAGACTAGTAAGTGGTTATCTTCCTAGAAGGCAGAGTCTAGTGCCGGTACTGTGGTTTAATGGAAGTTATAACTGAGTGATAGATCATTGATGTGTGTTCAGAAGTGCCTGGGTCCAATGCTAGGCATTTTCAGATAAGTTTAGAAAAACTCTAACCGAAAAATGAGTGATTCTCAATTAGAACGGCTTCTGCAGATAAGAACTTCTGTTCAACTCTTGCAAGGAAATTGATGTCTGTCTGTCTGTCTGTCTGTCTGTCTGTCTGTCTGTCTATCTATCTATCTCTATCTCCATCCATCTTATCTATCTATCTATCTATCTATCTATCTATCTATCTATCTATCTATCTATCTATCTCTATCTCCATCCATCCATCCATCCATCCATCCATCCATCCATCCATCTATCTATCTATCTATCTATCTATCTATCTATCTATCTATCTATCATCTATCTATCTATCATCTATCATCATATCTATCTACCATCTATCTACCATGTTTCCCCCAAAATAAGACCCTGTCTTATATTTTTTTGAACCCTGAAATAAGCGCTTGGCCTTATTGCCATGTGCTCAAAAGCCTGATTGGGCTTATTATCAGGGGATGTCTTATTTTGGGGGTAACAGGGTATCTATCTATCTGTCTATCTATCTATCTATCTATCTATCTATCTATCTATCTATCTATCTATCTATCTCTATTTATCTATCTATCTATCTATCTATCTATCTATCTATCTATCTATCTATCTATATCTGTCTGCCTGCCTCTATCTATTTATCTGTCTATCTATCTATCTATCTATCTATCTATCTATCTATCTATCTATCTATCTTTCTATCTATCATCTAGCTAGCTAACTAGCTATCATGTCACTGTTCCTTAGGCCAGTTCTTCTCTTCTTTCCATCTTGTAGTTCAGAGGGAGAAGTCCTTTAATTACAGCCTGCCGTGGGCGGTCTATATTTTGCATACTAATTTATCTCCATTTCTTCATCTCTCCCTCACCCTCTCAGTTAGTCCAATAGTTGCATCCGTGCTAGTATTCATGGCTGCTTGTTTCAGGATCTGCTGGTACCACTGATTTCTGAAGACAGCCATTTAATGTGGCTCGGTCTGCTTTAGAGCTCCCAGCCTTGTGCTGCATAGTTTGTCAAGATCAAAAGGTTGTGGGTTTTTTTTTTCTCCTCCTTCCCCTGTGTTGACTGCACTTTACTTTAGACTTGCAACATCTGCACATCCTTAAAATGCAGAGAGGGATAGTTTGGCTTGCATTATTATTTGTTTGTCTCCTAATTTGGACATCCAGAAGTTGCAGGATTTTGTGCAATGTTCTGTTTTCTCAGAAGCAAGTCTTCAATAACGCCTTTCAACTTCTACCATGTTAAAATTAAAGAGAGAGAGGGGAGAAGAGGGGGAGAGGGGGGAGAGAGAAGAGAGAGAGAGAGAGAGAGAGAGAAAGAAAGAAAGAAAGAAAGAAAGAAAGAAAGAGGAAGAAGGAAAGGAAGAAGGAAGGGAAGGGAAGGAAGGAAGGAAGGGGAAGAAGGAAAAGAAGAAGGAAGGAAAAGGAAGAAAGAAAGAAAGAGAAAGGAAGAAGGAAGGAAGGAAGGAAGAAAGAAAGAAAGAAAGAAAGAAAGAAAGAAAGAAAGAAAGAAAGAAAGAAAGAAAGAGAAAATTAGCCAGCAGTTCTGTGCTGTGGTTGAGAAAAACTGTATCCCAGAAATCTTCCAGTAATAATTTATATTGGATTAACATTTATAGCAAATGCCTCGTGTTCTAATAAGCTCATTCCTAGAAAGGGAAGTGGGGGTGGGTGGGGGGAAGAGAGAAATAGCCTTCGTTTGAAAGGTTAAAACAAATTCTGATGCGGATGAAACCTTCTCAGGGAAAATGGCTTCTATGTGGCTTGTCATGATTGCCTGTGAATGCAAGTGGGTTTGTCACCACGTATATCTGCCACTCAAACAGGAAATTCCTTTGTGTGTTTGCTCAAAAATGAGTCACCCTGGGCACTCCAGGCAGGGCTTATTCCCCAGTGAGTCCCCAAGCCTTGTGGTTTAGCATGAAGTCAGTACTTTCAAACGTGTGTTCAAAATTCCCTGTATAGATGATCCTTGCAATGACTCTGGGAGACCATTGAGTTATTCCCCTTGCTTCAGAGGGGGACTGAAGTGTGAGATTGTGACTTGCTGAGACAGGTGACACTCATGGGCCTGCCGGACTCAAACTGGAGACATCCACCAAAATCTTTCCAACTAACAATTGCTATTAAAAGATCTAGGTTTTGCAATGATGTTCACTCAGAATACAGAATAACAGAATTGGAAGGTGCCCTGGAGGTCATCTAGTCCAACCCCCCACCCAAGCAGAAGACCCTACACCATTTCTGACAAATGGCAGTCCAGTCTCTTCTTGAAAGCTTCCAATGATGAAGCT
Source organism: Arizona elegans (assembly GCA_022577455.1). Lineage (NCBI taxonomy): Eukaryota > Metazoa > Chordata > Lepidosauria > Squamata > Colubridae > Arizona > Arizona elegans. The sequence goes on along the minus strand of JAKOOJ010000013.1, from coordinate 19,571,440 downwards.
CCCACAACTTCCAAAGGCAACTTCTGTTCCATCGGTTGATTATTCTCACTGTCAGAAAATTTATCCTTACTTCTAGGTTGAATCTCTCCTTGATCAGTTTCCATCCATGATTCCTTGTCTGGCCATCAGGTGCTTTGAAAAATAGCTTGACCCCTTCCTCTCTGTGGCAGCCCCTCAAATATTGGAAGACTGCTATCATGTCTCCCCTGGTCCTTCTCTTCACTAGACTAGTTCACAGACTACTGCAGGGATCACCAATCTTTCAGACCTCAGGGACCACTAAATTCATAATTTTAAATCCCACGGACCACTAATATGAATTTTTAAAAAAGATAAATAGTATTTAGTGCAATATAAAAAAATGGAAATAATTTTTCTGTGGACCACTAAAATTTTCTCATGTACCACGAGTTGATGACCACTTGTCTAGTGTACTAGACTTCCCAGTTCCTGCAACCATTCTTCGAAAGGAAAGGCAGAGCCTGGGGGTGGAGTCAAGTGAGGAATCAACCTAGAGTCATTACGTTCCCACAAGCGAGCCAAGTTCAGCCCCTCTTGAATTCCGTTAACTCTTATCTAGTGCCAAGTTAGTGCTGACCATTAAGGTGGACTAGAATCCTTGCGCATGGGCGTGAGCAATAAATCATCTTAACTAGAACTCAACTTGGGGACCTGATTCTTCATGCCTGACAGAAAGGAAATAAACCTGAATGGCGATATTTCACTTTGCGCTTCCTGAGATGCATTATTCGCTAGCTTTGGCGAGCCACTTCGAAAAGCTCTCGAGTGGCTCCATCCTTCTTCCAAGAGTTCCCCACGAATCGAGCCCAAAATGAATTCCAGTAATGTAGGTTCTCTGGCCACCTGCTTAAACAAACCCTAGAAAGGGTGCCTCACCAAGTCGCCTTGTCCGGTGAAGCTGACTGGCGGTCTATGTATATTTATGTGAAATACCCCCGAGGCCCTTGGAGGTGTTGTTCCTTGTTATTTTGACTGATTATGGGAGAGTGACTTCGCCAAGGCTGCAAACAACTAGTCATTAGCTCCAGCGGAGTGAGAGGGAAGGCTCATCAGTTTATTCCAGCTACATCCACCTCTGGAGGTGAATATGCAACAGGAATTGATTCTGAGTAATGAGAACACAGGCCTTGCTGCCACTACGATTAGCGCAGCTAGAATTTTAAATAGTTAATTATTAGAAAAAGAGAAGACCCAGCCTTCTCTTTCCTCTTGCAGTCCAAGTGACTCGCTGGAGAAGACTCCTGCGAGTCCCTCGGACTGCAAGGCGATCAGACGAGGGGTGAAATTCAGCAGGTACTAACAGGTTCTGGAGAACTGGTAGAGGAAATTTTGAGCAGTTCGGAGAACCGGCAAATGCCACTTCTGGCTGGCCCCAGAGTGGGATGGGAATGGAGAGTTTGCAGTATCCTTCCCCTGCCATGCCCAACAAGCCAGACCATGCCCACTAAGCCACACCCACAGAACCAATAGTAAAAAAATATTGAATTTCACCACTGGATCAAACCAGTCAGTCTTGGAGGAGATCAACCCTGACTGCTCTTTAGAAGGTCAGATGCTAAAGATGAAACTCAAATACTCTGGCCACCTAATGAGGAGGAAGGAAGGACTCACTGGAGAAGAGCCTAATGATGGGAACGATTGAGGGCAAAAGAAGAAGGGGACGGCAGAGAACGAGGTGGCTGGATGGAGTCACTGAAGCAGTAGGTCTGAGCTTAAATGGACTCCAGAGGATGGTAGAGGACAGGAAGGCCTGGAGAATATTATCCATGGGGTCATGATGGGTTGGACACAACTTTGCAACTAACAACAACAACATTAGAAAAAGAGTTGAGAAACAGTAGGCATGCATAGATGGGTGACCAACATGTGAGGAGTGTCCTCCAGATAGGCTTGGTAGTTCGTTGTATTACTTCCCCCCCCCACTTTATTTTAAAAAAGGGGGGTATTTTTTCGCATACTTGGAATCTCAGGAAGAGTAGTCCAGCCTTCCTCATGTCTAGATGTCTTCAATAAATGTAGTTTCAACAAATTTCCAGGGATTCTAGAAATCCATTCACATTTTTGGAAGGTGAGCATTCCAAGGAAAGTTGGATTTTTTAATATGTATGTATGTATGTATGTATGTATGTATATATATAATTCTGATGAACAAATGATGGTATGGTTGATAGACTTTTGCTCCTTTGGACCTAGTTGATGAGCCTAAATATGTGAATTAGTCTTGCAGATTACACTTCCAAACATCAGGACATTTCTGGAGAGCAAATGGGGAAATTGGTCTAGATCAGTGTTTCTCAACCTTGGTAGCTTGAAGATGAGTGGACTTCAACTCCCAGACTTCTGGGAGTTGAAGTCCACCCATCTTCAAGCTACCAAGGTTGAGAAACACTGGTCTAGGTTAGTGTGTTCATCTGCACATGGTAATAATAGCATCCGTTCTTCAGTCTCATTACAAACATGGAAAACGTTGAAGATGTCCAACTTGAGAAGGATTTTTTTTTTTTAAAGTAGACTATTCACGTTCTCCCAAAGTTTGGTTAGCAATTTATAGTTCCTCTTTTCTTTCTGTGTGGATAGGATGCCATAAAAATTTACCTGGGGAAAAAAATGCCCCAAGGTTTCTACTTAGTTCCAGTAGAGGTAATAGCATTGTAGCTTACATCTCTAGCTTCTTGTCTTCCTGACTTCATAACATTTCTTTATAATTCTGCAAAACTTTATGACTCTTTGATCTTGGTAGATGATACATATTGCTGAGCTGTCTCAAGTTTTCACTAATTCTTCTCCCAGAAAAATGAATGTTTTGATGGATAGCCTGTAGGAGAAGGACAGGCATAGTGTGGGGACAGAATCAAACGAGTAATCAGTCTAGAGTCATTATGTTCCCACAACCGTTCTTGAATTCTGTTGATTCTTATCTAACACCAATTTATACTGACCATGAGTTGATCATGCATAGGCATGATCAATAAATTATAGATTAATAGAGTTGGAAGGGATCTTGTAGGTCATCTAATCCAACCCCCTGCCCAAGCAGGAGACCCTACACCATTTCTGACAGATGGCAGTCCAGTCTCTTCTTGAAAGCCTCCAGTGATGAAGCTCCCACAACTTCTGAAGGCAACTTCTGTTTCATTGATGGATTGTTCTCACTGTCAGAAAATTTCTCCTTATTTCCAGGTTGAATCTCTCCTCGATCAGTTTCCATCCATTGTTCCTTGTCTGGCCTTCAGGTGCTTTGGAGAATAGCTTGATTCCCTCTTCTTTGTGGCAGCCCCTCAAATATTGGAAGACTGCTATCATGTCTCCCCTGGTCCTTCTCTTCACTAGACTATCCATGCCCAGTTCCTGCAACCGTTCATTGTATGTTTTAGCCTCCAGTCCCCTAATCATCTTGGTTGCTCTTCTCTGCACCCTTCTTAGAGTCTCAACATCTTTTTTATTATGTGGTGACCAAAACTGGATGCAATATTCTAGGTGTTCTCTTACTAAGGCTTTATAGAGTGTATTAGTACCTGTGGTAGGCATACTCTATTCATTACAATGGAGTAAAGCTAGCTCAATTGGAGCTTAATGAGTGGTCCTGATTCTTTATGCCTGTCATTTCCTGGGGAAAAAAATAATATAAATTAGGCATTCCTCCCATCTTCAGTATCATTTGAGAAATTTTAGTCAATGGTTTGCTCATAAAATGAAGGGACTGATGTTGATCTTAGCAGCAGTTCTGCATTTTTTAGCGGATTGTGAAGAGTGAAGACTGCAGCTCTAGAGGTATGTATTTGACATAGGTTTTTTGTTCATGTTTTGTAAAGGGTTTTTGTTTTGCTCTGTATACATGTGCTCATGTCAAGTACAAAGGATCAGGGCCCTACATAAATTTGCCATTCAAAAAGGATTTATTGATCAAGCCTTAACCCAAAAATCTAGTTAACTAAAGTTCAATGCTAATTTGACACCAGGTAAGATAGGAATTCAAGACGGGTTGGATTTGGATCATTTATGGCAATATAATGACTCTAGGCCAGGGGTCTGCAACCTTAAACACTCAAAGAGACTCCCGCAGCACCTTTCGCAGCACACTTAAATTTATCACACTTACATTTAGTGTGCTTCAGAATGGGGGACACAGGGTCCCCTCCTCCTCCTGGAGCCCATTACGATGCGAAGCATCCCGCCAAGCTGGGTCAGGCCAGTGTCTCAGAGCGGAGATCAAGTCACGGTTCTCCCTGAGCGACCAAGGTGCACGCAGCACCAAGAAGCGCTGGAAGAGGTGCCCGCGAGATGAGAGGCTAGCACAGGGGTGCTTCTCTCCTACTCTGGAATATGGAGTCTTCATCCCCGCCATTGCCCTTACCTTCTCAGGCCATGCAAGGAGTGATCAGGAGGGAAGGATTAGGGGCGGGGCCAGACAGCCAACAGCCACAGCAGGGGGGATGAAAGAGCCGCATTTGGCTCAGGAGCCACACATTGTCGATATCCGCTCTAGGCTGATGACTTACTTAACTCTGCCTCCCAGCTCTGCCGGCTCTTCTCCTACAGCTCACCCATGAAGGTTGAGTATGATTGCACATACTCCGAGAGCGTTGAGTAGGCATCAGCCATCAAAGACCATTAAGGAACACCCTGCTTTCTGTCACAATGCATAAACCTTCATGTTTTGCTATTCACTGTGGATTCGATTCATCAAGGAGACACAGAAAGAGAGACACTATAACTATCGGTAATTATGTTAGTGTCTTTCAAAAAAACGCCTTTTAAAATTTACTTGTATTCATTCACAAAAGAAATGGATTTCTCATTTCATGCATTCATAGGCTAATAATTATTATATTTCATTACACGCAATTAAAATTTATTACCATTCCATATATAATTACTGGAAACTAGAAATATATCTCTCAAATGAATGCAGCTAAGTATCCTAAGGACTTGTTGAAAATATGTTATTATGAAGGCATTGTGACTGGCACATTTAGGCAGAATACCCATTTCTCTTGCAAATTCAGCATTAGCTTTACTCCATTGTAATGAATAGAGGGTACCTACCACAGGTACCAATACCACTCTATAAAGCCTTAGTAAGACCACACCTAGAATACTGCATCCAGTTTTGGTCACCACACTATAAAAAAGATGTTGAGACTCTAGGAAGAGTGCAGAGAAGAGCAACCAGGATGATGAGGGGACTGGAGGCTAAAACATACAATGAACAGTTGCAGGAACTGGGCATGGCTAGTCTAGTGAAGAGAAAGACCAGGGGAGACAGGATAGCAGTCTTCCAATATTTGAGGGGCTGCCACAGAGAGGAGGGAATCAAACTGTTTTCCAAAGGACCTGAAGGCCAGACAAAGAATAATGATAGATGGAAACTAATCAAGGAGAGATTCAACCTAGAAGTAAGGAGAAATTTTCTGACAGTGAGAACAATCAACCCATGGAACAGAAGTTGCCTTCGGAAGTTGTGGGAGGCTTTCAAGAAGAGACTGGACTGCCATTTGTCAGAAATGGTGCAGGGTCTCCTGCTTCAGCAGGGGGTTGGACTAGATGACCTACAAGGTCCCTTCCAACTCTGTTAATCTGTAACCTACCACAAACATGTCAGGGCACTCACTGTAATTTGATGTGGGTAGGACCACACCTGTGAACATATGAGGTAGACTTATACTTGATGGACAGTTCTTCCTACTAACCAATTGGTGGCTACCCAAACTGGCAACAATGCATTATGGTTTTAGTCAGTGGTTGGATTCAAATAATTTAACAGCCGGTTCTCTGCCCTAATGATTTCTTCCAACAATCAATTAAACCAAACTGCTCAGAAAGTTAACAACTGGTTCACCCAAAGTGGTGCGAACCGACTGAATCCCATCACTGGTTTTAGTGGAACTCCACTAAAGTCTCCTCCTGTTCTTTCTGATTCATTTTTTAAAAAATATTGGAAAAATCTAAGGCTACGAATGAGGTCCTTCGGTCTGCAAGTTGCCTGCTCTATCTCTGAGCTACACGCCTTCCAGATGAAAACCGAAATCTTGCTTCATGTACAGTTTAATCCTTAAACTGGTCAATAAATATTCATCTTAGCAACGGTGGCCTTTTCCTTTTCTCATAGCCGCAATTAATTAACCTTTAGTCTCAAATATCACATGGAATCAGGATAAGAGAGTACAAGAACAGAAGCAAATACTGGTAATTTTCCACAGAGAGATCTCCAAAATCCATAAATGCATCCCAAACAGGGCTATTGTCACTACGTACCCTTTCAAGCCTGCTTGGTCTTCAGAGTCAAATCATTGTGTGTCCAAAAAAAAAAAAAAAAAGAGGCAGAAACACATGTGGAGCAGTGATGGGTTTCAAGTAATTTAACAACCAGTTCTCTGCCCTAATGATTTTTTCCAACAACCAGTTTGCCAAACTGCTCAGAAAGTTAACAACCGGTTCTCCTGAAGTGGTGCGAACCGGCTGAATCCTGTCACTGATGTGGAGCCTTCAAAACAAAGATCTTGCTTGTTTTTGAATGCTGCTATTCAGGATGCAGCCAGTTGGCCAAGCACATTTTTTTTTTTTTAATTTGATTTATATGCCGCCCTTCTCCGGAGACTCAGGGCGGCTTACAATGCGTTAATTCTTTTGTATATTTTATACAAAGTCAGCTTATTGCCCCCACAAACTGGGTCCTCATTTCACCTACCTTAGAAAGGATGGAAGGCTGAGTCAACCTTGAGCCTTGGAGAGATTCGAACCAGCAGAAATTGCAGGCAGCTGTGTTAATGACAGGGTGCACCAAACCACTGTACTATCAAGGCTCTTTATGTGATGCCCGATTTTTTCCCCTCCTCTTCCACCAAGAATCAACATTCAGTGCTAAACATGTTCACATATTTCAAAAGGCAATTGGACTTTCTTTGTTTTTCCCTTGAAGACATTTCTCTTTTCATCCAAGAAGCTTCTTCAGTTCTGGTGGAAGTTAGAAGGATTTATTTTATTTTTTTTAATTTGATTTATATGCCGCCCTTCTCGGGAGAGTCAGGGCAGCTTACAATGCGTTAAGCAATAGCCTTCATACTTTTGTATATTTATACAAAGTCATCTTATTGCTCCCACAAACTGGGTCCTCAATTTACCTACCTTAGAAAGGATGGAAGGCTGAGTCAACCTTGAGTCTGGCAAGATTCGAACTTACTTTAATTGCAGACAGCTGGTGTTAAATTACAGTGCCTTTGTCTGCAGAGCTACCCAGACTCTTGATTTATATTCCTTGCAGTCATCTGATTGTTAGCACTGCAACTGAGAGTTGTTGAGGCCACCTGGGAGTTTAATCTGTGCCCTTAGGGTCACCTGAATAATGCAAATAGGTGTGGAACCTTCTTGGAACTGCTGAAAGGACTGTGTTGTAAACAGGAGATAGGTGGTGTCATATCCATGACCTGGATGACTGAGAATCTCAATAGACATGTTCACATATTATTCACATGTTTACATATTTTCCCCTTCCCTTAAACCAGGGGTATCAAACTCAGGTCATCATCGTGGCATCAAGTCACATATCGGCAGTGGTGGAATTCAATTTTTTTTTTACTACAGGTTCTGTGTGTGTGGCTTGGTGGCCGTGACATGGCTTGGTGGGCGTGGCAGGGGACGGATACTGTAAAATCTCCATTCCAATCCCACTCCAGGGGAAGGTGACTGCAAAATCCCCATTCCCTCCCAATCAGCTGGGACTCAGGAGGCAGAGAATAGATGGGGACGGGGCCAGTCAGAGGTGGTATTTACCGGTTCTCCGAACTACTCAAAATTTCCGTTACCAATTCTCCAGAACTGGTCAGAACCTGCTGAATACCACCTCTGTGTATCGGGATATTTTCCCCCTTCACTAAACCGGGTGTGGGTGTGGCCAGCGCGTGATGCGTACAACTCGCGAGCCGGGAGTTTCACAGCCCTGCCTTTAAACTATGCTTTTTTCTAGTTTGCGTATGATTTATTTCTATTCCTTCCTGTATTATGAATTATCTCAAGGCAGTCCAGTCCACAGATAAGATGTAAACAATTCCCAATCTGAAAGCTAATAATAATGAAAGCAACAACACAGCAAAACAAAGCAGGGTCTAAAAAAATCAACACTGAGCAATATGGTAAGTTCAAAAATTATCACAGAGTTAAAGCAGCAAAAATATCCCATGATTTTAAATGATTGGTCAATTGAAAATAACTCATTGATCTGGTGTTTTTTTTAAAAAAAAATACATTAAGATGAGTACAAGCAGATGTGTGTGGACCAAGCATTGAATAATTGGAAGGGGTAACTTTTGGGGAAACTGTTTCTCAAGTAGTCATTGTATTACAGGAGTCCTAGAACTGGAATGAAGAGAATGTAAGTAGGTGTGGTGGAATGTAGTCTGGATTCCCAGAAGGGAGGGGCTGCATTCCAGAGGAGCAAAAGACAACAAAGTTTAAATAGACTGGTTGGGGAAAAGATAGCCCCTCCTTAGAAGGTTTTCTAGATTGATGTCATGCTCTGAAAACCAAGAAACATATACAGAGTTATTTCTAAGCAGTTTCCTTTATTGTTCATCACCCATAGATCAGGGGTGAAATTCGACTGATTTGGACCAGTTCGGGCGAACTGCTGGGATGATTTGAATCAGTTCGCCCGAATCGGTAAAAACCATCCCTGGTTGGCCCCACCCATGCCTGCCTGGTCGCCCAGTCACCGCTCACCACTTCCGGCCACTCAACCCATTCAACATTAAATGCTGCAGCAGAGAGAATCCAAACTTTTCTCCCTCCGTTCACAGCGGAGCTGCTGCAGTCTGTCCCTTTAAGGTACTTTGACCCCCAGGAGGGAGGAGGCTGGGGGGAACCATAAAAGGAGCAGCAGCTCCGCTGTGAATGGAGGGAGAAAAGTTTGGATTCTCTCTGCTACAGCATTCACTAAGAGCCCTTCTCGTGCTCATACACACATTTTTTCCTACCGAGTTCTGTGGGCGTGGCTTGGTGGGGGGGTCATGTGACTGAGTGGGTGTGGCTGTGAGTGACATTGAGTTGGCCATGCCCACTCAGTCATAGGACTCCCCCACCAAGCCACGCCCACAGAACCGGTAGGGAAAAAATTTGAATGTCACCAGTGCCCTAGATGTAAATCTTGCTAAACTAAGGCAACTACTCGCATTGTTAAAGATACTATGAGAACTTCTGGGGAGAAGCTGTCTTGACCTTCTTCCCAACCAAAAGTAGCTTATCTTCACTGACTCTTAATTCCTTTGGAATATCCAACCTCTCCCTCCTGGGAATCCAGACTACATTCCACCCCACAAGCAACTGATACACCGTGTGGTGAATGAAAGACCAGATTGCCATTACACAGAAGGTACTATAAGAAGAGGGGGCACTGGATCTAAAATGAAAGGCAGTAAAACAAACAAAAATCAAGAATAAGCTGAAATGGCTGAAGAACTATCAGTTATGAGTAATGGTTACTATTCTTAATTTATAAGGATTTACTCCACTGGTGAAATCCATTTTTTTTACTACCGGTTCTTTGGGCATGGGTTGGTGGGCATGGCAGGGGAAGGATACTACAAAATCTCCATTCCCACCCCATTCCTGGGGGAAGGATATTGCAAAATCTCCATTTTCACCCCACTCTGGGGCCAGCCAGAGGTGGTATTTGCCAGTTCCCCGAACTACTCAAAATTTCCGCTACCGATTCTCTGAACTGCTCAAAATTTCTGCTACTGGTTCTCCAGAACCTGTCAGAACCTCCTGGATTTCACCCCTGATTTACATCTAGCTGGGTTATCCTGAGTTAACAGAGGCCTTATGCAAGTATGTTGGGAGAGCTTGACAAGGAGAATTACCTGGGTTTTTTTCTGTCAATTTATCAGGGATCATCTAGAAATGGAAGGCAGGAATCAATAACCTGGAATTGCTGCTTTTAGGGAATATAACAGATGGCCAAATGAAAACCTCAGGACATTTTAGAACTTTTCCTCCCTGCTCCTAGAATCAATTATGGCCCTTCCCCCCGCCCCCCCCCTTTCATTTGTTCAGTTTAGTCAAAATAAGTATTTGCTTTGGGTTTCTCCGAGAAGCAATTAAATATTCCCGAAGCTAGCAAAGTAGCATAACCCTGGAGTGTTTGTTTAGCTCAGCTGGTATTTAACTCAGCTTGGTTCTGCAGCTGAGGAGGACTCACTAACATCTGATCCAGAGTGCCAATATGGCAGAGTGGATAAGTTACTAGGACTAGGACAGAAGTCTCCAAACTTGGCAACTTTAAGACTTCAACTCTCAGAATCCCTCAGCCAGGTCGGACCAGTTTGAGTGAACTGGATGTTAATTTTAATCTGGTTCACCGAACCGGTAGTTGCAAGGACTGGCTGACCCCGCCTACCCCTCCCCTCCCCTCCCCGGAGTCTCCACGTGGCTCATTTTGGATGCTAGGTAACTGCAGCACCTGTGTGGAGGCTCCAGAAGGGTGAAAAACAGGCTTCCCGGAAGTTCCGGAAGTCCGGAAATGTTCCCGTTTCCGGCCTCTGGAGGGCTTCCGGAGCCTGCGGGGGGGGGGAGCCTCAAGAGCCTGGGGAGGGTGAAAAACAGGCCTACCGGAAGTCCAGAAACGGGCCTGTTTCTGGCCTCCAGAGTCCCAGGAGGCCGTTTTGACCCTCCCGGAGGCTCAAGGAATGCCTCCGGAGCCTGGGGAGGGTGAAAACACCCTGCCCCGCCATGGTGCAGGAGGCTGAGTAGAGCACACCCACCATGGCCATGCCCACTCAGCAATTAGGCAGAGAACTGGTTGCTACAAATTTTGAATCCCACCCTTGGCCAGAATCCCTGGCTGAGGAGTTAGGAGACCTCTGAACTAGAATAAGGTTCAGGTCCAACCTTCAGCCATGAAAGCTTTTTTGAGTTATTTTGGACCAATCTCTCTCTTTCTCTCTCTCTCTCTCTCTCTCTCCCTCCCTCCCTCCCTCCCTCTCTCTCAGCCCAGCAACTTTACAGTCTCGTTTCAAAAACAAAAAAGCCAGCAAGACCCCTAAGCAAAGTAGGATTTTTGTTAATATATGGATTGGAGTCCAACAGGAAATCACAGACATTTTTTGTTAAACTGGGAACTTTAAAAAAAAAAAAAATTCCAGAAGAGGGCAGTAAGCAATTACATTGCTTTTTATCGTCCTCTTTGCCGCTTCTCCAAGCCCAGTAAAAGTTCTTGTCTAGTTTGTTCGCTTTGCAAGTCAGGCATTTTGGTCTACCAGAAACATTAAATTCCCTTTTCTCCTTTCCAAAGAAGAGTGGCAAATTTGTCTGGCAGACAGGTTCATTAACAAATTAATAGAATAATCAGCAGGGCTTTGTGTGCATTTTGTAGATAAAAAACTGGTAACAGCATTCTTTGACTCTTTAATAGTCTGATAAGAGCCAAGTATCTACACTGTGGCTGGGCTAATCGGGGAGATAAGAGAGGTTAAATCAATCCTGCTACTCAAACCCATAGAAGAAGTCCCGTTGGGAGGGGAAACAGAGTTTGGGAATGCCATTAAAAAAAAAAAACAACGAATCAAAGTAAGAGCAAGCAAAGAGATAAGCAGAGAGAGGAAACCCTGCAAATATTCCTAGTTATAGTGTTTGAGAGAAGCTCAATCCCTAGGCTGCATCAAATCAAATCATCCTGTTTACAGGAGTCCTGAATCTAATTTTGCATCTTTTCTCGGCCCCTATGGTGAATTTACGGTAAAAAAAAATAAGGATACAATAGTGGACGGTATGTACCCAGCCCAGATGTGACACAGTCAGAGGTGGGTTTCAGCAGGTTCTGACCAGTTCTGGAGAACCAGGAGTGGAAATTTTGAGTAGTTCGGAGAACCGGTAGTAAAAATTCTGACTGGCCCCGACCCCATCTATTCTCTGCCTCCCAAGTCCCAGCTGATCGGGAGGAAATGGGGATTTTGCAGTAACCTTCCCCAGAATTGGGGTGGGAATGGAGATTTTACAGTATCCTTCCCCTGCCATGCCCACCAAGCCACACCAACAGAACCTGTAGTAAAAAAAATTGATGCCCACCATTGAATGCAGTACCAGAACGCTGTTACCTTCCCACCAAAGTGGTACCTTTTTATCTATTCACATTTGCATGGATTTCAAACTGCTAGGTGGGCGGGAGCTGGAGCAAGGAATGGGAGCTCACCCCATCACACAGCGCTTGGGGCTCAAACCCTTTCTAGCTCAGTATCTTTAACCTCTGAGCCAGCGCCCCCTACTGCCAGAAGAAAAAAAAAATCCTATTATATGCTGGGAATTTATTTGGCTTGGGAGGCGGTTTCTTCCCTTGTAAATTCTGGCCGGCATATGCTGATTCTGCAGTTCCAGCCAATTTCATTTTTCTTTTTTTTTTATTATTATTATTTGTATCCTCTGATGAGTTAGACTCCTGCAGGCCTGATACTGCCTTTTTTAAATTCTACACTTGGAGGGATTTTGTGGCATCGAAAGCATCCAGTCCAGGGGTGGGCTTCAAAAAATTTAGCAAGTGGTTCTCTGCCTGGGTGCTGGGTGAGTGTGGCCTGGGTGGGCATGGCCTAATCGGCCTCCTGCACCACACAGAGGGGGCATTTTTGCCCTCCCCAGGCTCCGGAGGTTTTTCTTGAGCCTCCAGGAGGGCGAAAACAGCCTCCCCAGGCTCTGGAAGCCCTCTGGAGGCCAGAAATGGGCCCGTTTCCAGCCTTCCCAAACTTCCAGTAGGCCTGTTTTTCGCCCTGTACTTACCTAAATCCAAAATGTGCCGCGTGGTGACTCCTGGGAGGGGCGGGGTGGGGTGGGCAGGGCCAGCCAGGAGTGGGATTTGGGGGTTCTCTGAACTGCACAGAATCTTAGCTAGAGGTTCTCCCGAACCCCTACGAACCCCCAGCACCCCACCGCTGACCCAGTCCCTTTCCAATTCCAGCTGCTGAAAAGTCCTCACTTTTCCTGGGTTTGGAAGGAGGAGGAGAGAAACCAAGGGGAAGAACTAATAAACAACAAAGGGTTTAATGTCCTACTCCCCTCCCCTATTTAAGGACAATTTAATTGATACAATATTTGCTTTGTTGAAGGAAGGATACTGTCAGCAGTTTTTTTTCAAATGAGGTGTGAAAGTGACTTCAATGAAATATTCTAGGGGAAATTTGCTTTCAGATCTATCACACTTTTCCAGATTGCCTCTAAATATAGCAACTGCGAGGTGTACTTCAATAGAGAAATTTCCCCCCTTTCTCTAGGATAGATCTTGGAGGGAATTCTTGGGATCAATGCTTTAGCCTTTGGGTGCACATAAATAATCTGATTGTTCAGAAATCTCTGGAAACAGGAGTCTTCCTCTGTCCCCAGGCCTCAGTTTAGAAGAAAAATATACTTACAATCCATGGATTTTGTCCTGCCACAGAGGAGTGTCAGGCATATGAACCAGAGGTGGGTTTCAGCAGGTTCTGACCAGTTCTGGAAAACCGGTAGCAGAAATTTTGAGTAGTTCGGAGAACCGGTAGTAAAAATTCTGACTAGCCCCGACCCCATCTATTATCTGCTTCCCAAGTCCCAGCTGATCGGGATGAAATGGGGATTTTGCAGTAACCTTCCCCCAGAGTGGGGTGGGAATGGAGATTTTACGGTATCCTTCCCCTGCCATGCCCACCAAGCCATGCCACGCCCACAGAACTGGTAGTAAAAGATTTTGAAACCCACCACTGATATGAACCATAGCTGGCACCATGACTTGCCTTCTCCATGGGTTGAGGTTTGTAAAGGACTCAATCGGGGTGAAATCCAGCAGGTTTTGACAGGTTCTGGAGAACCGGAGGCGGAAATTTTGAGTAGTTCAGAGAACCGGTAAATACCACCTCTGACTGGCCCCAGGAGTTGGGTGGGAATGGAGATGTTGCAATATCCTTCCCCCAGGAGTGGGAAGGGAATGGAGATTTTGCAGTATCCTTCCCCTGCCACACCCACCAAGCCACGCCCACCAAGCCGTACCACACCCATCAAGTCTCGCCCACAGAACCGGTAGTAAAAAAAAATCGGATTTCACCACTGGACTCAAATCAACTAGCTTTCCCAACACCTCCGCTTACAAATCAGCTGTCAGATCTAAGCATCCTCAACCACTCATGTTAGAAGGCATTCTGTCTAACCACATTGGGGGACAAGTGTTTTTCCCCCACATTGGGGGACAAGTGAGATTTCCCCCACAAATCTCACTCTGAAGTTCATCCCTTTTGATCTTCTGGTGCAATTATGGATATTTGGTGCAATGGCAGTATCTCTCATCCCTGGCCCAAAAGAAGATGCTTCATTTGGGACTCCTCAATTTTTCTTCTAAGTAGCACACAGCTACTAAATAGCATATAGATTCATGTTACTCTTGTTTTCAGGGCTGTCCACCAGGAACAGGGGGAAAAGAAGTTAAGATTGTTAGCTGTAAGTGACTACAGATTAACAGAGTTGGAAGGGACCTTGTAGGTCATCTAGTCCAACTCCCACCCAAGCAGGAGACCCTACACCATTTATGAGAGATGGCAGTCCAATCTCTTCTTAAAAGCCTCCAGTGATGAAGCTCCAGCAACTTCTGAAGGCAGCTTCTGTTCCATTGGTTGATTGCGCTCACTGTCAGAAAATTTCTCCTTATTTCCAGGTTGAATCTCTCCTTGTTCAGTTTCCATCCATTATTCCTTGTCTGGCCTTTGGGTGCCTTGGAAAATAGCTTGATGTCCTCCCCTCTGTGGCAGCCCCTCAAGTATTGGAACCCTGCTATCATGTCTTCCCTGGTCCTTCTCTTCCCTAGACTAGCCATATCCAGTTCCTGCAACCGTTCATCCTATGTTTTAGCCTCCAGTCCCCTAATCATCTTGGTTGCTCTTCTCTGCACTCTTTCTAGAGTCTTCTGTTCCATTGGTTGATTGCTCTCACTGTCAGAAAATTTCTCCTTATTTCTAGGTTGAATTTCTCCTTGTTCAGTTTCCATCCATTATTCCTTGTCTGGCCTTCAGGTGCCTTGGAAAATAGCTTGAATCCCTCCTCTGTGTGGCAGCCCCTCAAATATTGGAAGACTGCTATCATGTCTCCCCTGGTCCTTCTCTTCACTAGACTAGCCATGTCCAGTTCCTGCAACCGTTCATCATATGTTTAAGTCTCTAGTCCCCTCATCATCCTATGCATGGAAGGCCTGCCTGTTTTATGTATGTTGTCTAGGATAGCCTAGATCAGGGGTCTGCAACCTTAAAGACTCAAAGAGCCATTTGGACCCGTTTCCCACAGAAAAGAAAACACCGGGAGCCAAAAACCCTTCCCATGCCTGACTATTTCTTGAGCAGCCACAAAACTGGCATATGTAGTTGAATTAAACCAGTGGTGGGTTCCTCCCGGTTCAGTCCGGTTTGGCCGAGCCGGTAGCAGTGACGATATGATGTCACCGAACCGGTTCTCCCCCCCGCCCTCCCTCCCACCCACCCACATTATTCTTACCTTTTATTTGGTCCCACCACCAATCTATTGCTGCCTCCTGAGTCCCAGCTGATCACTAGAGGGAAAAAAAACCTGTTTAAACTCTTGCCGCGGGGCTTCAAAGGGCCGCCCTACAGCTGATCAGTGTTAAAAGCAAACAAATGAGTTGGGTCGTAAGTGCGAGGACTGGTCGTAAGTGTGAGGACCTTCCAGAAATGACACTGACCAGCTAGCCACGCCCACCTAGTCACATGACCTCCAAGCCACACCCACAAAATAAGCCACGCCCACAGAACCGATAGTAAAAAAAATTAGAACCCACCCCTGAATTAAACATTCTGTTTTCTTCTGAAACTTTTCTTTTCTTGTATTTATCCATGGTTGGCTTACCGGGGGTTGAAAAGCTCAATAAATCACGTGCCGGCAGGTGTCGCACACTGGTGGTTGTGATGCATATTTTGAGTGACAGGGAGCTGCAGCAGAGGGGTGAAAGAGCCACATGTGGCTCCAGAGCCATAGGTTGCTGACCCCTGCCTTAGACTTTATTGCACCTAAAATATTGGTACATCTTTGATCTCACTGTGGCAGCCACTGTCTTGACTTCGCTGGCCACATTCCTGATTGGTTTTCTGGATTGTGTTGATTCTCCTGGGTTTCCATTGAAACTTGGTGTGATCAGCAGAGAATCTGATGGCTTACAGCTAGCAAGCGCAGGATATCAACCCATCTCTGGAAGGAATCTGGATTATGCACTCTTATCGGCCTAAGATCGATAATAAAGTTGAAAACAGGCAAGATTGGGAGAGTTAGCTCTGTTTGTTTCTCTCTCTCCCCCTCCTCAAATTTATTACTAACCTTTTGTTTTCCTAGCCCCATGCTGTCTCCTTCAAGTAACAGGCAGGAGAGGGACTGCCTTGAAAAGAGAATGGGAGTATTAATAAAACATCACAGCCCTTAGACAGAAATGGGAGATTAAAGAAAATTAGATATTCTGACTCTCTTCAGGTTTTTTTTTTTTCCTTCTCAAATACAGATTTGTGTCCTGGAAGGAAATTGAGAAAGAGAAGGTAACAACAACAAAGAAGGAAGCAACAACGAGTTGCAAGCATGTTCAGGAGTAGGAGGGGAAAAAAACAGACAGCAGAGATCAGTATTAGAAACAATAGAATAGAATAGAATAGAATAGAATAGAATAGAATAGAATAGAATAGAATAGAATAGAATAGAATAGAATAGAATAGAATAGAATAGAATAGAATAGAATAAGACAAGGAATGGAATGGAATGAGACAAGGGAGTGGAGTGGAGTGGAGTGGAGTGGAGTGGAGTGGAGTGGAGTGGAGTGGAGTGGAGTAGAGTAGAGTAGAGTAGAGTAGAGTAGAGTAGAGTAGAGTAGAGTAGAGTAGAGTAGAATAGAATAGAATAGAATAGAATAGAATAGAATAGAATAGAATAGAATAGAATAGAATAGAATAGAATTCTTTATTGGCCAAGTGTGATTGGACACACAAGGAATTTGTCTTCGGTGCATAAACTCTCAGTGTACATAAAAGCTATAAGTGATAAATCACGATCCTAGTCATCATAAAAATACATTCATCATAAACCATAAGATACAACACGTAGTGTCAGGACAGCATCCACAGTTATGCTAAGGGAAGTAGAAATACTTTTGCTACTCTTATTACTGTTTCTTAGTTAATACTCGAACCAAGGAAGGTTTTTCTACTCCAAAAACTTGGTCTGTTCCCCAAACAGGCTCTATTCCTAGTGTAATAGGTAGCTTTAGGGGGAGCCATTTAGTTCTGAAAAACACACAAAATCATTTCAAGCGTAAATAAAGAGCTGCGGGATGAAGCCAATCGCTAATGTCGACGCTGGCTTCCTACTACTTTGTGATTTGATTATGTACCTGTCAGAGGAGAGGAGAAGGATCTCCAGAGATTACTCAATGAATAAAAAAAACACCCTGCAAGTGTTATATCATTGGGGTGGGGGTGGGGGAGAGAAAGCATTTTGTGACTGTGCAAGCAATCAAACAAACTACAGAACCCCCAAAAGCTAGGATAATGTATTGTAGGGCAGGGAATACACTTTGTACATTTCCCTGACAAGTATAATTTAGTTTTAATTATTTATGCCACTTCATAGCCCGCTAGTAAATGTGCTGTAGTATATTTTGTAAAACTAATGAAGTCTTAGTAATGCGAGACCTAAATAAAGACCTCTGCTGAGCTTCAGGAGGAGACGGAATTTATTTTCTTCTTTGATGGCATGCCACAGGATTCTCCTCTTCCATTTGGCTGATGCCTTCAGATAAAAGTAGCTGGGTTTGGGCTGAGTTTATACTGGGATAAACTCAGTATAGCTTATATAACAAATGAGCCAAAGATTATATAACAACTGTGACTTGTGAACCGGCCTTTCTTAAGAGATGGGTGTAGGGTCACTAGGTTTCCGGAAATGCTTTCATGAGTCTTCCCGTGCTTGAAGGGATGCCACAGGGAAAAGGGTGTTGATTTTGTAATGCCCCCATTGGAGCTGGAATCTGTGGAGGAAGATGAGCTGGAACTGGAGCCGACGGAGATTGAGAAGGAGGTTTCATTGGCTTGGGTGGAAAATGGAGGCCCAGTCAGGCCAGGGCCTTTCAGGATTGGGATGGCTTGTAGGCAGGGAGGGCAGGATGACCAAGAGAGGCTAAGCAGTGAACATGAGAGACAGAGCTCGGGCAACAAGCAAGGACTATCCCCTCCTGATCCTCGAGCATGGAGAGTGGAGAGAAGGCGAGAACATTGCAGACTGATCTGACTACTTGGGAGGAGAGTGTCCCGCCCCTCTTCACAAGGCACACCTGGGGACTGAGACTTAAGGAGACACTGTTGGGAGGGGCATTTGTCAGGAAGAAATGCTGAATTCATGGAGTGCCGACATTTGTACTTTCCTGGATTCCTTGCATTCTTTTTGGGTTTCTGGATTACTTGCCTTGCTCCTTTGCTTCCTGGATTCCTCGACTTGCCTCCACTTGTTGGATTTCTTGCTTTGCAGCAGTGGTGCTCCCAGTGTTGGGCTGGACTATTTGTAGCCAGGGGCTGCTTGAGGTGTGTGTGTGTGATCACTTTGCTCTGGGACTTGCCAGAAACATGAGAGTGTTTGGGGAAATTTAGAGTAATAAAGCGGCGGTTTGAACTGCCAGCTGCGTGTGTCACCTCTGTGCCGTGCCCCAGGTCATCACAGATTTATTCTCCAAAGCACCCAAGGCCAGGACAAGAAGCAATGGGTGGACACTCATCAGAGGGAGATCCAACCTGGAAATAATTTTTTTTTCTCCTGGCAGGGAGGACGATTAATTAATGGAACAGATTGGTTCCCAGACTTGTGGGTGCTTCTCCATTGCTGGAGATTTTCAAGAAAAGATTGAACAGCCATTTGGATTACTTTTTTGAGTAAGGGGTTGGATTAGAAGATCTCCAAAGGTCCCTTCCAGTCCCACGATTCTCTGATTCTGTGACTCTTCATGTTATATAACTGTCTGATGTCATATGTTAAGAAAGGTATCATTTTCATATGATTTGGGATAATGGATTTGATCCCTTTCCCTTGTTGCCTCTCCCCTCCCAAAAAAGTAGTTATTTCATTCATTCTCGAGAATAGAATAGAATAGAATAGAATAGAATAGAATAGAATAGAATAGAATAGAATAAGTTTATTGGCCAAGTGTGATTGGACACACAAGGAATTTGTCTTGGTGCATACACTCGCGGAGTACATAAAAGAAAAGATACATTCGTCAAGAATCATAAGGTACAACACTTAATGATAGTCATAGGAAAACAGTCAATATAAATCTTAAGGATACCAGCAACAAGGTTACAGTCATACAGTCATAAGTGGGAGAAGATGGGTGATAGGAACGATGAGAAGATGAATAGTAGTGCAGACTTCAGTGAATAGTTTGACAGTGTTGAGGGAATTATTTGTTTGATTAGCAATTATTTCTTTGAGAAAAAACTGTCCTTGTGTCTAGTTGTTCTGGTGTGCAGTGCTCTATAGCGTCGTTTTGAGGCTAGGAGTTGAAACAGTTTATGTCCAGGATGCGAGGGGTCTGTAAATATTTTCACAGTCCTCTTTTGGACTCATGCAGTATAGAGGTCCTCAATGGAAAGCAGGTTGGTAGTAATAGAGAAGTGTATAAAGGATACAGGTACCCAGACCAAAAATAGAAAGGTTTATAGCCCAGTGACAGATTGAATATTTGGTATGCTACAGAAATCTCAGGGGAATTTTCATTCCTCCAGGTTAGTGTTTCTCGACCTTGGCAACTTGAAATTGGGTGGCCTTCAACTCCAACTTGCTGGCTGGGGAATTCTGGGATTTGAAGCCCTCACAGCTTGAAGTTGAATCTATATAGACATCCCTTCGGTTAATATACTTTTCTTGCCATAAATAAGAAAATTGCCTTTGGTGGCAGGATAAGCATTAGCAATGGGGAGAGCACATTTTATCATCATCATCATCTTTTAAACAACCCCATAATCCCTTGCAGGGTGGAGTCAGGGCAAAAGAATGGAGTTAGCAGAGTGTTTACTGGCCAGATGCCCTTCCTGTCACCAATGAGGAGTTTTGTTCAGCAGATACGTTCTGCCCAGAGAGAGAAATATCTGCCTCTACCTAGGATTGAACTTACAGGCTCCTGGTTGTGAGGTGAGAGCTACACCTCTAGGCCACCGCACCACTCCGGATAGCACATTTTATGCTGGTTTAATTTTCTGCTAGTCGAAGAGCTAAATAAGCCACAGGCAAGAGCCCTGAGCGGGTGACACTGTATATGTTAGACGGAGTGAAGCTCATGAGAAATTTATCAGGTATCTCAGCTAGATCCTTCAAATCAAACTATGTGTCCTTTAGCTATTCTTAGAAGGCGGGTTCATATTGCATTTACTCATAAGAATGGTGGCTTAGTGTGTGGCAATGACCACTGTGGTTTGTTTATCCACGATAAACAGACGAGGTGAAAATGGTCACCGATGCAGACAAACCTGGATTGATGAAAAATACGGTTTAGAAATAAACTCCGTATAGGAATCTTTCCCATTACACAACCGAAGCGGTAAACAGCGGTGTGGATTTGCATGTCTTCCCAGCCTGGCCATCTCCATCAGCATGTAATTCTCGGGGGCATTAAAATAAAGAGTCTCCAATCTTCTCCAGGGAGAGAGAAAATGAGGCTTCCCAGGTTGCAGAGTTGCTTTTAAAGGGCAGATGCATTTTTCCCTCTAAGCCCCCAGATTTCAACGGAGGAGGCGCATGGCAGCAACCACGGCCTCCCCTGGATATTGCCACGCAGCCCTCCTTGCCGTGGCAGAGTGAATCATTGCGTGGCGCTCCTCCGATCAGCCAGGGGTATCATGCAGAAGCCTAAATTTAAATGTTAAAAAGCTTTTGTTCATTACCGGGAGCATCCCTCCCCTCCCGTCCTCCCATTTGTCACTCCGAGCAGAGCTGTGACTCCCTTTAATATCAAACAAATAATAAGCTCCCTCTAAAGTGATTTTTCTGACAAGGAGCTCAATATATTAAACTTTATCTATATTTTAATAGCCAATTTCACACCAAACTGCCTTCTTAATAATGTATTTACCACCTGGGGATATTATTCCAACCCATCTGGAAAGAACTGGAAATTAACTGTCCCTAAACTGAGTCGGCATGCATTTGAGATGCAGCTGAGATAGCTTCAGTCCTGGTCCTAAGGGAAAAGGAAGCTTGGAGAGGGGCGCGGGAAGAGAGAGAAACATGTGGGAGGCAGGGAGAGGAAGCTGGCGTGAAAGCTGCAGGGAGTAAAATGTCAGTCACCAGAGGTAGGAACTCGGGGATGAATTAGCAAATTGTAGTCCAATCCGGGGTCTCTTTCCACCACCCAATTTTCTTTCTGTCAAATGCATCAGGGGAGAGAAAGCAGGGAGGTCAGTGGCTGGGATGGAAGGTAGAAATAATTTTGGGAATGGGAAGCTGTAAGTAGAGGTGTCAAGCTTTCAAGTACCGTATATACTCGAGTATAAACCGATTTTTTCCGCACATTTTTTATGCTGAAAAAGCCCCTCCTCGGCTTATACTCAAGTGAGTAAATAACATAAATGAAATAAATATTCAAAAACATTTAACCTACTGATGCTTCAATTAAGGAGCCTTGGTAGTACAGTGATCTAAAGCACCCTGTTATTAAGACCAGCTGCCTGCAATTACTGCAGGTTCGAATCTCGCCAGGCTCAAGGTTGACTCAGCCTTCCATCCTTTCTAAGGTAGATAAATTGAGGACCCAGTTTGTGGGGGCAATAAGCTGACTTTGTATAAAATATACAAAAGAACGAAGGCTATTGCTTAGCACATTGTAAGCCGCCCTGAGTCTCTGGAGAAGGGCGGCATATAAATCAATTTTTTTAAAAAAAAAAAATTAAAAATGTAATTTTATTGGTAGCTATTTTTATTTTCGAAATTTACCAGTAGCTGCTGCATTTCCCACCCTAGGCTTATACTCGAGTCGATAAGTTTTCCCAGTTTTTTGTGGTAAAATTAGGTGCCTCGGTTTATATTCCGGTCATTTTATACTCGAGTATATAGGGTAATACATCCCCAGCCAAGAAAACTCTGAGGCAAGCATATTCCTCAGAGAGCCAAGGTGGTACAGTTAGAGTGCAGCGCTGCAGGCTACTTCAGCTGACTGCTAGCTGCAGTTCGGTGGTTCAAATCTCACCAGGGTCAAGGTTGACTCAGTCTTCCATCCTTCCGAGGTGGGTAAAATGAGGACTCAGATTATTGGGGGCAAGAGGCTGACGCTTAGAGAGGGCTGTAAAAGCATGATGAAACAATACATGTCTAAATGCTATTGCTATTTTATTGGGACGTATCATATTGGCACAGTCTTGGTGAAAAGCAGCTGGAGCTGTATAATCCTAACAAATGTGTCCCATCAGAAAACTCCAGTGAATACAGCTCGCCTGCCATAAGCATCTAAAGAGCTTTCACACCGAGGGGGAAGTGGATTTATTCTGTATTTCTCCAGAGGACAGAACAAGGACTGATGGATTATACCTATAAGGAAATACTTTTAGGCTAGAGCAGACTGCTCCATGTAATGGTAATGTCTTGTTTACTGAAGACCTTCAAACAGACTGGATAGTCATCCATCAGAAATGCCCTCCTAGCATCCATCCTAAGCAGAGATGTTGGACCGGATGAGATAAATGTTCCCTTCTCGCCCTGTGATTTGACCCTAACCTTAATCCATGCCATCTCTGTTTCAGAATGGTGTGAAAGATCCTAGAAAACATAGATAGTCCTCGACTTACAACAGTTTATTTAGTGACCACTTGAAGTTACAATGGCACTGAAAAGAATGGCTGTTTTTCACACTTATGACCATTGCCGCATCCCCGTGGTCACAACCTTATGACGGTTGCAATGTCTCATGGTCACTTTTTGCGTCCTTCTGACAAGCAACGGGAATAGGGAAGCCAGGTTCACCGTGTTGCTGACTTAACAGCTGCAGTGATTCACTTAACAACTGTGGCAAGAAAGGTCGTAAAAGGAGACAAAACTCGCTTAACAAATGTCTCGCTTAGCCACGGAACTTTTGGGCTCAAGTGCGGTCGTAAGTCAAGGATTTGCCTGTACTTTTGGACTTGTTAGGCAAATGGATTTGGGCTGAACTCAACAAGATTAAATCAATGAATGGGATCGAAGGATTCATGGAATCTCAAATGAATCTAACAAGCAGGTTTGATGAATATCATTACATTCCTCTCAACCCACTTCCCACAATACCCTAAATCATCATTAACACTAATCAGAGGTCGGTTTCATCAGGTTCTGACCATTTCTGGCGAACCGGTAGCGGAAATTTTGAGTAGTTCGGAGAACCGGTAGTAAAAATTCTGACTGACCCCGCCCCCATTTATTCTCTGCCTCCCAAGTCCCAGCTGATCAGGAGGAAATTTTGGGATTTCCTCCTGATCAGGGATTTTGCAATAACCTTCCCCTGGAGTGGGGAGGGAATGGAGATTTTGCAGTATCCTTCCCCTGACACGCCCACCAAGCCATGCCATGCCACGCCACACCCACCAAGCCACGCCCACGGAACCAGTAGTAAAAAAAATTGAAACCCACCACTGACACTAACCAAGTATGGGAAATAATAAGAAAGCTGCCACTGTATTTCTAACTACTGCACAAATCAATTATTATTGTAATTTAGAATTACATTCTGCCTTTTTCCTCCCAGAAGTTCAAAGGTGCATTCATGGGAGGAATTCCCTTCATTCTGTACCGCCAATAACATTTTTATTCTCTTGGATTGAGAAAAAGCAACTGGTCCAAAATTACACAGTGAGCTTCAAAGGTTGATTCCTTCCTTCCTTCCTTCCTTCCTTCCTTCCTTCCTTCCTTCCTTCCTTCCTCCCTCCCTCCCTCCCTCCCTCCCTCCCTCCCTCCCTTCCTTCCTTCCTTCGCAATAGCACTTAGACTTATGTACCTCTTCACAGTGCTTTACAGCCCTCTCTAAGCAGCTTACAGAGTCAGCCTATTGCCCCCAACAAACTGGCTCCTCATTTTACCCACCTCGGAAGGATGGAAGGCTGAGTCAACCTTGACCTTGGTGAGATTTGAATTGCCAAATTGCAGGCAGCCAGCAGACATAGCCTGCAGTACTGCCCTCTAACCACTGTGCCACCATGGCTCATATACCCTGTTTTCCCCAAAATAAGACATCCCCTGACAATAAGTCCAATCGGGCTTTTGAGTGCATGGCAATAAGGCCAAGCGCTTATTTCAGGGTTCAAAAAAAAATATAAGACAGGGTCTTATTTTCGGGGAAACGTGGTATATTACCCGGGTTCTCTCAACCATATTCACACCTGTAGGGGCCTGATATGTATTAAAGATCTGGCTAGCTGTTGTAATGCTAGGTGAGAAAGAATGGAGAGAAGAATCTAATGGAAAGAAGAATCTTTCTATCACCCTTGGCTCACGAATGGCCTTAAACCATAGTTTCTTCAACTCTTGTCTTCAACTGCTTGAATAAGCCCAGCCTGCTAAGACGAAACCAAACCCACGAGCTAACGACTTAATGTACTGCATCAAACCAAATATTCCAAATGAGATTTAGAGATGTAAGTTGGGCAGATCCCACCTCTTGGAAAAGTCTTCTAGAGTCGCATTGCCAAAGAAAGGGCTTCTGAAGACCCCACGTTTTCCCCACCCAATTTAGAAATCAAAGTTTATTTTATTTATTTATTTATTTATTTATTTATTTGTTTGTTTGTTTGTTTATTTATTTATTTATCAAGCATATATAAGATAACAGATAAAAGAGTAAACATGATTTGAATACATGAAAAGGATATGAGTAAAAAGGGACATTAGGACAGGGACTATACACACCCCTTACCACCTCTTAGGAATGGGGTGAGGTCAACAGTAGACAGTCTAAGGTTAAAGTTATGGGGGGTTTTGGGAAGAAACCACAGAGTCAGGTAGTGCATTCCAGGTATTGACCACTCTGTTGCTGAAGTCGTATTTTCTGCAGTCGAATTTGGAGAGGTTTACCTTGAGTTTGTATCTATTGTGTGCTCGTGTATAGTTGTGCTTGAAGCTGAAGTAGTCATTGACAGATAGGACATTGTGGCAGATAATTTTATGTACTACGCTTAGGTCAGACTGGAGTTGGTGTAGTTCTAAATTGTCCAAAATTTCAAGTCTGGTGGCATAAGGTATTTTATTGCGGGTAGAGGAATGGAGGACTCTTCTCGTAAAATAAGAGCCTGTAGTACAGTGGACTAAGCACTGTTATTAACATCTGCTGTTTGCAATTACTGCAAGTTCAAATCTCACCAGGCTCAAGGTTGACTCAGCCTTCCATCCTTTCAAGGTAGGTGAAATGAGGACCCAGATTGTGGGGGCAATAAGCTGACTTTGTATAAATATACAAAAGTATGAAGGCTATTGCTTAACGCATTGTAAACTGAGTCTCCAGAGAAGGACGGCATATAAATTAAAGCAAAAAAAAAAAAAAAAAAATCTCTGGACTTTCTCAATTGTATTTATGTCCGATATGCAGTGTGGGTTCCAGACAGACGAGCTGTATTCGAGAATTGGTCTAGCAAAGGTTTTGTATACTCTAATTAGTAGTGCAATAGTATCAGAGAAGAAGCCACACAAGATTAGGTTAACAACTCTTAATGCCTTTTTGGCAATTTTGTTACAGTGAACTCTGGCACTTAGATCTTTAGAAATGACTATTCCAAGTTTTTCCTCCCAGTTGACAAGTCCATCACATAGTCCAACCAGATCCAACTCCAGCTGGCTTCAGTCCACGCCTCTCTACCACCAGATGGGAACTTTCTTGGTTCCCAGGAGAAAGAATTTTAGTTTGGCTACAAGTCCCCAGCTATCTCTACTCCCTCATTCCCACAACTCTATCCAGCCTCGCTGTGGGAGCCCTGAAGACACTTCAAAATGGCTTCAAGGGTTGATACCATTAGCTTCCTCAAGTTTTGTTCTTCTTTGGCCAGATCTTCTCAAGTCTACTGTATACCTTTTATGAATCTGGTCAATCCCCCATTCCGATGTAGAAATTTTGTCTCCTTTGTGTCTGAAGAAAGAAAGAAAGGATAACTATCTCAACCGAGGGAGGCAACATCTCCAATTAATCAACCAAGCAAGGAGACGACGTGTGACAGATAGGTCAAAAGGGGGAGGTGTAAAAAAAAGGCATTTTCCTTCTTGCAGTGGGAAGCTATGAATGCTGACATTTACCGGGGAAGCGGATTTTGAGGGACCAGAATCCCTAACTTAATCAAAGAGATAACAAGAAATACTATAGATGAGGAACTTGAAGGAAATGCCAAACAATAGAAACGGACCCAGTGGGTCCCAGTGCTAGGATGGAGATAATAAACTATATAAAAACATGTCACAGTGTGATAAGTGAAGAATTAGGCTCGATTGTACCTTTAAAATAATAGATATTCCCCTGGTGATGCCTGTCCGGAGGCACAATAGGGTTTGATGAGACCTGGTTTGGATGCAGAAGAAGCTGACTTGCATCTAAATGGGGTTTGGATCAGGATTTTCTTCCACAGGCAGGTTAATCCAGAGCGTAGAAATGTTCTGGAGATGAGGAAAAATCAAAAGGAAACCAGACAGATCATCCCTGTCTTGTGTTGTTTCATTTCCCCAAAGCTCTCTCTACTCCTATATTATTGTTTTTTAGATATATAAGCACTGTAGGGAGCAAATGAGCGTCACTGGAAAAACCATACCTATAAATATTGGATTTCTTGAGTCAATTTAAGAGGAAAATTATACTTCTAGCGTAGTGTTATACTGGAAATCCAACACAGAGACACATCACAATTGCTCTTGCTAGCCACAGATGCTCCAACCTGCTGTGAGTTCATCTGTTTTTCTACCTCAGCAACTTAAAGAGGCCTGAACTTCAATTCCCAGAATTCCCCAGGCAACGATGTAGGTGGGGAATTCTGGGAGTTGAAGTCCACACACCTTAACCTGGCTGACGTTGAGGAAAAAAACACTATTCTAAATCGTTCCCAGAAGACTTCCTGAGCGTTAGGTCCCCTTTGGAAAACTGTTGTGATCCGCCCACAGTCTGTGGAGCTGGCAGCAGAGTCAGACAGCGATGAGGCTGAGGAAGAACAGGGGCCAGTCCTGGAGTTTGGGGAAGGCCCAGATGAGGCCTCTGCGTCGGAGGCAGAGATGGGGCCTGTCACTGCGTTAAGTGTTTGCCAGCTGAGCTTCCATCCTAAGACTTACGGTAGCCTGCCAGAGAATTTTATTTATCTGTAGCAATAGAGATAAGACTGGCCTTGTGAGACATTGGACTACTGCGCATGTCTACATTCTTTCTTTTCTAACTTCCTGATCGTTTTCCTTTGTCCGGCAAAATGTAGTTAGTAAGTTTGTTTTATTTCTTTTTCAAGATGGTGGACCTGAGCTTTAATATTCTTTTTCCAATCATCCTTGTCAGGTCGTAGGAAAAGAAACTGTTTATGTTGAAGAGCTCGATGCGTTCATTCCTGATGTTTATTATATACCAACAGCAAATAGTAGTTTGCTTAGTCAGAGTCACTTGTTTTATATTTTTATAACGGATGTCAATGTGTCTGGACCTAGAACCCGCGAAACGTGATTCAGAAATATAAACCACAGATTCATTGTCTTCCATCACGGTGATCGGTCGGATCGGGTGTGTCCAGATATCTGTGACCAAAGCCCCAAACCACGTTAGAGAATTACATGCATCTGAAACACAAGCATATTCAGCCTCGGTAGATGAACAAGAAACAAAATTCTGTTTTCGCACATGCCAGTAAACAGGACATCCATTCAAGAACATCATATAACCTGAAGTACTTTTACGTGTTTTCTTATCACTCACCCAATCAGAATCTGCATAACAACATAATTCTGCATGATCAGTATGTTTCGGTTCTAACGACAGTGCCATCGGGGAGTGATGTGTGGACTTCGGAGCCTCCAGAGGCTGACAGCAGAGAGGCAGAGGAACAGGAGGAGCCTGTTCCTGGTGTACGCGTGAGAAGAGCTGCCAGAAGGCAGGAGCAGATAAACCCACCACTGGTATAGGGTCTCCTGCTTGCACAGGAGGGATTGGATTAGAAGACCTCCAAGGTCTTTTCCAATTCTGTTTTTTTT
The DNA here is from genome assembly GCA_022577455.1 of Arizona elegans. Lineage (NCBI taxonomy): Eukaryota > Metazoa > Chordata > Lepidosauria > Squamata > Colubridae > Arizona > Arizona elegans. The sequence goes on along the minus strand of JAKOOJ010000013.1, from coordinate 19,543,228 downwards.
TTTAATTTGATTTATATGCCGCCCTTCTCCGAAGACTCAGGGCGGCTTACAATGTGCTCAGCAATAGCCTTCATCCTTTTGTATATTTATACAAAGTCAGCTTATTGCCCCCACAACTGGGTCCTCAATTTACCTACCTTAGAAAGGATGGAACCTTGAGCCTTGGCGAGATTCAAACCTGCAGTAATTGCAGGCATCTGGTCTTAATAACCAGCTTAACAACAGGGTGCCTTAAACCACTGTACTACCAAGGCTCTTTATTCTGTTATTCTGTTATTCTGCTGAGTATCCACTGCTAGATTCACAACAGTGACCTCTATGCTCTCACTCTGCGGGGGTGGGGTGGGGGTGGAGGGACTCACTATTCAAATCATCTTGGGGGAGCCCAAATTCCAGAACAAGCCTTCCATCCCTCTTCGGCAGTCCTAACAGCAGCATATTGTGGCCAGTTCTGGCTACCAGCTTTAACAATCCATCATCCAATGTCTGGATTTGTTAGTGCTATCATTCAGTTCTGGGTGGGCTCTTCCGTCCAATTCTGTCCCATTGATCTTTTCCCTTCACGATCTTGCAGCTTCTGCTTTGGCTACCACTGCCTCAACCATCCCCGATCTTGGCTTTGCACCTCCAGCCTCCTTTCTCCTAACCGGGATGAGTCCAGATTCCACCACTTCACTGCTAACTCTTCTCCCTCGCCGCGCTTTTGCCAGGCTCGTAACTGCATGAAGCTTTGGCTAAGATAAAGCAAATAAAAGAAAATTATTACGTTTTATTTTAGTTCCGATTGCTGCTTTGCCCGTCTTACATCTGGAAGTCGTATTTTGGATTGCATTAGGCAACCCATTTGGGTAGTAATTCTTCTCTGTTGATGCCAATGGCTGATTTGTTGGTGTTATCATAATATATTGGGTGAGCTCCACCAGCTGTTCCTTCAGTTTTATGATGTATGCCTTAACATGATGCACAAACCCAATTAATGGTGCCTCCTTTAATAAACTAGGTTAAGCAAACCATGTTTCACTGAAATACGTGGATGCCATAATACTGCTACAGGGTTAAAAAAAACAACAACAGTGGTTACCATCAGCTTGTAGGATGTATCTACAAAATATCATTTTTCCACACCCAGCTCCTGTGTAAAGTGTTAGAGGCTTCATGCCTTTAAACTGCATGTATTAGATCTCAAGGAGCTCCACATAAACTGAATGAATTAAGCATGTCAAAGATTTGCAGAGTACCAAAAGAAAAATTAAGTCAAACTCCTAAATACCTGGATTACTTTTGAAAATTAGATTTGGATGCTTGAGATGGTTTTATAGAAAAACTACCCTCCCTACCATGTCCTCAACGGCTGCCTCTCCTAAATTAGGTAACACTCACTAGGTAGGTTGTGTTCACGAGTTAGCACTAGCGTTCACTACTTGTGTTCACTAGACAGTTGTGTTCACTAGATAGCACTAGTGTTCATTACTTGTGTTCACTAGATAGTTGTGTTCACTAGATAGCACTAGTGTTCACTAGTTGTGCTCACTAGATAGCACTAGTATTCACAAATTGTGCTCACTAGACAGTTGTGTTCACGAGATAGCACTAGTGTTCACTAGTTGTGCTCACTAAACAATTGTGTTCACGAGATAGCACTAATATTCACTAGTTGTGCTCAGTAGATAGCACTAGTATTCACAAATTGTGCTCACTAGACAGTTGTGTTCATGAGATAGCACTAGTGTTCACTAGTTGTGCTCACTAAACAATTGTGTTCACGAGATAGCACTAATATTCACTAGTTGTGCTCAGTAGATAGCATTAGTGTTCACTAGTTGTGCTCATTTGATAGCACTAGTATTCACGAATTGTGCTCACTAGACAGTTGTGTTCATGAGATAGCAGTGGTATTCACTACTTGTGCTCACTAGATAGCACTAGTATTCACTAGTGCTTACTGGACAGTCGTGCTCACTAGATAGCACTAGTGTTCACTAGTCGTGCTCAGTAGATAGCACTAGTGTTCACTAGTCGTGCTCAGTAGATAGCACTAGTGTTCACTAGTTGTGCTCACTAAACAGTTGTGTTCAACAGATAACACTAGTGTTCACTAGTTGTACTCACTAGACACTTGTGTTCACTAGATAGTACTAGTATTCACTAGTTGTGCTCACTAGACAGTTGTGTTCACTAGGTAGCACTAGTATTCACTAGTTGTGCTCACTTGATAGCAGTGCTCCAATATGTCAACCTATTTTCTCAAGCACCAGAAGACAAGGTACAGGAAACAATGGATGGAGACCAATCAAGGAGAGAAGCAACTTGGAATTAAGGAGAAACTTCCTAACAACAAGAACAATTAACTCATGGAACGGTTTGCCTTCAGATGTTGTGGCTGCTTCATCACTGGAGGTTTTTAAGAAGAGATTGGACAGTCACTTGTCTGAAATGGGATAGGATCTCCTGCTTGAGCAGGGGGCTGGACTAGAAGACCTCCAAGGTCCCTTCCTATTGTGTATATTCAGTAGCCGCTGGTAATAAAACCAGGAGGAAGCAGATCTTTTTCTAAAGCCTAATCGGCAGCCATCCTTTGCATTCCTCCATGGCTAAAAATAGCCCAGCCTGTAAAGTGTTTGAGGGGCTCCCACCCCCTCCCCTTTACTATCTTAAAGCTGTAAATACTTAGGGAAAAATACTTGGATTCTATGGTAACAGAGCTAAAAGAATAAGCAGGGACCTCAGCACAGATGTTTGTGGCAGATAATAAAGATTCTCCACTAAAGAGGGCGCTCTGTTATAATTTTTCCAGAAAATCCAGTAATGTGCATGGAACCGATATGAGCGGAGATGAAACCGACTTCAACACACACACACACACACACACAGAGGAGAGACAGGATACAAATTTTCCAATTGCTTTCCTAGCTGCACTTTTAGAATCCTTTCTCCCGACCATATTACAACAAGATTCAGATTACAGGAGCAGAATTGGAAGGCACCTTGAAGGCCTTCTAATCCAACCCCTTGCTCAAGGCAAGAGACCCTAAACCAGTGATGGCTAACCTTTTTGCCATTGTGTGCCAGGAGGGAGAGGAGTGGAGACGCACGCACGTGCCCACACTCATAATTCTACGCACCCCGCCCCCGCGCATGCACACACAACACCCTCCCTCCCACTCCCCCCGCTCCTGGCATGTGATGGCCCGGTAGGCCCATTTTTCTCTCTCACCTGACTCCTGAGCCTCTCTAGGAGTCTGGGGAGGGCGAAAACAGCCTTCCCCACATCGCAGAGGCCCTCCGGAAGCCAGAAATGACCCGTTTGCCAACTTCCAGTGGGACCAGAAGGCCCATTTTTTCCTGTCCCCAACCTCTCTAGGAGTCTAGGGAGGGCGAAAATGGCCTCCCACCCCTCCCGGAGGCTCTCCGGATGCCAGAAATGGCCCGGAAGTTGACAAATGGGCTGTTTCCGGCCTCTGGAGAGCCTCCGGGGGGAGGGGGACACAGTTTCCACCCTTCCCAGATTCCTAGAAAGGCTCTGGAGCCAGGTGAGAGAGAAAAATGAGTCTTCCTCACCACTCCCCGAGGCCCTCCAGAGGCAGGAAACAGCCTGTTTCCCTACTTCTGGTGGGCCCAGAAGGCCCGAAAATCAGCTGTCCAGCAGACGCATGCTGAGTTTGCGTGCCCACTGATATGGCCATAGGTTTGCCTTTATGGCCCTAAACAATTCCAGACAAATGGTTGTCCAGTAGCTTTTTTTTAATTATTATTTTTTACTACCGGTTTGCCAAACCGGTGCGAACCGGTAGGATTTCACCACTGGTGAAGATTCAGGAAATCTTCCCTGTGCCCTGATTCCCGCCGTCTACCCAAACCTTTCTTACAAATGCATCACTCTAGATAAGGCAAGCCTTGGGATTAAGACTAATAAAATCCAAGCAGCTGATCACCCGTCAAAAGCAGCATACAGGGAATTCGTTCCCTGGCTCTTATTTACATTTCGGTTAACAATAGTTTCCAAGCTCAACTATAAATAATTTCTTGGGAAGAGTGGTCTAATTAAACTTGTGGCAGCAGCAAGAAAAGTACTTTTAAGCAAGTCTCGGGTCCTAATGAAGGTAATTGCTGGATGGGGACAGTTTAGGAAATGGGAAGGGAAGTTTTCCCTGGGAAGCAGAGAAATGGAGGGGAAGATCTACTCGGGGAGCGTTTCCAATCAATATTTAATTGTGCGGCATATTAAAGTCATTAGTGCCCTTTTAATAGCCAGAATGGCACTATTCATGGAGGGGAAAGATGGGGTGAGAATGAAGGAGGAAAGGCTACTCAAAGACTGGGTTTCAGAGGGGTTGAAAAGCCTATGCTAAAAGGAGACATCAGTTGCAGGACTGTCCATGGTACAAAAGCATCGTCCAGAGGTGGGCAGATGTTATATGTGGTATATTTGGGGAAGAGCTGTGTGTAGATGAATAATTAATTCCACTTAATTATCCATTCTCCTTCTGTTCTAATTTATGCTCTTCAAATGAAGGAAGCACAGTATAATGCTGATGAACAAAACCCTTCCTTCCATCTGCAAGCTTGAACCCAGGAAGACCATGTGGAGAAACTTCCCGGTTTCTCCACATTGCTTTAGGTGTACAATTCATGGTTTGCAGAATTGAGGTGCAGCTACAATCATGATTGTATCTGGTTGCTGGTTAGAACAGAACAGAACAGAACAGAACAGAACAGAACAGAACAGAACAGAACACAGAACAGAATAGAATAGAATTTTTTATTGGCTAAGTGTGATTGGACACACAAGGAATTTGTCTTGGTGCATACGCTCTCAGTATACATAAAAGAAAAGATATGTTCATCAAGAATCATAAGGTACCACACTTAATGATAGTCATAGGCTACAAATAAGCAATCAGGAAACAATATCAATATAAATCGTAAGGATCCAAGCAACAAAGTTACAATCATACAGTCATAAGTGGGAGGAGACGGGTGGTGGGAATGATCAGAAGATTAATAGTAGTGCAGACTTAGTAAATAGTTTAACAGTGTTGAGGGGATTATTTGTTTAGCAGAATGATGGCGTTTGGGAAAAAAACTCTTCTTGTGTCTAGTTGTTCTGGTATGTAGTCCTCTATGGCATTTTGAGGGTAGGGGTTGAAACAATTTATGTCCAGGATGTGAGGGGTCTGTAAATATTTTCACAGCTCTCTTTTTGACTCGTGCAGTATACAAGTCCTCAATGGAAGGCAGGTTGGTAGTAATTGTTTTTTCCGCAGTTGTAACTATCCATTGAAGTCTGTGTCTGTCTTGTTGGGTTGCAGAACCAAACCAGACAGTTATAGAGGTGCAGATGACATATTCAATAATTTACCTGTTAGACTGGATCAGCAGTTACTTGGGCAGTTTGAGCTTTCTGAGTTGGCGTACATAAGAAAATGCAATAAACGTAACTTGAAGTTGACTAAACATTGACGTTGGGGTGGTGGGAAGGGAGACGACTGGGCAGAAGTGAATGTAAGCCCAGATTGGGGGTGAATATGCCAATAAGCAAAACCTTTCCTTCCTTCCTTCCTTCCTTCCTTCCTCCCAGCTGCAACCACCAGTGATACTGTGCTAACTTAGATTATACTCACAAAGGATCCTATTTCGGTAAGCTATCAGCCATTACATTTAAATAAACTCTTCCTCTCTGACAGAAGTGTAACTCTGATTGCCAGATGTTGTGCGTGAGCAACTGAGTGTAAATGTCATAATCAGGCATGGCTGTTGAAATTTTCTAGGAGCTCTTAGGAAACCATGATGGACAGCCAACTCCTTAGCCTAGAATCACTGGGATTCAGAGCCAAGTGAAGAAGGAGAAGGAGTTTAAAGGATTAAGAGAAGTATCATCAACAAAGCTTTAGAGTCATTTTTCCTGTTTAAAAGCTAGGCCATCATGGTTTTAGAGATCAAGACATTTCCTATCAAACAACAAGGAACTATCCGGTTGCCAATGGGGCCTCCTAGTATCTGTTTTGTTTAAAGAAAGCAAATAGGCCAGCCTATAGATTAGTATTTCTCAACCTTGGCAACTTTAAGATACATGCTGGCTGAGGAATTCTGGGAGTTGAAGTCCACACTTCTGGAAGTTGTCACGGTTGAGAAGCACTGCTATAGGCTATGTGCATTTGGCCAGAAAAGTAATATGCATGGTGCCAGTTGGGTGCTACCAACACAACTACCTTTTCAGAGCTCTGTTGCAGCCTTGTATTTAGTTTGTGAGTCTCTGTGTGTGTGTGTATTGGAGTTAGGAGTAGGAATATCTGTAATTAATTGAGTTGTCCCTGGATGTCCATGTAGAAGATAGAGAGAGAGAGAGAGAGGGAGGGAGGGAGGGAGAGGGAGAGGGAGAGGGAAAAATATGATGTCCTCTTCCATTGGAGCAAGCATGTATATCAGAGGTGGGTTCCAGCAGGTTCTGACCAGTTCTGGAGAACCAGTAGCGGAAATTTTGGTTAGTTCTGAGAACCGGTAAATACCACCTCTGACTGGCCCTGTCTCCATCTATTCTCTGCCTCGCGAGTCCCAGCTTATCGGGAGGAAATGAGGCTTTTGCAGTAACCTTCTCCTGGAGTGGAGAGGAAATGGAGATTTTATAATATCCTTCCCCTGCCATGTCTACCAAGCCACGCCCACCAAGCCACACCCACAGGTAGTAAAAAAATTTGAAACCCACCACTGATGTATATATCCGTAATTTGTTATCAAAATTCCATTTACTACAACTTTACTGGTCTGTGAAAAGCAGTGAGAAATAGACTTTAAAAACCTCATCCAGTTCAGAACCTGAGGAATTCCTGTCCTTTCATGTTTGAGAACTGAAGAGTACACCTGAGATGTTCTTTGATGGTCCAGACTATAGCCGTGTTTTCTAAATCCTGAACTCCATGATTGCCAAAATCTGATGCAATTCCCTATTTTGAGGAAAGAGGAATTGGACAACCTTTGTAAGGATACAGAGTTGTCGGGCACAAAGGATCAGGACCATTTGTGCAGATTGCAGGACAAATAATTCATTGAAGTCTATGCACAACAATCTGGTCAAGTAATGGCCAGCATTAAATAGGTGCTAGACAAAGGCCCACATAATTCAAGTGGAGCTGGGTTTGAATCGCTTGTGGCAATGCAAAGATTCTAAACCGATGGTGCGTTTTACTCCGCCCTCCAGCTCTGCCTGTTTTTCTACATGAGTGGACAGGACAGGGTTAGTCTTTCTGAGGTAGGTTCATGCGCTTGACCTTGAAATTCCAGGTGGGAAACAGTGTTATTCTCCATTTGCAAATCTGCAGTGCCAGTTGCCCCAAATTTATCAGGAATAATATAGGGCTGAGATGGCGAACCTATGGCACGCGTGCCGGAAGTGGCACACAGAGCCATTTTTCCGGGCATGCAAGCCGTTGCCCAACTCACCTGAAACTGCGCCTGTGCATGTGCCCCAGCTGGTTTTCAGGCCTCTAGTGCGCATGAATGCAATTCAGGGGACCCAGCTGGTCTTTGGAGCTCTTCTGCGCATTTGTGCATTTGCGCATGTGTGTGAGATGACTGGTGCACAGCATGAGCATGATACAGTGTGTGTTGAGTCCTTGGGGTCATGACATGTCAGAGTGCACACAGTGTGACTATTTTGAGAAAACCCAGGAGCAACAGAGGTTTGTCTTTCAAATAGTGGTTTATCTATAAGGAATATATACATACACATACTAGGCAAAGTCAGGCAATCAATCATCAATTAAAGCACGGAAGCACAGACGGAGAGAGAGATATGCCCCAACAAGGCCTCTCGTATAATACACTCTCTTAAAGTGGTAAAGAGTCAGATAATCCTGCTGACTCATTACTACTATTGCATCATCGTTACAGCATTACAGTAGCTCAATGCTACAAACACTACTAATACCATTACTACTGCTGCTTCTGGAACTGCTCTCGTTATTTTCCATTACATCCTGCTTATCATCTCTTGGTTGAATATCCGTGCTATAGTTGATGATTGATTGCCTGACTTTGTCTAGTATGTGTATGTATATATTCCTTGTAGATAAACCACTATTTGAAAGACAAATGTCTGTTTACTGTATTTTGCTCCTGGGTTGTCTCAAAATAGTCACACTGTGTGCCCTCTGACATGACAATTCTGCCATTCTGCTGAGATGTTTGGCTTTACTTCTATTTGGGAGGCTCTCTTGTTCATCTTCCTTCAACAGTGAGACCAAAGACAAGGAGGTTTTCTGGCTGATTTTCTTTCTTTTTTCTTTTTTCTTTTTTAACCTGCCACGGGATGATGTTCCTCTCCAAAGTATGAGTAATGCAGGAGAAAAATAGTTGTTCCAGTTTTGTCTCTTTAGTGAAAGCTTAACGGATGCTCATCCCTTGAGCCATCAATTCAAAGCTTCATCATAACGCTGCCAAAAAAAGAGAAAACCAATCCTTTTCTCCTATTTTGCTGGAATTATGAAGCCCACCTTCACCATTTCTATTCATTTCCATGTGCGTAGTGATAAATTCCATTTTAAAAAGATAAATAAGATGTTATTAGCACTTTGCTGGCAAGAATGTGCAAGGACTTATGGATAATCTAAGCGGGGAAAACGCCTTATTGAGCAGAATTTAATTAGTGGAATTTGTTCTGTGAAGGACTTTTATATGAAGCTCAGGAAATATGAATTTAAGGGCGAGGAAAGGGAGGAGGGGGAAAAAAAAGAGAGCTTCTGATAAATCTATTCACTCTCCATTTCTTTCCACACACTACTTTTATGTGTGATGAAGGGGGGGGGGGAAAGTATGTCATTAATTCTACAAAACCGCATGGCTGGTTTGACAAGATAAATCAGTTGATCCCATTTATTCAACATTAGTGGGTCCCACGGTACAACCTGTGTCTTAATAGTCTCAACTGAGAAAAAATCACAATGACAAGAAGTAGTCGGTTCCGAGTTGGGTATAATTAAGCACAGGAGACTGCAGTTCTTTTCAGCAACAGAAACTCAGTTGTTCGTTGAATGGAATCCTAGTTTGGACTGATGGAAACTGCCTTTGGTGAACAGTGGAGAGTAGTAGCGATTGTACCTTCGCGGTGACCTTGGAAAGCCCCCCAAATGTTTGATTGAACTTCAGTGGAAGAACCCACAGGGGCAGAATAAGCAAAAGGGTCCGTCGGAAGATCATTTCCATGCAAATTTAATATATTATAATATCTTAGAAGGATTGTCAGCTTCCAAGCTGCCATAAGGACGGGAGGAGAGGCTTGAACTTTCACCTACTTTTTCCCCTGCTTCTGGTGTGGGAGGGCAGATGGGCTTTGGGGCTGGCAACAAGTTAGGCAGCAAAAAGCTTCAAAGCTGCCACTCGAGAGCCCCATGGAAAAATTGAAGGATTCTCCTTTCTAATAATGGGGCATAGATAAGGAACATGGGCGCCATTGTGATTCACATGCTCATCATTGTATGCAGATGACTCTCTGTCCCATAACCAGTGGTGGGTTCCTCCCGGTTCGGCCCGGTTCGGCCGAGCCGGTAGCGGTGACGATATAATGTCACCGAACCGGTTCTCTTTGTTCAGGAGCTGGGCCCTCCTGCCCGCCCCTGCGTTATTCTTACCTTTAATTTGGTCCCATCCCCAATCTATTTGCTGCCTCCCAGCTGATTGGCTAGAAGGAAAAAAAAACTGTTTAAACTCTTGCCGCGGGGCTTCAAAGGGCCGCCCTATAGCTGATCTGTGTTTAAAGGCAGTGTGGTGGTAGACCGGTGCCTCCAAAAACAAATGGGTAGACCAGTGCCTCCAAAAACAAATGGGTAGACCGGTACAGCTCTGCAAGCAGTTAAAAGCCTAGTAGACCAGTACCTCTGCTAAATTGAGGACCCAGTTTGTAGGGGCAATAAGCTGACTTTGTATAAAATATACAAAAGAATGAAGGCTATTGCTTAACACATTGTAAGCCGCCCTGAGTCTCCAGAGAAGGGCTGCATATAAATCTAATTAAATTTTTAAAAAATCCTAAATAATTGTCACATGACGATCAAACCACGCCCACAAAATAAGCCACACCCACAGAACCAGTAGTAAAAAATAACCCACCCCTGCCCATAACCCTAACTTGATTTCTGTCAGGGTTCCAAGTAATAATCCCATAGCAAACAAAACTCCGAAGCAGGTGGATTCCTCAAAGAATAGCTTTATTGGAAATATATTGGCCCAGATCTGGTGAAAACCGACTCTAAAGAATCCCATGGTTTTCACCTAATTAAAAGTCAAATTTTATCACTTTCTCAAAACAATCAGTCACATGGTCCAATCACGGTGCAGTCTGGCAACCGGGTAGCAACACTCCGCCTTCCTCCGACCAGGTGTGAGAATGTCCTTGGTTCCCAAGAGAAAGTATTTTGTTTTGGCTACAAAATCCCCTCCATCTCAAATCCCCCCTTCTTATCCCTCAGCTTCAGTGTGTCAACACTAAAGCTATAAAAATGACTTCGGTCAGGCCAGCTTCAGGGTTGACAATTTCTTTAAAATATCAGAGTCATAAAATAGATTGGAAAGTTTATTTATTTGTTTGATCATTGATAGCTCAGTTTTATTGCTTTTGCAAACAACTCAAGGGGGGGAACATATCCAATACATCTTCCTCCTCCTATTTTCACTACAGCAGCAATCTTGTGAGGTGGTTGGGTTGAGAGAGACCAAAAGTACACATATAGACTGGGTGAAACCAGGCTTAATAGCAGTAACTGTGACAGGGATCTTGGATTCTTAGTGGACAATCAATTTAATATGAAAAAACAGTGCACGGTGGCACCCAAAAAATCCAATGCAATCATAAATTGCATTAACAGTGGGATACAATGAAGATCAAGTGAGGTACTAATACCACTCTATAAAGCCTTAGTAAGACCACACCTAAAGTACTGCAGCCAGTTTTGGTCACCACACTATAAAAAAGATGTTGAGATTCTAGAAAGAGTGCAGAGAAGAGCAACCAAGATGATTAGGGGACTGGAGACTAAAAGATATGAAGAACGGTTGCAGGAACTGGGCATGGCTAGTCTAGTGAAGAGAAGGACCAGGGGAGACACGATAGCAGTCTTCCAATATTTGAGGGGCTGCCACAGAGAGGAAGGGGTCAAGCTATCTTCCAAAGCACCTGAAGGCCAGACAAGGAATAATGGAGGGAAACTGATCAAGGAGAGATTCAACCTAAAAATGAGGAGGAACTTTCTGACAGTGAGAACCATCAACCGATGGAACAGCAGTAGTGGGAGCTACATCACTGGAAGCTTTCAAGAAGAGAGTGGACTGCCATCTTTCAGAAATGGTGTTGGGTCTCCTGCTTGGGCAGGGGGTTGGACTAGATGACCTACAAGGTCCCTTCCAACTCTATTAATCTATAAACTGGAAGCAATTATGGGTCCAAAACTAGCTCCTCCCACGTGGCTTCAGTCCCACTCAAAAATGTTTTTTCCATAATTTATCCAATCCCTTTACTTCACTAAAGGTAACCCCGCAAAGGACATCGTCCCTGCCCATATTTATTTATTTATTTATTTATTTACTTACTTACTTACTTACTTACTTACTTACTTACTTATTTATTTATTTATTTATTTATTTATTTATTTATTTATTTATTTATTTATTTATTTATTTATTTGGTTCGATTTATATGCCACCCTTTTCCGGAGACTCAGGGCGGCTTACAATGCTTTTAAGCAATAGCATTCATACTTTTCTATATACCTGCTTAGTAGGGCTTTTGGGACCCCCCCTAAGCGGTGTTTTTTTTATATACAAAGTCAGCTTATTGCTCCCACAATCCGGGTCCTCATTTTACCTACCTCGGAAGGATGGAAGGCTGAGTCAACCTTGAGCCTGGTGAGATTTGAACTTGCAGTAATTGCAGGCAGCTGGTATTAGTTAACAGTGCTTTAGTCTGCTGCTTCTTCTTTGTTTTCCAATCTAGTGAATGGGAACCGTAGAAAACTCTTTATGGCTTCTGGTTCTCTTCTAACACCCTTCCCAGAGTACAAGCCCAAATAGTGAAAGAAGTACTGGAGGCATCGTTATTCATGCAGATGATCTTTGCAATTCAATACAGCTAATTAGTAAAATGATGGAGGAAATTAGGAGTTGCTGCAGGTATATTAATATTAATAAAACAGCTCCGCAGCTTTATAAAATAATGATTGGCTGCCTAAGATAGCAAATAGTGGCGAGGCACGAGGCTTTCACACAACTGGTGGGGCATGCCAATTTAAACAGTGGAAGCAACGAAGAGGGGGAAAAAAAAGAAAGGTACATGTTAACGCAAGTCAAGAACTTAAAATAACCCTTGCTTCGGGCCATAGACTGGATGCCCGGAGGAAACAGCAAGTTTTATTCTTGTTTAGCTTATCTTTGCACAATGAGGTTCAATGTTTCTAAGCTTCTGTACGAATCCAATTTGGGATTTAAGAGCTCCAGTTTTGGTCATAATAAGAATATTGAGCTGTCAGGTTATTGGTGACTTCAAAAAAAAAAAAAATTAGCGGCATCGAGAGTGTAATTAATTCTGAGAAGTATCAACTATGGATGTCATGACTACAAAAGAAGTGAAGGATAGATATGCCAAGTCGCATTACACCTTCATTCTAATTGATGGGACTTTTCCTGCTAATTTGGGGACTAAATTAGAAACTGTAGAGGACCCGTGATCTCCACACTGTGTTTTTCCAAGAAAAGATTTGAGATTGAATTTAGCAAGTTCAGGCTTTCTTATTCCTGCTCCAGTTGACTGGCAATCGCTTGAAGAGACAGAAGGTATCTTACTTCACCCATTCATTCGTTAGACGCCACCAGCAATGGGCAATATGAGTTGGTTCCTCGGGCAATTCTGCTGCCCTACAAAATGACCTCGATTATGTATCTGAATGGTCAAACAATTGGCAACGCCAAGTCTCTGCTAACAAATGCTCAGTCCTGCACATTGGCAATAGAAATCAGAACATCAAATCAGTGGTGAAATCCAACATTTTTTACTACCAGTTCGGTGGGTGTGGCTTGGTGGGTGTGGTGTGGCTTGGTGGGTGTGGCTTGGTGGGCATGGCAGGGGAAGGATACTGCAAAATCCCCATTCCCACCCCACTCCAGGAGAAGGGTACTGCAAAATCTCCATTCCCTCCCCACTCCAGGGGAAGGATACTACAAAATACCCATTCCCTCCCCACTCCTGGGGGAAGGATATTGCAAAATTTCCATTCCCGCCCCACTCTGGGGCCAGCCAGAGGTGGCATTTGCCGGTTCTCCGAACTACTGAAAATTTCCGCTACCGGTTCTCCAGAACCTGTCAGAACTAGCTGGATTTCATCCTTGCACCAAAAACAAGCTGTGCGGGAACAATCTAAAAGATGACCCACACTCTGCCAAGGACCTAGAAGTACTCATTTCAAAAGATCAAAGCTCCAGAGCTCACTATAACAACATTGCTAAAAAGGCATTAAGAGTTGTCAACCTTATTTTACCAAGTTTTCTCTCTGGTAACACTATACTTCTAACTAGGGCATACAAAACCTTTGCCAGACCTATCCTTAAATACTGCTCACCTGCCTGTAACCCTCATTGTATTTCGGACATTAATACATTAGAGAGAGTCCAGAGGTATTTTACAAGAAGAGTATTCAACTCCTCTGCTTGCAATAAAATTTCTTATACCACCAGGCTTGAAATTTTAGGCCTGCATAACCTTGAACTATGCTGTCTACGTTCCAACCTATGCTTAGTTCATAAGATTATCTATCTTAACATCCTACCTGTTAATGACTTCTTTAACTTCAACCGTAGTTACACAAGGGCTATCAATAGATACAAACTAAATGTAACTTGCTCTAATCTTGATTGCAGAAAATACGACTTCAGCAATAAAGTAGTTAAATGTCTGGAACACTCTACCTGATCCTGTTGTTAGTTTCTCTAACCCCCATACCTTTTACCTTAAACTGTCTACCGTGGAACTTACATGTTTCTTAAGAGGTCCCTAAGGGGGCGTGGATAAGCACACCAGCGTGCCTACCATCCCTGTCCTACTGTTCCCATTTATATGTACCATGTTTCCCCAAAAATAAGACCCTGTCTTATATTTTTTTTTGAACCATGAAATAAGCACTTGGCCTTATTGCCATGCACTCAAAAGCCCGATTGGACTTATTATCAGGGGATGTCTTATTTTGGGGGAAACAGGGTAATTATGTGTTTATGGCTATGTTTTGCCTATTTATATCCATTTATTTGTGCCATTTTTTTCATGTGTCCATGTCTATGTCTATACTGATACTTGTTTCCTTGTACTTGTTGACAAACAATTAAACAAACAAACAAATGAATAAATAAAGGCTCCATAGTTGTCCATGTAGGCCAATGGAGTTTGCATGGAAAGCATGGAAGTCTCTATAACAATCCTCCATAAGCATGGGGTGATGTGTTTTGTTTTGTTTTTTAATTTGATTTATATGCCGCGCTTCTCCAGAAACTCAGGAAGGCTTACAGTGCGTTAAGCAATAGCCTTCATACTTTTGTATATTTTTATACAAAGTCAGCTTATTGCCCCCACAAACTGGGTCCTCAATTTACCCATCTTAGAAAGGATGGAAGGCTGAGTCAACCTTGAGCCTGGCGAGATTCGATCTTACTTTAATTGCAGACAGCTGGTGTTAAATTACCGTGCTTCTGTCTGTTGAGCTAAACAGGCTCCCTAGATGTGGTGATGTGAATGGCTAACTAGCCATCCAGAAGTATCTTCTGGAGCTCTAATGTTCATTTGGCTCTGTGTCAACACATACACCTACTTTCACAACAGGTTAGATTTGGGCAAACTCCCCCAATTTGGAACCTTTCAAATATGTCAAATTTTCTATCATTTCCACAGTGTTCTAGCCAGCGTGCATGGAGATGAAATCCCCAAACATTTATAGGATTCCACATCGGAAAAGACTACACTAGGCGGTTACTAGAACTAGTCAGCTTCTATCTTTTGAAATGAGTACTTCTAGGTCCTTGGCAGAGTGTGGGTCATCTTTTAGATCATTCCCGCACAGCTTGTTTTTGATGCAAGGATGAAATCCAGCTAGTTCTGACAGGTTCTGGAGAACCGGTAGCGGAAATTTTCAGTAGTTCGGAGAACCGGCAAATGCCACCTCTGGCTGGCCCCAGAGTGGGGCGGGAATGGAAATTTTGCAATATCCTTCCCCCAGGAGTGGGGAGGGAATGGGGATTTTGTAGTATCCTTCCCCTGGAGTGGGGAGGGAATGAAAATTTTGCAATATCCTTCCCCCAGGAGTGGGGTGGGAATGGGGATTTTGTAGTATCCTTCCCCTGGAGTGGGGAGGGAATGGAGATTTTGCAGTACCCTTCCCCTGTCTGTCATCCTTAATTTTATTCTGGCTTCATACCTGTCAGATTCTCCTGTAGCTCCATTCAGTTGGCCTCTCCATTTGCCAGTGGCTTTCCAGATTCCAGCATTTTAACTGAACCTCCTTCAGTATAGTCTCATTAAAAGCAACCAAATGGATACCTTTCATTTGTCCCAGGTAGATCACTGTTAGGTACAGAATCCTTCTCCGTGACTCACAGTGGAAACAATCCATGGCTTCCAGTAAAGAGGGCTCTGTAGGAATAGTCTTGAGCAGATCGCCTCTGAAATGTTCCTCCTGTATATTGGCCTTGTCCAGGGGTGGGTTCTACTTACCTTTACTACTGGTTTGCAACGGGGCCATGCACGCTCGCTTCGCTTGTGCAGAAGCGTTCTGATGACTTTGGGGTCGGTGGGCGGAGCCTCCCGCTGGTTTTACTACCTGTTCTATAGAACCGGTGCGAACCGGGGGCAACCCACCACTGGCCTTGTCCCATGGAGAACATCTACAGTCCTTGCTTTCTCCATGATTATCTGGAAAAGAATCCTATTTGAAATCCTGGAGAAATGTGCTCAGACAGTGCAGAAGTAGGGACAGAGAGTGGTCACTCCAGACATCGCTGAGTTTTAATTTCCATCCAGCTTAACAATTGGATGAAAACCATCTAGAATGTAGGAGAAAGTCCCTGAAAGTTTGTTTGTTTATTTATTTATTTATTGTCAAACACCTATAAGATAACAGATATAAGTATAAACATGATTAGGAATACAGGAAATGGATACGAATAAATGTGGACAGTAGGACAAGGATGGTAGGCACGCTGTTGCACTTATGCACGCCCCTTACAGACCTCTTAGGAATGAGGTGAGGTCAACAGTAGACAGTCTAAAGTTAAAGTTATGGGGGTTTGGAAGTAAGGTAGAGGTAGTGCATTCCAAGCATTGACCACTCTGTTGCTGAAGTCGTATTTTATGCAATTGAGTTTGGAGCGGTTTACCTTAAGTTTGTATCTATTGTGTGCTTGTGTATTATTGCGGTTCAAGCTGAAGTAGTCATTGACAGGTAGGATGTTGTAGCAGATAATTTTGTGTACAATTAATCAGTTTGCCTTGAGAAGTTGTGAGTGCTCCTTCACTGGAGGTTTTTAAGAAGAGATTGGACAAGCATTTGTATGAAATGGTACAAGGTTTCTCCTGCTTGAACAAGGGGTTGGATGAGAAGAGGTCCAAGGTCCCTTCCAACTCTGCTTTTCTATTCTGTTTTGAATTATAAGGTTGGTGGTCTTTTCAATCCATCAAAATTTGTAGTTGATCTAGAATAAGAGATATGGATGGTCTGACCTGGGCTAAGACAATATCCAGTGATAAATATGCTCATAGGCGATCATTTCCCTTGACCTTGATGTGTTAGAACAGTGGTTTCCAATGTTCTACTAAGCCAACATGGTCAACCCATCTGGAAGATGCCAAGTTGCCTCTCTTAGGAGTTCACACTCATTCCTATAAAATCTATTGAAATACCGTGAACCGATCCAATAGGCAAATTCTATCAGCCCCAAATCACTATCCGTCGATGCCACAAATCCTTTGGACTCTTAGCATGTTTACATTTTGATTCTGTTTTGAAGCTGTCTCTCATCTAGAAAGCACAAGGAATAATTTAAGGAATCCTTGGTTTTAAAAATGAACATTGTACGCTCTTATTTCGGAGCTGACCTGCAGTTCCTTCCAACCCCACCCAATGCAAGATTTTTATTTTGTCCTGCTTTGGAAATCAGTTCAAATGGGAGAGAGAAAAATAAAAACCACATATACATGCTCACATTCACACACACACACACACACACACACACACACACACACACACACAGAGGACACAGAGAGAGAGAGAGAAGGAGGGAGGGAGAGAAAGAGAGAGACTGAAAGAGAGAGGGGGACAGAAAGAGAGAGAGAGAAGGAGAGAGAGGAGGACAGAGAGAGAAGGAGAGAGAGAGAGAAGGAGGGAGGGAAGGAGAGAGAGACAGAAAGAGGGGGACAGAAAAAGAGAGAAAGAGAGAGAGAGGAGAGAGAGGGAGGAGGAGGGCGAGAGAAGGAGGGAGAGAGAGGGAGAGAGACTGAAAGAGAGAGAGGGACAGAAAGAGAGAGAGAGGAGGACAGAGAGAGAAGGAGAGAGAAGGAGGGAGGGAGAGAGAGAGAAAGAGAAAGAGAGAGGGGGACAGAAAGAGAGAGAGAAAGAGAGAGAGAGAAGGAGAGAGAGGAGGACAGAGAAAGAGAAGGAGAGAGAGAAGGAGGGAGGGAGAGAGAGAGACAGAAAGAGGGGGACAGAAAGAGAAAGAGAGAGAGAGGAGAGAGAGGGAGGGAGGGAGGGAGAGAGGGAGGTAGAAGAAGAGAGGAGGACAGAAAGAGAGAGAGAGAAGGAGAGAGAGAGAGAGAGAAGGAGGGAGGGAGAGAGAGAGAGAGAGATCTCAATTTTTGAAAATCATATTTCCAAATGGTTTTTTGTTGTTGTTGTTGCTGAAACTGCTTAATATGACAAATGGTGGCTTTAATAAAATGTCATGTGAGAAGATGGAGCCAGCCTGTAAAAGGAATAATAGAGTTCTACAATCTGACATGTTTTGTGACATATTCATGAAGCGGTGAATAGCGGCAGATTCCATGAAAGCATTCACCCATTTGTCTCACAAACACTTCAAATTATTCTGGGAAGATTGTTGTTGTGTGTCAGAAGTCCTTCTGTCCTTCAGAGGTAGACAACTAAGAACTGAAGTCAGGCGGAGTATCTAAAGAGGGGTGAGATAAGCCCGGTCAACTTAAAAAAAAAAAACAATAACAGCCAACAAACAGACCAGCAACCTCTTGGGGAAGGCATTTTCAGAGCTAAATTCTGATTTTCTTGCAATTAATTCTAAAAATAGACTTTGGGTGATTGATTCTGAGTCATTTTCTGCTTATTGTGTTCAGGCCGCTTGAAGCATAGAAAGACAAGAAAAGAGAGTGTCAGAATAGTCCTTGTGATTCATAAAAATATGTACTCCTGTATAAATAGACCTTAAAGGGAAAAGAGAAAATAAACCATGTTTTAAGGCATCCTTAGATATTCAGTTCGGGATAGCAAGCAATAGCACTTAGACTTATATACTGCTTTATAGTGCTTTTGCAGCCCTCTCTAAGCGGTTTACAGAGTCAGCATCTCGACCCCAACAATCTGGGTCCTCATTTTACCCACCTCGGAAGGACGGAAGGACGAGTCAACCTTGAGCCTGGTGAGATTTGAACTGCCAAACTGCAGCTAGCAGTCAGCTGAAGTAGCCTGCAGTGCTGCACTCTAACCACTACACCACCTCGGATCTTCTCGTATTTTGGGAAAGGCCCAAAACAATATTCTATATATATTCATTTCACTGGTGATGGGATTCAGCAGAAACAAGGGTGAACCCATGGGGAAAAATATACCCCATCATTATCTCCCAAATGTGCTTTTTCAAGAGGCAACTGGACTTTTTGGTTTTTCTTTGAAGATGTTTTGCTTCTCAACCAAGAGGCTTCTTCAGTTCTTGAGAGTCCAGTTGCCTCTTGAAAAAGCACCGTTGGGACAACCATGACCTGGATGACTGGGAATCTCCATTGTTGTTGTTGTTAGTTGCGAAATCGTGTCCAACCCATCACGACCCCATGGACAATATTCCTCCAGGCCTTCCTGTCCTCTACCATCCTCTGGAGTCCATTTAAGCTCACGCCTACTGCTTCAGGGACTCCATCCAGCCACCTCGTTCTCTTTCGTCCCCTTCTTCTTTTGCCCTCAGTCTTTCCCAGCATTAGACTCTTCTCCAGGGAGTCCTTCCTTCTCATTAGGTGGCCAAAGTATTTGAGTTTCATCTCAATATATGGAATCTTCATAGACTTTTTGGATTCTGGACTATGGAATCTCCATAGACCCCATTATTATATTCCAGGAAATTCTAGCCACAATAGATTGATTCTGAGCAAGGGAAAAGATAGCAAGTATCCCAAACCTTTCATATTCTCTGGTACTTGCTATCCTTTTTGAAAAGAAGAATTGGATATCTTCTCAGGTCTAGCTATTCAGGGCATCTACTGATGAACCCCAAGGTGCTTTTCCAAACTGAACCTTCTTGGTTCTTTCTTTGCAAAAGTTTCACTTGTCATCTCGTCTTGGATGAGAAGCTAAATGTTTTCAAGCACCTTCATGATCAGCACATCCTGGAAGAGTTTTTCAATTTTCCACTCTTGCATACAACTAAGAGATTTTCCAACAGTGTCTCATCCAAATACTGACCAGAAGAGGCCCAACTCTTCTCCTCTCCCAAGATCAGTTAGGTGTTCAAAGACAGACCTACAGTAGGAGATGAGTCCTGCATTTCAGGATGTAGATGGCTATACAGGTAAAATGGAGAAACAGAAGATGATCTTCTTTGGATAAAAGCCAAAAGAATAGGCTTTCAGTACTAGTACCAAATTGTCCAATATCAAAGATCTCTAAGATCCATGTAGCCATTCATGCACCTTATGAGAGACTGTGGAGAGTGGATACAAGTTGGTTCAATCCTCAATTTATTCTATCCCCCAAGTTCTTAATTTCATTGATCCCCAAAGTGTTACCTATTTATCTATTCACATTTCCATGCTTTCAAATTGCTAGGTGGGCAGGAGCTGGGACAAGTAACGGGAGCTCACCCCATCGTGCAATGCTCGGGTCTTGAACCCAGGCTGTCGTCTCTCCAGCTGACAAACTCAGCGTCTTTAACTGCTGAGCCATCACACACACACCCAACTCCAGGATGACGCAATGGAAATCTATTTCCACAGTGGTCCCAAAAGAACTGCATGGATGTAGCCCCCAGATGTAGAGCTTAGCTTGAGGGTCATCATTTAATTCCACCCCCAAGGTCTGCCTCCAAATAAAGAAGAGATAAGAAAATTTAATTGTGACGTTTTTGCAGTCTTCAAACCTGTACTTGTTCGAGTCTCTTTTTTTTCTGGAAGTTCTGGGGCATTCCTCAAGTCTGAACCGTATGCCGGTGTTCAGAATTGACATGTTGAACGGTCTTTTCTTCCTTAAGGCAAGGCCAGGTTTTAAAACAGAATGAAATGTGTGAACACTTTTGAGTACAAAATAACACATTTTCCATTCTAATGCTAAAGGCCATGAACTAGTTGCCTTCAGGGGCTGAGAAGATATTCTCTACTCTTGTATATCGTGGTGCAATTAGCTAGCTTGTAAAATACTGTCTTCGGGGTCCCTCAATCCTGGAGAGAGACTGCTTCTTGGTTATTGATGGTGTTGGAAGAAATATCCATCTTGTTCAATTCCAAATGGGGAGAAAGACACTGGAAACATGGAGGCTGATTGGAAAGAGAGTTTATTGATGGACAGGACCACATGGGTTTGAGGTCCTGGGCAGCTGAACACATGGAGTTGAGAATGAGGGTTATATATACCTTCTTTTGGGCCTTGCCCTTGAGCTCCCTGTTCCTGTGCAAGAAATGTATTCTATTGGTTGATGTCAGATTCCCATGGGGCTATGCAGGGGTCATAGCTAACTTTTTAGGTTGTCTGAATTAAGTTTGATTGAAGCTTGGACTCTCTGAGATGATGTAATGAGGAGGCTTGTGTCCTGAAAGGGTGTTGGGCCATTCCCATTGTGTCTTCATTGACTTTCCTGGTTTGGATCTTGAGTGAGGAGTGATCCTACCATTCTACCTAATTCTGCCTTTGTTCCAAATATCCTGTCTTGAATGGATTTCCAAATCTGCATTTCTAAAAGCTGGCCTCAGTATACTATCTGGTTGGGGGCAGGGAACTGTGGCTCTGAGTTTCTGTCTCCCTTAAGATTTGTCTTTCTCTTTTAGGGGAAATATAATATTCTGCCTTTTTAAATATTTCTCAAAGTGTTTCATTCTTCTAGGAGAGGGGCAAATGCTAACTTTCTACAATGGCAAGAGGCGTACTTGGTCTTGAAATCTGACCAATGATGGGGAATTCCATTTTCTCATCTCAGCTTATACGTCAGAACCCCTTTAAACTTAGCTTTTGCACTAGGGCCTTAAGGCATATTAGCGCCGGAAAAAGCTTGTGGGTTTTATTGGCTAAATGGGTTTCATTAATTTGATGGATGGGACTACCTGTATCCATATTTGCCCTGTAACACAGAATTTAGAGAATTGTTTGAAATTAGGATAGAGCCTTTCTTTCTCTTGCATCGTTCCTAGTTTGCTTTCAGCAGAAGATGTTTCTGCCGTTCTGCACATGGGAAAACAGAACCAATTGTCAGTTTTCTTCATTACTCTCCTTTAAAAAAATGGAAAAGAAAAGGGGGAAGAAAGAAAGGGGGAAAAGCCTGTAGTACAGTGGACTAAAGCACTGTGATTAACATCTGCTGCTTGCAATTACTGCAAGTTCAAATCTCACCAGGCTCAAGGTTGACTCAGCCTTCCATCCTTTCAAAGGTAGGTGAAATGAGGACCCAGATTGTGGGGGCAATAAACTGACTTTGTATAAATATACAAAAGTATGAAGGCTATTGCTTAACACATTGTAAGCTGCCCTGAGTCTCCGGAGAAGGGCGGCATATAAATGAAAGCAAAAAAAAGAAAGAAAGAAAGAAAGAAAGAAAGAAAGAAAGAAAGAAAGAAAGAAAGAAAGAAAGAAAGAAAGAAAGACTATAATTATTTACCACGAACCACAAAGTGGAAGGGAGTTTGAAGTTGTGTTTTGATTTTCTCTCTTTCTCTAGATAGCATGTTTACTGGAGAGAGGTCATGGGAGAATTCCTATTAGAGGTAATGTTTATAGTCCTTCCCTTCTATAGGGTGCTCTCCCACTGCCATTCGGAAAGCAATATTAGCTCAGCCGAATGTATAGAAAGGGGGAAAATATCCTCTGGTTCAGGGGTGAAATGCTCCCGGTTTGGTCCAGTTCGCCCGAACCGGTAGTAAAAAAGGCTACTGGTTCGCCGAAGTAAAAAACGTTAAAAAAAAACTTCCGAAGATCAGGTGAGCAACGCACAATCTCTGGAACCGGTAGTTAAAAATGCTTTAATTTTTTTTTAAAAAAAAAAAGTTCCAAAGATCACACGTCGCTCAGCTGGTCATTGGAACTATTTTTTTTTATTTTTTTTTAGTTTTTAGGCATTTTTTTACTACCAGTTTTTCGGAACCGATAGTAAAAATGCTTTTAAAAAGCAAAAAAAAAAAAAAAAAAAAGGCTCCGCCGATCACAGCTGTGGTGCACGATCGTCAGAGCCTTTTTTTTTTTACTTTTAGAAGCATTTTTTTTTTTACTGAATAGGTTGTAAAAAAATGCTTTTAAAAGTTTTTAAAAAAGCACCAAAGATTGTGCACCACAGCTGATCACACACACACACCCCGCGTGCGTGCTGTTCTACTTACCCCATGTCTCCTTTTGGCGTGCACTCTGTGTGAGCTCACACATGCATGTCCCATTTGGTGCGTGGTGTGCATTGTACATGCACCCGCACAGTGAGCAAACCGGTAGTAAACCGATTCAGATTTCACCACTGCTTTGGTTATTGCTAGAAACTAGAAAAACGACAGAAAGCTGGAGAGGTCCAACGAACCTTTAGCGGGCCTGCTGAGAGGGGAGAATTCAGAATATTTATTTATTTATTTACACAAATTTATATTACATAATACAACAATGTTACAACAATGCTTCTTAAGGACTTGGTTTCTTTGATCCTTTTTATGTTGGATGGAGAGTATGACGAAGGGATGTGGGAAGCAGAAGCCGGACTGATGGATGTCTCCTGTTTGAAGGAAGCTTCCTGCAGTTCCTAACCAAAATGCAACCTAAGGTTTGATTCCAACCAATTGTGCTTGAATTCATTTCGGCAAGCGCTTTAGGGTTTCGGCTGCTAGGAACGCAAGCAGAGAGGGCTGTAACAAGGCTCGGTGGAATTCATTACTGCAAGACGTGGTGGTACTGGCTGGCCACCAATGTGGATGGCTCTAAGAGTCAGATGGATAAAGTCATGGAAGACAAGTTTATCAAAGATTGAAAGATGCAGCATTACCGCATAGCTGGTGGCTTCTGAATGTGGAAAAAAGCCTATGTTTCTGTTTTCTAAGCAGCCTGAGGCATCTGGATGCCCGTGGTGAGACAGAAATGTTGGACTTGCTCTTGTTCTTAAGTAACATACGCAAAATGTGCCCCCCCCCAAAATAAATAAATAAATAAATGGGTGTGGAAAGGTTTGTTGTTGTTAGTTGCGAAGTCGTGTCCGACCCATCACCACCCCATGGACAATGTTCCTCCAACGCCTTCCTGTCCTCTACCATCCTCTGGAGTCCATTGAAGTTCACGCTGACTGCTTCAGTGACTCCCTCCAGCCACCTCGTTCCCTGTCGTCCCCTTCTTCTTTTGCCCTCAATTGTTCCCAGCATTAGGCTCTTCTCCAGGGAGTCCTTCCTTCCTTCTCATTAGGTGGCCAAAGTATTTGCGTTTCATCTTCAGGATCTGGCCTTCTAAAGAGCAGTCAGAGTTGATCTCCTCTAGGATGACAGGTTGGATCGCCTTTGTGAGAAGAGAAGAGAAGAGAAGAGAAGAGAAGGGAAGGGAAGGGAAGGGAAGGGAAGGGAAGGGAAGGGAAGGGAAGGGAAGGGAAGGGAAGGGAAGGGAAGGGAAGGGAAGGGAAGGGAAGGGAAGGGAAGGGAAGGGAAGGGAAGGGAAGGGAAGAGAAGAGAAGAGAATCCTTTATTGGCCAAGTGTGATTGAACACACAAGCAATTTGTCTTTGATGCATCTGCTCTCAGTGTACATAAAAAGAAAAGATACATTCGTCAAGAATCATAAGGTACAACACTTAATGATAGTCATAGGGTACAAATAAGCAATCAAATCATACTAGGAAACAATCAGTATAAATCGTAAGGATACAAGCAACAAAGTTACAGTCATGCAGTCATAAGTTGGAGGAGATGGGCGATAAGAACAATGAGAAGACTAATAGTAATGCAGACTCCGTGAATAATTTGACAGTGTTGAGGGAATTATTTGTTTAGTAGAGTGATGGCGTTCGGGAAAAAACTGTTCTTGTGTCTTATTTTTGGCCAATGGCAAAAGCTAAGAAGGGACTTCATTCTAACAGTTTTAAGTTTGATCTAGACATGGAAGAAGAAGAAGAAGATGTTGTTTCCTTTGAGGAAGATTGTAGTAAAGTCCTCCTTGGGATGTTCTTGGGATGTTCCTTGGGATGTTCTTTGGCACATTGTTTAGCAGAGTGATGGTGTTCAGGAAAAAACTCTTCTTGTGTCTAGTTGTTTTGGTGTGCTCTATAGTGTCTCCATCCCCTTCCCCTCCTCCTCCTCCTCCTCCTCCTCCTCCTCCTCCTCCTCCTCCTCCCTCTCCCTTATATTTTTTCCCCACATCCCTTCTGGTATCCTTTGGTTCTTATCATTTACATCTCCCTGGTTTATTTTATCTTATATTTTCAGTTTTAACACACACACACACACACAAACACACACATACTCACTGACATTTCTCCTCTGCTGCCTCCTACACACAATTTCACTCTATCCAGTCCCACTTTGCAGTAAATATTATCTGCCCAAAAAGAGCAACAGAAAACTGATCTGACTCCCTAGAGTGCCATTTCTCCCTAGCCTTTTCCATTATTATTTTTAATTAGCTTCCATCTGTAATTACCAGCTTAGAGATTTGCCCGAAAGAATCTCGGAGACAAAGGTCCCTTTCCCTCTAGTATAACATGATCAGTAAGGTTTGGGGAAGAAGCTTCTTCTGCAAATGGACAGATGTGGCCAGGATTCTGTGCATTTTCCAGAGTTTAGCAAAGCTGGGTTGAGCTGTCCTTTAAATCATCTGGGTGCTATAAAAACAGCATCCCTGATGAAACGTGGCCACATTTACCCGTTTGCTTTGGAAGCCGAAGGGACAAATGGAAGTCAAAAAACAACAAGGAAAAACTGTGTACATCTGGACAGAAAGACCAGAGGGAGATGCTAAGAGCGAAGGTTTTTTTTGGAGCCAAAGCTTTTGAAGACTTGTTCTTCAAAGACCGGCCACCAACGGTCTTTTGAAGTTCTGACCGACATATGTGTGCAGAGAACTTACTTAGGTGATTTTCTCCAAGGAACGAGAAATTGTTTAGGAGAAATTTCCCAACGGTGCCCAAAAGGTTTTAAGACCATGAGTCCCCTTAAACAGGGACATTTGTCCAATTTCCAAGGAGGGGTAAACGGGAAGAATTCTCAACTAAAGTCTTCTTTTGGAAGCTAATGGAACTGTGGGAAGTTTGGAAGGCTGCAGATGCTGGAGAGAGGATTGTACAATGGGCATCTGCCCATCCTCTCGGCCACCTGATAACTAAAGAAGCACCTGAAATCCACTCTGCCCCATTGACAATTTTACTAAACTTTGCTTTGCTACAAGAAATTTTGGAACCATGTGATTCTTTTAAAAGACATGGGCCACTCTTTTGAAGACAACAAAGTCCACATTTTGGACAGAGAGGACCTATGGTTTGAAAGAGGGGTCAAAGAGGCCATCCATCTCAAAATTGAACAGCCCTCTCTCAACAGAGGGGGAAGGATATAATACCATCTATCTCCAGTCTACAACACAGTCTTTTCAACAGTTCCAAGAAAGCTCCACATCCATTTGCATCACTCAGATGACCCTGAGAACACAGATAAACCTCCAGGTGGCCTTAATGACCCTCTAAAAGGAGGCAAATGACCAGCTGTCTGCAAGGAATATAAATCCTTCCATTCCCCTCTATCCATGCAGAGCTGAGGAAGCTTCTTGGATGAGAAGCAAAACATCTTCAAAAACCAGAAAGTCCAGAAAAACCAAAAAGTCCAGTTGCCTCTTAAAGAAAAGCACCTTTCGGACATGGTTCTTTTATTAACTTAAATAAAAAACCAGTAGGGAACAATTCAAGAACTTCCATTTTCCACTGTTAGATTAGAGTTATAGATTCATGTAGGGCAGGAGTCCCCAAATTTCTGGTCGTGGACCAGTACTGATCACGCCTGTTGGAAATCAGGCTGCACAGTTGGAGGTGAACAGTGGGCAAGTGAAACTTTAATTTTATTTGTTTGTCAAACATGTACAAGATAGCAGGTATAGGTATAAACATAAACATAAACAAAGGAAGTAAGTACAGATAAATGGGGATAGCCTTGAGCAGCCAATGCTCTCCAGCTCTGCAATTAATAAAGGAGAGCTACAGTAAGAGAAGTAGGAGAACATATTCATTGGTTAAAATTTTTGCCTTTAATTAGCATTGCTACCTATATCGGTTGATCTTCCTAGTTTACGTAGGTAAAACCTGGCTAGAAAGAATATGCATATAAAAGCCTATGAAAAAGAAAAAGACACACACACACACACACACACACACACACACACACACACACACATATATATATATATATATATATATATATATATATATATATATATATATATATATATATATATATGTAGGTCTTTGGTTATTCAGGTCTTCTCCCACGTAAAATTGGAAGTGTCTTGGCGACGTTTCGACGAAGTCTCATTCGTCATCTTCAGGCTGGTGTTCTCGGCTTCGTGCTTCCAGGAGCAATGTGAGATCGCAGCTGTCTCTTCCTTTTAACTGCTAGTGGGGGTGTGAGCTGACTGGGTGGGAACTTGGCTGTGTTCTGATTGGGTGGAGGTGTGTTCTGATTTGTTAGGGGCTTGGCTGTGCTCTGATTGGATGGGGGGTTGGTTGTGCTCTGATTGGCTGAGGGTGTGTTCTGTTTGGGTGGGGGCTTGGTTGTGCTCAGCTTAGTCTGAGTTGCAGGGGGATTTGAGCTGGTGAGCTGCGTTGTTGTTGTTTGGCTTCGTGTTTGTGGCCGTGCGAGCTCTTCATGGTGGGTGTCAGTCTGCTTCATGTATGGATTGGAGGGGTTTAAAGTGGCTAATGATGCAGCTGCGGTCTGGCTTCTGGTCCTTGGTCGTGGCTCATTATCAGTGTGGGTTTGAGTCTGCTTTCTGTGTGGATGTGTGGTGGTGACAACCTGTGTGGCTCTCGTGAGTGTGGGTCTGGTGTCATTTGTCGTGTTAGGGACTCGTTTGTCAATAAGGGCGGGTTTCCAAATGGCTGGTAGGTGGGAGGTATCGTCTCGTTTGTTCATGCTGTGTGGGCGTTTTTCTATCTCGATGGCTTCTCTGATTATTCTGTTGTTAAAGTGTTTAGTTTTGGCGATAGTTCTGGTCTTTTTAAAGTCAATATCATGTCCTGTGGCTTTAAGGTGTTGGACCAGGGAAGAAGTTGGTTCCTCTTTTCTGACTGAGTTCTTGTGTTCTTCTATGCGTGCACTTATTCGTCTGTTGGTTTGTCCGTCCGATGTATGTGGTGGGGCAGGCGGTGCATGGGATTTCATATACTCCTTGATTTTCTAACTCAATTTTGTCTTGACTAAGCTGAGCACAACCAAGCCCCCACCCAAACAGAACACACCCTCAGCCAATCAGAGCATAACCAACCCCCCATCCAATCAGAGCACAGCCAAGCCCCTAACAAATCAGAACACACCTCCACCCAATCAGAACACAGCCAAGTTCCCACCCAATCAGCTCACACCCCCACTAGCAGTTAAAAGGAAGAGACAGCTGCGATCTCACATTGCTCCTGGAAGCACGAAGCCGAGAACACCAGCCTGAAGATGACGAATGAGACTTCGTCGAAACGTCACCAAGACACTTCCAATTCTACGTGGGAGAAGACCCGAATAACCAAAGACCTACATATATATATATATATATATATATATATATATATATATATATATATATATATATATATATATATATATATATATATATATCCTTTACAGGGAGGATATCTGAGAAGTGGGTGTGGCTCACTGATGACGCCTTAAGAGGCAGAAATAGCTATCGGGGTCTCCCAGAGAGCAACACAGAGTTGCAGTTTGTCAGCAGAAAAAAGGCCCAGAAACTTGTGAATGAGATTTCACAGAAACAGGGCTGTAGAACAACTTAGTTTACGTAGGTAAAACCTGGCTAGAAAGAATATGCATTTATTCAGGGAAACTTGAGCATTGATTTTTGGCAGGTATTCTAAGAGGAAGCTACTGGCTGGAGGATAGATTGCAAAATATGAACCCCATACAAACCAGGTTAATGAGTCTATTGGCAATCTCCCGTACAGCACCAAGGGCAGGAAAAGAATTGGAGGAGCCTGCTGTTAATAACCTTAATGGAAAACAAAGGAATACCTATATCAAAGGAGGGAATAGATTTGATAATAAGACGGTAGAGACAAGCAAGTTGGATTCAACACAAAAGCCTCTTCTCTGGTTGGCCAGCCAGGCAAAACGCTGGAGCTCTTGCTCACATTCAAGCAAGGCAGCTGCTTTTGTTTTTAATTAACAACCTAGGAAGATCAACCGATATAGGTAGCAATGCTAATTAAAGGTGAAAATTTTAACCAATGAATATGTTCTCCTACTTCTCTTACTGTAGCTCTCCTTTATTAATTGCAGAGCTGGAGAGCATTGGCTACTCAAGGCTTTTGCTCTATCAGTTTCCGCAACTTATTGACCCAATTGCATTCAGCAAGTACGCCTGTTAGTGCAATATACAAAAAAACAGAATAAAAGAGTTGGAAGGGACCTTGGAGGTCTTCTAGTCCAACCCCCTGCTCAAGCAAGACGACCGTATACCCGTGATGGCGAACCTATGGCACGCCTGCCAGAAGTGGCACACCGAGCCATCTCTCCGGGCACGCCAGCAGTCGTCTGTTGCTCTTCTGGGTTCCGGCATGCACATGTGTGATGGCAAGCTGGTCTTTGTATGCACAGGAGTGCCAGAAACCGAAAGAGTAACTCTGTGTCGCTCAGACATGCGCCAGGAAAATGAGCTTCTGGTTTCTGGCACACACATCAGTGGTAGGTTCCTCCCAGTTCCTCCCAGTTCCGCCGAGAATGAGGTGGCTGGATGGAGTCACAGAAGCAGTCGATGTGTGATTAAATGGACTCCAGAGGATGGTAGAGGACAGGAAGGCCTGGAGGAACATTGTCCATGGGGTCGCGATGGGTTGGACACGACTTCACAACTAACAACAACAACAACAATGGTTTAAAAGAGAGGAGTTAGACCTCAATAAGAAAGCAAAGGGGTTTCCCTTTGAGAGATCCAAAGATTTTTAGTTTTCAAAAGACTTGGTTGATAAAAAAATAAATAAAGGTGAATTGTGTTTTTGTTGTTGTTGTTGTTGTTTGGGGGTTGTTGTTGGGTTGTTGTTGGGTTGTTGTTGGGTTTTTTTGGTCCTTTCTAAATGGAGTAAGCTGTTAACATGGAATATGGTTGGGAGCAATAAATCCAACTGGAAGCGAGTAGCTTTAGAAAGATGCTTTCCTTAGAAGGAAGATTTAGACAGAGTGGAAATGTGCCTGGCTGGCATTATTCCCTTGCTCCTGTCAGGTTTTTAAAGATATATATATTTTTGTGTTTTAACGAAAACATTTTCTCCTTCCAACCCAATCTGAGACTTTGCAATCATCGTGTCAGGAGAAGCCACTCCAGCTTAGTGGTTGTGTTGTTATGCCTGCATTTGGGGGGCGGGGGAGGGGAAAGTGGGGGTAAAACCAAGCCCACCACTCTCCTTTTTCCAGCATGCGATCTAAAAACACTCTGTTGAAGAAGGTGATGATGATGTCAGGAAATGTTTTTCCCCCCGTTCTTCATCTCCATAGCAACTCCGGGTCCTTTTATGTCACAAAGGTAGAAGATGTTTTCCATGGGACCAACAGCCTTCGAAAGCAACATTACACATGGATAGACCACCAACCTAGTCACTGCTTTATAACAGGGTTTGTCCACTTTGACATTTTTTCTTTTTAAATGAAGCGTGAGCTTCAACTGCATGCTGGCTGGAGAAATTCTGGGAGTCCACGGAATCTTAATGTTGCCCAGGCTGAGAAACGTTGCTTGATAATCAAATAACTCTGAATTATGAATGTGAAAGCATATGATTTTTATTATCCATTCTTGAAATGGCTCTCCCAACAGTGATGCTTCCGGTTGTTTAAGGCTATAGGTCCAGAGATGGCTGATTCCTAAACATGTGTCTTTTTTCATTTGGGTGGTTAGAAACAAGGTGATTTCGATCCGTCCTAACATTCTTTCTCTTTGCAGGTAGAAAGAATAGAATGGAATGGAATGGAATGGAATGGAATGGAATGGAATGGAGTGGAGTGGAGTGGAGTGGAGTGGAGTGGAGTGGAGTAGGGTAGGGTAGGGTAGGGTAGGGTAGGGTAGGGTAGGGTAGGGTAGGGTAGGGTAGGGTCTGGTAGGGTACAGTAGAATAGAATAGAATAGAATAGAATAGAATAGAATAGAATAGAATAGAATAGAATAGAATAGAATAGAATAGAATAGAATAGAATAACAGAGTTGGAAGGGACCTTGGAGGTCTTCTAGTCCAATCCCCTGTTTAGGTATTATTTCAGACAAATGGTTATCCAATCTCATTAAAAACTTCCAGTGTTGGAGCATTTATAACTTCTGGAGGCAAGTTGTTCCGCTGATTAATTGTCTTTACTGTCAGGAAATCTCTCCTTAATTCTAAGTTGCTTCTCTCCTTGATGAGTTTCCATTCATTGCTTCTTGTCCTACCCTCAGGTGCTTTGGAGAATAGCTTGACTCCTTCTTCTTTGCAGCAGCCTCTGAGATATTGGAACATTGCTATTATGTTCACCCCTAGTCCTTCTTTTCATTAAACCTGACATATCCAATTCCAGCAATCATTCCTTATAAGCTTTAGCTTTCAGTCCCCTAATCATCTTTGTTGCTCTTCTCTACACTCTTGTATAGTTGTATTTATAACTATAGATGCATAACTATAGATGTAACTATACATATCAATGTTGGTTTTGTATGATTGTAGTTTAGACAAGCTATTTGACAACCGGAACTAAGCCCTAAGCGAAATGTAAATCCTCACCTTCACTAGCACTGGAAAAACAGCAGCCAATGAGTATCACCATATGGCTGTACCATCAAAGATTTTAGTTCATCAGTCATCCCAGTTTCTGATGGAGGAAGAAAACTCTTTTCCTCGTAAGCATTTGATAGAATTCTACACAAAAAATCTTCATGCAACACGTCATTTCTGTAGTGTTAGAAGAAATATCCTTCTGGGTTCAGCTCCAAATGGGGGAAAAGACACTGGAAACATGGAGACTGCTTGGAAAGATGGTTTAATGGTGGACAGGATCACATGGTTTGAGTTCCTGAACAGAAAAAAGAGGTGAGATGCTGCAAGTCCCCGGGTTTTATGCCCTCTCTCTCTTTGAACTTCCTGGGGCCTAGAAAGAGTATCCTGATTGGTTGTCAGACTCCCAGGGGGTGGGGGTCTTAGCTAGCCTTGCTGGCTGATGTAATCTTCCCAGGTGCCATGTGGTGAGTTTCTGTTGCTAGATGGGTCCTATTGTGTTAGTTTCTGTTGTTAGTTGGGTCCTATTGTGTTGCACATGATGGTCCATTGACAAAGATGGGAGGGAATTGAGTTTCTGCCTCTGGCCCATTGACAAAGGGTGGGGGGGGGGGGCAGGAAGGTGGGAGCTGCTTCATCTTTAAAACATGCTTCTCCATTTCTCATCCAGGGAAACATAATATTCTGCCTTTTTAATATTTCCTAAAATATTTAATTCCTCTAGGAAAGGGTTGGATGCTAACTTCCTACAGTAGGATTTCTTTTTTAAAAAATCAAAGCATGCCCTGTTGCTGCGGTAGGACAAAAAATAATAATAAAAAAATCATGAAAAACTTGAGATCATGTCCAACGTGTCATACAACTGGTGGGGGGAAAAAATCCAGATAGCAAAGAGAAAATTCAAATAAGAATTTTGCAGATATTCTTGGGTGGTTCAGAATGTCGTTTTCCGTGAAAAGAATATCACTCTGAATGCGTTCAGAAATAGCTTCCTTTTCTTCATAGAGTCTACACTCAACTTTGATTTGAAAATATTGTAGATACAGGAGTTGAACTTTGACTCAAATTAAGCCTTGGTTGGATTTGGGACTATGATTCTTGACTGTAATCCAATAAAGCAAGGAATGCTGGTTTGACCCTTTGCAATCTACATCTTGTGTAGAATTTATTACTCTAATTACAATCCTGGCTGGCATTTGGGACATGCTATTAATTGGTCACCAGAGTCCCCAGCTACCAATGTCCAATTTCTCCAGAAGCCTCTTTTAATAGCAGTGTGGCACATCGTATTGGAAGAAAGCGGGAGAAGCAAGAATAATTATTGGCAAGTTGAAAAGAAGCAAAAGTGAAGCAAACAGGATGGGGGAGAGGAAGCCTTCAAATTAATTCTCTCTCCCATACCATGCAGAGCATAATACAATTAGCAGCTAGAAATATGTGAAAGTTGAGAAAATGAGGTGGTTGGGGGTGGGGGAAGGGGAAGGGGAGAAAATTCCAGATGGAATGGAGGGGGGGGAGAGAGAAAAAAGGGATGGGGAAAAAATGGAAGGACAAGCTAGGATTTGGGGAGGGGGGTTTTGACCTCTTCAAATCACTCTCCCTTTAATAGTGGTGCCGTCTGTAAGGGACGCGGTGGCTCAGCGGCTAAGACACTGAGCTTGTCGATCGAAAGGTTGGCAGTTCAGCGGTTTGAATCCCTAGCGCCGCGTAACGGGGTGAGCTCCCGTGACTTGTCCCAGCTTCTGCCAACCTAGCAGTTCGAAAGCACATAAAAAATGCAGGTAGAAAAATAGGGACCGCCTTTGGTGGGAAGGGAACAGTGTTCCATGCTCCTTTGGCATTTAGTCATGCCGGCCACATGACCATGGAGACATCTTCGGACATCGCTGGCTCTTTGGCTTTGAAACAGAGACGAACACCGTCCCCTAGAGTCGGGAATGAGTAGCACATATGTGCAAGGGGAACCTTTACCTTTACCTGCATAGACTAAATGTCATCGGAGCAAATGAAATTATGACCCATGTCTGTGCATGCCAATCGGTGTGGACGCATTTTGGAAGCAATTGTGAACCCATACAGGTAGTCCTTGACTTAGGACGTCAACTGAGCCTAACATTTCTGCTGCTAAGCGAGGCAGCGATTAAGTGATTTTTTTTGCTCCATTTTTATGGCATTTCTTGCCATAGTTGTTGAGGGACTCGCTACTGTTGTTAAATGAGTAACACGGTTGTTAAGTGAATCTGGCTTCCTCACTGACGTCGGTTGTCAGAAGGCGGCAAAAGGGGATCACGTGACCCTGGGGACACTGCAACGGTCGTTACGACCAAAAAATGGTCATAAGTCACTTTTTTCAGGGCTGATGTAACTTCAAACGGAGTGATTTCTGCCAATCATTAAGATTAAGACTATGAATTCTAGTCCTGCCTTGGGCATTAAAGCCAACTGGGTAACTATGGGCCAATTACCAGGAGACTGTGAGTTCTAGTCACAACTTAAACATGAAAGCCAGCTGAGTGGCTTGGGACCAGTTATACTCTCTCAAGAGGGTTGTTATTTTGGGGAAAATAGGAGGAGGAAGGAGTATGGTGAAGGGAATGGAACGGGATAGGACAGGACGGAACAGGAACGGGATGGAATAGGAACGGGATGAGATGGGATGGGATGGGATCAGTGGTGGGTTTCTAATTTTTTTACTACCGGTTCTGTGGTTGTGGCTTGGTGGGCGTGGCATGGTTTGGTGGGTGTGGCTTGGTGGGCGTGGCAGGGGAAGGATACTGTAAAATCTCCATTCCCTCCCCACTCCAGGGGAAGGATACTGCAAAATCTCCATTTTCTCCCCACTCCTGGGGGAAGGATACTGCAAAATCTCCATTTCCTCCCCACTCCAGGGGAAGGATACTGCAAAATCTCCATTCCCACCCCACTCCAGGGGAAGGATACTGCAAAATCTCCATTCCCACCCTACTCCAGGGGAAGGATACTGTAAAATCTCCATTCCCTCCCCACTCCAGGGGAAGGATACTGCAAAATCCCCATTTCCTCCTAATCAGCTGAGACTCAGGAGGCAGAGAATAGATGAGGGCGGGGCCAGTCAGAGGTGGTATTTACCGGTTCTCTGAACTACTCAAAATTTCTGCTACCGGTTCTCCAGAACTGGTCAGAACCTGCTGAAATCCACCTCTGGATGGGATGGGATCAGTGGTGGGTTTCTCCCGGTTCGGCCCGGTTCGCGAGAGCCGGTAGCGGTGACGATATGACGTCACCGAACCGGTTCTCTGTCTTCGAGAGCTGGGCCCTCCTGCGTTATTCTGACCTTATATGTCTGCTTTTTTCGCCCAGCTGAGAGGTGCGGCGGAGCAGATTGCCGCACCTCAGCTGGGCAGATTCGCAACACGCTTGCACAAAGCACAAGTTTGGTATGCCTGCGAGCGAACTGAGCATGCGCGCAGCCATTGCGTGCAAAGTGCACAACTGAAGAGGCAATTGCGCGCGAAATGCGCACACAAAGAGAACCGGTAGTAAAGCCAGTTAGAACCCACCCCTGGATGGGATGGGATGGGATGGGATGGGATGGGGTGGGGTGGAATGGACCCACTGCTCAGGCAGGAAACCCTCTACCATTTCAGATACGGTATTGTGTTGGCCACCTTATTTATAAAAACATAAAGCCGGGATGTAAATAATTAAAAATAAATTAGTGCAAACAACCGCATCCCATCACCAGGCTCTAAATGACGCCTAGCTATCATGTCGTCTGCTGACCAAACTGGAAATAAATGAGAATCGGCCCCGAAATGCAAGTTAAGGCAGGCGGCCGGGATGATCATAAAGCTGAGACGAAAAAACAGACTGATTAGTTTGGATAGTGCATCGAATGAGGTGAGAAGGGAGAGTGGATAGAAGCCCGGAGGGAATACTTGCTATATCCAGGGTCGCATCTTGCCACACGATGCTTTTTCATTGCTTCCTAGACTTCTGCTTTCCACCTGTCAACCTCTGCCTACATAACATCCATTTACATATCCCTTTTGTCTCAAGGGGCTGGTTCATCTCCATATCAAGCCAAGCACGCACCTCCACAGGAAAGTTCCTTTATTTGTAAATCATTTCTCTTATGCACCGTGCACTGTTGTTGTTATTTTTCCAGCAGTGTTTTGGAAGCAGGAGGTATGTGTCAATTTTTTTATTATTATTATTATTATTTTTATCCAGAGGGGTAAACATTGATTTACACAATGGACCACAACGGTCCTGAGGCAGCCTATAGAGAATGCTCTTTTTTAAAAAAAAAAAGAAAGAAAGAAAAAATGAAAGGGATGGAGGGGGAAAAATTGGGGAAGGAGGAAACGAACTGCGCCTCCTTTGTTAGATCAAGGGGCTTTTGGGAAACTATCCTAAGTTAATTTTAATGTGTATTACGCTTTTTGCTTTCTCGCTCTGCCACTCTCCCGATCTTTTTTTTTTAATAATCTTTATTAAATATTTACAATAAAATTAACCCACACAATAATGGTTGAAAAGCAATATAGGAAGCGAAACATAGAAACACCTAAACACAGGAGTAAAACCAAACAACGAACAAGACTAACCAATAGTTAAGCTCACTCTCCAATTAATATTAACTAATATCATCCTCGCCAAACATTTCAATGCAATCAAGTTCTTTTTACTAACTACAAAACAATTGGTCTGTTTTTATCAAAATTATAAAGAGTTATAAAGCCTAGTAAATATCTAGTTAATCTAATTAGACGATCTTATTACCCTTCTCCTAAATTTAACCTTCTTTTGAGCCAAACAAAACATCTGTTCCAACTTCTATTATATACCGAGTAGTTCTACTCTTCTATTATTCTCCGAGTAGTTCGGAGAACCGGTAGTAAAAATTCTGACTGGCCCCGCCCCCATCTATTCTCTGCCTCCCAAGTCCCAGCTGATCAGGAGGAAATGGGGATATTGCAGTATCCTTCCCCTGGATTGGGGAGGGAATGGAGATTTTACAGTATCCTTCCCCTGCCATGCCCACCAAGCCATACCCACCAAGGTACACCACACCCACCAAGCCACGCTCACAGAACCGAAAGTAAATTTTGAAACCCACCATTGGTGGGTGGGTGGGCCCACCTGCGATTTCTGCTACTGGTTCGGGTGAACTGGTCCTAACCGGCTGAATACCACCACTGGAGTGGAGCCATTAATATGGACCAACGGTGCTCAGTTCACGACTGAGATGGGATTGGTATATGAATGTAGTTTGGTGAGGGGGTGTCAATGGCTCAGTGGTTAAAGACGTTGAGCTTGATAGCCCAGGTTTGAGACCCGAGTGTTGTGCGATGGGATGAGTTCCCGTCCTTGCTCCAGCTCCTGTCTACCTAGCAGTTCGAAAGCATGTAAATGCAAGTAGATAAATATCTCTATTCCTCCCTCCCAATCCCTCATCCCCAGTGCGGCCACACTGAAACCCCAAAATGGCCTCAGTCAGGTCAGCTTCTGGATTGACACCTAGATTCGGAAACGACTGGGTAGAGAAATCTTTACCTTTAGTGTACGGTAGCTTTGGGGTCGGTAGGTCAAATGAACCCAAGCCATTGTGGTTTACGAACTATAGTTGATGGATTAGCATGTTGGTTTGCATAACTTAAGTGAAGATTACTCTCAAGGTGACTGTTGGTGAATTAGTCAATTAAATGTGAAGGTTTAAGACTTTTTTTTTTTTAAAAAAAAGTTGTATTCATGGATGGAGAAGAAATGAGTCCCGTTTTAGGAAGCTACTTGGTTTACAAAATCTGTAGAAAAATTGGACCATGCAAGAGATCCAAATTCATACTCCGGGAGATTTGAAAATGCAGGTTACAATTTTCCTATGCCATTTTGCAAATACAATGCAAAGAAAAAGACATTTATTAAGGAGGGGGAAAAAAATCCCCTTATCTTTCTTGCTGTGGGCTCAGATATTT
Organism: Arizona elegans; assembly: GCA_022577455.1. NCBI lineage: Eukaryota > Metazoa > Chordata > Lepidosauria > Squamata > Colubridae > Arizona > Arizona elegans. The sequence goes on along the minus strand of JAKOOJ010000013.1, from coordinate 19,505,882 downwards.
CCCTGTCAGGGTTCACCTCCCTTATCCTGGCCATATTTATTTTCGGACTGCAGCCTTCAGCACCACCAAAAGAAAATGTATGCCATAAATCTAGGCTCCCCAACCTGTACTGCAAAAATACAGCCAGCTGCTAGACAGTAAGGAAAATGCAGGAAACAAAATTTGGGTTGTCATCTCAGCATTTGCAGCAAAGATCTGGAAGTTTCACTCACGATGCTAATTTCAAAGTAATCGTTCAGAGTTTCCATGATGATTGAGCCAAAAACTATATGTTGCAAGTCTAAGTAAGAAGTAAGTGCCACTGAATTTAATTAAGACTTATTTGTATGTTCAGAATTATAGCAGGAATTTAAGTTGTTCACTACTTATGACTGCCATGTCTTTTGAGATAGATAAATAGATAGATAGATAGATAGATAGATAGATAGATAGATAGATACTATAGATAGAGAGGGAGGGAGGGAGAGAGGGGGGATGGATGGATGGATGGATGGATGGATGGATGGCTAGGTAGATAGATACGATAGATAGATAGATAGATAGATAGATAGATAGATAGATAGATAGATAGATACTATAGATAGATAGAGAGGGAGGGAGGGAGGGAGGGAGGGAGGGAGAGAGAGAGAGAGAGAGAAAGAGAGAGAGAGAGGGAGAGAAACAGACAGACAGACAGCAATAGCAGACATATATCTCTTCATAATGCTTTATAGCCCCCTCTAAGTGGTTTACAGAGTCAGCCTATTGCCCCCAACAATATGGGTCCTCATTTTACCCACCTCGGAAGGATGTGGCTGAATCAACTTTAAACCAGTAAGAATCGAACTGCTGGCAGTGGGCAGAGTCAGCCTGCAATACTGTATTCTGACCACTGCACCACCACAGCATAGATAGATAGATAGATAGATAGATAGATAGATAGATAGATGAGAGAGAGAAAGAGAGAGAGATGAAGGGAGGGAGGGAGGGAGGGAGAGATTTCCTCTTACTTTTCATTAAAAGTTCAACCTTTTCCACTAGGAAAATTTTGAAGGTTGCAGGATACGAATTATTAGGATAATAACTATCCTTTTATTAATAGGATATTAATAGGATATTAATTATCCTATTAGACAGTCCTTAGCTCCTTCTGTACACAGAAGGTTTGCAGAAGCGTGTATCATTTTCTTCTCTTTATTTTCCCCCAAAGCATGTAAATTGTGATTTTAATCTCTGCTGTTGATAGAGAGTAGTGTTTAGATTAATTGGCCCTTCATTTTTTCCCTTCCAAATGAAGAGATTAGAGTAGTTGTGTATGATTCTACAAATCTATATCGAAGAATATCCTTGGATGCGGCCACTCCATCCTTTTTGGCATTTGAAAGTGAAACTTTTGGTCCAGGATTAGTTTCTTGGATCTAGATTCTAAATGTAAAGGGAAAGAGATAGGGGTTGTTTTGAATAACGTGCTAAACAAATCTTCAATCATCTCAATTTACAAATATTCATTTAGCGACCATCCAAAGTTACAAGACACTGTTTCATCTGTTATTTCTTATTTTATTCTAGAATTTTTAACTGGATATTCATTGAATGTTTTTTTTTTAATTTTAAAATACAAACTTTATTGAATTTAAAAAATATTGACAAGAAAAAAAGAGAAAATATACAAATTTTCTCATTCATAAAATTTACATTTTCAATCCATAATTACACTAACAAACTAAATATATGTGATTATATAAACACAAATATACAAATATACAAACAGTGACTTATTTACCTATTCTATCCATCTGACGGTGCATTTTTTTTGTTACTTGGATTTCCCCTAATTCTCATCTTTACCCTTTTTTCCTTTGGTTTATCCACTTATACCTTCATTTTTGAAGTAATTCAAAAAATCTATACACGCACAGAAATGGATAAATTAACTCTAGAATTAAAAGACAAGGAAGACTCAAAATATTTTATAGTATGAAATAGAAATGAATGTTTTTTTTTTTAATTTGTTCTGGTCTCTGGTCTTTGACTGTAATAAAGTTGATTTGATTTGGTTTGACAAGGCACTGAAAAAAGTTACTTATGACCAGTCCTCGCACTTATGACCACTGCAGCATCCCCACAGTCATGTGATCAAAATTTGGGCACTGGCAGGATCTTATATTTGGGGAAACATGGTATAACAATTGCAGCATCCTGGTGTCACGTGACTGCCATTTTCTACAGTAGTGGCCAAAATTGTGGAAACTTTATGGGAAAAGTGTATTTTCTAAAACTAGCTCATAACACCACTTTTTTTGGGAGTAGTACCCTAAAATTATATATAAATGGAAAAATAATTTAATCAAGAATGTAATGCAATAACTTTTATGAAGGATTTGCTATTAGAATAGCAGTGACAGTATAAAGAAAAGTGAAACACGTAGAAAAAACGAGATATACAAAAATGATCATCATAGATAAAATGAGATATACAAAAAATATCACGTTAGTTAATACTTAGTTGGGTAACCTTTAGCATGAATTATGGCCTTACAACATCTTCCCATGGAGTGAACCAAGTCTTTGAGTTCTGCAGCTGTTATCATGTGAAACCAAGATTGAATGGTTGCTTCTATTAACTGGGTTTTATTGCTGGATCACTTCTGACTAACAAGTTTCTTTAGTTGGCTCCAGAGGTGGGTTTCAGCAGGTTCTGACCGGTTCTGGAGAACTGGTAGTGGAAATTTTGAATAGTTCGGAGAACCGGTAGTAAAAATTCTGACTGGCCCCGCCCCCATCTATTCTCTGCCTCCCAAGTCCCAGTTGATCGGGAGAAAATGGGGGTTTTATAATATCCTTCCCCTGGAGTGGGGTGGGAATGGAGATTTACAGTGCTGAAATTCCATTTTTTTTACTACCGGTTCTGTGGGCGTGGCTTGGTGGGCATGGTGTGGCTTGGTGGGCATGGCAGGGGAAGGATACTGCAAAATCCCCATTCCCTCCCCACTCCTGGGGGAAGGATATTGCAAAATCTCCATTCCCACCCCACTCTGGAACCAGTCAGAGGTGATATTTGCCGGTTCTCCAAAGTACTTACAATTTCCGCTACCAGTTCTCCAGAACCTGTCAGAACCTGCTGGATTTCACCCCTGGGCCTACCTCAAATCCATTCAATAAACCCAGTTGTACAAACCACAAATCAAGGCCTTCTGTGTAGAAGTGGTTAATTCAGGAGCAGGAAGAGAATCTGATTCTCCATCGTTTGCAAACCTTAGCAGCTCTTTGCCAGTCTAACCAAGACTATATAGAGTTGTCGGAAAGGAGAAAATGTTAATATTCAAAATTTACTGACAAGATTCTCCCTGCTGGGATGAGGGTGGGGTATTCCCTTGAGGCTACACCCCAAACTAGCTCATGATCCAGCGGGAGAGGGAAAAAACCGAGAATGTGGTTCCTTGAAAACATTTCCAGCAGGGGAAATTTTTTTGACATTTGCTGCTTGTCAAGACGGCAGAGAGAAAGTTGTATTTGCTGCAATTCCCTTAGGAGGTGCCATATACCAAACCTCTCCATTATTTTGTCTAGTTTAGTATTGTCTACACCCGTAGGTTTTAAAGGCAGAATTTCCTCTCCCTGCAAATGCCAGGGACGAAACTTTCCCCCATGCCAGGCACGTATGGCCATCGGAGGTTGGTGGACCTGATTCCATCTGCTGCGCCCGTTTCTCACAGGCGAAGAGCCTAAACTTCTTTCGGACTCGCTTGCAAACAACGAGAGAAACCTGGAGAATATTCTTACTTTTCCTCTCCTCTTTTGTCCTTTGCACTTTTCCCACAAATTGGATCCCTAAGGACCCTTCCATATTTAATGCTCTAAAGCCTCTAGCTGAATCAGAAGTTGGGGGGCGGGGGGGAAGCTGTGTTTCCTTTTGCTTGTGCAGACTGCAACAGTGTGCTGTCTCGGCAAACTCTGTAATTGGAAGCTTTGCTTAGTAAGAATTGGTTTTTCAGGCACCTCCCCACCTCAATTAAGGGGAAATCCTGGCTTTGCAAATCGTTTGCATATATTTAACAAACAGACTGTTGAATCCAGGAGTGAAATGCTCCCGGTTCAGACCGGTTCAGCCAAATCTGTAATGATGGCGGCCGGTGGTTCGGAGAACCGGTAGTGATAGCGGCACGAAGCTCCGCCCAACAGCTTGGTCATCGTTACTTCCTGGTTTTAACCAGGAAGTAACCTGTTTTTTACCCTCTGTGCATGGGCAGAAGGATTAGCGATTCCGAACTGGTTGGGAAGTTAAGTAAATTTCACCCCTAGTTGAATCACTGCCTTGAATCACTTTCCAATAATGTGGTGAAATCCCAACCTTTGCGTGCCTTAATCTTGAACGATTCAATAATATGCGCCTCTATGAAATCTTGCCGAGGTTGTCTTGTCTCCTCAGTAGAACACACAGCTCCTTTTTATTATTAAGGTCTTGAAATCCCAGGCTGAGTAGAGCCTTTATTTAACATTCCTCCTGTGTCTCAGCAGGTGGAACCATCTGACCGACCGTATCTGGACTTGGAAACTCAGTTAAGATCAGGCTTGGTTGTAGTTAGTACTCGGAAGGGGGAAAAAAATCAGCAGCGCTAAACAGCTGAAATGGAAGGAAGGAAGTTGAAATAATAATTTCGAAGAAGGGCCATGGCTGAACAAGTTTGGTAGTCTGGCTAAGAAAGGTCACGGCTGTCCCAAAGGTGCTTTTTCAAGAGGCAATATCCCATTAATATCCTATTAATAACAGGATAGTTCATAGCCTAATAATTGGTATCCTGCAACCTTCAAAACCTTTCCTGGTTGGAAAAGGCGAACTTTTAATGAAAAGAAAGAGGGAGGAAGTCAGTCAGTCAGTCAGTCTGTCTGTCTGTCTGTCTCTGTCTCTGTCTCTGTCTCTGTCTCTGTCTGTCCATCTGTCTGTCCGCCCGCCCGCCTGCCTGCCTACCTATCTCTATCTCTCTATCTCTCTATCTCTCTATCTCTCTATCTATCTATCATCTATCTATCTATCTTTCTATCTATCTATCTATCTATCTATCTATCTATCTATCTATCTATCTATCTTATCTATCTTATCTATCTATCTATCTATCTATCTATCTATCTATCATCTATCTATCTATCCAGTGGTGGGATTCAAGTAATTTAACAACCGGTTCTCTGCCCTAATGATTTCTTCCAACAAGCACTTTGCCAAACTGCTCAGAAAGTTAACATCCGATTCTCCCGAAGTGGTGCAAACTAGCTGAATCCCACCACTCTATCTATCTATCCATCTATCTATCCATCTATCTATCTACCTACCTACCTACATCTATCTGTCTGTCTGTCTGTCTGCCTACCTGCCCACCTGCCTACCTACCCTGTTTCCCCCAAAATAAGACATCCCCTGATAATAAACCCAATCAGGCTTTTGAGCGCATGGCAATAAGGCCAAGCAATTATTTCAGGGTTCAAAAAAATATAAGACAGGGTCTTATTTTCAGGGAAACAGTCTATCTATCTATCTATCTATCTATCTATCTATCTATCTATCTATCTATCTATCTATCATCTATCTATCTACCTATCTACATCTATCTGTCTGTCTGTCTGTCTGTCTGCCTACCTGCCCACCTACCTGCCTACCCTATTTTCCCCAAAATAAGATAATAAAAAGCCCAATTGGGCTTTTGAGCGCATGGCAATAAGGCCAAGCACTTATTTCAGGGTTCAAAAAAATATAAGACAGGGTCTTGTTTTCAGGGAAACACGGTATCTATCTATCTATCATCTATCTATCATCTATCTATCTATCTATCTATCTATCTATCTATCTATCATCTATCTATCTATCTATCTATCTATCTATCTATCTATCTATCTATCTATCTATCTATCTATCATCTAGCTATCTACCTACCTACCTACATCTATCTATCTGTCTGTCTGCCTACCTGCCCACCTACCTACCTACCCTGTTTCCCCCAAAATAAGATAATAAGCTCAATCGGGCTTTTGAGCACATGGCAATAAGGCCAAGCGCTTATTTCAGGGTTCAAAAAAATATAAGACAGGGTCTTATTTTCAGGGAAACACGGTATCTATCTATCTATCTATCTATCTATCTATCTATCTATCTATCTATCTATCATCTATATCTTTATCTCTCTCTCTCTCTCTCTCTCTCTCTCTCTCTATCTATCTATCTCTATCTCTATCTCTATCTATCTCTATCTCTATCTACCTGTCCAGTTGCCTCTTGAAAAATACACCTTTTTATGTAATCACTGGAAATCAAGCTCAAATGAGATTTGTGATTCTTTAGCATATTGTGAGGTCCTTTGTGCTCTCTAAGCTTGGCTGTTTTCTTGCAGAAGGTTCATTACCCAACTAGGTGACATCATTGGTGGAAATATTCTCCTCTATTGGAGACACTGTATTGCTTGCCAGTGTTGATCCTTCCTCTGGACCAACAATCGTCCTCAACGCCCCCCCCCTCGGACCTAGTAAATTAGCACCAGGTAATTTAGTGGCATTCATTGCAAATTTGCATGCAAAGGAGATGTCCCTTTCCCCACCATGGCTTCCTTCAGAAGTATTTGGATTGCAATGGTTGCTGGTTTTCTTGCAGATATTTCATTACTAAACTAGGTAACTTCATCAGTGCTTGGGTTGCAATGTCTAGCCTGGCCTAGACCAGGGGTCGGCAACCTTAAACACTCAGAGAGCCATTTGGACCCGTTTCCCACAGAAAAGAAAACCCCGGGAGCCACAAAACCCTTCCCGTGCCTGACTATTTCTTGAGCGGCCACAAAACTAGCATATGTAGTTGAATTAAACATTCTGTTTTCTTCTGAAACTTTTCTTTTCTTGGATTTATCCATGGTTGGCCTCTACTGGGGGTTGAAAAGCTCAATAAATTGTGTGCCGGCGGGTGTCGCACATTGGCGGTTGTGACGCATATTTTGAGTGACAGGGAGCCGCAGCAGAGGGGTGAAAGAGCCACATGCGGCTCCAGAGCCGCAGGTTGCTGACTCCTGGCCTAGATTCACCCATCTGGAAGAAGGTCCAGAAAGGCTTGGATGGCTCAACTTCCTATTTCCCTTCTAATTCTATTTTTCATAACTGTACTGTAGGCTTCCCCAATCTGGTGCCCCCTCTCTTTCTTTGCCCCCCCCACCCTCTTTTCAGCCACTATGACCATCTCCTTTCTGGACCATGATGTTCGAGAACAGAAATCCTAGAAAGGCAGATAAGTAGAGAATGGGATGTTGGGCTCATCTAAAGAAAGAAAAAAAAAGAAAAAAGGACCAGAATAGGAATTCAGTGATGGCTTTTCTTTTCCCGAGTTCAGAACTCCCATCCAGCCCTCATGAAATTCAACAACCTGAGTTTCAGGGAACTTGAATTGTCCAAATCCCCAGCTCCACCATCTCAGCCCCAAATACAGAAGGACCCTACTTGAGGATCCAAAGTTCTCCTGCTGGCTGGAAGATGGGTGGGAATGGTGGCACCAGGAGACGCAGACAGGTCTCAGCAACCTTCCCACTGCATCCTTTTCCTTCCTCCCTCCCTCCCTCTTTTCCTTCCTTCCTCCCTCCCTCCCTCTTTTCCTTCCTCCCTCCCACATTTTCTTCCTCCCTTCCTCTCTCCCTCTTTTCCTCCCTCCCTCCCTTCCCCTCCCTCCCTCTTTTCCTTCCTTCCTTCCTCCCTCCCTCCCTCTTTTCCTTCCTTCCTTCTCCTTCTTTCCTCCCTCCCTCCCTCTTTTCCTTCATTCCTTCCCCTTCCTTCCTTCCTCTTTCCGTCCCTTTTTCCTCTCTTTCTTTCTTTCTTTCTTTCTTCCTTCCTTCCCTCCTTCCTCCCTCCCTCCCTCTTTTCCTTCCTTCCTTCCTCTCTCCCTTCCTCTTTTCCTTCCTCCCTCCCTCCCTCCCACATTTTCTTCCTTCCTTCCTCCCTCCCTCTTTTCCTCCCTCCCTCCCTTCCCCTCCCTCCCTCTTTTCCTTCCTTCCTCCCTCCCTCCCTCTTTTCCTTCATTCCTCCCCCTTCCTTCCTTCCTCTCTCCGTCCCTTTTTCCTCTCTTTCTTTCTTCCTTCCTTCCTTCCTCTTTTCCTTCCTTCCTTCCCCCCTCCCTCTTTTCCTTCCTTCCTTCCTTCCTTCTTCCCTCTTTTCCTTCCTTCCTTCTCCTTCTTTCCTCCCTCCCTCCCTCCCTCTTTTCCTTCATTCCTTCCCGTTCCTTCCTTCCTCTCTCCATCCCCTTTTCCTCTTCCTTCCTTCCTTCCTTCCCCTTCCTCCCTCCTGCCCTCCCTCTTTTCCTTCTTTCCTTCCTCCCTCCCTCTTTTCCTTCCTTCCTTCTCCTTCTTTCCTCCCTCCCTCCCTCCCTCTTTTCCTTCATTCCTTCCCCTTCCTTCCTCTCTCCATCCCCTTTTCCTTCCTTCCTTCCTTCCTTCCTTCCTTCCTTCCTTCCTTCCTTCCTTCCTTCCTTCCTTCCTTCCTTCCCCAGCAAACCAATCCCCAACGGGGCTCCTTTCTCCCTCGCCCAGCCCGCTTCCAAGACCTAGTCGTGGAAGAGGAGCCTGGACGAGCACCGCGCCTATAAAGTCCCGGCTGGACGGGGTGGGAGGAGGGGTTCGCTCCCGGGGTCGCCGCGCCCAGCGGGGTAGGGGGGTGGGTGGGTTGCTTCCCTCCCCTTCCCCTCGGAGGAAGAAGCAGCCTCCACCGCCGCCGTCGTCTCCCGCGGGGCTCCGCTCCAGCCTCCCGACCGCGGCGCCGGCAGGGTTAACGCGCGTGGGAGAGAAGGCAGGAAGGAGGGCGCGCGCTACCGCCGCTGCTGCTCTCGCCGCTCCGCCGTGTCCTTCGCGCAGGGCGCTGCGGGTGCGAAGTCTCCCCGGCCGCTGTGGCTGGACCGGGGAGCCCGCGTCCTGGTCAGCGATGGAGACGCTGCCATGACAACCCGTCGGTGGGCGCGCGCGGGGGGGACCGCGGAGCAGAGGCGCCCGGCGAGCGGGGCGAGAGGCGCGGCGGGGATGCCAGAAGTGGCGGCGGCGGCGGCGGCGGCGGCAGGCTCCTGCCCGCGTCTCCCGCCCGCCCGCCTCTTGCCTTAAGCCGCCGGTTCCCAGCAGCGGAGCCGCACAAGCCCGGACGGCCGACCGACGAAGATTGAGAGCCGCAGAGCAGGCGGCGTCGGGGCTCCGGAGCGCCTTCTGCCCGCTTGGGCTGGCGAACGAGGGAGCGAGCGCGCCGAGGGGAAAGAGCCCCAGCTGGGGCCGCCTCCCCATCTCCTTCGCCCGCGTCCTCCTGCCTGCCTGCCTGCCTCCTCGGTGGGGCCGCGGAAAGTTTTGCCGTCGGAGCTTTTGCAGCCACTTTTTTGTTTTTTTTGTTTTTTTGTTTTTTTGAAACCCGGACCGACTAGAAGAGCTCGGGGCTCCCCCGCTTGTTCCCGGGACGGCCGTCCCGTCTTCAGCCACCTTTCCCCCCACCCCCTGCGCCTGACATCGGGAGACCCTCTGCCGGACGCCCCGCCTCTCCGGAGCTGGATTTTACCCGGCCGCCCCGTTAACCGTCGAGCAGCCTCCGCTCTTCGCCGCCTAGAAGCGCCTCGGGGCTTTGCTCTTCGCTCCGCTCTCGCTTCTGCCACCGCCGCCCCTCTCTCCATCAGCATCGCCTCCACCCCCCCAGCTACCGGCGCAGTCTATCTTAGCCTGGAGGGACGTCTCTCTGCATCCCAGGATGGGGGTCGGGGGGTGCTTAGTCCTGCCCTGGCGGTGCCTGGTGGTCGTGTGTCTGAGGCTGCTCTTCCTTGTGCCCGCAGGTGTGCCGGTGCGCAGCGGAGATGCCACCTTCCCCAAGGCCATGGACAACGTGACGGTCAAGCAAGGAGAGAGCGCCACTCTCAGGTAGGAACAGATCGCTTTTGGGGTTACTCTTGATGACCTCGGGGGGGGTGTCTCTTGTTATTGGGGGTGGGGCGTTTCCCCATCTGTGGGGTGGGGGCAAATCGCTGACCAGCGGGTGGGGATCAGTTGGAAACAGATCTCTTCCATTGTCCCAAGCCAGCAGGATCTCCTGCTAGTGGCTGGCAGTGGCCACCCAGGGAGTTGTGATGTGGTACCCAAGCATGGAGTTGCTTGCTTGCTTGCCTGGTTGGAGAGGCAAATTCTGGGAAGGAGGATGCAAAGACATTGCCTGGGGGTACCTGTGGGGGGAGGCGTTGAAAGCCTTTTCGAGGCTGATGTGTATGCTCCGTTTAAGATGCTGTTGTTGTTGCTTGCAAAGGAATATCATGGTTGTTGTAGCCATGGTGGAACTTACGACGAGAAGTCGTGTGAGAGGGGAGAGAAGGGTGAAGCCTTTCCTTCTGCGTTTTAAAAGGATGGGAGGTGTCGGGCAGTTGGACAGCTGAGTTTGTGTGAACTTGCAGGATGGAGACCTTTAAAAGAAGTTCTGGAGATGGGTTGGTGGGTGCCACGATGTCTTGGGGGACATATTTGTGAACCGATGGGTGAGAAAATAAGGGGTAGGTCTGCCTTGCATACATGCTTTTCCTCTCCTTTCTCCCTGCCCCCCAATTCCTGTCTCTGGTTCTAACTGGTTCCTGGGGTTTTGATGTCTCTCCCGAGAATTGCATCGATTGCTTTTATATTTTCTGGACCGATCTGTTAATATCAAATCAGTCTGTGGACTCCTGGAGCTGCATTCCGATAGGCTTGTTCTCTCTCCTTTCGCTCGCAGTTTTTATTTTGTACTCCTTGGCTGAGAAAGAGATGTAAACGGGCTCATAAACAGATGTCTTACTTTTGGTGTGTGTGTGGGGGTGGGTGGGTAGGTGGGATCAACAACGCAGCCAACTTTCTCTTTGCCTTCCCTGAGTAAATTTACAAGCATGGGACTTCTGCAAAAGGAAAAAAAAGAGAGGGAAATTCTTGCTCGAGAAGCACCTGCGAGCTTGAAAGGAGCAATGGGGCCGGGCTCACCGTCATCTTGCAAGGATCAAAGGGATGGATAGCCTAGCACTTGTACCAGAATGAAAACAGGATGAGTTTGGGAGCATCTGAAAGAGGAATTAATTCAACGAGTTAATTTAGAGTCCTCTGAACTGGGTGTAGTACACATAGTTGAGTGGTCCAAAATGGAACCACGTGGCTTGCTGAGTGGCTACCAGTGGAAATGATAGATAGATAGATAGATAGATAGATAGATAGATAGATAGATGATAGATGGATGATAGATGGATAGATAGATAGATAGATAGATAGATGGATGGATGGATAGATAGGTAGATGGATAGAATTCTTTATTGGCCAAGTGTGATTGGACACACAAGGAATTTGTCTTTGGTGCATAGGCTCTCAGTGTGCATAAAAAGAGAAGATACATTCATCAAGAATCATAAGATACAACACTTAATGATAGTCATAGGGTGCAAATAAGCAATTGAATCGTACTGTAGATCTTTAAAGGCTGCCCAACAGGGTTGGTTTAGTGAGTAGCAGAAATCCCAGCCAATGCCAGCAGAAATCCCTGCCAATGCCAGAAAAGTCTATATGGCTTTGGTTCAATCTATAAAAGCAATAATGTGTATTGCTTTCTACTGCTCAGGCCTGCTTTCGATATTTTATTCCCTGCACCTAAAATTCCTTGTTCATACATTTGTAGAGAAAAAGAGGTATTTAAAAGATGGAGCTTTCCACAGTCTTCATGAAAATAAAGAGCCTTGATAGTACAGTGGTTTACGCACCCTGTTATTAACACAGCTGCCTGCAATTTCTGCTGGTTCAAATCTCTCCAAGGCTCAAGGTTGACTCAGCCTTCCATCCTTTCTAAGGTAGGTAAATTGAGGACCCAGTTGTGGGGGCAATAAACTGACTTTGTATAAATATACAAAAGGATGAAGGCTATTGCTTAACGCACTGTAAGCCGCCCTGAGTCTCCGGAGAAGGGCAGCATATAAATCAATTTTTTTTTAAAAAAAAGTGCTTCGGTGTTGGGTGTTTGTGATCACCGAGGTCTCTAATCGGTGGCTATCGTTATTTCATTCATAGGTATCAATGGGTGATGGGAGGGAGGCACAATGCTTTGCATTATGCAATAGCGATCTGAAGCCCTGAAGGCTGGATAGATGGCTTCATTTCTTCAAGAATTTACAGTGAGGATTTGACATTACCCTGTGTATGTTTTATAGTTGCCTTTCTCACCAAGAAATAAGACCAGGCTTCTTCTTCTTTTTTTTTTTTGGTGTCAATTCTAGCCTGACATGTCCATCAGCCATCTCTCCAGGCAGCGACTACTCTGAACTCTTTTCGGTTGCAAAGATAACTTGTCTTTGGACAAACCTTTCCATTTTATCCCTTCCCAATGATAGCCCTGTGCAGTAGGTGGCACCCCAAATCTTCTCATCAGCTTTCATGGACAAATGAGGACAAATATAAGCAGCTTTCTGTACTCTACTGATGGTTTATCAAAAGGAACATTCAATTGCCACCAGTTGACTCAAATCTCCCTTTCTCCCTCCATCCGTCCCTCCCTCCCATTCCCCCCCCCTCTCTCTTACACACACTCAGAAGTAAGGTCCACTGGAGAGAGGAATTTATTTCTGCATAGACTAGATATAGTTTAGGAGCATCTCCAATGCCTGATTTAAATGGGTTTAACCCTAGAAGAGGGGTTAAGAAGAATGGATTTAACCCTAGAAGAGACCATTCAATTGCCACCAGTAAACTCAAATATCACACAGAGAGAGAGAGAGAAAGAAAGAGAGAGAGACAGAGACAGAGAGACAGAGACAGAGACAGAGACAGAGAGAGAGAGAGAGAGAGAGAGAGAGAGAGAGAGAGAGAGAGAGAGAGAGAGAGAGAGACAGAGACAGTGAGACAGTGAGACAGAGAGACAGAGAGAGATTTAACCAGAAGTAAGGTCCACTGACTCAGAGGAATTTATTTCTGCATGGACAAATGAGGACAAATATAAGCAGCTTTCTGTACTCTACTGATAGTTTATCAAAAGGAACATTCAATTGCCACCAGTAAACTCAAATCTCTCTCTCTCCCTCCATCCCTCCCATCCCCCCCCCCCCTCTCTCACACACACACACACTCAGAAGTAAGGTCCACTGCATAGACTAGATATAGTTTAGGAACATCTCCAGTGCCTGATTTAAATGGGTTTACCCTAGTTGTTGCATCTCTTCAACAGTAGCTATTTTCTGAATAAGGTGAGGGATCACCAGTAGGATTGTCAGCCAACCCATTAGGGAGGATCCTAGGCATTAATTAGATCCTTAAGACACCTGAGGTCAACTTTGTTGTAGGATCTTGTGCTGTCATCAGTGATGACCAAAAAATGCCAGAACAAGTCTTGTCATCGGTTGACTTTGTTCTTCGTTATATTTTGTTGATGGATCTATTTCATGGTGTCCTTCAAACCAAGGTTTCCAAGATTAGGAAAGGAAACATGACATCGGTAAGCCTACAACTGAGCTTGGTTGTGGTAGCAGGACACAGTTCAACAGATGAATTAGTTTTAGCATCTCTGTTTTCCCTTGAGGAGCTACAGAGAATGTCCAGAGTGGTATGAAATTACTTTGCTACGATAAATCCACCTTTCCCCAAGGGCCATTGTATTGTCTCCATTGTCCATTATTTGTGTCCATTTTTGTATTTGGAATGTTAAGGGAGATGCATACATTAAGATTGTGCTACAGGGGGGAAGATGATGGCGAAATGTTTAGGAACCCCTGGTTTAATCTTGGTTTGCTGTTGAGGAACTCGGTGTGTTTTGTGAATCTCGCCCATCTGTTTTTTTTGTTGTTTTTTTTTTTTTTCACTTTAATGTGTTGTCTAAACCCCTGCAAGGAGGTTAATTGTGTAAGCGGGTTAAGCGTGTTGAAGGAATGAAGCTTCTGAATCTGTCGAAGAGGACACACATTTTTGGAAATGGCCACTGCAGTTTCTTAAATGGATGCAAATTTTGGAACATAGAGGAGAGCAAGCCGTGCCCTGAGAAGGACCGAGAGCTGTGGGAGGCCTCATTCAGTTTCTCAATGGCCCATTTGTTGGTCCTCCCAGCTGCTAGCTCATCATTTATCTCCCCCCCCTTCTTTTTTTTTTTGCCTGGGACAGAAAGACCCATTGGGGTAGGCAGACAAATCACACGCCACTATTCATGGGGCAGCCATCTTCTCCTTGGCCTTTTCCAACGGTCTGATACTAACTATTCCTTTTCTTAACATAACAGGAGGGAAGATGATTAAAGTTTGGAATCCAGGGCAGATGGAGAGACAATGAGAGAAAGAGAGAGATGGGTAGTCCAAACATGGTGGATGTGGGGGGTGGGGGTTCAGAATTAACTGCAGTCCATTCCCCCTCTCTCTCTCTCTCTCTCTCTCTCTCTTTCTCTCTCTCCCTCCCTCCTTCCCTCCCTCCCTCCCTCTCTGTCTCTCTCTCAACTGTTTTGTTCATTGATTTTTCAGTTAGGTAGAAAGCAACTATTAACAAGCTGGCCATTTAAGATGGAGATAGATGATATGGGTTTGGCTGTCATTGTCAAGTGTGTGTGTGTGTGAGAGAGAGAGAAAGAGAGAGAGTGAAAAAGAGGGAGAGAGAGAGACAGACAGAGAGACAGAAAAGACAGACATACAGATAGAAAAGACAGTCAGACAGAGAAGAGAAAGACAGAGATAGAAGAGAGAGGGGGAGAGAGAAGAGAAGAGAAAGACAGAAAAGACAGACATAGACAGAAAAGACAGACAGACAGCGAAGAGAAAGACAGAGACAGAGAGAGAGAGAGAGAAGAGAAAGACAGAGAAGACAGAGAGAAAAGTCAGACAGAGAGGAGAGAGAGAGAAGAGACAGACAGACAGAGAAGAGAAAGACAGATATAGAAGAGAGAGGGGGAGAGAGAGAGAGAAGAGACAGACAGACAGAGAAGAGAAAGACAGATATAGAAGAGAGAGGGGGAGAGAGAGAAGAGAAGAGACAGAGAGAGAGAGAGAGAAGAGAAAGACAGAGAAGACAGAGAGAAAAGTCAGACAGAGAGGAGAGAGAGAGAAGAGACAGACAGACAGAGAAGAGAAAGACAGATATAGAAGAGAGAGGGGGAGAGAGAGAAGAGAAGAGACAGAGAGAGAGAAGAGAAAGACAGAGAGAAGACAGAGAGAAAAGTCAGACAGAGAGGAGAGAGAGAGAGAAGAGACAGACAGACAGAAAGAGAAGAGAAAGACAGATATAGAAGAGGGGGGAGAGAAGAGAAAGACAGAGAGAAGGCAGAGAGACAAGACAGACAGAGGAGAAAGAGAGAGAAGAGACAGACAGAGAAGAGAGAGGGAGAGGGAGAGAAAGAAAGAGAGAAAGAAGAGACAGACTAACAGAGAAGAGAAAGACATATAGAAGAGTGAGGGGGAGAGAGAGAAGATTAGAGAGAAGAGAAGAGAGAGAGAGAGAGAGAGAACAGAAATGAGGGCTAAAGGTGATTTGGCAGAGACTCCTTGACTTCTAACTTAGACACAAATACCATCTATTATTTTTGCCAAACAGATTTTAGTTCTTGCCTCAAAAGTCACGCAGAACCTGTTGAGAGGTAGAAGAAAAGCTATTTGCATGAAGCTCTGGAAGGGAAGCCTCAATACCTTGAAAGGAAGAATTGTCTGCTCGCTTTATTCACGAAAGGCTTGTGCAAAGAGGCGCTTTGAAATGTAGAGCATTTCCCCCTGTGCAAACTATCGCTTTTTGAGTACTTTTGAGTACCTTTGAATAGTTACAGCAGTTGTGGGGTGTTTTTTTTCCCCTTCTTCTTCTCCATGTTCATGTCGCTGCTGTGGAAGGGGAGGGTGGGAGGGGGAACCCATCTGCCGCTCCCTTTGGTATGCAACAACATGCAGCTTCATTTCTTTTAGAAAAACAAGGATTACTGTAAGAATAGCTCAGCGCTTCTCAATGCGCCTGGGTTTAAATAGATGCCAAACCGTGGTTTATTGAATAAACCGTGACTGGCGAGGTTCGGTCAATTCACTAAATCATAAACAGTCGACTTAGAAACAATGACCTGTAAATGGCCGAGGCAAAAAACCCCAAACAATTGCACCTGAGCTTAGCCGATTCTTAGCCGATGCTTACGAAATCGTCGGAGGATACGTGGGTTGTACCCACATAGTAAAAAAATGAAGGATCTTACTTAAAAGATTACAACGCAACCCAGGATTCTGTTGGCTTAAAAGCCCAGGCTGAATTCATAGAGGGACAGAATCATGATCATCGTGGAATGTTAATACCTCTTTATAATGCCTTGGTAAGACCGTACTTGGAAAACTGCATCCAGTTTTGGTCGCCACAAATATATATAAAAAAGATGTTGAGACTCTAGAACAGGGATGTCAACCAGATCCGGTCCGCAGGGTGCTTAGATTTGGGCCCGGTGGTGGGATTCAAATAATTTAACAACCGGTTCTCTGCCCTAATGACTGGCTGGGTGGGCGTGGCCATGGTGGGCGTGGCCAGGGGGTGTGGCAGGCAGCTCTTGGCCTCCTGCACCCCCTGGGAGAAAAAAATGGGCCACGGGGGGTGCACCACACACCCCGGTGCCCCATTTTGGGCCTAGTAGGTCTCCTTGCACTTAACATGGGAGCCAAAATGGGGCGCGTGGGGACTCCTGGAAGGGGGAGGGAGGGGCGGGGCCAGCCAGCAATTTAACTACCGGTTCGCCTGAACTGGCCCGAACCGGCTGAATCCCACCACTGGATTTGGCCTATGGGGCCACCTTGGAAACAGCGAAGGACAGGCCTGCAGTACCTCTGTCAGCGAAAACAGAGCTCGGGAGGGCTGTGGGCAGGGTTGCAGGAAGCCGTTGCAGCCAAAAATGGAGCTCAGGAGCCCGTTTTCGCTAGCAGAGCACTTGGGCCGTCACAGGTCCCCCTGACATGAGTGATGTAGAGCTGGCCATGTCCACCCTGGCCACACCCACCCCAGCCCCCTAAAGTCAAACACAACACTGATGCGGCCCTCAATGAAATCAAATTTGGATTAGAAAGAATGCAGAGAAGAGCAACAAAGATGATTAGAGAACTGGAGGCTAAAACCTATAAAGAACGGGTTGGGAATTGGGTATGTCTAGTTTAATGAAAAGAAGGACTAGGGGAGACATGATAGCAGGGTTCCAACATCTCAGGGGCTGCCCCAAAGAAGAGGGAGTCAAGCTATTCTCCAAAGCACCTGAGGGCAGGACAAGAAGCAACGGATGGAAACTAACCAAGGAGAGAAGCAACTTAGAACCAAGGAAGAATTTCCTGACAGTTAAGAACAATTAATCAGTGGAACAACTTGCCTGCAGAAGTTGTGAATGCTCCAACACTGGAAGTTTTTCAGAAGATGTTGGATAACCATTTGTCTGAAATGCCTGAGCAAGGGGTTGGATTAGAAGACCTCTAAGAATTCTGTTATGCTGTAGATGAGGAATAACAAATAAAACCCAGCGTCCAGTTCATTACATTAGGAGCCTTTTGAACAATCTTGTCAGGAAAAAGGAACACAGTTAAAAAGAAAAGATCCATGAACTGCAATGGGATCAGTAGCCATTTTTAAAAGATATATTCAGAACACCTCTCAGTATTGAAGTGGCCTTCAGCCTCTCCTGTAGTTAAGTAGCTTAAACATCTTCTACAAAGTCCTACTATTATAATACACCAGGCCATATTCCAGGCAGCTTCTCACTAAAGTAACGACTGTTGCAAACAGCACAGGAATTCTACAAGCAAATTACCACTGTTAGAATGCAAGAAAAACATTATATTATCTACAACGGATTCATAGCCTCAAAGGACACATTATGCCTTCTTTCTACAGAACCAAGCAAATTGTATATATATTTTTTCTCTTCGCCATCTCAGAAACAGGGTTGTTGGTACCAATAGTATTTTTTTTTTTAATTTTTACGGCTTTTGAAGGCACGTCACCTGGACAATCTTAGGCCTGCAGTCTCAATCTTTTGCCAGCAGATGGCCAACTCTGATATTTTATTTTCATTTGCAGATGGTCTTTTTTTCCCCATATCTTGGAACGATGGCATACAGTTGCAAAGTCTCAGAAACAGGCTCATAAGAAGGAGGAATTAAAATGTTGCTTTCTCCTTTCTTCTTCTGATTTTCCAGATGGAAGCTGTTCAGTAGGTTATTATTTATTCGGGATATGGCATACAATGTCAGGGAAATCTACAGATGCTGGTCATATAATGCAGACAGCCTAGATTGCCCGTTCATTTTGTTCGTTTCGTTTGCGAGTTTATCCTTGGTGCACCACAGGGGACAAATTAGTTTTATACCAATTATTGTATTTTTCGGAGTATAAGACGCACCTTTCCCCCCCCCTAAAAGAAGGTGGAAATGTTGGTGCTTCTTATACACCGAATACAGCCATTTTTGGCCTCCCAAAGCCCCGCCCCGCTCGTTCCATTTTTGTGAAAAACAGACCCGTTTTTTGCCTGATTTTCGGAAAGATGGGAGAATTTTTGCACATTTTTTGCAAAAACGGGGGCGTTTTTGCCCTCCCGCAACTTCCAGGAGCACTCTGGAGGCCTCCCAAACCCTCTGTGTGCCTTGTTTTTCGCAAAAAACAGCCCCATTTTTGCAAAAATGGGGCGCGCAGAGGGTTTGGGAGGCCTGCAGAGTGCTTCTGAGGGCCAGGAAGGGCAAAAGCTTTTTTGTGTGTCTTATACACCGGTGCGTCGTATAGTCCAAAAAATACAGTAACCAGCGGTGCTCGGGTTGTTAGCTCTTCTGGGCTCTTCTGCCAGTCTCATCTCACCTTATCTCGTGTTGCAATGCCTGTCATCTGTCCAGGTGTGCTCTCTGCACACATGAACACAACTAGTTGTTTTTTTTTTTTCCCTATCAAAGGGGTAGCTATTTATCTACTTGCAGTTTCAAACTTTTGGATGGGCAGGACCTAGGGAGCAAGCAACGGGAGCTGACTCTGTTTGCGCTAGTTGCAAATATATGTCAGCTCAGGTGTAGAATGAGGCTAGAGGCTCGTTCCAGAGGTGGGTTTCAGCAGGTTCTGACCAGTTCTGGAGAACTGGTAGTGGAAATTTTGAGTAGTTCGGAGAACCGGCAAATATCACCTCTGGCTGGCCCCAGAGTGGGGGTGGGAATGGAGATTTTGCAATATCCTTCCCCTGCCATGTCCACCAAGCCACACCCACAGAACCGGTAGGGGAAAATGTTGAATTCCACCCCTACTCTACCCTTAATTCATGCCATCTCCTGGAGCCAGGATTGAACCACCATCTCAGCATTCCAAGTGACACCCTCAACGAAAGAAGACTCCGAGGCTTGAAGTTCCTCAAAGTTCCATTTTATTATAGATGTCCTATTGGCACATCTGGGAAAACCCAAATTTGAAAGCTTCCAGGTTTTCCCCACCTGAAGGAAAGTCCAAGTCCCTGCCTACCACCCACATGTCCATCATATTGTCCAATCAAGCACTGTCCCAATTGGAGATCCCTCCCAGTTCCAGCCCTCCAGGTGCAGGCCAAGATGTCCTTGACTCTCTGAGAAAAGAATGTTATTATGACTATATATCACCCTGGCTCCATACAATCCCCCTCTCCCAGTTTCCCACAGTAGTAAATGTGGCAGGCCTGAAGATCCAATGCTAAAGATGGCTTCCAGGCCTGACACCCCGAAGTACAGACCATTTCTGGCCAGCAGTTCCAGTGTGATTAAGCCACTGCTCCATTGCATCCCCTTCCTTCAGTGGAATTCTTTGATAACATTTCTACTTTCTGGTAGGAAGTGGAGATGTAATGGTGCCAATATCTTCTCCCCTAAATCTCTCCCATTTTTCTGATTAATGCTTCTGCACTGATGCCTTATCTCTACTTTGCAAGCACTCACTGCCTTTTAATCCTTAGTATTTATTTTTAGTTCCTCCTCCTCCTCCTCTTCTCATTCCACTCTCCACTTCTGCATTTCCTGCCCTCCTTTGCAGTCCCTGTGCTTTCAGCCCTTACATCTGGCTCAACTTTTTGACTGCATTCCGTGATAACCTTCTGCCAAAAAATCTTCGGGCTTCTCCTTGCCAAATCTGTTAGCCGAGTTATCTTTCCAAATCTACTTGCTGATTCTTGAGTTCAGGCAACCGAGTTGCCTGGGAATCGCCAGAGAGTTGACTAAAAAAAAAAAAAAAGAATCGATGGATTAGATGAGGAATTGGAAACTGAAGTCTGTGTCATTAAGATGGTGTCAAAAGGTTCCCCTCGCACATATGTGCTAGTCGTTCCTGACTCTAGGGGGCGGTGCTCATCTCCTTTTCAAAGCCGAAGAGCCAGTGCTATCCAAAGACATCTCCGTGGTCATGTGGCCGGCATGACTCAATGCCAAAGGCGCACAGAACGCTGTTACCTTCCCACCAAAGATGGTCCCTATTTTTCTACTTGCATTTTTTACATGCTTTCGAACTGCTGGGTTGGCGGAAGCTGAGACAAGTAATGGGAGTTCACTCCGTTATGCGGCACTAGGGATTCAAACTGCTGAACTGCCGACCTTTCGATCGACAAGCTCAGCGTCTTAGCCACTGAGCCATCGCATCCTTTGTGGGATAATATAAGTCCAATTAAGATTCTGCAATTTTTTGGGTGCCTTCCAATACTGTATGTTGCTTCCCTTCTCTCTAACAGCCTACATGCATTTTCTATATTCACAGGAATTGTAATTATCTCTGGGAATGTTAAATATTAGAGTTAGCACCAACGTTCTTTCTCTTTTCCCTTGAACTATCTTGTGCCTCTGGAAAGAAAATAATTCATTCCCCCCCCCCCCCACCAATAACTCATCATGGAAACCAGTTATAGGTAGCCTATACGTATATGTGCATAGATCTATTTTCTTCCCTATAATTTCTTTAAAAGTTTTTGAATTCTTTACTATTTGGACTGCTATCATTTTCCTATTTCTTCTCCCTTTCTCCCCAAACCTCATCTTATTGGGTTGAATCAGGGGTGGGATTCAGGAGAACTTCTAGCTAAGATTCTGTGCAGTTTGGAGAACCCCCAAATCCCGCTTCTGGCTGGCCCCGCCCTCCCCTCCCAGGAGTCCCCACGTGGCCCATTTTAGATGCAGGTAAATGCAGGATGTGTGTGGAGGCTCAGGGAGGGCAAAAAATGGCCAACTGGAAGTTTGGGAAGGCCAGAAATCAGTGGTGAGTTCCTCCCGGTTTGGTCCGGTTCGGCCGAGCCGGTAGCGGTGACGATATGACGTCACCGAACTGGTTCTCCCCCCCGCCCTCCCCCCACCCCCCCACGTTATTCTTACCTTTTATTTGGTCCCACCCCCAATCTATTGCTGCCTCCTAAGTCCCAGCTGATGACTAGAGGGAAAAAAAGTGTTTAAACTCTTGCCGTGGGGCTTCAAAGGGCCGTCCTACAGCTGATCAGTGTTAAAATCAAACAAATGAGTTGGGTTGTAAGTGCGAGGACTGGCCGTAAGTGCGAGGACCTTCCAGAAATGATTCTGACCAGCTAGCCACGCCCACCTAGTCACATGACCTCCAAGCCACACCCACAAAATAAGCCATGCCCACAGAACCGGTAGTAAAAATATTTAGAACCCACCCCTGCCAGAAATGGGCCTGTTTCTGGCCTCCAGAAGGCCTCCAGAGCCTGTGGAGGCCGTTTTCGCCCTCTCGGAGGCTCAAGAAAAGTCTCCAGAACCCGGGGAGGGCAAACACCACCTCCCCCCTGCTGTAGTTCAGGAGGCCGACTAAGCCACACTCACCCAACAACCAGGCAGAGAACCCCTTGCTAAAATATTTGAAGCCCACCTCTAGGTTGCATGGATTCAACACATCAAAGTTAGGGTAGATACCAGAGCAGAATTCAAGAGCCGGTAAGCTATAAAGTGATTAGTATCACGGCATGCAAGAACAAACTCCAGATTGTGCAGCCCTGGCAAGAGACAATTCACAGTTGAACCTTGTGCAGAGCAGTTTGATTTCATTAAATAATTTGAGAGGAAAGAAGAGGCCCCAAACTCAAATTGGATTGGGAATTCATATCCTCTGCTGTTGCAAATGATTCCTCCGTGGACTTCCCTACCTGGAGAAGTGTTACGGTTTATTCCTTAACTAACTTACTGTTCATAAAGAAATGCGTTCAGCAACCTTTGAAGCATCTAGGTGAGGTACAAATGAGTTGGTAGGGAAATTCCAGAAAGGGCAGAAATAATTTTGTGTAATGCACGGCACCTCAGGTGCAAGTAGCCAGAGCTCATTGTGAGTCAGTAACTTCATTGCTTATGACCTACATTACAAGAATCTGGGAATGACCAGATAAGGCTTTATGGATCATGCGGGAGATCCAGTTTATGCCTCTTGTGACTGCACAATGACTCCAAGCTAGGTCCAGTTTCCAAACACAGCAGCATCATGTGAAGGATATTCCTTCCTTCCTTCCTTCCTTCCTTCCTTCCTTCCTTCCTTCCTTCCTTCCTTCCTTCCTTCCTTTTCTTCATTTATAAAGTTTATTGGCTGCCCTTCTTAGTACATGGTAACTCTGGACACCTTGCAATAATAAAAGGTAAATATGCACAGACTAAAAACATACATAAATTAATACAAGCAAACACTATGATCCAATTAGAAATGGGTAGGGTGAGTGGGGAGGTGGGATCTGTTGTTAGTTGATCAACCACTTCCACTGTAATGTGCCAGGTCTTACGAAAGATCAGGAGCGTTGGGGCCGACATCACATCGGGGGTAAGATGTTCCAGAGGGCAGATGCAATGGCAGAGAACATCCTTCTCTTGGACCTCGTTAGCCAGAATAATTGTATGAAGGATCAATTCAACCCTCTGACTATTTGACCCTCCTTGCCCAATGGAGACAAGAGGAAAGAGAGGAAGTAAGTATGCCAGGGGTGGGCTGCTGGTGGTTCGCAGGGGTTCGGGAGAACTTCTAGGTGAGATTCTGTACAGTTTGGAGAACCCCCGAATCCCACTCCCGGCTGGCCCCATCCACCCATCCCTTCCCTCCCAGGAGTCCCCATGTGGCTCATTTTGGATGTAGGTAAGTGCAGGGCGCGCACAGAGTCTCAGGGAGGGCAAAAAACGGGCCTACCGGAAGTTCAGGAAGACCGGAAACGGGCTTGTTTCCAGCCACCAGAGGTCCTCCGGAGCCTGGGGAGGCCGTTTTCACTCTCCTGGAGGCTCAAAGAAAGCCTCTGGAGCCCGGGGAGGGCAAAAATGCCCCTCCTACCACGGTGCAGGAGGCCGACTAGGCCACGCCCACCATGGCCACGCCCATCCAGCAACCGGGCAGAGAACCCCTTGTTAAAATTTTGAAGCCCACTCCTGAAGTATGCCTCTTATGGACTCTGGGCTCACTCATCATCAGCACGGAAACCTTATCAGAATGTGTCTGGATAAACACACATGCACACAAAGAGAGAAACTTGAAGAAACGAAAGCTTCGTCAGTCATGTTTTATACCAAATGTATGAATGAGCATGAATTGGCCGATAGCGTATTGGAAAAACAAACATAGCAACAATTCATGTCTGTACTTGTCCGTCTCTATTTCCCCCACCATTAGCAAGTTGATTGTTTTGTGGCGAGAAGAATGTGTGACATTGTGTTGTGGATAATGGGTGTCATTCATTGGTTTGGGTATTTTTTTTTTTTAAATTTTCTAGCGAGATTTTACAGATTTACAGTTTTAAATGCAGCGGTAGACACAAAGCAAAACCGTGCGTTGCTATAATTAAACCAGCCACAGAATTGCACGTGAGAAAAATAACACAGTAACGGACATTAAAGCATGCATGCTTTAAATAATTTCCACGAAATAGTTTAGTAAGTCAAGGTGCTTTTGATCCGGGCTGCGTTTTTTTCCCCCCTCTTTCTTCTTTCTCTCTCCTTTCTTAAAATAAATATAATTCTACGGAAGTGCAAATTAAAAAAAAATAATAATAATAATTATATTTTGAGGTACCGATGCCAGATCGATCTATATCACCACTTATAATCCAGAAATAATTGCACCGGAGTCAGGGAAAACTATGTTATATATCTCCTGGAATCAGAAAGCGTTTATTGTGTGAAAATTTGCACCTCATTAAAAAGGTGTAAGCCTTCCCTGGCTCCAGATGGAAAGCTTAGAACTGTAAATCTTATTCTGCCTCCTTTCTCCAATCAACACCTTCTCTCCTTAACTTTTCCGTTGTGAGACTTGCATCGTGATACCACAGACACTGCTTCTCCCTCGTTTGGTCTGGCTGTCTCAGAAGTCATGGTAGACCCCTCCTATGCAGCCCAATCTGTCAAATTTATTGAGACATAAAGTAAAAAAGGAACTGTTCTGACCCAGCTTCCCAAACACGACAAACTCTCTGAATTCAAAAGATGCCTTTATTAGGAGCGCCAGCAGCCCCGGAAAAAAGTTTCTCTTTCAACCCAGGCTAACAAGTCCGTCCGTCCGTCCGGAAGATGAATAGCTGTCTGTCCCTCCAGCAGCCGAATCAGAAGAGAAGGAGGCATGGAAGTCAGGATCAGCAGCATGGCAACCTGAGAGCTCCGAGGGGGAAGAGGGAATGGAGCTGGCAGAGAGAGAGACAGAGATGGAGCCTGGGCCATCTGTCAGCCCTCAGATGGAGAGTGAACAGCCCCCAGGTCTGGAGGTGGCTGATGAGGAAGAGGAGGAACAGCTGGGTCCAGTGCCTGGCACGCGGATGCGCAGAAGAGAGGAGAGCAGTGGAAATCTATGGGCCGGTCCTTGGGATGGAAGAGCCACCGCTGTTAGCGAAGCCCCACCCTAGCTCTGGGGATAAAAGTCAGGGGGCGGAGAAGCAGTGTCTGCGGTACCGCAGTGCAAGACTCACAACAGAAAAGTTAAGGAGAGAAGGTGTTGATTGGAGAAAGGATTGCAGAAGAACAGCGGGAGCCTGTTCCCAGTGTGCACATGCGCAGAGCTGCCAGAAGGCAAGAACAATTAAGAAAACAGGGTCTACTTGGGAGTAAGGCTTGGAGATGATTGGCCCCTCCCATAAAACATAAAAGAGGAGTGAATGGGATGTGAGCTTTTGCAGGAAGCAATTAGTTCATCTGGTTGGTTCAAACTTTGAAAAGTTCTGTTTGACTCTGTGCCAAGTTTGGCCTTGCCCCTGCGCTTGGCAATTAGTTCTCTGGCAGCATTCCAAGGGAGATAAGGAAGCCTAGGTCAGAACAGATTTTATGAGTTTGATCTGAATGCAATGGATTTAAGAGAGCCCGCTCTAATTCCATCTTTTTGTCCTAGATGTCATCAGCTGGATGGAGTTTATCTCCCATAATTCTCACAGATTTTTTTTTAATTTTTTAAAAGTTTTTTATTAATAATACAAAATTAAAAAAACATTGGACATAGATATGACATCACTGGTTCCAAACATCTTCCGTCACTTTACAATAATATTAGTACTCATATAAACATATAGTTCTTAAGCTTTGTTCACTATTTAAGCATATTATGATATGATATTAATACTTTCCCCCTTATTTCTGTATATTTATTTATCTCTTAAACATACATTTATCTATAATAACATCTATATTTTTGTTCTAACACTATACATTTGTCTTGGCTACCCTCTTGTTATCTATCCAATCTTAAAATTGTTCCCAGATTTTGTAGTACTTAGTTTCGCTTTTATCCTTGAGTTCCAAAGTGAGTCTGTCCATTTCTGCGCAGTTAAAGATTTTCAATAATATTTCCTCTTCAGTTGGAATATCTTTCTCTTTTCATTTTTGAGCGAAGGCTATTTGTGCCACTGTGAGTATATACAGTAATAAATAATTTGTATCTTTCTTATATTTTCTTTCTATAATTCCCAATAAGAAAAATTCCGGTTTGACCTCTATATCTGTTAGCAAAATTTCTTCCAGCCAGTTCTTTAGTAAATTCCAAAATTTACAAAAATCACAGATTTTGGAGCACTTTTCTTCATTCTGCAGAGGAATGAGTCTCTGGATTTGTACCCCAAAATACTGCCCCAATGGCAGAATTGCCTAAAAAAAATGTTCTCTGGAGATCTTCTTCAGATAAAAAGTTATAAGGAAGATTAAAAAAAAAAAAATGCCAGCAGACTTTTGCAATATGCTTTGGTAAGGAGGCTTTATTCCTTAATTACAAAAAGCTGCAACCTTCTCAATTAACCAGGGGATAGATCCTATTTTCTGATAAATGTCCTGGATAAATCAGTGCTCCCATTTTTTTTACCGTTTGTGCAGGACTTATTAAAACTCTTTAAGCAGGAGTTATTAAAAGAGAACTTGTCCCGGCGTTTGACTTTCCTCCCAGGTTTTCTACAAAGTCAATTTTCCAAGGAGAAAGAACTTTTTAGGAGCAAGGTAGAATTTAGATTTTTGTTCTGTGTGTTGCTGTTGGAAGAAATATCCATCTGGTTCAGTTCTAAGTACTATTGCTAAGTACTAAAGAAGGAAGGAATCAATCAGGATCGAACTGCTGGCAGTTGGCAGAGTTAGCCTGCAATACTGCATTCTAACCACTGCATCACCACAGTCCGTCCTTCCTGCCTTCCTTCCTTCCTTCCTTCCTTCCTTCCTTCCTTCCTTCCTTCCTCCCTCCCTCCCTCCCTCCCTCCCTCCCTCCCTCCCTCCCTCTCTACAATAGCACTTAGACTTATATACCACTTCACAATACTTTACAGCCCTCTCTAAGCAGTTTACAGCAGGGGTGAAATCCAGCAGGCTTTGACAGGTTCTGGAGAACTGGTAACAGAAATTTTGAGTAGTTTGGAGAACCGGCAAATACCACCTCTGGCTGGCCCCAGAGTGGGGAGGGAATGGAGATTTTGCAATATCCTTCCCCCAGGAGTGGGGAGGAAATGGGGATTTTGTAGTATCCTTCCCCTGCCACACCCACCAAGCCACGCCACACCCAAGCCACGCCCACAGAACCGGTAGTAAAAAAAAATGGATTTCACCACTGGTTTACAGAGTCAGCATCTTGCCACCAGCGATCTGGGTTCTCATTTGATCGGCCTCAGAAAGATGGAAGGCTGAGTCAACCTTGAGCCGGTCAGAATCGAACTCCTGGCAGTGGGCAGTGAGTTTAGCTTGCAATACTGTATTCTAACCAGTGTGCCACCACGGCTCTTTACCCAATTAGCCATACGTCCCAATTTTGCTCTGAAATGAGGGTGGTATGCCGTTAGAATTGCAGTAGAAACTGCATAATTAGAAGCCAGGCAATGACATTTCAGGCGGTTTTGTATTTTTGGTAACGTCCTTGATTGGAATACATCAGGGTGGATTTGATTTAAATCGAGTTGATTTAAATCCCAATTTAAATCATGATTTAAATCACTAGTAAAAAGGCTTGATTTAAATCAACTCGATTTAAATCATAATTTTTAAAGAGCAACTGTCATCTCTGCTACTCCTTTGACCCACTGTTGACTCACCGATAGGCCCAGTGTTGCAGAATATACAGCCTCATGCTACATAACTAAGCTCCATTTCATGCTGAATCAACTAAATTATTTATGTACCTTAAATAGAAAACTATCTTACCATAGATTTTTACCCCAAAAGTTTTTTATTAAAATAAATTTGATAAAAATCAAAAAAATCCGATTTAAATCAAAAAAATCTGATTTAAATCAAAAAGATCTCATTTTTATTTATTTATTTATTTTTTTAAAATCATTGATTTTTATCCACCCTGGAATACATTCACGTCAGCCAAATCAGATTTCCAGAGAACTCTGTACAAAAATTTTAAAAATTAAAAAAAAATTACCCAGAATGAGCCAGACTTCCATGGATATAGGCAGCAGGGAGACTTCAAGCCTTCCCATAGACTGTATTTAAGTTTGTTCCCAAAAACTTTTCTGAACCCTTCAAAATGATCTATTTATTTCTTAAATAAAGCCATAAATTGTTGACAATCCAAACAGCTGTCATTATATATGCCTTTATCATGCTTGGCTGATAAATGGCTGGTCTACCTGGCATATAATTCCCTTTCCCTCATCTATCCTTCTTTCCCTCGTCCCCCCCTCCCAGTTTTATAAACCAATCTTGGTTCTGTTTGGATTTTGGCAGCTTTTCGTGATAGACGCTGGCCATTTAACCATTTTTTTCCCTCTCCTTACACACACATACAAACACACGCCAGCACCACACATTAACAAAGCAGGTGCTGTAAAGAAGTGAATTCTGCTAAGGCTCAGAAAAACTTAGGCATTGTCCCAAATTTCTCCCAAAAATGAATTGGGGAAGTAGCTGAATATTCATAGTCTTCAGCTGCGGTGGCACAGTGGTACTATACGGTCAAGAGCCGTGGTGGCGCAGTGGTTAGAGTGCAGTACTGCAGGCTGCTTCTGCTGATTGCCTGCAATTTGGCAGCTCGAATCTCACCAGGCTCAAGGTTGACTCAGCCTTCCATCCTTCCGAGGTGGATAAAATGAGGACCCAGATTGCTGGGGCCAAGAGGTTGACTCTGTAAACAGCTTAGAGAGGGCTGTAAAGCACTGTGAAGTGGTATATAAGACTTAAGTGCTATTGCTATCTTCTTTCCCTTCCTTCCTTCCTTCTTTCCTTCCTTCTTTCCTTCCTTCCTTCCTTCCTTCCTTCCTTCCTTCCTTCCTTCCTTCCTCCCTCTCTCCCTCCCTCCCTCCCTCCCTCCCTCCCTCCCTCCCCTTCCCATCCCATCCCTTCCCTCCCTGTGGTTAGAATGCATTATTGCAGGCTAATTCTGCCAATTGCCATGAGTTCGATTCTGATCGGTTTAAGGTTGACTCAGCTTTCCATCCTTCTGAGGTGGGTAAAATGAGGACCCAGATTGTTGGGGCCAAGAGGTTGACTTTGTAAACAGCTTAGAGAGGGCTGTAAAGCACTGTGAAGTGGTATATAAGTGTAAGTGCTATTGCTATCTTCTTTCCTTTCCTTCCTTCCTTTCCTTCCTTCCTTCCTTCCTTCCTTCCTTCCTTCCTTCCTCTCTTCCCTCCCTCTTTCCCCGTAATTAGAATGCAGGATCCCAGGGATCATGTGATCACTATTTGTGACCTTCCTAGCTAGCTTCCAACCATCAAAGCCAATGGGGCAAGCTGGATTTGCTTAGTGACAGTGTAATTCATTTAACAACTGTAGTGTGTTACAGTTAACAATTATGGGAAAAAATGTTATAAAATTGGGAGTGGTTCACTTAACAGTTGCTTTGCTCAATCCTGGAAATTGTGGTCCAATTGTGGCTGTAAGTCGAGGAGCAGTTGTAATAGTCATGTCCACAAAGCAGGAAACTTATCTAGCTTATCTAGCCATGCTTATTGCTATTGCTATACAAGGAGTGGGCAATTATGCCCCTTTTAGGACCTGTGGATGTCAACTCCCAGAATTCCCGAGCCAGCTGGCCGCTCAGGAATTCTGGGAGTTGAAGTCCATAGGTCATAAAGGAGCCATAATAACCCACCCCTAGTCTATACCAATGTTTCCCAACCTTGGCTACTTTAAGAGAGGTGGACTTCAACTCCCAGAATTCCTCAGCCGATGAGCAAAGCCAATGGGGAAAGCTGCATTAATTTAACAACTGGGTGAAAAACTGCAGCACCGCGCTTAACAACTTTTGACTCCCCGAATGACTCACTGAATGACTCACCGAATAAACCCCTTTGCTTAACAGCAGAAATTCTGATCCCCAATTGTGGGTTGTTGTAACTCAAGGACTACCTGTAGTGCAAAGTGTGTGAAGCTGCATCACAACTTCATCTGGGATTATACGAGTTTTCTTTCTTTGTTTGTCGTTTTAATGGGCCAATCTTGCCGCATGGAAACACTGCAGTTTTTGCACTTTTTTTCCCCTTAAATTCACTGCCATTCCCCACCCCCCACCCCCAATTAAATGGGGCTCTGGCACTGCCACAGTGGGGAGTTGGAAGCTATTTCCATCCCTGGCAATACCCACCCCCTGACCCGTTTTGGAAATGTATAATGAAAGTAGAGAAACGAAACAACGAAGCTCCTCGTTGGCAACCTTGGTGTCATTTTAAGCCTTGTGAGTTGTCTTGTGTGATGGCTGTGGGTGCCTTTAAAGGGTCTCCATGCATGTCTGCGCAAGTGTGTAAGCCTGAACGGGGAAATCAGCGCCTTCCTTTCAGGGCCTCAGTTTCCCCATCTGGAAAGTGACAGTCCTAATACCCTCCTGCCCACTGAGTTCCCTGATTGTGAAGTGTGGAGCTGAGCTAACATGTTATTACCGCTGCAATTTTTTTCCCCCCTTCCTGCCATTAAATCTTTGCCGGGAAAGAGGGAGGCGAGCAACTTTTCCATTGTGTATGAATGCTAAAAGTGCAGGGATTAGCAAAGGACACATTAGCCCAGCCCTGTTCTTAGCGCTGCTATCGTGCTTCAGCCCTAACCTCCTCCCCACCCAAAATAAAATGCACAGAGCAGCTAAATATATACCTGCCGTTCGGAAGGTACATCTCTTTTTCTCTCTCTCTTTTGGAGGTGTGACTGGGGAAAAAAAAAACAACCCAGTAAAATTAGAGCTGCGGGTAGCGGCATTTTGGGTCTTCTCGGCTGGCATAATAATTTATTTTTTTCCTTCCCCCAAGGGGGATGGTATTTAACTTGTCTTGCCTGTTCCCGATAGTTATAATTACGTGCCCACTAATTTTACTGCAAAAAGCAGAGATATTGATGGGTGAGGAGAGGGACCAAGAGTGGTGGATCGGATCCCTTGGGGAAGCCAGTTTCCAGAGGATGGTGTGATGTTTGTTGCTTAGGTAGCTTCACTATGGTCTAAGATGAACGAGGAAGAGAAGGAGGGATGCTAGGCACCAGACCTGCAAACCGGAGTGCTCATAGCTCTTTACAGATCGTTGGATAGACAGAGTTGGCACTCAAGACCAGAACTAATATGGTCTACTCATGCTTAATGGCATTTCAGAGCATTTCATTGTTCAGATGTCCTTCTGCAACTGAGATATATTCTAGCTCCCTTTCCCTTTCCCTTTCCCTTCCCCTTCCCCTTTCCCTTCCTTTCCCTTCCTTTCCCTTCCCCTTCCTTCCCCTTCCCTTCCCCTTCTCTTCTCTTCCCTTCCCTTCCCCTTCATGGTGCTACTTTCTAAGGCTCAAAACCTCCCAAGAGATTTTTGCCACAATCCAAGTTGCCTGCACAATCAGCATCACCAAGTTTTTCTAGGAAGGGAAGGGAAGGGAAGGGAAATAGGCCGAGGACGAAACGGGAGAAACGGGATGGGAAAGAGTCCAAAGTCCTGAATGAGAACATTTGATGAAAGTTCAGCTTTCCCAGGAGGACGAGTTCTTAAATCAGGCTCAGGTAATCAACAACCACAACATGCCCAGGAGGGGGGAAAAAACCAGAAAGAGGAACGTGGTATAGCTAAGATTTACGAGTGTTCAGCTGGGCCGGCGTTGTTTTCCCAGCTCCAGAAGAAGTCACAGCAAGCGTTCCTTCCCTTCCCCTCCTTCTCCGACTTATTTATTTATTTGTGTATATATTAACTCTCTTTCCTCATCCCCCTTAAATCTAGCAAATTTCTAACCCATATAAATCCAATTACCCATGTTTTGCCTTCAGGGAGTCAGAGAGATTAATGTGACTATTTTGGCAGGAATATAAAAGGAAAGAGGTGGTAATAACAATAAAGACTCATAAAGAGGAACTGATCGCCAAGCCTATGCCTGAAGCCAAGCTGTAATTCTTGCAACACTTTCTTGGCAATGCCAGCCAAGGACCTTTAAAAAAAACCACACACACAAAAGTAGGGACACAAGTTATTTCTGTGCCACAAATAGGTCCATCCGCAAAGGGACGCTTTCTACGTGATCAGCAAAAGCAGACTGTATACTTCCCTAAACAAGCCATTTTTACCCATTTGTACATCAACAACACAACTGCTGCACATTTGTAGATGCGTACCCTTCATTCTAGATTCTGACAGGTGTTCTGAAGCATGTACAGGCCAGGAACAAGTTCCTTTGATTTTAATAAGAGAAATTAGGCTGAAAGAGTTTCATCGCCATCATGGATTTGGGGTCCGAGCGAAAGGGACGAAAAAGAGAGCGATATGCTTGAGTGCATTGATTTGCTTAGACTTCCACTATCTTGTTTTGTTTTCATTCTGACTTACATGGGTACAATTATGTTACTGTCTGAGATCTAACAGCATCCTAAAAACCCATTGTTTCAGAACACTTTCAGATTGGATTTCCAGAGAATAAAAGAAAGATGGGGGGGGGAGCATGTGTTTGGAGCAGGGGTGAAATGTAAAATCTGTTACTACCGGTTCTGTGGGCGTGGCTTGTTGGGGGGGTAATGTGACTGGGTGGGCGTGGCCAACTTTTTTTTTTTTTTTTAACTTTTCAAAGCATTTTTTCTAATGCTTTGAAAAGCCTCTCTGCCGATCAGGAACTCAGCTGGGATCGTCAGAGACTTTTCAAAGCATTTTTTTTTTACCATCTCTTCAGCCAAGAGGTTGCAGAAAAAAAAATGCTTTGAAAAGCCTCTGATGATCCCAGCTGAGCCGCGTGATCATCAGAGGCTTTTTTTCATCAGAAGAGGTTGTAGAAAAAATGCTTTTAAAAGTAAAAAAAAAAAAAAGCCTCTGATGATCGTGCGGCTCAGTTGAGCATGGGGGGGAGGGGGAGCAGGGATTTTTGCTACCGGCCACCAGCCGCCATCGCTACCGGATTGGGCGATCCGGTCCGAACCGGGAGCATTTCACCCCTGGTTTGGAGCTAATATGGAAGGTGACCGACTCTGGGTTTGAATTGTAGCCTTGGTATAAATATACAGCCATTGTCACAACTTACAAAAAAATTCTTTACCATCATGGATTTGGGGTATGAGCGAAAGGGACGAAAAAGAGAGTGATACGCTTGAGTGCATTGATTTGCTTAGCCTTCCACTATCTTGTTTTGTTTTTATTCTGATTTACAAGGGTACAATTATGTTACTATCTGAGATCTAACAGCATCTTAAAAACCCATTGTTTCAGAACACTTTCAGATTGGACTTCCAGAGAATAAAAGAAAGGGTGGGGGGGGAAAGCATGTGTTTGGAGCTAATATGGAAGGTGACCGACTCTGGGTTTGAATTGTAGTCTTGGTATAAATATACAGCCATTGTCACAACTTACAAAAAAATTATTTACCATCATGGATTTTGGGTCTGAATGAAAGGGAAGAAAAGGAGAGCATCTGAGACTATGTATATGTCCCCCTCAACCACCTCCACTCTTCTTTGCAGTTGTTCCAAGACATCTCGTACTTCTGTTCCTATTCTTCCTTTTATAACCAGCTTTATCAGTGACATAAAGAGGGCTGCAAGCCAAACAGACAAAGAGGTTGGGTTTACTTAGCCTATAATCAAGTCTTCATATTGTAAATAAGAGGCCAACTATTAGTAAAGGAAAGGCAGGAAGCATTTACATTTGTACCGAAGGAAGTTTCTTTATGTTGTAATCATATTTAATTCAATTGGAGATGTTAATGCTCAGATTGAGAAAAAAAAAAAAAAGGTTTGGTGGTACATTCCGGATGTTGTTCTCTTTAGTAGCCACAGAGTTTGTGAATGGGGCAGACAGAAGCTTTCGGAAGGAATGGATGGAAACTGATCAAGGAGAGATTCAACCTAGAAATAAGGAGGAATTTTCTGACAGTGAGAACAATCAACCCATGGAACAGGAGTTGCCTTCAGAAGTTGTGGGAGCTTCATCGCTGGAAGCTTTCAAGAAGAGATTGGGCTGTCATTTGTCAGAAATGGGGTAGGGCAGTGATGGCTAACTTTTTTGCCATTGCGTGCCAGGAGAAAGGGGGTACACGCACACGTGCCCACACCCATAATTCTATGTGCCCAGCCCTCACACATGCATGTGCAACACCCCCCCCACACTTCCCCCGCTCCTGGCACATGATGGCCCGGTAGGCCCGTTTTTCTCTCTCACCAGGCTCTAGAGACTTTCTAGGAGTCTGGGGAGGGCAAAAATGGCCTTCCCTACCCCCCACCCCACCAAGGCCCTTCGGAAGCTGAAAACAGCCCGTTGGCCAACTTTTTTTTTTTTAAAAAAAAATGATTTATATGCCGCCCTTCTCCGGAGACTCAGGGCGGCTTACAGTGCATTAAGCAATAGCCTTCATCCTTTTGTATATTTATACAAAGTCAGCTTCTCTTTCTTCTTTCTTTCTTTCTTTCTTTCTTTCTTTCTTTCTTTCTTTCTTTCTTCCTTCCTTCCTTCCTTCCTTCCTTCCTTCCTTCCTTTCCTTCCTTCCTTCCTTTCCTTCCTTCTTTCCTTCTTTCTCTTTCTTTTCTTTTTTTTTCAATTTGATTTATATGCCGCCCTTCTCCGGAGACTCAGGGCGGCTTACAGTGCATTAAGCAATAGCCTTCATACTTTCGTATATTTTATACAAAGTCAGCTTATTGCCCCCACAAACTGGGTCCTCAATTTACTTACCTTAGAAAGGATGGAAGGCTGAGTCAATCTTGAGCCTGGCGAGATTCGAACTTACTTTAATTGCAGACAGCTGGTGTTAAATTACAGTGCTTAGTCTGTTGAGCTATCCAGGCTCCTTTTGTGCCCTCTTCTGTGCCCACGTGTGCCATAGGTTCACCATCATGGGTGTAGGGTCTCCTGCTAGGACGGCGGGGGGATGGACTAAATGACCTACAAAGTCCCTTCCAACTCTGGTAATCCGTAATCTGTAACACCACAATTGATGATAATCTAAATGGTGCCAATTTTCCTTAAAAGGAGTTGGGTTTGGGAACTTGATGTATCTACCTTTGATCCATTGTTGGCTGATATCTCCCTTACTTGTCCCAAATCAATGTTGGGGTTGAACAAGAAAGATAGAGATGAAGATAGAGATAGAGATGAGGAGATAGGCTTTTTTTTTTTTTTTGTTTTATGTATGTTTAAATAATATAATGAAAAGGGACGCAGTGGCTCAGTGGCTAAGACGCTGAGCTTGTCGATCGAAAGGTTGGCAGTTTGGCGGTTCGAATCCCTAGTGCTGCATAATGGGGTGAGCTCCTGTTACTTGTTCCAGCTCCTGCCAACCTAGCAGTTCGAAAGCAGGTAAAAAATGCAAGTAGAAAAATAGGGACCACCTTTGGTGGGAAGGTAACAGCGTTCCGTGTGCCTTTGGCATTGAGTCATGCCAGCCACATGACCACGGAGACGTCTTCGGACAGCGCTGGCTCTTCGGCTTTGAAATGGAGATGAGCACCGCCCCCTAGAGTTGGGAACGACTAGCACATATGTGCGAGGGGACCCTTTACCTTTACCTTAAATAATATAATGAGGATTACTTAAATTTGATACATGTGATAGAGATTACTGATATTGTTACTGCGAATCGGATTAATATGAATGATACCCAGCGCCAACTCTGTCCACACACAATATGGATGCATATTGAAAAAAAAAGAATAAAAGATATAATAATAAAAAAAAAAGAACTTTCAGATCAGACTTCCACCGAACAACAACAACAACAACAAAAACAACAACACCTGAACTAAATTAGAAAGTGGCAATTTCTGAGTGTGAGCTTTGTAGCCTGGGTATAAATATATGACCATGGTGATGATGTCAGATTTCCACATAATACATCCCATTCGATAAGAACTCCGAGGCAGGCAAATTTCTCAAAGAACGTTTTATTGGGACATATCAAATTGGCATATTCCTGGTGAAAAACCGTCTCTAGGATCCTGCTGGTTTTTCACCCAATTATAATTAAAACTTTGTCACTCCCCCCACCCCCGTAGAGTCTCCAGTCACATGGTCCAATCAGCATAAAGTCCAGTTTCTAGGTGACCTCAACCCAGTGGTGAAATCCAATTTTTTTTACTACCGGTTCTGTGGGCGTGGCTTGGTGGATGTGGCTTGGTGGGCATGGCAGGGAAGGCTATTGCAAAATCTCCATTCCCACCCCACTCCTGGGGGAAGGATATTACAAAATCTTCATTCCCTCCCCACTCCTAGATACTGCAAAATCCCCATTCCCTCCCCACTCCTGGGGGAAGGATATTGCAAAATCTCCATTCCCTCCCCACTCCTGGGGAAGGATACTGCAAAATCTCCATTCCCACCCCACTCCAGGGGAAGGATACTGCAAAATCCCCATTCCCTCCCCACTCCTGGGGGAAGGATATTGCAAAATCTCCATTCCCTCCCCACTCCTGGGGAAGGATACTGCAAAATCCCCATTCCCTCCCCACTCCTGGGGGAAGGATAGTGCAAAATACCCATTCTCACCCCACTCTGAGGCTAGCCGGAGGTGATATTTGCTGGTTTTCCAAACTAGTCAAAATTTCTGCTACCGATTCTCTGAACTGCTCAAAATTTCCGCTACCGGTTCTCCAGAACCTGTCAGAACCTGCTGGATTTCACCCCTGCCTCAGTCTCCACCTTTTGAACTCCTGCACCAGGTTCGCCCCTCCCAGATATCATCAAAGACACTCTACGTATGCACAGAAGCGCCATGCACTCGTGCGCTACCAATAGCGAAACGGTAGCGCCGGGATTTGCATCCCACTATTGACCTGCACCAATGTCCTTGATTCTCAGGGGAAATAATTTTATTTAGGTTAAAAACACCCCAGCTATCTCTACACTCGCCCCCGCCCCCCTCCCTGTCCCCTTCCCTCCAGGCTGTGTCAGCCCTGCAGCAGTGAGAAGAAAATCCTCCCTAGAGAAAACTAACAAAAGAAAATGGCCACCATTCAGCCAACTTCAAGGTTGACAGACGACTTGCGAAGTATTACAACTGGATTAACATTTAAGGTCAGAAATATTGTCACCTGCTTTTATCACCCCCATTCGTACAGCATAAGCTCTTAAACCACAAGACGGCATAACATCATTGATCTTAGGATAAATATCAAGTGATTCTTGAGATAAAAAAGGAAATTAATAGGATAAATACTGAAGATCCAGACTTTTTCGGAAATCATTGGAGGCTAAACCGACTTGCTGCTCCTCAGCTTCAGGTAGTTCTCGACTTACGACCATAACAGAGCCCAAATTCTCCATTGCTAAGCGAGACAATTGTTGAGTTGGGCCTCATTTTGCAACCTTTCTTGGCACTGTTTTCTCTTCTCTTCTCTTCTCTTCTCTTCTCTTCTCTTCTCTTCTCTTCTCTTCTCTTCTCTTCTCTTCTATTCCTATCTCATTATTTCTCTCCTCTCCTCTCCTCTCCTCTCCTCTCCTCTCCTCTCCTCTCCTCTCCTCTCCTCTCCTCTCCTCTTCTTTCCTATTCCTATTCTATTCCAATTCCATTATTTCTATCCTATTCCTCCTCTCCTCTCCTCTCCTGCCCTAGCCCTAGCCCATTATTTCTATTCTATTCCTCTTCTATTCCTCTTCTCTTCTCTTCTTCAAGTTGCCAACGTTGGAGACTCCTGCTTTCATACAATATACGAAGTCAGAATTTAATCCTGACTTTGATTATTATCCTGAATAACAGAATAAGGAGTCAGATGCTACCTAGGCAAGTTCTCAGCATTACGATGAAAAGGAACACAGCAGGATTCAAGATGTTTCTGTGACACCAGCATGGCTTAATTGGGAAAGGGAAACCCACTTTGATCCTGAATTTTGACCTGGATATACAGGTAGTCCTTGATGAGTGACCACAATTGGGGCCAGCTTTTTCGCTGCTTAGCAAGGCAGTTGTTAAGTAAACAATGCTGAATTTTACAATGTTTCCTTGCTACCATTGTTAAGGAAATTACTGCAGGTTTAAATGACTCATACAGTTGTTCAGTGAAACCTGTATCCAACGTCCCTGATCACTTTGCTGGTTGGAAGCCACCTGGGAAAGTCACACACGACACCAGGATGCTACAACTATTGTAAATGCATGCCGGTTGCAAGTGCCTGAATTCTGATTAGGTGACCGCGGGGATGGTGCAAAGGTCATAAGTGTGAGGACTGGTCAATAAGTCATGTTTTTCAGTGCAGTTGCAACTTTGTATGGTTTCTAGATGAATTGTTGTAAGACGAGAACTACCCATGTAAAATAAATAAGAGAAGGACATAATATAGAGACAGGTGAATTTTTTTTTTTTGTTTTGAAACAATCAACATTCAGGAAGAACAGGAAGATTAAAAAAGAGAGAGAGAGAATACACTTAAGAGAAACACTGACATTAAACAAGTTCTCATTACAATATTAGGAACTCAATTAATTCCATCTTTTCTCATTTGCTTATAATATTGGATTGTACCCTGGCAGACGTAGCTTGAAATTAGTATCAGTGTTCTTAAGGTTTTTCTTCTTCTTCTTCTTCTTCTCCCCTTACAATTCTTATTCAATCTATTGAAAGAAAAAATTTGCATTAGAAATTCTTTAAAAGGAGAAGAGAGTTTAACTGAAATGGTTCGTGGCAGACTTGTGGATCTTTTGTGATTTTTAAATTGGATTGTAGTGAGTTATTGTGTGACTTTTTGATGTTGCAATGTATTATTTCCTATTGTGCCGAACACAATATTGGGCTGCATGCATGAATGTTGTATGTCTTACGCTTCAGTCATTTTTTTTTTCCCAGCGAGTTGCAGTTGCATGAGGTTTCCATGCTGCCTTTCAACCTTCAAAGACATCAGAAAGGAATTTGTACTAAGGTTTTCTTCAGTCGTACGACTGCTGTTGCTGCTAAATCTTGCCCTAAGGAAATGGTTGGAGGTTTCCCCGCTTCCAGCAAAGTAAAATATTTGTAGCTCAGGGTTGAACTGTGAGGTCCTTGGTACTCTCTGATCTTGGTAGTTTTCTTGCAGAAATTTCATTACCAAACTAGCATCTTCATTACCAAACAAGCATCTTCAATGCTAGAAGGGAGTGAGGTGTGGGAGAAGGAGGCGGAGGAGGAGGAAGAGGAGGAGGAGGAGTAGGAGTAGGAGGACGACTGTAGCACTGATGATTTATTTATTTATTTTATTTTATTTTTTATTATTATTTTTTTAACTTGATTTATATGCCGCCCTTCTCCGGAGACTCAGGGCGGCTTACAATGCACTAAGCAATAGCCTTCATCCTTTTGTATATTTATACAAAGTCAGCTTATTGCCCCCACAAACTGGGTCCTCAATTTACCTACCTTAGAAAGGATGAAAGGCTGAGTCAACCTTGAGCCTTGGCAAGATTCGAACCTGCAGTAATTGCAGGCAGCTGTTCTTAATAACAGGGTGCTTTAGACCACTGTACTACCAAGGCTCTTTATTTATTGGTTCAATTTATATGCCGCCCTTCTCCGGAGACTCAGGGCGGCTTACAATGCATTAAGCAATAGCCTTCATACTTTTGTATATACCTGCTTAGTAGGGCTTTCGCCCCCCACCCCAGTGGTGTTCTTTTTATACAAAGTCATCTTATTGCCCCCACAAACTGGGTCCTCATTTTACCTACCTCGGAAGGATGGAAGGCTGAGTCAACCTTGAGCCTGGTGAGATTTGAACTTGCAGTAATTGCAGGCAGCTGGCTGCTAAGTGCTACTTAACAGCACTTTAGTCTGCTGTGCCACCAAGTCTCCTGATGTTATCTAATTTGGGTAAAAAAATGTTTGAAAGTACACAGCGAAGCCCAGTGAGCACTAAGGACCACAGATTTCATCCCTTCCTATAAAGAAATGTGGATGAATCAGCTCCCATTTCATCTGGCCAAAGATTTGGAGGAGATCTCTGAAATTTAGTTGTGACTTGTCGATCGAAAGATCGGCAGTTCAGCGGTTCAAATCCCTAGTGCTGCATAACGGGATGAGTTCCCATTACTTGTCCCAGCTTCTGCCAACCTAGCAGTTCGAAAGCACTTAAAAAATGCAAGTAGAAAAAAATAGGGACCACCTTTGGTGGGAGGGTAACAGCGTTCTGTGCGCCTTTGGTGTTGAGTCATGCTGGCCATATGACCACGGAGACGTCTTCGGACAGCGCTGGCTCTTCGGCTTTGAAACGGAGATGAGCACCGGCCCCTAGAGTTGGAAACGACTAGCACATATGTGCGAGGGGAACCCTTTACCTGTACCTTATGTCTGCCAAAGACTTCTTCTTGTGCAAATCTCTGGCTCTGTGCTTCAGTTTCCCAGTCTTATCCATACCTTGAATTGCTGATGGACTCTCTTGGAGAAGCTGCATAAATTTGAATGATTGTTTTAATGATCAATGGATTTCTGCTCCATTAAACTCTCCATTTCAAATGGCAGAGAAAATGGGATGTCTTGAGAAGGCTTTGAGTATTGATTCTGGGATAAAAGGAGCTGAAGGGATCATGACATCCCTTTCCAAGTTGCGCCACTGATTCTTTCGCTTGGGTTAATGGTCAACTTACAGTAGTCCAATTTCATTCCCAACTGCTGGAGTTCGTGTCGTCTATTTATCCATGAGGTTGAAATGAGATTCCCTATCTTGTGTATGAATCTTCTTTTTATTTTTGTTTTATTCTGGGCAGTTGTTCTTGAGTCTGTTATACCAAAGAACAAACATCACGATTCTGACATAAAGGTCAAGGAGAAAAAGTCTTGTCAATTCCTCTTTTTTTTCCCTATAGCTTTGCTTTGCTTTAAAAAAAAAAAAAAAAAACATATCAAACCCAAAGCCATAGTTCAGAAGGCTCAGTGGCAATGTTCAGATAAAATGCTGCACAGGAGTGTCTGTGGAGTATGGTCAAAAACACACCCAAAAAATCAAGATTGCAGCTGGAAGCTACAATCAAAGCTCTGTCTGTTTTCTATGTGCCTTGACAACACTGTTGTGATCACAACATTGACTGTTGTGGCCCGCCAGCGGCCTGCACAGATTGCTGCTGATCCCAACGACGAGGAGGCTGGTGTGGTGTCACGCCAGCAGCCTGTGCAGCCGGTGCTCAAGTCGGACAGCGAGGAGGCTGAAGACGATGTGGTGCCAGAGGCAGGGATTCAGTCAGGGCCTTCAGAGCCTCCAGAGGCTCTTTTAAGTGAAGAGGATGAAGTGGAGGAGCCTCTTCTCAATGCACGAGCATGCAGAGCTGCCAAAAGGCAGGAGTGGCTCCTCAGGAGGAGATCTCCTTGAGAGTAAGGCTTCGGGCTAATTGGCCATTCCCTTAGCCTATTTAAGTTTGCACACAGCTTGTAAAAAGCTGCAGGAAACAACGTGTGTTCGTTCAGTCGTTCACTGATCATTGAGTTTGGATTTTCTCTGCAACTTTGCTTCTGGGCTATCTGCCAACTCTTGTAAGACTCTATCTTATCTGTGGAATTTCAGGCAGGTTGTTAAGAACGTTTTATTAACAGCCTGCATTTGCAAAAGACTGCGTTTTGAAGTAAACTGAGTTTTGTTCGGCGTTTGTGTGTGCTGCGTTCTTTGGGATCCGTAGCTGGGGCAGAACAATTGATTCTTTTTTTATCGGGTTCTGTAGATACCCCTGTGCAACACTCAAATGATTAAAGCATATTTTCTTACAATGAAATAGTAATCACACAACATGAGTGCTTCACCATCGTGAGGAATAATCATGTACCCAATCTCATTCTAGTGCCTATTTTGGTACTCGTCAGGGGTGGGCTGCTGGAGGTTCGCAGGGGTTCAGGAGAACCTCTAGCTAAGATTCTGTGCAGTTTGGAGAACCCCAAAATCTCACTCCTGGCTGGCCCTGCCCACCCCACCCCTCCCCTCCCAGAAGTCCCCACACGGCCCGTTTGGGATGCAGGTAAGTGCAGGGTGCACGCGGAGGCTCAGGGAGGTGAAAAATGGGCCTACCGGAAGTTCATGAAGGCTGGAAACAGGCTTGTTTCCAGCCTCCAGAGGGCCTCCAGAGCCTGGGGAGGACATTTTCGCCCTCCCAGAGGCTCAAGAAAAGCCTCCGGAGCCCAGGGAGGGCAAAAACGCCCCCCACCATGGTGCAGGAGGCTGATTAGGCCATGCCCACCATGGCCACACCCACCTAGTAACCAGGCAGAGTACCCCTTGCTAAAATTTTTGAAGCCCATCCCTGACTCTTGTATAATGTGTAGCTTAGCTCAGAGTCTGCAGCTGAAGTGGTACAGTAGAAGAAGCTAGCCCAGCTTCTCACAGATCTAAGGCTGGTATTTTCTGACAGAAATAGGGAATTAATGACAGCGATATTATTGCTGCATTATTGACTCTGCTAGTTGTGTGGTGTGGTGACTTAGTGGTTTTTGCTTCCCACCCGAAAGGTTTGAGAAATCAATCCTAGGTAGTAGCGGATGTTTCTCTCTTAGGGTGCAAAGAAAAAAAAAATCTACTGTGAACCCCATGTGGCATCAGGAAGGGTATCCGGCC
The DNA here is from genome assembly GCA_022577455.1 of Arizona elegans. Taxonomy (NCBI): domain Eukaryota; kingdom Metazoa; phylum Chordata; class Lepidosauria; order Squamata; family Colubridae; genus Arizona; species Arizona elegans. The sequence continues at coordinate 19,463,621 of JAKOOJ010000013.1, read as the reverse complement.
AGTAAACTCTCAGTTCCATCCAGTTGCCAGGACTCTACCCTGAATTAAAGGGATTACAAGGGTTGTAAAAAGTTTTTTTTTTTTAATTGACTCTGCTAGTTTGTGTCCTAGTGTGAATTCTTGTACAATTTTTCTGCTACCCCCGTGCCTTCTCTCTTTCCCCAGTGCAAAATACAAACAAGTAAAATCAAAACAACAACATCCAGCCCCTCAACTAAATCATTGAGTAGATCAACGGAAATCACGGAAAGCTTATTCCGAAAAGCGAAGAGGGAATGAAATGAGACTTTTTATCTCATATTTCAGCACGTTCAGTTCCTGTAGACAGGGCTGCCACCAACGTTGAAACACAGCCCAAACAGAGCCCCAGAGCCTGCCTGAAAACTTATCAAATGACAGGCTCCCAATTGAGATCCTCCAGAGGCCTTAAATGCAGTTCTGCTCCATTTCTAAAACAAGTTTCATCTACCCTGAGAATCCTTGATTTGATGTGACGTCTCTCTTGGCTAGCTTCTCTTGATGTTTCTCTTTGTTTCCGGCTACAGCAAGCAGGTAGATGCTTTAAGGAAGTTTGTAGACTCATTTAGGGTTGTTTGTGAGTTTCTTCGTGGGATCACGGATTGTTTACTTGCAGGTAACTATTATCCTGGAGCAGGAATAATATAAAAGGGAACTGTGAACTCAACCTTAATGAATAGATTAAGTAGCCACGGGTAGATCATTACGTGCCAATCTCAGGATGACCATCTGCAGCGTGGGATTAAATAAGCCTACCTTGTAGGGATGTGATGCTAATTATTAAGAGAATGCTGGTGTTTTTGGCAATTAAACCATCTGTTCCTTATCTTTCTCTTTCACATAACTCATTAGAGGCAAATGTTCACTTTTCGATGCCATCCTGATCGTTGTTGGATGATGTATAAAATCTGACGAAGGTACAAATAAACTTTATCGGGAGTTGGCTAGGCAACGCTATCCGATGGGGATACCGAATGGTGGATTCTAATTCTAACAACCAAAAAGTTGGAATAGATCAGGTTTTCCTGACCTTGACAACTTTAAGACACGTGGACTTCAACTCCCAGAGTTCCCCAGCCAGCCAGGGAATTCTGGGAGTTAAAGTTCATGCATCTTAAAAGTCGATAAGGTTGGATCAGATGAAGAAAAGGGCCACTGTCATTCAGTCCAGACCAAATAAATATGAATTCTCAGCCAGGTGAGTGATTCAGAAAGACAAGGTATATAGTATCGACAAGGTATATAGTATACCTTCAGAAAGGTATATAGTATCGGTGCAAATTTATGCTGGCTTGAGCTAAGATTGAGGACACTGATTGGATTCTTGGCCCATTCTGTTGGCCAATAGTTGGATTACTTGGGATAGGGAGTAAATTCCATTCCAAAGATGGTTTTTCTGCCCTGAAAACATGGGTGAGCTCCTGGGGGTTCGGCAGAATTTGGGCAATCCTCTAGCCAAGGATTGCCAGGGTTCGGCGAACCCCCAAATACCACCCCTGGCTGGCTACGCCAACCCCGCCCCTCCCCTCCCACCCCTCCCAGGAGTCTCCACATGTCCCATTCATCACTCCAGGTAAGTGCAGGGGCCGTGCAGAGGGTCTCGGAAGGTAAAAAATGGGCCTACTGGAGGTTCCAGAAGTCTGGAAATGGGCCTGTTTCCGGCCTACGAAGAGCCTCTAGAGCCCAGAGGAAGCTGTTTTTGCCCTCCTGGATGCTTGGGGAAAGCCTCTGGAGCCTGGGGAGGGCAAAAAATGCCCTTTCCCCACTGTGGTGCAGGCGGCCGCCTAGACCACGCCCACCATGGCCATGCCCACCCAGCAACGGGGCAGCAAACCCATTGCTAAAGGATCTGAAGCCCACCCCTGCCTGAAAAATATGACGATTTTCTGTGGTGGATGTGTTAAACTTCTTAAGATAAGAAGGATTTCATTCCACCTGGAGCTGAATAGCGATGCATATTTGAAACAGAGTTGGAAACCTGGAGGCATGTATTGGTATGAACTTGACAAACTTCCTAACATCTTTTGACATTTATCGATTCCCTTTGTTTATTATTTAGCAGTAAACCACTTTGTCAACCCTGAAGTGAACCTGGCTGAGGGCATCTTGGAAGCTTCAGGGTTGCCACACAACAGAGCGAGAGGGGGAAATAGCTAGATGGGGTTTTGTAGCCAAAACAATAAAGTTTTCCTGTGGGAACCAAGGACATTCTCACAGGTGGCTGGCCAGAGGAGGAGTGAAGTAACCAAGCAACCGGCCAGCACCTTGATTGGACAGCGTGACCAGTGACTCAGGGGAAAGGAAATACTTTTACCTGTTTAATTAAGGGAAAGCCAGGGGGACTTTCAGAGTCGGCTTTCACCAGTTGTGCCAATATGATGTATCCAATAAATGGTTCTTTGAGGATTCCCTGCCTTGGAGTGCTGCTTTCTATGGGTGCATTATATGGAACACTGACACACTTCAGATTTAACCTCATGCCTGTCTGTTCTGATCAGTTGGGTTGCAATCATTAAGGTGTCCTTCCCAGAAGTGGAATTCAAATTTTTTTACTACCGGTTCTGTGGGCGTGGCTTGGTGGGAGTGGTGTGGCTTGGCAGGTGTGGCAGGGGAAGGATACTGCAAAATCCCCATTCCCTCCCCAATCCAGGAGAAGGATATTGCAAAATCTCCATTCCCACCCCACTCTGGGACCAGCCAGAGGTGCTATTTACTGGTTCTCCGAACTACTCAAAATTTCTGCTACCGGTTCTCCAGAACCTGTCAGAACCTGCTGAATTTCACCCCTGGTCCTGCCCCGCTTCCCAACCCTTCCCTATGAATTTATTTATTTATTTATTTATTTATTTATTTATTTATTTATTTATTTATTTATTTATTTATCAAATTTCTATACTGCCCTACTCCCGGAGGACTCAGGGCGGTGAACAGCCAAGATAAAATACAGATAATACAAACATTAAAAGTCCCTTAAAATTATTAAATATTTTGGCCGAAACACAAATTAAAACACCCAATTTATAAAACAAATCAAACAATTTAAAAATTTAAAAGGGAGAGTTAGGCCAGGGCAGCCTGCTGAAATAAAAAAGTTTTGAGAGCACGACGAAACGTGCGCAGATCCGGGATCCTCCGTATCTCTGGGGGAAGCTCGTTCCAGATGGTAGGTGCCCCCACAGAGAAGGCTCTCCCCCTGGGGGCCGCCAGTCGACACTGTTTGGCCGACGGCACCCTGAGAAGCCCCTCTCTATGGGAGCGTACTGGTCGATGAGAGGCTATTGGTACCAGAAGGCGGTCTCGTAAATACCCCGGTCCTATGCAATGGAGCGCTCTAAAGGTGGTAACCAAAACCTTGAAGCACACCCGGAAGACCACCGGGACCCAGTGCAGCTCGCGCAGGAGGGGGGTCACATGGGAGCCCCCTGTCGCTCCCATAACCACCCGTGCAGCCGCATTCTGGACCAGCTGAATCTTGAGCAAACTAGAGGAAAGACTGAGTATTCTGCAACAATTTGAAGCAACCCAGCAAACTTGAACTTCTTAGGGAGAAATTCCAAGTCTTAAAAGTTGCCAAGGTTGAACACCCCTGATGTAGAGTTTGGTATTAAGTCGGGGGAACTATCTAAATGTTTTAAATAAAGAACTAGATAAGAACTCAAAAGACAGCTCTTCCCTAGACATTCTCGGAGTATATCTTTAGTGATGCTAGTAATTTGCTTCAGTTTGGCACGATTTCTTCCTATGGGTGAAGAAAGTGTTTTGGAATAAGTCAGCATATCTTTTGGATATTGCAGCCATTGATATTATCTTGGCAATAACATTGAGGTTGATTGCCCTTATCTTCCTTTGGAATTGTTTTTTTACTTCCTAATCTAGGTTACACCCCTGTAGGTCTTCTGTTGGGCTCCCATCCAGATATTAACCGAATCCATCTCTGCTTAACTTAAAAGATCAGCCAAGGCCAGCTAGCGTGGCCATCAGCTCTTGGTTTCCCGATCTCTTATCGCAAGTCAGTCTACTTGTTTCCCAATTCTTGTCTTGAGACCTGATTTTATTTATTTTGTCAACAAGTACAAGGATACAAGTAACAGTATGGACCAGGGGTCTGCAACCTTAAACACTCAAAGAGCCATTTGGACCCATTTCCCACAGGAAAAAAAAAACACCAGGAGCCACAAAAACCCTTCCCGTGTCTCACTATTTCTTGAGCGGCCACAAAACTAGCATATGTAGTTGAATTAAACATCGTGTTTTCTTCTGAAACTTTTCTTTTCTTGGATTTATCCATGGTTGGCCTACCAGAGGTTGAAAAGCTCAATAAATTGTGTGACGGCGGGTGTCACACATTGGCAGTTGCGACACATATTTTGAGTGACAGGGAGCTGCAGCAAAGGGGTGAAAGAGTCACATGAGGCTCCAGAGCCGCAGGTTGCTGACCCCTGGTATAGACACAGACATGGACACATAAAAAAATTGGCACAATTAAAAGGATATAAATAGGCAAAACATAGCCATAAACACATAGAATGATTGCATATAAATGGGGACAGTAGGACAGGGATGGTAGGCACCCTGCTGCGCTTATGCACACTCCCTTAGGGACCTCTTAAGAAACGTGAAAGGTCCATGGTAGAGAGTTTAAGGTAAAAGGTATGGGGGTTAGAGAGACTAACAACAGGATCAGGTAGAGTGTTCCAGACATTTACTACTCTATTGCAGAAGTCATATTTCCTACAATCAAGATTAGAGTGAATGACATTGAGTTTGTATCTATTGATAGTCCTTGTGTTATTGTGGTTGAAGTTAAAGTACTCATTTACAGGTAGGACCTTTTGATAAATAATCTTATGAACTAAGCATAGGTCAGAACGTAGACCGCGTATGTTCTGCCCCAGCTACGGATCCCAAAGAACACAGCACACACAAAGTTTGTACAAAACTTAATTTACCAAAATAACTCAGTCTTTTTCAAAACAAAGGCTGTTAATAAACTTTCTTAACAGTTTACAAGAAACCAAAGATAAAGTAATCACAATCTTACTAAGGTTGGCAGAAAGCCCAGAAGCAATTTGCAGAGAATCCAGACGCGAAGTAGAGTGAACTAAAGTTGTTCCCTACAATTTGCTTCAGTTGGCGTTCTTCCTTAAATAGGCTAAGGGAGTGGCCAATTAGCCCCAAGACTTACTCTTGAAGAGACCTCCTCCTGAAGAGCCACTCCTGCCTTTTGGCAGCTCTGCACGCCCGTGCATCGAGAATAGGCTCCTCCTCTTCGTCCTCTTCATTTAAAGGAGCTTCTGGAGCTTCTGAAGGCCCTGGATGAATCCCCACCTCTGGCACTACATCTTCTCCAGCCTCCTCATTGTCTGACCCGAGTGCCAGCTGCACAGGCTGCTGGCGCAACACCACACCAGCCTCCTCACTGTCAGAATCAGCTACAATCCACACAGGCCGCTGATGGGCCACAACAGCGTAGTTCGAGGCTATCCAGACCTAAAATCTTGCCAGCTGTTGTCCCAGAACAGTGGCAAAGTGGCTAACACCGTCATAATATGTAGCCTGCTACAGGCCGAAGAAGAAATTGTCAATTTACAGTGTGTTAAATGGTCAATATTATAAACAGGCTCAATATGGGCCAAGCATTGATTAAATGAACTGGAGCTAGAGGCAGATTTAGAGGTTCTGTCTGCCAAAAGAGAGGGTACATTGTGTTAAAGGAAGGTAGGGGGTGAGGGGTAGGGTATGGGAGAGAAACTATTTGGCAGTTATTACAGTTTAACAACTCTGTATATCTGTTACACAGTTGTTAGCACTATACAGGCCTTAAATAATCAATTGGTATTTAATTAGCATACAGTACAATTACTGCCTTCTTAAATCTATAATGATAAACCAAAGTTGCAAGTTATTGGATGCTAATTACCAGCTGATGATTAGAAACAGGGAAAGAAATTTGCCAGCCTCATTCGCGATATAATATGGCATGTCCATTGCCTATTGCGGAGCAAAACAGCGTGCCTTGTTTTCCCCTCTGCTTTAGCAATCAATGGCTGTTTAATGTACAATATTTGTCTAATTAACTCTAAATTATATTCTCATCGACAACTTTTCTTGGATAAGGGATCTGCATCGCATATGATGGATTAGACACAGGAGCCTCTGGTTAGCGGAGTGGCAGCCTGTTCCTGTAGGAAACTGATTCCAATTTGCACCCCTCTTCCTTTTCTTAGTTGACCCTCTTGTGTTTTGGCTTCCGTGCACCGCCGGTTTTGGCCGGTTCCAGGCAGCAGGGATTGCTGCTGCTGCCACTACCGCCAATTCCTGCCACCTGGAACCAGCCAAAAATGTAATGCACAGAGGCCAAAAATGGAGCGTGCGGAGGCCGAAAGTGCAACGCGCGGAGGTGACGATTGGCGGGGATGTGCTGTGGTGATCTCCACAGCCTGGAACAGGTCTAAAATTGAGTGCACGAAGGCCAAAAATGTGACGCACAGAGGCCAAAAACGGCCGAAGGGTGGGGACTGGTGGGTAGATGAGGCTTTGGCAATATTCGGTGTAAAAGACGCAGCACAATTTTCACCCACTTTTAGTGGGGGGCAAAAGTGCATCTTATACTCCAAAAAGTACTGTACTTTCGTATTTTGTATCATAGTCTATCTTATAACTCAATAAAAATATGAAACCAAAAATGTGGAAATAGCTTGCCCTTATAGTCTTCAGCCACCAGCTCTTCCTATATGCTGCTAACTCATTCCGACTAACTTTTATGAAGACAGACAGTCACTTCTGGGATGCTACCCACCATAAATATAATAATAAGAAAAAGAAATAGCAATCGCAGTAGTACTAGAAGGTGGTAGAAGCAATAGTTTGCATTGTGGTCAGTTTACGATTGACGGATGCTGACAGATTCATGAATACTTGATGAGAGTTCAGAAACCAGGTTCAAGTCCTGCTTTAGGGAGATCGGCACACTTCCTCATAATTGTTCCTGGCAAACCACTGCCCATCCCAGTTGCTCAGGGAAGGGAGAAGGAGTTATTTTGCAGAGAAGAAATGGGTCATTTGGGTAGCCTGAGTGACAGACTTGGATAGAGTGCCCCCAGGCTGTATCTGAAAATCAGCTTGTCCTTCACACTCCAAATGGATGTTAATAATTGCACGGAATGGATGTTAAAGCAGAAAATGCTAGAAAATGAGGCAGTAGGAGTCTGAAGGAGAACATCTAGGAGAAAGGGTGTCAGGTCTACTGAGCCAGCCGCTTGCCGTATAGCACATCATCATCATCTTCATTGAACGACCCCATAATCCCTTGCGGGGAGGAGTCGAGGCAACTGAATGGAGCTAGCAGAGTGTTTTAATGGCCGGATGCCCTTGCTGTCACCAATGCAGAGTTTTGTTCCGCAGATATATTCTCACTGTGTCCAGAGAGAGAAATATCTGCCTCTACCTAGAATCAAACTCACAGCCTCCTGATTGTGAGGTGAGAGCTCCACCTTTAGGCCACCACACCACTCTGTGCCATATAGCTGTTCTGACCTAGGCTTCCTGATACAATAAAAGCACACAATGAGTCCCCAAAACCCTCTTTTTATTTCCACGGCTGTGAATTCATTCCCAATCTGTTCATTCACAGAGGGGTCCCAAATAATTGTAAAGAGTCTGATAGAAATCTGCCACAGTTCTTCGGGATAAGGCTGATAAACACCCACCTTTATCTCCCTTGACACGCTGCCAAGACCTAATTGGCAATTAACTTTGCAAGGCCACACGGAACACAGAGTCAACACGGAGCTGCAGTCTTGAAACTGGCCAGCACGAACAACAGTTGCTTCCTGCAAAGGGCTCACGTGTCTTTGCTCCTCCTTTATGTTTTATGGGAGGGGCCAATCATCTCCAAGCCTTAATCCCGAGTCGTCCCTTTTGTTTTAACTGTTCTTGCTTTCCAGTAGCTCTGCGCATGTGCGCACTGGGAACAGGCTCCCGCTGTTCCTCTGCCTTGCTGATGTCCGTTATGTGTCCGGAGGCAGCACATAACTCCCAGATGGCCCTGGCCCCCTCTCTGCCTCCAACGCAGAGCCTTCGTCTGAGCCTTCCCCAGACTCCTGGACTGGCCCATGTTTCTCCCCAGCCTCCTCACTATCCGACTCTGCTGGCAGCTTCACAGGCCGCCGGCGGACCACAACAATAGCATATAGACTGTTCGTATAGAGGTCATGGAATTATAGAATCATAGGGCTGTAAGGGAACCTTAGAGGTCTTCTAGTCCAACCCCCTGGCCAAGGCAGGAGTGCTTATACTATTCTGACCAAAGAGTTGTTCAAGCTTTTCATGAAACCTCCAGCGATGGTGCACCCACAAGAGACAAACTATTCCACCGATTAATTGTTCTCACTGTCAGGAAATTTCTCCTTGGGTTGGGTCTTCCTTTGATGAGCTTCTTGTCTTGCCCTCAGGTGCTTTGGAGAATAAATGGATACTCTCAGCTCTTCAAGGACACATAGTCCTCGACTTACAATGGTTCATTTAGTGACAGCTCAAAATCGCAATGGTGCTGAAAAAAGTGACGTGACCATTTTCCACACAACCATTGCAGCATCCCCATGTTCATGTGATTAAATTTCAGAGGCTTTATTTATGACAGTTGCATGTCCCAGGATCTCGTGATTCCCTCTTCCACCCTTTCTGACACTCAAAGTCAATGGGAAAGATAGATTCACCCAACAACACCATTACTGACTTAACAAAGGCAGTGGTTCCCTTAAAAATTATGGCAAAAAAAAAATGGGGCAAAAGTCATTGAACAACTATCTCACTTAGCAACAGAAATTTTGAACTCCATTGTGGTTGGAAGTCGAGGACTACCTGTATTGGAAGATACTATCAGGTCTCCCGCAAACCTTCTCTTCGTTAGTGTTCTGCCCCAGCCATGGACCCCAAAGAATGCAGCACACACAAAGTTTGTTCAAATCTTAGTTTACTAAATAAACCAGTTTTTTACAACAACGGCTGTTAATTAATTACATTAACAGCCGACAATAATTCAAAGAATAATACTGAAAGCTTATTATGGTTGGCAGAATGCTCAGAAGCAATTTGCAGGAAGCTGATAAGATAAGCAAGAGAAGACAAGAAGGTATGTGAACGGAGTTGTTCCCTGCAAATTGCTTCAGTCGGTGTTCCTCCTTAAATAGGCTAAGGGAGTGGCCAGTTAGCCCGAAGCCTTACTCTTGAAGAGACCTCCTCCTGAGGAGCCACTCCTGCCTTTTGGCAGCTCTGCACGTCCGTGAATCGAGAAGAGGCTCCTCCTCTTCGTCCTCTTCACTTAAGGGAGCTTCTGGAGGTTCTGAAGGCCCTGGCTGAATCCCCGCCTCTGGCACCACATCTTCTCCAGCCTCCTCATTGTCCGACTCGAGTGCCAGCTGCACAGGCTGCTGGCGCAGCACCACACCAGCATCCTTGCTGTCGGAATCAGCTACTAGCTGCACAGGCCGCTGACGGGCCACAACAGTTAGCCTTAAAATGCCAAGGTCCCTTAGCTGTTCATTCAAGGGTGAAATCCAGCAGGTTATGACAGGTTCTGGAGAACCGGTAGCGGAAATTTTGAGTACTTCGGAGAACCGGAAAATGCTGCCTCTGGCTGGCCCCAGAGTGGGGTGGGAGTGGGGATTTTGCAGTATCCTTCCCCTGGAGTGGGGTAGGAATGGAGATTTTGCAGTATCCTTCCCCAGTCACGCCCACCAAGCCACACCACGCCCACCAAGCCACGCCCACAGAACCGGAAGTAAAAAAAATGGATTTCACCACTGTGTTCATTGTACGATTTAGCCTTCTCATCTTCGTAAGTCAAGACTGGGATATCCTTGGTCCGGGAGATGGCAAATCAGTTTCACTTGTAACCAGCAAGGCTAATACTATCTACAGGCCAGACGGAGATGCGTAAAGTGTTTCTGTGAAGTTTCATTCCTGAATTGTCATTAGGGGGTGAGAATTGGGCTTCCTTTCATCTGCTGGTGAGCGGAATGTACAAGACTTCCGCTGATGGAATTTATGCTTCCCGCTGTTTGAATGACCCAATTTTTACTTCTTCTGTTATATAACTCTTCGCTTCATCACTTTCTAATTGATTTCCTCAAGACAGTATTGATAGTTCAAGGACTGACTACAAGAGATGCATATCTATCTATCTATCTATCTATCTATCTATCTATCTATCTATCTATCTATCTATCTACCTACCTACCTACCTACCTACCTACCTACCTACCTAGTACCTATCATCTGTGTTTCTATAATCTATCTGTCTGTCTGTCTGTCTATCTATCTATCTATCTATCTATCTATCTATCATCTATCTATCTGTTTTAGCTATTTGCTATCTAGCTATCTAACTAATCTAATCTGTGTATCTCTATCATTTATCTGTGTGTATCACTTCTCCCTCTCCCTCCCCCTCCCCCCTCTCTCTCTCCCTCTCCCTCTCTCCTTTCCCCTCTCCCCTCTCCCCTCTCCCCTTTCCCCTCTCCCTTTGCTATGGCATTGTAGTTTGGGGCCAAGATTTTCCCATATAGCCCATCTAATTCTTATCACTTTAAGAACAAAAAAGAGGGGATGTATCAGGCAGAAGTTTCTTCATCAAAGAATTATTTTCATCCACGAATTGTAATTCCACGCTCATATGGCTCAACCGATCATCATATGCTTCTTCTTCAGCATGGTGTCATCGCATAACATCCTCTTTCTCAGCCCTGAAATTTCTCCTTGTTTTGTCAGAGGTTTATCCTCTTAGCTTTCATGTCAAATGAGAAGTTCGTTTAAATGCAGACTATCTATGTCTGTGGTCATTCATGCCCACCCCCCTCTCTCTGTCTCTCTCTCTCTCTCTCTGTGTCTCTCTTTCTCTCTGCCTCTCTCTCTCTCCGTGTGTGTCTCTGTCTCTTTCTCTCAATCTCGATCTCTCTCCCTTGCTGTATGTATCTTTCTTGCTCTCTCCAGCTCTCCCCCCCCCCCCCCCGATGTCTTTTTCTGAATTCTTTCAGCATTTTTATTTGTCTTTTTTGCTGGAGTTACAGGCTGGTATTGCTCCACAGTGAGAACCCTTGGTGCTAATGAAGAGGACATCGGAAATGACTCCCCTAAATATTGAAAGGAAAAGGTTAAAGACCTTTTTGAATGCCTCGTAGTCAAAAGAACTCTTAAAGCCTCTCTTTTCCACAGAATAATTCAAGAAAATTAGCAGTGCTTAACTCCTGACAACATTAGACCCTTCTTTGCCTTTTAATATCAGCTCCATCCCTAATGCAATGATGCTACTTTGGTTGAAAAAATCTGATAAAATCCATCGTGGACTGACTCAGAGCACAAAAGAATGTAGAATCATAATGCAGAGTTCAGTAGGAAATGGATTTCTAATAAGCAGTTATTAGCCCAACTTTACAAGAGCTGGTGTTTCTTGCAAGGACTATGTACAGTAACCAATGGCAATTTCTAGAAATTAAATTCAAATTAATTCCCACAACTGGAGAGAAAAGTTTATTTATAGTATTGCATTTATTAGTGCTGCATTTTTTTTTTAAAACGGATGCCATCCTTGTTTTTGTTAATTACAGTTTGCTAAATAATTTTCTTCATGTAGGCATGAATTTTAAGTAGCAAAAATATTATTGTTGAATCGCAGGAAATACGTGTGAGAGGGAAATGTGCTTCAGTGGGTTCTTTCTTAAGTTTGGGCAGTGGAAACAGCTGCATGTAAGGGTGTTGTTCCTGCTGATGGAAAGGGACAAAATAAGCAAATAATCAAGATCCTTTTTTTATTATTATTTTAATTTTTATTTCTCATTGACATATTTAAGTGTACAGTCTCTTATCCATCAGTAATCATCATCTTATCCTTTAACTTTCATTTTTATTTGTTTGGGGCTGCTCTTTTACCATTTCCTCTTCTTTGTTTTACCACAACTTTTCCTCTTCTTCTTCCCTCCTCTTCCTTCTTCTGTCCCTTTCTACTTTCTTCATTCGTCCTCTCCTCTCCTCCCCTTCCCCACTCCTCTCTTCTTCCTCCCTTTCTAACCCTTTCTCCTACTCTTCTTTCCCCTCCATTTTCTTCCTCTCCTTCTCCCTCTCTTCTATCCCTCTCTCTCCTTTCCTCTCTTCTCCCCTCCTTCCCTCTCTCTATTCCTCTCTCCTTTCCCACTCCTTTGTTGTATCCATTTTCAATTTAATCTAGAATGGTATTTGAGCAGCCCCAATTTTCTATTTACATATACCTTCATTTCAAATTCTTTTTTGTTTCGTGATTACATCTGTTTTATCATTCATGTACACTTTTTCTCTCCCCTCCTTCCCCCTTTTCCATTTACCTAGGCATCATCTGAGTTTCTATTCTTTTTGTTGTCTTTTCTTTTATTTGTCTTTTCCCTATCCACTTCCTCTCTCTATCTTTATTTATATTTCTTTTCTAACCAATCATAAAAACTTCGCCATGTCTTGAAATACATTGATTCCATATTTCAGGATCTATTACAAGGCCAAAGGGATGTGGTGGCTCAGTGGCTAAGACACTGACCTTGTCAGTCGAAAGGTCGGCAGTTCGGCGGTTCAAATCCCTAGTGCCCCGTAACGGGGTGAGCTCCTGTTCCTTGTCCCAGCTTCTGCCAATCTAGCAGTTCGAAAGCATATAAAAAATGCAAGTAGAAAAACAGGGACCACCTTTGATGGGGAGGTAACAACGTTCCGTGCGATGAGGAATGAGGGCTCTGCGCGATGAGGGCTCTGCGTTGGAGGCAGAGATGGGGCCAGGGCCATCTGGGAGTGATGTGCGGACTCCGGAGCCTCCAGAGGCTGACAGTAGAGAGGCAGAGGAACAGGAGGAGTTTGTTCCTAGTGCACGTATGAGAAGAGCTGCCAGAAGGCAAGAGCAGCTAAAGCAAAAAGGACAACTCGGGAGTAAGGCCAAAAGATGATTGGTCCCTCCCATAAGGCTTAAAAGACCAGCAACGGCTCTTGGCCTCTCTGTAGGAAAGCAACGTTGTTAGATTTGTTTCTTGTCTTGCTGCATTTATTTCTTGTTGGCATCTCCTGCTTCTGAACTTTTGCCAAGAGAAGCCTTTGGCAGGTTGCCAAAGTAGACCAAGGTTGGTGATAAGGCTGAAGAATTGTGTTATGAAGAATTTGTTTTGAATTAGTTTGGACCACGCTGAGAATGAGTTAATTCTCAGCCGTTCTAATAAAATCTGTTTGTTTAGAACTGATTGTTTCTGATAATACCTACTTGGGCCTGGGTCACAACAGGCTGTTACAGGGAAGAGGACATCGATGTATTCTCCAAAGCACCTGAGGGCAAGACAAGAAGCAATGTCTGGAAGCTCATCAAAGGAAGACCCAACCTAAGGAGTAATTTCCTGACAGTGAGAACAATTAATCAGTGAAATGGTTTGTCTCTTGAAGTTGTGGGCGCGCCATCGCTGGAGGTTTCAAGAAAAGCTTGAACAACGCCTTGGCCAGAAGGGTTGGACTAGAAGACCTCCAAGGTCCATTTCAGCCCTATGATTCTATGATTCCATCACTTGGAATCAGGCTGGATCCTGCAACATTATCCTGGGACGGGGACACACACACACACACACACACACACACACACACACACACATATATATATATATTCACCTTCATTTGTGGTTTTCAGCTTTGCCAACAGGGTTTGCATGTAAGAATGCACATCAGTGCATTCTAAGAGCCCTGGTGGAGCGGTAATTAGAAGGCAGTATTGCAGGCTAATTCTGCCGATTGCCAGTAGTTCGATCCTGACCAGCTGAAGGTTGACTCAGCCTGCCTTCCTTCCTTCCTGCCTTCCTTCCTTTCTTCCTTCCTTCCTTCCCAGTGGTTAGAATGCAGCATTGCAGGCTAATTCTGCCCATTGCTAGCAGTTCAATCCTGACCAGCTCAAGGATGACTCAACCTTCCTTCCTTCCTTCCTTCCTTCCTTCCTTCCTTCCTTCCTTCCTTCCTTCCTTCCTTCCTTCCCTCCTTCCTTCCCTCCCAGTGGTTAGAATGCAGCATTGCAGGCTAATTCTGCCAATTACCAGGAGATCGATTCTGACTGGCTAAAGGTTGACTCAGCCTTCCATCCTTCCGAGGTGGGTAAAATGAGGACCCAGATTGTCGGGGGCAAGATGCTGACTCTGTAAACCGCTTAGAGAGGACTGGAAAGCACTATGAAGCGGTATATAAGACTTAAGTGCTATTGCTAGTGCTGTTGCTATTTTCATGGTAGAATATGGCAGCAAGCGTGCAGAGTCCTACCAAATATGTTACTCCTGAGGGCAAGGGTTTTTTAAGAAGAGATTGGACAGCCATCCATCTGGCATTCTGTAGGGTCTCTTGCCTTAATTGGACTTAACTAGAAGACTTCCAATGTCCCTTCCAACTCTAGTATTGTATATTCTTCAGGCTAAAGGGCCTCCAAGGAACCTTCTGTTTTTTCTATAACCCATCCATCCTCCAGCTTTAATTCCTTGCTTCTACTGGTTCCAGTGTCACCTGCCTTGCGCAGTTTTTCAAAAACTTGCTGGATTGTGACCACAGTTAACTCTAAGGGGGAAAACCTGTCTCGCCGTAAAACAAATAAACACATTCTGCTTGTCTTGGCGTTTTGAAAACATCAGTTAGCTCGCAAACAATTATTATTATTTTTGAAATGTCATTTTATAGGGGCAATAACGCAACACAATAATCCGGAACAATTTAGCAGCCTGTATTTACCGAGCAAAGGGCCATTTATTCCATGAGCCCGCGTAGCTGAAGCAAGACTTTTACACAAAATGGCAAACTAGGCAGAAGGAAAATGTCATTTCCTCTGCATATATTAGCGGCGTGTCGGCAAGAAGCACCTTACATTTCAGCCTGCCATTTGCTGGCATTTTCTCACGTCCAAAGTTCTTGTAGCCAGGAAAAGTTGCAAGTATCGGTAGGGAGTTTTCATGCCATAGGCACATACTTGGCATTTGCTGAATATCAACTGAAAAAAGTAGAATAACAAGAGTTGGAAGGGTCTTTAGAGGTCTTCTAGTCCAACCCCCTGCTCAGGCAGGAAACCCTATACAACTTCAGATAAATGGTTATCCAACATCTTCTTAAAAATTTCCAGGGTTGGAGCTGTCAGGGTTCCAAGGAACACCCCAACAAAATAAAGCTCTGACATTCCTCAAAGTTCCAATTTATTAGAGATGTCATGTTGGCACATCTGGGAAAACCCGAATCTGAAAGCTTCCAGGTTTCCCCCACCCAGCTAAGAGTTCACAGCCCTGCCCCACACCCACAAGTTCATCACACTGTCCAATCACCTCTTCACACTCCACCAGATACAATCTTCAGGCAGTCTCCCTCAGACGCAGGCAAAAGTCCTTGAATACGGAATGTTGTTATGACTAACTTTCTACCGCTCCAACAACAACCCCCTCCCAACTTCCCCAGCTAAAATATGCGGCAGTTTAGAAGCAAAAAGAAAATTGTCTTCCAAAACTGACAGGAGGATTCACAACTTCTAGAGGCATGTTGTTCCACAGGTTAATTGTTTTAACTCTCAGGAAATTTTTCCTTATTTCTAAGGAAATAAGGGGGGGGGTGTTTTTCATCTTAGTCCCAGGATACTGGAGACCCAAATTTCTATTAGTGGCATTTTTTTTTTTGAGTTTTCTTTCTTGGTGCAGTTAGTAAACTACCCTTGTCTTGTTTCACCTCCTTCCTATCTGAGAATGCTCTGGGAAGGGAAGGGAAGGGAAGGGAAGGGAAGGGAAGGGAAGGGAAGGGAAGGGAAGGGAAGGGAAGGGTAGGGAAGGGTAGGGTAGGGTAGGGTAGGGTAGGGTAGGGCAGGACAGGACAGGACAGGACAGGACAGGACAGGACAGGATAGGATAGGATGACAGAGTTGGAAGGGACCTTGGAGGTCTTCTAGTCCAAGCAGGAAACCCTACACTACTTCAGACAAATGGTTGTCCAATCTCTTCTTAAAAACTTCCAGTATTGGAGCATTTAGAACTTCTGGAGGCAATTGTTCTCACTGTCAGGAAATTTCTCCTTAGTTTTAGGTTGCTTCTCTCCTTGATTAATTTCCGCCCATTGCTTCTTATCCTGCCCTCAGGTGCTTTGGAGAAAAGCTTGACCCCCTCTTCTTTGGGCAGCCCCTGAGATATTGGAACACTGCTATCATGTCTCCCCTAGTTCTTCTTTTCATTAAACTAGACATACCCAATTTCAGCAACCGTTCTTTATATGTTTTGGCCTCCAGTCCCCTGAGACTGGGACATATCATTGTTGTTGTTGTTGTTTTTTTTAAAGTCTATAAATGAGAAAGTACATAGAGACTTGTTTTGCCAATTTTTGTTTTTGTTTTCCTGTGTATATACCAAGCTGTATATCACAGATGGACCTAATCTCCACAGATCAGATGAACAAATAAATTTTCCCCCAACTGCATTGTACAGGTAGCAGTACTTCAGTATTTTGTACATAGATAGTTGAGATGTAGAGTGCAGAGTAGAGCAACAAGAATGATTAGGGGGCTGGAGGCTAAAACATACAAAGAACGGTTTGGGTGTGTCTAGTTTAACGAAGAGAAGGACTAGGGGTGACATGATAGCAGTCTTCCAATATTTGAGGGGCTGCCACAAAGAAAAGGGGATCAACCTGTTCTCCAGAGCACCAGAAAGCGGGAAAAGCAGGAGTGGCCTTCTGGGAGTTTGCAAGGGTTTGTGAGAACCTCTACCTAAGATTCTGTGCAGTTTGGAGAACCCCCAAATCCCAATCCTGGCTGGCCCTGCCCACCCCATCCCGCCCCTCCCAGGAGTCCCCATGTGGCCCATTTTCGATGCAGGTAAGTGTAGGGTGCGTGCGTAGGTTCAGGGAGGGTGAAAAATGGGCCTACTGGAAGTTTGGGAAGGATGGAAAGGGGCCCATTTCTGGCCTCCGGAGCCTGGGGAAGCTATTTTCACGCTCCCAGAGGCTCGAGAAAAGCCTCTGAAGCCAGGGGAAGGCAAAACCGCCCCCTCCAGTTGGCAGGAGGCCAACTAGGCCACGCCCACCATGGCCACGCCCACCCAGCAACCAGGCAGAGAACCCCCTGCTAAAATTTTTGAAGCCCACCCTTGCGGACAAGAAGCAATGGGTGGAAACTAATCAAGGAGAGAAGCAACCTAGAACGAAGGAGAAATTTCCTAACAGTGAGGACAATTAATCAGTGGAACGACTTGCCTTCAGTAAATGCTCCAACACTGGAGGCTTTTAAAAAGAGACTGGACAACCATTTGTCTGAAATGGTATAGGGTGCCCTGCTGGAGCAGATGGTTGGTCTACTAGAACACCTCCGAGATCCCTTCCAACTCTGTTATTCTGTTGCATGTAGCCTTTGATGTATAACCATTCATTTAGTAACTGTGCAAAGTTACAACCACGAGCGATTCACGACCGCTCCTCACTCTTACGACTCTTGCAGCAGGTCACATGATCAAAATTTGTGTACTTGGCAACTGGCATGTATTTGCAATGATTGCAATGTCCCCTAGTCATGCGATTACCTATAGGTAATAATCAACGCAAACAGTTCCAAAACAAACACACTTTATTAGAACAGCTGAGAATTAACTCATTCTCAGCGTAGTCCAAACTAAATCAAAGCAAACTCTTCATAACACAAATTCTTCAGTCTAATCACCAACCTTGGTATAATTAGGCAAACTGCCAAAGGCTTCTCTTCACAAAAGTTCAGAAACAGAAGACACCGACCAGAGATAAGTGCAGCAAGACAAGAACAAGTCTATCAATGTTGTTTTGCGACAAAGAGCCCAAGAGCCATTGCTGGTCTTTTAATCCTTATGGGAGGGGCCAATCATCTCCTGGCCTTACTCCTGAGTCGTCCTCTTTGCTTTAGCTGCTCTTGCCTTCTGGCAGCTCTTTGCATGTGTGCACTAGGAACAGGGTCCTCCTGTTCCTCTGCATCTCTGCTGTCAGCCTCTGGAAGCTCCGGAGTCCGCACATCACTCCCCGATGGCCCTGGCCCCATCTCTGCCTCCGACGCAGAGTCCTCATCTGGGCCTTCCCCAGCCTCCAGGACTGGTCCATGTTCTTCTTCAGCCTCATCGCTGTCCCACTCCACTGCCAGCTCCACAGGCTGCTGGTGGACCACAACACTACCATTTGCAACCTTCCTGGCCAGACTTCCTGGGAAGTCTGATTCATTTAATGACTGTGTGCTTCACTTAATCACCTAATCACTGTCTGCTTAACCTTCATTCACAAATGTCCACTTAACATTCTCTTAACAACCATGGCAAAAAGATCCTCCAGTTGGGTGCAACTTCCTTAACAACCACCTTGCTTAGCGACAAATTCTGGCCCCAATTCTGGTCGTAAATCGAGGACTATACCTGTATTAAAGGTTGCTGGATTAAAATGAGCAACTTTGTCTCCTTGAGTTGACTGTTCTCGTCTTTGGGAGGGTTTTTCAATGCTAGTTAAGGATTTAAGCCAGAAGTGGGTCGAGGCAGATCCCCAATTGGATATCTCAGCCAGGTTTGACAGCCTGTTCTTCTTCTTTTTTCTATTTTTTTTGGATAACCTCTTCTCCAGTTGACCTGCGTTTCTTCCCCCTACTGATTGTCACTCAATTTGAAGAAAGGGACTTTAGTCCTTGAAGAGTCTTTCCAAGAGGAAAATGATGTTGATGAAATGTTTGACTTTTAAAGGTAAAGGTAAAGGAAGGTAAAGGTTCCCCTCGCACATATGTGCTAGTTGTTCCTGACTCTAGGGGGCAGTGCTCATCTCCTTTTCAAAGCCGAAGAGCCAGCGCTGTCCGAAGACAACTCCGTGGTATGTGGCTGGCATGACTCAATGCCAAAAGTGCATGGAACGCTGTTACTTTCCCACCAAAGGTGGTCTCTATTTTTCTACTTGCATTTTTTACATGCTTTCGAACTGCTAGGTTGGCAGAAGCTGGGACAAGTCACGGGAGCTCACCCCGTTACGCGGCACTAGGGATTTGAACCGCCGAAGTGCCGACTTTTCTGATCGACAAGCTCAGCGTCTTAGCCACTGAGCCACCACGTCCTCAAGTGTACTTTTACTTTTAGGGTGCCTTTATTTTTTTACTTCTTGCAGATTTCCTCCTAAGGTATTCAACATCTTCTCTTATGATTGTGTGCCATGTCTATTTGTGAAATGCATCCATGTGTGCGAGAAAGAGAGATGGGATATATGTCTTTCATTTTTCAGTCATCTCTCACTTTTTTTCTTTCTTTCTTTTTCTTTCTTTCTTTCTTTCTTTTTTTTTTTTTTTTTTGCATTCTCCCTGGGTTTTAATTGAATTCTTTCAATTAATACAGTGTGCTGCAGCTGCCAAAAAAAAAAAAAAAAAGCCAACACAGTTCTAGGCTGCATAAACAGAGGGGTCGAATCAAGATCATGTGAAGTGTTAATACCACTTTATAAGGCCTTGGTAAGGCCACACTTGGAATCCTGCATCCAGTTTTGGTCGCCACGATATAAAAAAGATGTGGAGACTCTAGGAAGAGTGCAGAGAAGAGCAACAAAGATGATTAGGGAACTGGAGGCTAAAACATATAAAGAGTAGTTGCTGGAATTGGATATGTCTAGTTTGATGAAAAGAAGGACTAGGGGAGACATGATAGTAGTGTTTCAATATCTCAGGGGCTGCCACAAAGAAGAGGGAGTCAAGCTATTCTCCAAAGCACCCGAGGGCAGGACAAGAAGCAATGGGTGGAAATTAATCAAGGAGAGAAGCCACTTAGAACTAAGGAGAAGTTTCCTGACAGTTAGAACAATTAATCAGTGGAACAACTTGCCTCCAGAGGTTGTGGATGCTCCAATACTGGAAGTTTTTAAGAAGAGATTGGACAACCATTTGTCTGAAGTGGTGTAGGGTTTCCTGCTTGGACTAGAAGACCTCCAAGGTCCCTTCCAACTCTGTCATCCTATCCTATCCTATCCTATCCTATCCTATCCTATCCTATCCTATCCTATCCTATCCTATCCTATCCTATCCTATCCTATCCTACCCTACCCTACCCTACCCTACCCTACCCTACCCTACCCTACCCTACCTTCCCTTCCCTTCCCTTCCCTTCCCTTCCCTTCCCTTCCCTTCCCTTCCCTTCCCTTCCCTTCCCTTCCCTTCCCTTCCCTTCCCTTCCCTTCCCTTCCCTTCTCTTCTCTTCTCTTCTCTTCTCTTCCCTCCCTTCCCTCCCTTCCCTTCCCTTCACGGATAATTCTCAAATAAGAAGGAGGTGAAACAAGACAAGGGTAGTTTACTAACTGCACCAAGAAAGAAAAACTCAAAAAATGTCACTAATAGAAATTTGGGTCTCCCGTATCCTGGGACTAAGATGAAAAACAGCCCCCCCTCCCTTTATCAGAAATTTCCCCTTCTGAGAAATTGCAATACATATTTCAGCACAATACGATTATTCCATCTCTCCGTTTCCCCTCTTCGCCGAGACAGGTTGCCCTTGCCAGAGGCCAGAATTATTTCCTTACAGGATTTGCTTGAAATTAGGCCAAGGATCACATACATTTTTTAAAACAGCTGAGTTGGAACCATCAACTCGGCTGGCTTTTCTTTAGCCGGCCTTGCTAATGTTCAATATTTTATTGGGTTATTTTTAAACAAGGTGTAATCTCTTTCTAACAAGTTACAATGGGCAGCTTGCAGTTCATCCTAGGAACAAAGGATCTTCCCCCTGTGAATATTAGACAGAGAGAAAGACGATCCAAATCACACCACATTAAATTTAGATGGCGATACCTTGTTATACCTATCCAAGGCAATTCTTTGTGTAACCTCTGGATTTTCAGAGCTTCTCATGACATCGTTGCTGATCCAGAAACCACAGAGCCTCTAATTAGCATTTTCCTTGCAACGGAAGAACAGCATTGTCGTTTTAAGCAGCCTTTCTTCCAAGATCGAAAATGAAGCAGAAATGCTCCTTGCTCTGAAGCTGTAAAAAGTTGAGTCGCTTAAAGCAGGGGTCCCCAACCTTTCGGACCTCAGGGACCACTAAATTCATAATTTTAAATCCCACGGACCACTAAAAGGATCTGCCTAGTGACCGGATGGATGGGCGTGGCTAGGTGGTCATGTGACTGGGTGGGTGTGGCCAACTCAATGTCATTCACGTCGAGGGGTGCCTTGCTGGCTTCTACTCACCCCTCCCCTCCCAGCTACTCCTCGCCTCCCCACTCGGGCTCCTTAGGGCCCCAACAGGAAGCAGTTGTTGGAGCTAAGTAGCCACCACAAGAAAGAGTTGGTAAAACAGCTG
Organism: Arizona elegans; assembly: GCA_022577455.1. Classification (NCBI taxonomy): domain Eukaryota; kingdom Metazoa; phylum Chordata; class Lepidosauria; order Squamata; family Colubridae; genus Arizona; species Arizona elegans. The sequence continues at coordinate 19,442,280 of JAKOOJ010000013.1, read as the reverse complement.
ACTCAATTCAAATCGGATCTGACTGAGAAGGAGGCTCAGCAGAAGCACCTCACTGAGGACTACGAGCATAGGCTTTCCAAGCAGACCTGTGGGAGTGTAAGGCCAGGTACTGTTGCCTGGAGGCTCAGTGGGCTGAGATGGTCAGCCAGTTCCAGGCCATGATGCAGTCCCATTGGAACAAGGTCCTCTGGCTCTTTGCCACCAGCGGCACTTCCCTCCAGCCTTCGCCCAAAGCCCCATACCAGGAGGATGAAGCAGACCCCAAGTCGGAATTTCTGCCCCCCTTTGACCCACACAATAAGACCCCGAAGGAGGAGACTCTCTGCAGCGACACAAACGTTCATTGCACATATCCAGCCCAGGGCCCGTAGTTTGAGGACTCCTGATTTAGTGCAATATAAAAAAAATGCAAATAATTTTTCTGCGGACCACCACAATTTTCTCACGGACCATCAGTTGGTGACTGCTGGCTTAAAGAACACCTGTTCGTTAAATGAAGTTAATATTCACCTGTATGCATCTTGCCATGACCATTATTGGCTCGGTATGTGCCCTAGAGTAGTGTTTTTCAAACCTTAGCAACTGTAAAATGCATGGACTTCAACTCCCAGAATTCCCCAACTAGCCGTGATGGCTGGGGAATTCTGGAAGTTGCAGTCCACACAGGATAAAGGAGCCAAAGTTGAGAAACATTGCCTAGAACAGGGGTGTCAAACTTTATTTCATTGAGGGCCACATCAGGGTTGTGTTTAACCTTGGGGGGGGGATGGCCATGGTGGGCGTTCCCAGCTCGACATCACTTGTGTCGGGGGCACCTGTGGTGGCCAAGTGCTAAGGCAGGACTTCCCTCAGATCCTCCCTCCGTCTCATTATAATTTCCTTCCTTCCTTCCTTCCTTCCTTCCTTCCTTCCTTCCTTCCTTCCTTCCTCCCTCCCTCCCTCCCTCCCTCCCTCCCTCCCTTCCTTTTCTTCTTTTTCTTTCCCTCTTCATTCTCCTTTCTCCTTCCTGCCCCTCTTTCCTTCTTTTTCCTTCCTTGCTCTCTTCCCATCTTCCCTTCTTTTCCTTTTTTTTTTTTTTGAATTTGAATTTTTATTATAACACATAGTGATACATTCAGTACATTTTCGGTTCATTGGTGCAATTATATACATATATACATCTACATACATTATTACTTGTCTTTTATTTGATAGATTTAATTTCAAAACACTTAAAGATAATAGTGCTCAAATCTCTAAGACTAAATATAATACTATTCATATGAATTTTGTTACTTAATTAATATTTAATCTCTATTTCCATCTTTATTTCTTTTCCCCATCCATTCGTACCACATGTCCCATACACTATAAAATTCCGAATCTTCTCTGTCATTAATTTCTAAAGTCAATTTGTTCATTTCGGCACACTCCAATATTTTTCCAATAACATGTTCTTGAGGTGGTATTTGTTTTTCTTTCCAATACTGGGCAAAGGAAATTCTAGCGGCTGTCAGAATATGTATAATTAAATACTTTTTCTTTTTTGCATATTCAGTTTTCAAAATTCCCAGGAGAAAGGCTCTTCCCTTCTTTTCCTTTGTCTTTCCTCTTTCCCTTTCTCCTTTCCTGTCCCTTCTTGGATGCTCAAATGCAAAAAGGGAAACATTTCTCCTTTTGTTTTGTTTTTAGTTTGTTTTGATAGCCTTCTGCCAGTGAAAAGCAAAGGACCAGCCAACGGAGCCATGTACTGCCCTCCCGAGCTCCGTTTTTCCTGGGAGAGACACCGCAGGCTGGCCCTTCGCTGTTTCCAGGGTGGGTCTGTGGGCCAGATCTAAGCATCCCACAGGCCTTGAGTTTGATACAGAGATCCAGCAGGCTGAAAAGCAGTTAATTTTCTCTCCATCACATGGCCCCGTCTTGCCTAAAGAACTGGATATTCTCCAGTCATGGCAAAAAGTGGTGTTATGTTCTTTCTCCTCCTGAGGATTTCCAAAGACTGATCCCTAGGATGGGTTGAGACTTTTTCATATTTGGAATCGAACCGCTCAGATCGATGGGAGTTAAGTAGTTGTGACTAATTTATGTACTAAAGATTTCAAATGGATTTCCCATAACGACCAAATATGGATCCAGCCCAACGTTTTCTCTCTAGGAAACACTCCATCACCTGCCCACGCATACACAACAGTCCAATTACATGTGGATAAAGAGAAAAGAACCAAAAAACCCCCAAAAAAACCAGATTAATCTGAAGCTTATCATGAAAAGCAGCAAGTATATATATTTTTTGCCTTTTTTTCATTATCATCCTTCTATTAAGCCTCGAGGGGACGCGGTGGCTCAGTGGTTAAGATACTGAGCTTGTCTATTTAGAAAGATCGGCAGTTCGGTGGTTCGAATCCCTAGTGCCACGTAAATGGGGTGAGCTCCAGTGGTGAAATCCAAATTTTTTTTACTACCGGTTCTGTGCTCGAGCAGGGCATTGGGATAGAAGGATCCCTTCTGAACTCTTAAGTTCTATATTCTAACCACTCATCTGGTTATCTGCTGGATGGGAAGATGGGAGTTGTAGTCCAGACAATTCAGAGGGTCCAAGTTGAGGGATGCTTGCATTCCAACAATCATTGCCTCCTGGCCTCGGAGTCCTCCGGTTTCTTCACTGGCTGCTAAATTATTTCCTCCCCACCCACCCCCCTGCCGCCGCCGCCAAACCAGCTGATCTTGGCTTTCTTCTCAGTCCACTAATTCTGCCGTCACCTCTGGCTTTTTACAAAAGCTCCCGATTTCTCCTTCTTTAATTAATTATATTTCACTGCAGCTATTGACACAAGAGGACCATTAGCAAAGGGCCTTGACAGCAGCAAATGGGGTTGTTCTCTTTCTTTCTTTCTTTTCTTTTTTTTTTTGTTTTTCATTTACAATTTAAACCCGATAAAACCAGCTTTGCCTTCTGCACAGCGTTCCTGTGGGAAGACTGTGTTGAGCTTGTCAACTAAAATTCCTCAAAGTGCCTTTTTGTGTGTCTGTGAAGGCGTGGATATGTATTTACTGCAGCTGCAGGAGGTCCTCAACTCACGACCAACAATTGAGCCCACAATGTGTGTTGCTAACCGAGACATTTGTCGAGTGAATTTTGTCCTATTGTATGACATTTCTTGCCCCCGTTGTTTCTCACTGCGGTTGTTAAGTTAGTCACCTGGTTGTTAAGCGGATCTGGTTTCCCCGTCGCAAAAGGAGATCACATGACCCTGGGACACGGCAACCATCATAAATATGAGTCAGTTGCTGACAGTTTGAATGTAAATCACGTGACCCTGGGGACGCTTCAATGGTCGTAAGTGTGAAAAAATGGTTGTAAGTCGCTTTTCTCAGTGATTTTGTGACTTCTGATTAGCATCAGTGGTGGGTTTCAAAGTTTTTTACTACCAGTTCTGTGGGAGTGGGTTGGTGGGCGTGGCATGGCTTGGTGGGCGTGGCAGGGGAAGGATACTGTAAAATCTCCATTGCCTCCCCACTCCAGGGGAAGGATGCTGTAAAATTGGGTTGACTCAGCCTTCCATCTTTTCTAAGGTAGGTGAAATGAGGACCCAGTTTGTGGGGGCAATAAGCTGACTTTGTATAAATATACAAAAGTATGAAGGCTATTGCTTAGTGCATTGTAAACCGCCCTGAGTCTCCGGAGAAGGGCGGCATATAAATCAAATTAAAAAAAAAAAATCTCCATTCCCTCCCCACTCCAGGGGAAGGATACTGTAAAATCTCCATTCCCTCCCCACTCCAGGGGAAGGATATTGCAAAATCCCCATTTCCTCCTGATCAGCTGGGACTTGGGAGGCAGAGAATAGATGGGGGTGGGGCCAGTCAGAATTTTTACTACCAGTTCTCCGAACTACTCAAAATTTCTGCTGCCGGTTCTCCAGAACTGGTTAGAACCTGCTGAAACCCACCTCTGGTTAGAATGCAGTAGTGCAGGCTACTTCTGCTGACTTCCGGCTGCCTAGAGTTCAGCAGTTTGATTCTCACTGGCTCAAGGTTGACTCAAATTCAATTTAAATCTTTATTGTCAGTGCATAACATATGTACAATGAGATTGGTCGAGCTCCCTCAGTGCACCCCCCCCCAACACAATACAACTCACAGTGAAGACAGAAAATCCCTAACCCAATAAATCATATTAACAAAATACTCAGTCTTATTGCACCAGTGTGAACATGTTACACATTGCGCCAGCCCTGCAGTCCGTCATACTACATAGTTATGATGTTATTTCTCATTCAGGAGTCTGACAACCCACGGATAAAAACTGTCCTTCAGCCTGTTTGTGCGGCTGGCTATGCTTCTAGATCTCCTTCCCGATGGTAGGAAGGTAAAGAAGTGATGACCAGGATGAGAGTCATCCCTCACCCCCCACTCAGCCTTCCATCCTTCCGAGGTGGGTAAAATGAGGACCCAGATTGTTGGGGGAAATATGCTGATTCTTGTAAACCACTTAGAGAGGGCTGTAAAAGCACTGTGAAGCGGTATATAAGTCTAAGTGCTATCGCTATTGAACGGTTACTAAATGAACTGTTGTAAATCAAGGAGTACCTGTATTCTGGAAGTGGATTGGAACAAGGACCTGTGTTCACCTGGAAAACTCAGTCAGTCTAAATCTAGCAGGCTATCTATCTAACTGTTGGTAAATGCAGCAAAAACAAACTCCTGGGACGTCATTTTAATTCCACATAGGCCAGAAGTAGCAAGGCCAATTCTAAAGTTTTCACGTGAAAAGCCACGTAGCTAAAAAATCTCCTTTTTTCCCCTGGATCTCCCCATGGTTCATTGTCCACCAATCAATTGTATACATTTTGTTTTAGAAGCATTTGTAGCAGCTCAGAGTTTTCCCATGTTTGACCTTGGGGTGTTAGAACCGTCCCGGATGTGAATTCCTCAGTTCCCCCTCTTGCATTTTAATCCTTTCCCTCCCCCACCCATATCTGTTGTCCAGTTGCGAGCAGGGGGTGCATGGCGAATCAGCCATGACCCTAACATTCCTGGGAGGAGATCAAGTGCAGTAGGAAAAAGAGGCTTGCCAACATCAAATATTTATTTCCTGAAATTAAGTCCTTTCCTCTCCCCCTCCATTTTTTTCCTTAAAAAAATAAAAAAGAGAAGAGAATTTAGCTATGTTCTGCAAACCCAGACGGCAGGATTTGCAGCCTGTTTGCACCATTGATTAACCTTCTGGATATTGACGAAGTTTTGTTTACTCTGAGGCGGAATATCTTGAGGAAATTCTGAGCCATTTCAAAATAAGATTGCTAGGGTTTTTTATTTTTTAACCTGCTCCCTCCCCCCCTTCTCCCTCTCCCTCTCCCTCTCTCTCTCTCTCTCTCTCTCTCTCCATATCTGGGTATTTAATAGCAGATTTCTAGCATAGAAATATGAAACAGACCACTCTGCTATTAAAGGTGCAGATCAGGGTTGGTATTAACTTACTTTCCCTACCGGTTCATAAATGTGAGTGTGCACGCCCCATCCACGCATGTGCCTGGCCTTCTGTGCATGTGCTTTGCTGATGCATGTGCCTTCTGTGTGTGCACCCAGTCACAAAAACGTGCCTTAATAGGATGGTATAGAGCCGGGGTGGCCACTCTCACCCCCCCTGCGATTTCCGCTACCTGTTTGGACAAAGTGATGCAAACCAGCTGAATACCACCTTGCCCCACTCCGATTTCCACTACTATTCGGGCAAACTGGTCCAAACCAGCTGAATACTACCTCGTCCCACCCTGATTCCCGCTACCTGTTTGGACGAAGCAATCCAAACCGGCTAAATACCACCTTGCCCCCCCCCCCAATTTCTGCTACCTATTTGGGCGAACCAGTACAAACCGCTGAATACCATCTGCCCCCCCTCCCAATTTCTGCTACCTATTTGGGTGAACCAGTCCAAACCGGTTGAATACCACCTCGCCTCACTCCGATTTCCACTACTATTCAGGCAAACCAGTCCAAACCAGCTGAATACTACCTCATCCCACCCCGATTTCCCCTACCTATTTGGGCAAACCAGTCCAAACCAGCTGAATACCACCTCGTCCCACCCCGATTTCCACTACCTATCCGGGCGAACCGATCCAAACTATCTGAATACCACCTCATCCCACCCCGAGTTCCACTACCTATTTGGGTGAACCGGTCCAAACCAGCTGAATACCACCTCGCCCCACCCCAATTTCCGCTACCTATTTGAGCAAACCGGTTCAAACTGGCTGAATACCACCTGTGGTCTAGATATGGGGAAGGTCAGATTAAAAAAAAACAACAAATCCTCTTTTGGACAAGCTGAGAATATTTTTTTTTTTTTTTTTGAAAATACCGTACTCCATGCATCTGATCAAGAGTCCTTGAAGGCAATAATAATTTGATTAATTCTGAGTGCCTCGAGATTCTGGGTGTTGTTATTTTTTTTTATTATAGATATAAAATTGTTCCTTTCCTGCGACTGTTCATAAATGGGTTTTCTCAACATGGTTCTTTATTATTCTCTCTCTCTCTCTCTCTCTCTCTCTCTCTCTCTCTCTCTCTCTCTCTCTCTCTCTCTCTCTCTCTCTCTCTCTCTCTCTCTCATTTTCCCCTCCTTAATGGAGTCTTTAGTGCACCTTTGCTAAGAGACTCAGTGCTGCGAAAGGACAAAGGAAAGTGAGAGTTAGGAGAGAAAAGGCCAAGCATTTTATTGATTAACTATTTGTTGGGCTCATTGTCACCTTTTTCCCTTCCTGTTTTCTTTGCCCAAGAAGACCAGTAATTGACATGAAGGGTAGGTGCAATTCACCAGGCCTGCTTTTTCGCCTCTTCATTAACTCTCATGTCCTGCTGCTGCTGCGGAGGTGGCAGAGTTCATTCCCCACCACCAAAAGATTAGAAGAAACAAACATTTGGAGCATTTTAGAAAGTTAGCTGTCTGCTGGTTCCAAATGGCAGCACGGCATTCAAAGGCTGCATTTGTCTTGTTGGAAGAAATGTCAGTTCCAAGTGGGGAGAAAAACACTGGAAACATGGAGGCTGATTGGAAAGATGGTTTTTAATGGTGGACAGGACCAGGGGTGAAATCCAGCAGGTTCTGGAGAACTGGTAGCAGAAATTTTGAGTAGTTCGGAGAACCGGCAAATGCCACCTCTGGTTGGCCCCAGAGTAGGGTGGGAATGGAGTTTTTGCAAAATCCTTCCGCCAGAAGTGAGGAGGTATATGGGATTTTGCAGTATCCTTCCCCTGCCACACCCACCAAGCCACACCCACCAAGCCACACCACGCCCACCAAGCCACGCCCACAGAACTGGTAGTAAAAAAAATTGGATTTCACCACTTGACAGGACCACATGGTTTGAGATCCTGGGCAAAAAAGCACATGGGTGAGAGAAAGAGAGAGATTTATACCCTCTGTTGGGCTTTGAATTTGAGCTTGTATTCTGATTAGTTGTTAGACTCCCATGGGGCTATGCAGGGGTAACTTTGTAGGTTGTCCCAAGCTTGGTTGAATTTTGCTGGGTGATTATGTAATGAAGGTACTTTGGGCAATTCCTATTATGGCTTAATAGCTTTATCCTGGTTTGGATCTTGAGTGAGGGCTCATGTCCTGAGGGCCATGTCTTTTGTGTTGTAGATAAGCTGGCCCAGCCTTTATCTTGTAGATAGATTGGCACCAAAATATCTGCTGGGGCGGGGGGGCAGGGAGCTGAGGCTTTGAGTTTATGTCTTTAGAAACATGTTTCTCCTTTAGGAAAAATATAATATTTTGTCTTTTTAATATTTCCTACAATATTTCATTTTCTACAGACTGGTTTCCTCCTTCAAGTCATACAGAGAAGGGCTTGTGATATTGACTGAATTCTCCATGTTCATTCCTCCTTCCAGGATCTGGGGAATATTCCAGATGTTTTGTTGGGATGTTCTGTAGCCCATGCGTTGGTTGTCCCAAAGGTGCTTTTTTCAGGAGGCAACTGGACTTCCTTGTCTGTTTTTTTTCTTTGAAGATGTTTCACTTCTCAACCAAGAAACTTCTTCAGCTCTGACAGGATCGTGGGGAATGGAAGGATCCACAGAAATGATGATTTGTATAGACCCGTGATGGTGAACCTATGGCACGCGTGCCAGAGGTGGCATGCAGAGCAGAGGTGGGTTTCAGCAGGTTCTGACCAGTTCTGGAGAACCGGTAGCGGAAATTTTGAGTAGTTTGGAGAACCGGTAGTAAAAATTCTGACTGGCTCCGCCCCCATCTATTCTCTGCCTCCCAAGTACCAGCTGATCGGGAGGAAATGGGGATTTTACAGTATCCTTCCCCTGCCATGCCCATCAATCCACACCCACCAAGCCATGCCACGCCCTCCAAGCCACACCCGCAGAACCGGTAGTAAAATTTTTTGAAACCCACCACTGCTCTTTTGGTTTCTCGCACACCAGCTGGTCTTCACGTTCACATTCACTGGAGTGCCAGAAAAACGAATACCAGCTAGTTGGCGTGCACATGTGGGCATCTTTTTTGGGGCACTCGGTGCTGAAAAGTTTCGCCATCCCTAGTATAGAACAAGGTGTCTCAACCTCAGCAACTTTAAGAGGTATGGACTTCAACTCCCAGCATACTGTCTAGGGAATGATAAAGTCCACGCGTGATAAAGTTGAGAAACAGTGTATATAGACCTTAAAAATGAATCACCCTCAACCCAAACCCCCATGTGTTTTACTGCCCCCTTTTTTAAAAAAATAAATAAATTCAGACACAACACACCAACACAAGAATTCGAGCAAAGTAGTACTTAAATTCACACTGTAATACAATGGATGAATATTTTACACAGACCGTGAAAATAGCAGAACAGCTAAATTATTAAGAAATATGTTTTGGCTTTGAAAAGAGTCATTTCAGATGTTTGGCTTGGCCCATTCTTGTTAAAAGGAATCTGTTACTTTTCAATAAAATAACACAAAGCAAAAGAACAATTAACTGAACTGAAGATGCTTTCCTCCGGAAGGAAAAACGTGGATAATTTTCTGTGACGCTGCCGGACAAATAACATTTTTTAGCTTGCACTTCCCTCTTAAACAAACACTTCACAAATGTTTCGCTTAGCAACAAAAAATGTGGGGCCCAATTGTGGTCACAAGTCGAGGGCTACCTATATATTTGGCAGAAAGACTTACAAGCATTATAGACTATTAATCATAATCATAAGTTTATGTGTCAAGCATATAAAAGATAACAGGTAAAAGTATAAACATAATTTGAATACATGAAAGGAGTAAGTAAAAACGAATATTAGGACAGGGATGGTAAGGGACGCTGATGCACTTATGCACTATTACATAAACAACCAGGTGCAAGCTTTCCCACTGTAAATAAGGATTATACCTGCCTACTCACCGGAACACAGGAAGCCTATAGAAAGAAATTCAGAAAGCCTCAAGCCTAATCTAGATGGGGTATTTAGAATTGGAATAATTTATTTGGCCCAGTGTGATTAGACACACGAGGAATTTGTCTCTGCTGCAGAAGCTCTCAGGGTACATGCAAAACAACAATGTAATAATAATAATAATAATAATAATAATAATAATAATAATAATAATAATAATAATAATAATAATAATAATAAATAATGATGATGATGATGATAATACCAATAAAAGAAGATAGTAGAGGAGGTGAGAATAAATAATAATAACAATAATAAATATTTTTATAATATTTATTTAAATAAATATATAATAATATTTATTATACAGTGTTTCTCCCAAAATAAGACCGGGTCTTATATTAATTTTTGCTCCAAAAGACGCATTATGGCTTATTTTCCGGTTAGGTCTTATTTTGGAGGAAATAAAGTACTAAACGCCTCCGTCTGGTTGACAATCTTAACTAGGGCTTATTTTTGGGGTAGGGCTTATATTATGAGCATCCTGAAAAATCATGCTAAGGCTTATTTTCCACTTGGGTCATTTTTGGGGAAACAGGATATTAAATAAATATTATATATTAAGTAAGTAAGTAAGTAAGTTAAGTAAGTAAGTTTATTTATTTATTGATTCAATTTATATGCCACCCTTCTCCGGAGACTCAGGACGGCTTACAATGCGTTAAGCAGTAGCCTTCATACTTTTGTATATCCCTGCTTAGTAGGGCTTTCACCCCCCCCCAAGCGGTGTTCTTTTTAATACAAAGTCAGTTTATTGCCCCCACAATCCGGGTCCTCATTTTACCTACCTCGGAAGGATGGAAGGCTGAGTCAACCTTGAGCCTGGTGAGATTTGAACTCGCAGTAATTGCAGGCAGCTGGCAGCTAAGTGCTACTTGACAGCACTTTAGCACTAAAGTGCTAAAGTAAATAAATAAATAAATAAATAAATAAAGAAAGAAAGAAAGAAAGAAAGAAAGAAAGAAAGAAAGAAAGAATGAATGATTTTAAGAAGCTACTTGGTTGATACCTAGGACACTGGTAGTAATCCGTATCAACCATTAGCACCAGCCAATGGTATTTGTGATACATTTTTAAATGTTCAGCTGACTTGAGTTTCATGTTTAATGAATAAAAGAGATAATAATAATAAAAATAAAAGATAAATTATCATTGAAGAGTACAATTTATGGATATCGCTGTACCAGAAGATGCCAGAGTCAAAGAAAAAGAACTGAAATATTGTGACCTGGCCATTGAAACTACGTGATTATGGATGAAACATATAACAGTGATACTCACTGTTGTCAGGGCACTTGGTACCATGTCCAAGAATTTTATAAAATACATCAAGAAATTGCAGCTTCCTGCTAGAATGCCAATGGAACTGCAAAAAAACTGTGCTACTCGGAACATCGTACCACTTAAGAAGGTACTTGGTTGATACCTAGGATGCTGGCAGCAATCCGTATCAACCATCAGCACCAGTCAGTTATATTTGTGATACATTTTTCAATGTTCAGTTGATTGAGTTTCATGTTTAATTAAATAATAATAATAATCATCATCATCATCGTCATCATCATCATCATCATCATCAGTGGGTGCAGCAAAATTTCACAAACTGACTACCTATCAACGCCATGACCGTGTTGCTAAGATCATTCACTGGAAATTGTGCCAGAAGTTTGGATTTGAGTACAGCAAAAACCACTGGGAACATCAGGTTGAGAAAGTTTTAGAGAATGAGAAACTCAAGATCTTGTGGGACTTTAGGATTCAGACTGACAGGCACTTGGTCCACAACACACCTGACATAACAATAGTTGAAAAGAAAAAAGTATGGTTCATTGACATTGCAATACCTGGTGATGCATGGATTGAAGATAAGCAGCAAGAAAAAATCACAAAGTACCGGGACTTGCAAATTGAAGTTGAGCGACTGTGGAAAAAGAAATCGTGTGTTGTCCCGATTGTAATTGGAGCCCTTGGAGCAATACCCAAAGGGCTACCCCGCTATTTAGAAATTCTAAATTTGCCGGACTTGAACATTTTGACTCTACAAAAAACCACCTTACTCGGAACAGCTTACATCCTCTGACGATACCTTAACAGTTCCTAGGTCCTTGGTTAGGACTCGAGCTGCTGAGCTATTAACCAGCCCCAAAGGCTGTGAATCTCACTAAAGATTAACCAATAAATAATAATAATAATAATAATAATAATAATAATAATAATAATAATAATGATAATAATTATTATTTTAATGAATAAGAGATAATGATGATGATGATGATGATGATGATGATGATGATGATGATAATAATAATAATAATAATGCCATACCAAATGGATTTTGCTGAGCATTTTTAAGACCATCTCTTTTACCATAATCAGTCTTGTTTGAAAGACTTCTGTGAGAATCACACTTCAGTTTTAGGCAACTATCAGAGACCAGAAATTATCTTCATGCTAACAGTTCTGCACTGAATGTTTAAGCATGGTGGAAACAAGAACTGGTGCTTGCTAGCAAGGGAGAGGTGAAGCCAACCTAAGGCACTGCTAGTTCCTATTAAGGTATAATTCTTGGATAAGGGTTAATAATTCCTACCGTCTTGTTACCTTGTTAATTTGCTATTCTTTTGGTGTTGCTTTACAACTAATCCATATTTGCCCAACAATCCCAGGTATTGATTCTGTGGGGTTTTCCTTCTAATTGAATTCTTAGCTTAGCCAAATAGAGAACACACAGATACACACATGGACACCCACCCTTGATATAGCTCACAGTTGCATCCTCTTATCTAATGCACACATTTAACATTTTGTGTTTTAAGACAAAGGATACCACTCATTGGTGGGATTCAGATGGTTTGGGCCGGTTTGGGCAAAACGGTAGTTATATTGCTGCCTGGCCCCACCCTGCCCCGCCCCTTCCAGGAGCCCCCATGTGCCCCATTTTGGCTCCCAGGTAAGTGCAGGGAGGCCTACTAGGCCCAAAATGGGGTGCCGAAGGATGCAGCGCCCCTCTGCCCCCGTGGCCCATTTTTGCTCCCAGGAGGCTTCAGGGAGGCCTAGGCCCAAAATGGGGCACAGGGGGCATCCCCCCGGAACCCATTTTTGCTCCCACAGGAGGCCAATGCTGCCTGTCAAACCCCCTGGCCATACCCACCATGGCCACACCTACCCAGCCAGTCATTAGGGCATACAACCAGTTGTTAAATTATTTGAATCCCACCACATATACCGCTTGGGTGAAGGCAGCAGTGCTGATGTAGAACCGTCAACAATGCGTGATGCTTTATTTAGATACGGATTTCTTTTTCGTTGTTTTTAGTGCCCTGTGCCATTCTGATGAACGAAAGAAGGAAGTTTATGAATGCTTGCACTTCTCCATTCTAAGGGAAAAATCAAAGTTTCTACCCGAACACGATGAGGATTCCCATTTAGTTCTAGAAATGTTTCTAAACAACTCCAAAGCTCATTTCCCATTTGACTTTGGGCAAACATTAGCAGACTTTTTTTTAGAAAGAAAGCAACAAACCCAGGAGTGGGATTCAGCCAGTTCCTACCTGTTCGGGCGAACCGGTAGTCATGGCCAGTGGCTGGGCCTGCCTATCCACACTGGCGCTATCCCATCTTATACAATCACTGTGTTTTTGACACAGCACGTAGGTGCGCAAGGATGCGTGCAAGCGAAACTATCCTGTCCTATACAATCACATGTTTTTGATGCAGCACACATGTCCACAAGGCACACGTACACGTGTGAAGTGAGCATGTGCACGTGCACGCTCACATTTTCGATTCTGGGCGAACTGGTTGTTAAATTATGTGAAGCCCATCTCTGAACAAACCTTTGAGAATGCTTCTTCTACTTTGATCTAGTGAAGTTGGGTAAGAGAGAGGAGACCTCTCATTGGCTGAATGTGTTGGGGAAACCCTCTGAGAGGTTTCCTCTTGAAAGCAAGGTTGGTTTAGGTCTAACAGCAACCGCAGCAGAAGCCAGTGAGACACCCCGTTAGCTCCTGATATAGTTTACTCCAGGAGTCTGCAACCTTAAGCACTCAAAGAGCCACAGAAAAGAAAACACCGGGAGCCACAAAACCCTTCCTGTGACTGACTATTTCTTGAGCGGCTACAAAACTAGCATCTGTAGTTGAATTAAATGTTCTGTTTTCTTCTGAAACTTTTCTTTTCTTGGATTTATCCATGGTTGGCCTACCGAGGCTGAAAAGCTCAATAAACCATGTGCCGACGGGTGTCGCACATTGGCGGTTGTGATGCATATTTTGAGTGACAGGGAGCCGCAGCAGAGGGGCGAAAGAGCCACATGTGGCTCCAGAGGCACAGGTTGCTGATCCCTGGCTTACTCGAACAAGTGGGGGGAAAAGGATAAAAGACAACATATATTTCTTTCCATTAAAGATAGTTAAGGAGAGGAAAGATTTTTTTTTCCCTCCTGATTTTAATTTATTTGTATTCCTAAGCGTCCCTTCTTACTTGACACACTACGAAGGTAGCTTTCTACCCAGGGAGGATTAACTGCATTGGTCTGCATCAAGAATAATAATGTCTACAAAACAATAGTTGGGCAGCTTTTGGAGAAGATAGTGAGATGAACTTTTTAGCTGTGAAGTAAGGAGCCTAACCAGCAAGGCAAGACAGTCCCTTTAACAGAGACCCAATTCCCAGGATGTGATTGTGACATATTGCTGGTATGGACTTGGCCATGATCCAGCTCGATAGGCTATTTATTTGCTAAAATTTCTGGCTGAGACATGTAGCAAAGAACTGTGGAAGATAAATTCTCTTTAGCGAATGGGTTGTGTTCCATTCTCGTTTAACTGAAAGATAAATCTTTGCAGTTAAATTTCTTTTTGGGAGTTTTTTTGTTTTGTTTTTATTTTATTTTATTTATCTCATTCTGGATCTTCTCCTACTGGTTTTTTTCCCCTTAGCTACCTTTGGATTATGGTGTAGATGTTTTGCTTCCTCTACTTATTTCCTTTTTCCAATCCTCTTTTTTTTTTTTTTTTTTTTTTTTGCTTTCTCCTTTGACATTATTAGGGCTGGTTTCTGATGAAAAGGTCTCCTTCACTTATTTATTTTGCAAGATAGCTTTATTTATTTATTCATTCAGGTGGCTTATAGAAACACCCCAAGACAATAAATCCCATCCTCTGGCGACAACAATCAAACCAACCACTGGATGAGATCCAGATCAGCTCTGGGAACCCCAGGCTCATTGGCAGGACCATATCTTCAGGGTCTTCCGAAAGAACGTCAAGGCCGGGACCAATCTTCTCTCAACAGGGATGGTGTTCCACAGGGAGGGAGCCACCACGGAGAAGGCCCTTTTTCTTGGTCCCATTCGATGGATTTCCTTGAGAAAGGGAAGCCATAGTGCAGTGACGGTGAACCTTTTCGGCAACGAGTGCCCAAACCGGAATGTGCGTGTATGTGCATTCATGCCCGTGTGTGCACACTGGAGCACCGGAAACCCAAAAACCAGCTGGCTGGCATGTGCCTCCCTGTTTTTTTGGCCGTTTTTGGATATATATATATATTGGCCCATTTTCAGGCCATTTTGGGGTCATTTTCAGGGTGTTTTGGGGCAGTTTTCTTGGCAGTTTTCAGGCTGGTTTTTTAGGTTGATTTTCAGCCATTTTTGGGTCGTTTTTGGGACTAAAAACAGCCTAAAAATGGCCTGAGAATGACCCAAAAACAGCCTGAAAATGGCCCAAACGGAAGACCAGCTTTTCTGATTTCCGGCACTGTTGCATGCACAAAAGCCAGCTGATTGTTCCATGTGCATGCATATGCACACCAGAAACCCAGAAGAGGAACGGGCAAAACCACGTGTGCCAGGCAACATGGCTCTGTGTGCCACTTCAGCCACACGGGCCATAGGTTGGTCATTGGTTATAGAACATCGGTTTTAGAAAGGTTATAGAACTATGAGATCCCAGCCATTGTGCTGTATTCAAGAAGGCATGATCAAAGTATATCCTGTTTAGTAGGCTGGTGAATCCAATCCAGGGGAGACTGGTTGCACCCTGAATGGCAATTTTGTGATAAGTAGCTCAACTAAGACTCCCTTTCTCAAATCAATCTCTCCTTCCTACCAGCTTTGCTTCTTCTTTCTCTCTTTTCCGATCCGTCTGTCTAGCCCTCCTTCCTTCTCACCTGTCACAACATCTCTTGCCACTTTCCCCAGCTTGAATTCTAATCAGCAACTCTTCTCTGCTAGCAAATGCATGGAGGAAAACACAATAATTGCAACCGAGCAATCTATCTTGTAGCTATTGCTGGAGCTGATATATTGATTTTTTTTCCTTTCCTGGTTCACTTGGGGGGAAAAATTTGCACTGATGTCTTTGGTTTCCGGGATATTCTGGTGGACTAGGAAAAGGAAAGTCTGTGTTGGAAGACTCCAAGAGGGTTGGAGAGAGGACATTCTTTATTTCCTGGAATAAAAAAAACTGGGGTGCTTAGAGAAAACTCAGAAAGGCTGGAAGGTTGTTTTCCAACCTAGTTGGTATGCAAGAAAATCCTGAAGGACTTTGGAAGGACAGATACTGAATAGAATAGAAGAACAGAGTTGGAAGGGACCTTGGGGGTCTTCTAATCCAACCCCCTGCTTAGGCAGGAAGCCCTACACCACTTCAGACAAATGGTTATCCAGCATCTTCTTAAAAACTTCCAGTGTTGGAGCATTCATAACTTCTGGAGGCAAGTTGTTCCACTGATTAATTGTTCTAACTGTCAGGAAATTTCTCCATAGTTCTAAGTTGTTTCTCTCCTTGATTAGTTTCCACCCATTGTTTCTTGTCCTGCCCTCAGGTGCTCTGGAGAATAGCTTGACTCCCTCTTCTTTGGGGCAGCCCCAGAGATATTGGAACACTGCTATCATGTCTCCCCTAGTCCTTCTTTTCATCAGACTAGACATACCCAGTTCCTGCAACCGTTCTTCATATGTTTTAGCCTCCAGTCCCCTAATCATCTTTGTTGCTCTTCTCTGCACTCTTTCTAGCGTCTCCACATCTTTTTTACATTGTGGAGACCAAAACTCAATGCAGTATTCAAAGTGTGGCCTTATAAAGTGATATTAACCCTTCACATGATCTTGATTCTATCCGTCTGTTTATGCAGCCCAGAACTGTGTTGACTTTTTTGGCGGCTGCTGCACATGGCTGGCTCATATATAAATGGTTGTCCACTAGATCCCTCTCACAGTTACTACTATTGAGCAAGGTATCACCTATACATTGAAGCTGAAGTTCAAATACTTTGCCCACCTAATGAGAAGAGAGGACTCCGAATATGCTGAAATGGATAAAATGACAATGGAGATTAAAGCAAGAGATGATTCGGACTACTCTAGAGTGTGGAATAGATTCTATACGTGGCTAGAAAATAGAAATCAAAACAAGAAATAAGAATGTAAATTGAAATTTGATTAATTGGAATCTAAGAGTATTGAATACTGGTAGGGATAAAATATTGACTATGTTAATAAATAGGATGTAAGTATATATAACAATTTAGTTTATAAGAATGCTCAATATGTTTATACAAGAATAAGAGAGTGATTGAATTCAAAAGTAAAGATAATTGTCGATGCAGAAAGTTGTAAAATATTATATAATATTGTTATTTATGTTTTGTATTTTACCGTTTGGTGTATGTGTATGTTCTTTTTTTTCTTTTTTCATTTTTTTTTTTTTGGCTTTTTCTATTATGTTTTTGGTTTTAAAAATGTAAAATATTCAATAAAAATTATTTGGAAAGAAAAAGAGAGAAGGGAGAACTCGTTGAAAAAGACTGGTGTTGGGAAAGATGAAAAGTAAAAGAGAAGGGAACAACTTCTTGAAAGTTGTCTTTGAATGCCTTCAGTGTTTTGTGCTTTATGCTTCGTTTTGCTCACTCAGAGGTTAATTGCCTCGTGTATCTGCCAGCTGCAGGGTTTCCAGGAAGGAAAGCTCTGGGTTTCTAACCCTCCGGTCGTAAATCAAGCCGAAACAACCACTGAGGGGAAAATAAATAAATAAAATGGCCTCATCGGTGAACTTCTGAGAGGTCTTGAGTCATCGGATAGATCAATGCAGCTAAGAGAGACCAAAAGGGCTTCCTTCAGAGAAGGTCGAGGAAGACCAAGAAATGTTGAATAAGTAAGAGAGGAGCATCAGAAGGGAGGGAGAGATTCAGCAGACCCTAAGACTCATTGGTGCATCCATATTATATAGGTCAGTGATGGTGAATCTTTTTGCCATCACGTGCCAGGAGCGGGGGGGGAGGTCGCATATATCCCCTGCCCCCGCACATGTGCACACAACCCTCCCCGCTCCCCATCCCCCCCCCGGCTCCTGGCACGCAATGGCCCGTTTTTCTCTCTCTCCAAGCTCCAGAGCCTTTCTAGGAGCTTGGGGAGGGTGAAAACGGCCTTCCCCACCCACCCGGAGGCCCTCTGGAGGCAGGAAATGGGCCGTTTGTCAACTTCTGGCCCATTTCCCTCCTCCAGAGGGCCTCCAGGGGGATGGAGAAGGCCGTTTTCGCCCTCCCCAAGCTCCTAGGAAGGCTCTGGAGCCTGAGGACAGAGAAAAACGGGCCTTCACCACCACTACCCCGATGGCCTCCAGAGGCAGGAAACAGCCTGTTTCCTTACTTCCAGTGGGACCAAAAGGCCCGGAAATCAGCTGGCCGGAGTGCACATGTGCGCCAGAGTTGAGCTTGCATTCCCTCTGATATGACTACGTGTGGTTCAGTGGCTAAGACATCGAGCTTGTCGATCGAAAGGTGAGCAGTTCAGCAGTTCGAATCCCTAACAGTGTGTAACGGAGTGAGCTCCCGTTATTTGTCCTAGCTTCTGCCAACCTAGCAGTTCAAAAGCACGTAAAAAATGCAAGTAGAAAAATAGGGACCACCTTTGGTGGGAAGGGAACAGCATTCTGTGCGCCTTCGGCAATGAGTCATGCTGGCCCCATGACCACAGAGATGTCTTCGGACAGCACTGGCTCTTTGGCTTAGAAACGGAAATGAGCACCGCCCCCTAGAGCCAGAAACAACTAGCACACATGTGTGGGGGAACCTTTACTTTTACCTTATAAGATTCAGTAGTTGGCCTACATGACTGTTCTGTTTTTTTACTTATATCCCGCCTTTATTATTTTTATAAATAATTCAAGGTGCAAACATATCTAATGCACCTTCCTGCCTCACATCTATAACCCTGTAAAAGTGAGTTGGCTGATAGAGAAAGTGACTAGTTTAAAGTCACCCAGCCAGCTTTCATGCCTAAATCAGGACTCGAACTCACCACCTTCTGGTGATTTGGCCCAAAAATGATCCACCTGGCTTTTGTGTCAAAGGCAGGACTAGAACTCACCCTCTGTTAATCAATTAGTGAAGCAACCTAGGATGAAGGAGGAAAAAATTCCTAACAGTGAGAATAATAAACCGGCAGAACAGCTTGGCTTCAGAAGTTATGGGTGCTACATCATTGGAAGTTTTTAAAAAGAGACTGGATGGTCATTTGTCTGAAATGGTATCAGGGTCTCCTGCTTGAGCAGAGGGTTGGACTAGAAGACCTCCAAGATCCCTTTCCACTTGGTTATTCTGAATTCTGAGATACCACCAGTGCAGGGGTGGGTTCTATTTATGTTTACCACTGGTTCGCAATGGGATCACATGCCTTGCTTCTGCGCATGTGCAGATCGTTGATGACGACATCCGGGGTGGTGAAGCAGGGCCTTCCACCGGTTTTACTACCGGTTCTTGCGAACCAGTCCGAACCAAGGGCAATCAAATAATTTAACAACCAGTTCTCTGCCCTAATGACCAGCTGAGTGGGTGTGGCCATGGTGGGCGTGGCCAGGAGGTGTGACAGGCAGCACTCAGGCTCCGCCCCATTTTGGGCCTGGTAGGCCTCCCTGATGTTACCTGGGAGCCAAAATGGGGCACATGAGGACTCCTGGAAGGGGCGGGGCCAGCCAGCAATTTAATTACCAGCCCGAACCAGCTGAATCCCACTACTGGATATCACATTCGTTGGTCTCAAGATCTTTAGCGTTTGCAAACTTCACCCAGAATGGGATGGGAAGGTTTATAAGCAAGCGTGAATCTGGGAGAAAGTCAGATTTGGAAAGAGATTTATCAGCCTGAGCAGGCAGCTTTGAGCCCAAAGCTGAAATCCCTGAAGACTCATTTGAGGGCCGTTTATTCAGTCCTCTAAACCAGGGCTGTCAAACTCGATTTCATGGAGGGCCGCATCAGGATTGTGTTTGACCTCGGAGGGCTGGGGGTTGGGCGTGGCCCTGGTGAGCCTGGCCAGGGTTGGGTGTGATATGGGACTTGTGTTGGGGGCCAAGTGTGGTGGCCAAGTGCTAATGCAGGACTTCCCTCCCTCACTCTCATTATAATCTCCTTCCTTCCTTCCTTCCTTCCTTCCTTCCTTCCTTCCTTCCTTCCTTCCTTCCTTCCTTCCTTCTGTCGAGATTCAAGCCATCTCGACATAGCATGGGGAGGGGAGTTGCTGCCGATCCATTGCTGACAGGGGAAAACCCTACCTAACGAAGAAATCCAAGAAGCGGGCTGCTGCGACGGTGTCTGGTGGTGGTGGTGGGTTGTTAGCTGTGCACTTTGGTGAAGGGTGGGTGGCAGGTGTTAATACCTTACTCGGAGGTGGACGGTTACCCCGCGGCCGGGGCAGCATAGGGAGCTGACATCGCCCACCATCCCAAAAAAGAGCGGCACCCGGAAGCAATGCCGATTGGCTAATAGGGTGCCCGGTTTATTTTGAGCTTGTATAAATAGCGTTGAGACGCAGCCGCTCCCAACGCCGACTTTATGTTTGCAATAACGTTCGTGTGTGACTGCTCCAAGAAATGAAAAGTAAACCCGTTTACAACCTCGTTCTTTGCCTGCGAGTCGTGTTTTCAACGGTTCGAATCACCTTGGGGAGCAGAATACGACTCCTTCCTTCCTTCCTTCCTTCCTTCCTTCCTTCCTTCCTTCCTTCCTTCCTTCCTTCCTTCTCCCCCCACACCCCATTTTCACTGGCAGAGGGCTACGGGGACATTCCCCCCAGCTCCGTTTTTGCTGGCAGAGGTACCGCAGGACGGTCCTTTGCTGTTTCCAGGAAGGCTCCTTCAGCCGGATCTAAGCACCCTGCAGGCCGGATTTGGCCCAACGGGCCTTGAGTTTCACACCCCTGCTCTAGACAGTAGCCTGCAAGGTTTCAGCAAATGCCACCTTTCTGGAGCTGTCAGGCTTTATTATTTTACTAGGATTCTTCCTACTGATTGAACTTGATTTAGCACAGCCCATAACTTTTTGCATTACTACATGGGATTTTTTTACTTAATTCAAGGAGCTTAAAAGCATACTTAAAAGTTAGCAGGCACAGCAGTGCAGTTAGTTGCTAGTTTCAAGCTCACGCAAGCATACATATATTTCTGCTATCAAGATGTGTTCTTTTATCCTTTAATCTCACCTGGTAAGGAGCATTTAGCTCTTCTAGGCATCTGCAGGCTAAACTATATGCTTCAAATTAAGATAGGCGAATAGATTATGATCCGGCTCTACAGTTTTTTGCGGGTGAATGTAATTCTCTGTCCCATCTTCTCGCTTTCTAACTTACAAGGAAATGTGCATAAAAGCAGATGGAGCTTTAATCACACCATCATAATCGTCATCTTGACTTTTGGATCACATCCTACAGAGGAAGAACAAAGGAAGCGCTGTAATTAATTGTGAAATGACATTTTCCTTTATCCTTAATGGTCACAGGCAGAGGTGGGATTCAGCTGGTTCGGACATGTTCGGGCAAACCAAATGTTAATTTTAATGTGGTTCGCAGAACTGGTAGTTGCAAGGACTGGCTGACCCCGCCCATCCACCCTGCCCCTCCCAGGAGTCTCCACACGGCCCATTTTGGATGCCAGATAAGTGCAGGGCCCACATGAAGGCTCTGGGAGGACGAAAAATGGGCCTACCAGAAGTACCGGAAGTCTGCAAATGGGCCCATTTCCAGCCTCCAGAGGGCCTCCGGAGCTCAGGGGAGGCCATTTTCGCCCTCCTGGAGGCTCAAAGAAAGCCTCCAGAGCCTGGAGAGGACGAAAAATAGGGCTACCAAAAGTACCATAAATTCAGAAATGGGGCTGTTTCCAGCCTCCGGAGGGGCTCTGGAGCCCTGGGGAGGCTGTTTTCGCCTTCTGGGAGCCTCAAGAAAACCCTCTGGAGCCTGGGAAGGGTGAAAACACCCCCCTGCCATGGTGCTGGAAGATGACTAGCCCACACCCCCATGGCCACACCTACCCAGCAACGGAGCAAAGAACCGGTTGCTAATTTTTTTCAATCCCACCCCAGGTCACAGGTGACCAGGTGATGATCAGTACTGACCAAAGTGTTGTATTCTTTTCTTTTCTGAATGCCCACCATGGAAAGAAAAAAGAAAGATGACAGAATTCATTTAAAAATGACATATTTCTTTTCTCCTGTAGGAACATGAAGGTAAATGTGAGTTCTCAATCTGTACCATTTTAGGATTGTTACCATAGATTACCTTCTGGGCTTCTGATCCAGTAGAGCATCGTGTTTGTGTATCCCTTTGTGTGTGTGTGTTAGACTAAGTGTTTGTGTGTATGTTAGACAACGAGTGTGTTCATTTCAGGCCACACATCTCTTTGTATCTTTTGTGTTTTTAAAAAAGGGTCTTTAAGATGAAGCACCTGAAAATGCCAAACTTTGCCTTATATTTGGCAAACCGTCTTTACACACAATCAAGTTAGTTCCTTGATAATAATATATGTGCTTTTAATGGTTTAAGTATGTATTCCTGGATTCACAAGACAGGACAAAGCTGGATTAATAAAGCACAGTTGCTAAGGTGCCCTAATCGGTATCATCCCACAAAATAAATCAGATAACAGGTTTATGAGATGGCTAGTTTCAAACTTGCTAAGACGGTGACTGGATTCTACAATGATTCAAATCCCCAAATGCTGAGCCAACTCTAATATGGTGTAACGGTTAAGGTGCTGACTTAGAAAGCAAGAGTTTGTGAGTCCTGCCTTAGGCATGAAAGCCAGCTGGGTGACTTTGAGTCAATCACCAGGAGACTGGGAGTTCTAATCTCACCTTAGATATGAAAGGTGGATAGGTGACTTTGGGCCAATTACCAGGACACTAGGAGTTCTAGTCCTGCCTTAGGCATGAAAACTAGGTGGGTAACTTTGGGTCAGTCTCCAGGAGACTGGGAGTCCTAGTCCTGCCTTAGGCATGAAAACTGGGTGGGTAACCTTCAGGGGTGAAATCTAGCAGGTTCTGACAGGTTCTGGAGAACTGGTAGCGGAAATTCTGAGTAGTTCGGAGAACTGGCAAATAATACCTCTGGCTGGCCCCTGAGTGGGGTGGGAAGAGATTTTGCAATAGCCTTCCCCTGCCACGCCCACCAAACCACGCCCACAGAACCGGTAGTAAAAAAAATGGATTTCACCACTGGTAACTTTGGACCTGTCACTCTCGTTCAGCCCAAATCACCTGACAGAGTTGTTGTGGAGAAAATATGATGTCAGCACTTCAAGCTGCATTTACTCTAGTGCTGACATAAGAAGAAGAAGCGGAGGCGTCTGGAAAGGGGCGTTTGACTTTTCACCTGCTTATTTTCCCTGGAGATAATATCCCGTAGGAGATGGGATGGGAGGGGGGAAATTCCTTTGAGCTGGAATAGATTAGGGGTAGAATGACTTGGAAGATGGCCAATGAGTGCAGGGGAGTGGGGAACGGAACGGGAGGGTTTTGGGTCTGGAAGTCAGTGTTGGCTTTGATGGAGCCGGGTTTGGAATGTCGTGCTTAATAAATAGGAGTTTTTCTTCAAAGACTTTGTTTGAAATGCAATTTATTTGAGACGACCTCGAAACTTGACAGATAAGGAGTATTAAATATGCTCACTACCTCGAGTTACTTATCAAGGTGGTTAGAAATCAGACAAGTACACAAACAATGTCTTCCACAAACCCTAGCCCTGTGTATATGAACTACATCGATAGCCCAGGGCTGGGTTACCTTTACTACCGGTTCACAATGGTGCGCACTTGCTTCTGCACATATGCAGATAGTCCATTAGGACATCCGAGCGGGTGGGTGGAGCCTCCTGCCGCTTTTATTACCGGTTCGCAAGAACCGGACAGAACCAGGAGCAACCCACCACTGCGATAGCTATAGCTGAACTGAAGTGGCCCAGCTCTCCTTTATCCTGCCTGACTCTTCTTCTCCATTCACAAGGAATCTTCTTCCCTCTCCTCCTCCAGATTGTATTTCGGCTTCTTTGGCATCCTTTCCCAGCGTTGCTTGCTTGCCTTTAAAAACAAAACAAAACAGAAAACAAAAACCCGGGTGAACACATGATAATCCTCAAAAGAGCTGATCAGGATCTTAACCTTGTTGAGAAGCCATTATCTCCCTTGATTTTTAATTGCAATGGTCCACCAGGGCATTTTTATACTTCTTAATGCCCCCAAGTGGCCCATCCACAGGCTACTGGTGACTGCCTTGAACTGAACCGTCTCCCTCTGGGACAGCCCCTACCAAGCCCATTTTTTTTAGCATCTTGGCAAGCCCTCTGGCTCCCCTGCCTTTCTTGCTCGCTCCTTCCCCAAATCCAATTATATTTGTTTTGAATCCGGAGATCAGGGAGGAAAATTTGCGCGCGACTTTTTGCTTGCCACACAAACAACTGTTTTCCTTCTTTCCTCTTTTCTTCCATAATAACATAGCATTTCAGATGTCTAATTGCTCCGCGTACATCATTACTGTCATCAGCTTGATTCAACAGCTCTTCACCCAGGCTTCGCTTGATGGAGGCTCCTTAAGGTCCAATGTAAGCAGCAGAAGTGTTCGCAACCTTATTAGGGATCTTCTGTCAGTGCGCCCGAGTGGCTGGTGTTTGTCCTAGTCCTGATTTTTGCTAAAAGGGAGCTAAAACAAGGGTAAATAATTCACTTGCTCTACAAAAAAAGGTAGTACTTAGCGATAGCACTTAAGACATATACTGCTTCATGGTGCTTTACAGACCTCTCTAAGTGGTTTGCAGAGTCAGCATATTTTCCCCCAACAATCTGGGTCCTCATTTTACCGACCTTGGAAGGATGGAAGGCTGAGTCAACCTTGAGCCGGTCAGAATCGAACTCCTGGCTGTGGGCAGAATTAGCATCCTAACCAGTGTGCCACCACAGAAGGAAGAGAGGGAGGGAGGGAGGGGAGGAAGGAAGAAAGGAAAGGAGGGAGGTACAGCAATAGTACTTAGACTTATATACCGCTTCACACTGCTTTACAGCCCTCTCTAAACAGTTTACAGAGTCAGCCTATTTCCCCCAACAATCTGGGTCCTCCTGGCAATTGGCAGAATTGCCTGCAATACTGCATTCTAACCACTGGGAGGGAGGGAGGGAGGGAGGGAGGGAGGAAGGAAGGAAGGAAGGAAGGAAGGAAGGAAGGAAGGACTTAGACTTATATATCGCTTCACAGTGTTTTACAGACTTTTTTAAGCGGTTTACAGAGTCAGCCTCTTGCCCCCAACAATCTGGGTCCTCATTTTACCAACCTCGGAAAGATGGAAGACTGAGTCAATCTTGAACCAGTAAGGATTGAATCCATGGCAGTCAGCAGAATTAGCCTCCAATACTGCATTCTAACCACAGCTCTTAATTTGGTATCCTTAAGTTGTTTTTGAAGTGTAGCTCTTTTATTTCATTTATTGATGTAGCTGTGCCCTGCCTAATTCAGGGCAGGGTGTGGTTTTTCAGTCACTAAGTCATCCCTGACCCTCCACAATCCCATGAATCACAGCACGCCAGACCCCCTCTCTATCCTCTACTATTTCCCAAAGATTTTCCAAATTCATGTTAATGACATGACACTATCTAACCATCTCATCTTCTGTTGTCCTTTTCTCCTTTTGCCTTCCATCTTTCCCAATGTTGGGGTCTTCTCCAAGGAGTTGTCTGTTCTTATTTGGTGGCCATAAGTATTCGAGCTTCAGCTTCAGGAGCTGTCCTTCCAAAGGACAGTCAAGGTTGATTTACTTTAGGATTGACTGAGGTGATCTCCTTGCAGTCCAAGGGACTCTCAAGAGTCTTCTCCAACACCACAATTGGAAATCAGAGGGTAGGGTATTCCATCAATAAGAGTAATCTTCACTGAAGACCACATAATAATGCACAAATCTTCTCGAAAAAGCAACACCTAAGTGCAGGAACAACCTCATGCAACCAGTGGTGAAATCCAAAATTTTTTTTACTACCAGTTCTGTGGGTGTGGCTTGGTGGGCATGGTGTGGCTTGGTGGGGAAGGATACTGCAAAATCTCCATTCCCACCCCACTCCTGGGGGAAGGATATTGCAAAATCTCCATTCCAACCCCACTCTGGGGCCAGCCAGAGGTGGTATTTGCTGGTTCTCCAAACTGCTCCAAATTTCCGCTACCGGTTCTCCAGAACCTGTCAGAACCTGCTGGATTTCACCCCTGGTGGTACCCCTTCCAGACCCAATGACTAGAGAAAAACAGGTCTTTAATGACTTCTGAAAGGCAAGAAAGATGGGATTAACCAAATTTTAGGAGGGATGTTCTTCCAAAGGCCAGGAGCATCAACTAAGAAGGGAAGCTTCCTGGGTCTTTGCAGGTACCATTGTGGAAACAATCGGGCTGAAGTATTCTCCCTGTTACCTGTTTTTGGACAGGCAGAAGTTCAGTTCCCTTCAATCTAGACAATAGACCAATGACAAGGATATACAAAAGTTATGTTTAAAACATCTGAAATGCATCAGGTACAGGGATGGGCTTCAAAAATGTTAGCAAGGGGTTGTCTGCCCGGTTGCTGGGTGGGCGTGGCCTAGTTGTCCTCCTTCACCATGGGCAGGGGGGGCGTTTTTGCCCTCCCCGGACTCCGGAGGCCTTTCTCGAGCCTCCAGGAGGACGAAAATGGGCCCGTTTCCGGCCTTCCTGAACTTCCGGTAGGCCCGTTTTTCACCCTCTCTGAGCCTCCCCGCACGCCCTGCACTTACTTGCATCCAAAATGGGCCACGTCAAGACTCCTGGGAGAGGAGTGGGGGGGGCGCCAGCCAGGAGTGGGATTTGGGGGTTCTCCGAACTGCACAGAATCTTAGCTAGAGGTTCTCCTGTACCCCCCTGAACCCCCAGCAGCCCATCCCTGATCAGGTGGCTTAATTGTGCCACATAATAGTAGAACATATCACAATACAGGTAGTCCTTGAGTTACAATCAGTTGCTTAGTAATTGTCCAAAGTTAAGAGACACCCCAAAACTAGCATTTACTTGCAGTTTTACTTGCCAGTAAAGAATGCCCGTTAGCTAAAATGGCCTCACTTAACAACAATGATGTTTGCTTAACAACCAATGCCAACGACCAGCTGTCTGCAAGGAATATAAATCCTTCCATTCCTCTCCATTCAGTCAGAATCTGAAGAAGCTTCTTAGATGAGAAGCAAAACGTCTTCAAAAGGAAAACCAGAAAGTCCAGTTGCCTCTTGGGAAAAAAAGCACCTTTGGGATAACCATGATCTGGATGACTGAGAATCTCCATAGACAACCACTATGCCTGTTTAACGACTGCTGCAAAAAAAGGTCGTAAAATCGACCACAGTCACAAAATGACCCGTTTAATGATCGGCATAATTCAGGATCGTAATTCCAGGCTCAATTTCATTTATAAATTGAGTACTACTTGAATTGTGATGAATGACACTCATGTATGTGTTAAACTAGGAATTAGCTTCCGTTCTTGCAAGGAAGCAAATGATCGTTCTCATTGGTTGGAAAGCGGTGACTTCTTTTTACGAATGCCCATGCTTTTATTCTGTGGGAAAGTCCATCAAAGCCTCTCTGACAGGGGTGCTATTCACTTACTTTCCCTAAAGGTTCCCCTCGCAGATATGTGCTATTTGTTCCTGACTCTAGGGGGCAGTGCTTATCTCTGTTTCTTTTTTTTTCTTTTCTTTTTTTTTTCTTTTCAATTTTTATAAGTACAAACTAAACAGAACAATGAAACGTACAAAACATAAAAACATATAAACACCCATTTCAGTACATGTCCAGTTTGTCGCAACTGTAATATACATTTCTCTTTGTATTTTGACTCCTCCTTATTTGGTCCTTCCCTTTTGTCTATCTACTATTGATCTTTGTTGACCTATGTCTGTTCTTTGCTTCCATCATACTATATTTGGTCATTTTGTTTACTTCCTATTGCTTCATCTCTTTCCTATCTTTCAACCAACTATACCACTTTTCCCATACTAAGTAAAAGTCATGTTCTTCCTTATTTTGTAATTCCTTTGTGAGTCTATCTAATTCCGCACATTCCATAATTTTATTGATTACTTTATCTGGTGTTGGTATATCACTACTCTTCCAGTGTTGCGCGAATAGTATTCGTGCTGCTGTTATCATATGTATAATTAAATAGGTTGTTTCTTTTTCGTAGTGTCCATTTACTATGCCTAGTAAGAAGCTTTCTGGTCTTAGTTCTATCTTTTGGTGTGTTATTTCCTCTATTTGTATTTTGATCCTTTGCCAATATTGGTTCGCCATTTGCTTATCTCTGTTTCAAAGCCGAAGAGCCAGCGTTGTCCGAAGACATCTCCGTGGTCAAGTGGCCGGCATGACTAAACGCCAAAGGTGCATGGAACACTGTTACCTTCCCACCAAAGGTGGTCTCTATTTTTCTACTTGCATTTTTTTACATGCTTTCAAACTGCTAGGTTGGCAGAAGCTGAGACAAGTAACGGGAGCTCACCCCGTTACGCGGCACTGGGGATTTGAACCACTGAACTGCCAACCTTTCGATCGACAAGCTCAGCGTCTTAGCCACTGAGCCACTGCGTCCCTTACTTTCCCTACCGGCCTCAAAAATGTGCCTAAATAAGATGGTATAGAGCTGGGCACCCACGATTTCTGCTACTGGTTCGGGTGAATTGGTCTGAACCGGCTGAATACCACCTCTGCTCCTGAGACAGCCTGGAGAAAAGCTCAGAGCCCACCTTACGTGCTTGCTACAAAATTGTGTCGCCAAAGTTAGACTTTCTCCATTCCTTCCCGGCCTGCTGGCATTTGGGAAGCCAGACTGCTCAGGGTGAGAAGCTAGCGGCCCCAGCAAAATTCAATCTGCTTCTGACCAGCTGAGGCAGACGGTTTGAAAAATGAACAGCTGTGTCCTAAGGCAACGAAGCGGGAAAGGCAGAGTATTATAGTTAGCTTTTGTGTTAACAATAAAAGCTATCCTAATCACTACTGACTGGCGAGTTCTTAAGGAGGGAATATTCCAGAAGCGAACCTTCTTTAGCTTTCTTTGCTTTTGTTTTGTAGGAAGTTAGCACCCTCCTCTCTCCTAGGAAAATGAAATATTCTAGGAAATATTAAAAAGGCAGAATATTGTACCTCCCTAGATGAGAAATGGAGAAACATGTTTTTTTAGAGGCAGGAAACAGACTCACTCTTAATAGCCCCCACCCTCCTCAATAGCCCATAGCAGATGTCAGAACTTAAGACATAAAGAGATAGCTAGGTCTATTCATAAGCAAATGTCCTCACCCAAGATCCAGCCCTCTACCCATCTAGCAACAGGACTCACCACATTGCACCTGGGGAGATTGCATCATCCAGCAAGGCTGAACCAAGCTTGGGACTTAAAAGACAACCTACAAAGTTACCCCTGCATGACCCCATAGGTCAGAACATACAATAAGAGAGTTGGAAGGGACCTTGGCGGGTCTTCTAGTCTAATTCCCTACTCAAGCAGGAAACCCTAGATCAGTGATAGCTAACCTTTTTGCCATTGCATGCCAGGAGGGAGGGCAGGGGAGGTTCACGCACGTGCGTGCCCACAACCATAATTCTATACATCCCGCCCTGCGCATGTGCACGCAGCCCCACCTCCCCACCCCCACTCCTGGCACACGGTGGCCTGGTAGGCCCGTTTTTCTTTCTCATCTGACTCTGGTAGGCATCTCTGGAGGCTGGGGACAGCAAAAAAGTCACTTCCTGTCCCATCAGGAGTTGGGAAATGGGCCGTTTCAGGCCTCCGGAGGGCCTTGGAGAGGGTGGGGAAGGCTGTTTTTGCCCTCCCCAGATGCATAGAGAGGATCTGGAGCTAGGTGAGAAAGAAAAACGGGCTTTCCCCCCCCACCCCCCAGGCCCTCCGGAAGCAGGAAACAGCCTGTTTCCCTACTTCTGGTGGGCCCAGAAGGCCCGAAAATCAGCTGGCAGGCAGGCAGGCAGGCAGGCAGGCAAGCAGGAAAGAAAGAAAGAAAGAAAGAAAGAAAGAAAGAAAGAAAGAAAGAAAGAAAGAAAGAAAGAAAGAAAGAAAGAAAGAAAGAAAGATAGATTCTCTTCTATTGGACCCTTCCAGACTTGGTTAACTAACTGGTTGAAGGAAGGGAGGGGGGAAAGCTTTTAGCCCACTCAGTAACAGTGGTGTCCCTGTATTGGTTGGGGGGGGGGGGAGAAGAGAGAGAGAGAGGGAGGGAGGGAGGAAGTCAGGCATTTTGGCAAATTCTTTTACACCTTTCTCCTTTCGCTGGATTTAAATCCTAGCATTGAATTTAGTGAGACTTACTTCTGAGTAAACCAACTGTTCCTGTATTGGTGGGGGGTGGGGAAGAGAGAGAGAGAGAGGAAGGAAGTCAGGCATTTTGACAAATTCTTTTACACCTTTCTCCTTTCTCTGGATTTCTATCCCCCCCTCTAGCCAATTGGTTGGGGGCTAATTGTCACAGAGGGCGGAACACCCAGAACAAATCCTCTTTCTGCGAATGGGCCGTGTCGAAGGGTATGGGATGAAGAGGCCGGTGGCCCATTCCCCACGGCAAATGACTGGAGGTGTGCCAGCTGAGGAGATAAGTCAGGGGAGAATTGCCCGAGGAGAAACGCTCGAGGAGAATGAAAAGTCAGAGACTAAAAGTCCTAGACCCTCCTCTCCAGTCTCCTCATTGTCCGACTCCTCTGCTAGCTCCGCAGGCTGTTGGTGGACCACAGCAGTGTTATTGCACACAATTGTCTCTTTGCTTCCTGTCTTTCCTCCGAGGTGACTGTAGAAAGAGAAGAGATATCAAAATGTGTGGGCTGCTCTAATGCAACAACCCTGTCCATGCAACACATTTAATCCTATCAGTTAAAGGTCTGGCAGCTGCATTGACAATCATCTGCAGAGTTTTAGTTAGGGTTAAACTTGTTATGCTTGGATGACTCAGCTTGTCAACAAAACCGGTCCATCCAATTAATTCATGTTTTGTTTTTGTTTTTTTTTTTGTATATTACGCAAAGCCAGAACATAGGTTCATTTAGCAAATAGGTTAAGGATGCAGTGCAAACACACTCGTAGGGTTTCCCAGGTCAGTATCCATTATCACTTGATGAGACCCATTTAAATGTATGAAGTATTCTTTAACTGTGTTTATGCTCTAGCATCAAAGGATGGGTACCAAAATGTGAGATGGGTGCAACTAAAATTGGAACTGTCTCTTGCTGAAAAGCATGTCTGAAGGAGTTAAGATAACACAGGAAGCTTCTATGAAGTGCGTGATCTAATGGGGTTCATTCATAGATGCAAAGCCATGCTGGCGTCTCCATCAATTGAGTGTCCCAGAGATGCTTTTTCAAGAGGCAACTGGACTTTCTTGTTTTTTTTTCTTTTGAAGATGTTTCGCTTCTCATCCAAGGAGCTTCTTCAGTTCTGACTAGATGGTGGGGGAATGGAAGGATTGATACTCCTTGCAGACAGCTGGTCATTTGCATCCTTTTTAGAGGGTCGTTGAAGCACTTGGAGGTTTATCTGTGTTCTCAGGGTCACCTGAGTGGTGCTCCTGGTTCCTGTAGTCTGCAATTTTTCCTGACGGTTGCAGTGCCCTGGGTCATGTAATCGCCTTTTGCGACTTTCTGGACAAGCAAAGTCAATGGGGAAGCCAGATTCACATAACAACCATGTTACTAACGAAACAACTGCACTGATTCACTTAACAACTGTGGCAAGAAGGGTTGCAATATGGTTGCAAAACTCAGCAACAGAAATTTTGGGCTCAATTGTGATCATAAATCATGGATTAACCAGTGGTGGGTTCCTCCC
Organism: Arizona elegans; assembly: GCA_022577455.1. Lineage (NCBI taxonomy): Eukaryota > Metazoa > Chordata > Lepidosauria > Squamata > Colubridae > Arizona > Arizona elegans. The sequence continues at coordinate 19,410,729 of JAKOOJ010000013.1, read as the reverse complement.
GGTTCAGCCCGGTTCGGCCGATCAGGTAGCGGTGACGATATGACGTCACCGAACCGGTTCTCTTTGTTCAGGAGCTGGGCCCTCCCGCCCCACCCGCGTTATTCTTACCTTTTATTTGGCCCCGCCCCCAATCTATTCGCTGCCTCCTGAGTCCCAGCTGATCGGCTAGAAGGAAAAAAAACTCTTTAAACTCTTGCCGCGGGGCTTCAAAGGGCCGCCCTACAGCTGATCAGTGTTAAAAGGCAGTGTGGTAGTAGACCGGTGCCTCCAAAAACAAATGGGTAAACCAGGACGCTCGAAGAACAAATGGGTAGACCGGTACAGCTCTACAAGCAGTTAAAAGCCTAGTAGACCAGTACCTCTGCTAAATCCTAAAGAATTGTCACATGACCATCAAACCACGCCCACAAAATAAGCCACGCCCACAGAACCAGAAGTAAAAAAAATTAGAAACCACCCCTGGGATTAACCTGTATCTTTTACACGATTGCATGAATTTGCACCCCAAATTTCTTTGCCTTCCTTGCAATTCGTTTTCTACTACAATCTACATGCCTGGAACTGGTCTGGAAGCCAGTTAGCTCCCTCACAGGGCTTTTAATGAAAGAGTTGACTTAGAGAGACAATAAAAGAAAGAGAAAAGAAGGGAGCATAGATGTCCAATAGGCTGCCGGAATTAATGATGTGGGCTCAGTTGGAGGGGAGAGGGATAAACATTAAAGGATTATGTAAAATGTGGGGGGGGGAGGTCGAGTTTGAAGGAAGAGCTACTGAAATTTGAAAAATGTGGAATCCTGGGTTGCATTTCAGCAAGATCAGGTAGAGTCATTTTTAATGTTTTGTGAGTAGGCTGTTCTCAACTTTTCTTCTTTTTGTATAATCGTGCCTTTCCTGCACTACAGTCACATGAAATCTTAGTGCCACTTGGTAAGCCACAGTTGGACTATTACATCCAGTTATGGTCCCCACAATATTAAAAAGATGTGGAGACGCTAGAAAGAGTGCAGAGAAGAGCAACAAAGATAATTAGGAAACTGGAGGCTAAAACATATGAAGAACGGTTGCAGGAACTGGGTATGTCTAGTTTAATGAAAAGAAGGACTAGAGGTGACACGATAGGAGTGTTCCAATATCTCAGGGGCTGCCACAAAGAAGAGGGGGTCAAGCTATTCTCCAAAATACCTGACAAGAAAGACAAGAAGCAATGGATGGAAACTAATCAAGGAGTTGTGCCAATTTTTCTTAAAATGAGTTGGGTTTGGGGACTTGATTTATATACCTTTGATCCATTGTTGGCCCATATCTTCCTTCCTTTTTTTTTATTGAAAAGTTTTACAAGAAAAAATCCCTCCCAATCCCGCCTTCCCATCCCACCCTCCCCCTCAGACTTTCCAGAGCAAAATACAGGGTATTACAATTAACAATCATAAGCTAAATTAGCCTAACTATTCATAAACTACCCAATCCCTCCCTGAAACCTTAACTCCACTATGGATAACATAATACTTCTAAAGTTTAACATTCATTCATAAGCTATTTGATATTTTCTTGTCTGATACTTATTTTGAATATAATCAATCCATCTTCTCCATTCCGATATGTATCTTTCTTGTGTATAGTCCTTCAAATATGCTGAAATTTTCGCCATTTCCGCTAAGTTCGCTACTTTCAATGTCCATTCTTCAAAAGTAGGCAAAGAGTCCCTCTTCCAATATTGCGCTACCAACAGCCTAGCTGCTGATATTAAGTTCAAAATCAATTTAGTGTCTAATGCTGTGCAACCCGTCGTTATACCCAATAAAAACAATTGAGGAGTAAATTTCAACCTTCTTTTCAAAATGTTCTGCATCAGCCACCAAATTTTTATCCAAAATGCCTTGATTTTCTTACAAGTCCACCATATACAATAATAAGTTGCGTCATCACATTCACATCTGCAACATTTAGCTTGCAAATTTGGATACATACATGATAATTTTTTTAGGATCTAAATGCCATCTATAAAACATTTTATAAAAAGTCTCTCTCAAATTTAGTGCTTGTGTAAACTTAACATTTCTGACCCAAATCTTTTCCCATCCATATCTTCCTTACTTGTCCCAAAGGTGCTTTTCCAAAAGGAAACTAAACTTTCTTGATTTTTGTTGGTTTTAGTACTAGTTTATAACACTTTGGTAAGACCGCACTTTGAATCTTGCATCCAGTTTTGGTCACCACGATATAAAAAAGACATTGAGACTCTAGAAACAGTGCAGAGAAGAGCAACCAAGATGATTAGGGGACTGGAGGTTGAAACATCCGAAGAAAGCCTTGGTGGCGCAGTGGGCTAAAGTGCTGTTAAGTAGCACCAGCTGCCTGCAATTACTGCAAGTTCAAATCTCACCAGGCTCAAGGTTGACTCAGCCTTCCATCCTTTTGAGGTAGGAAAAATGAGGACCCGGATTGTGGAGGCAATAAGCTGACATATAAAAAAGAACACCACTTAGGGGGGGCCGAAAGCCTACTAAGCAGGTATATACAAAAGTATGAAGGCTATTGCTTAATGTATTGTAAGCTGCCCTGAGTCTCCGGAGAAGGGCGGCATATAAATCGAACCAATAAATGAATGAATGAATGAATGAATGAATGAATGAATGAATGAATGGTTGGAGGAATTGGTTAGGTTAGCTTAATGAAAGGAAGGACTAGGGGTGACACGATAGCAGTGTTCCAATATTGGAGGCCCTGTCACAAATAACGGGGGTCAACCTATTCTCCAAAGCACCTGAGGGCAGGATAAGAAGCAATGGATGGAAATTAAACAAGGAGAGAACCAACCTAGAACTAAGGAGGAATTTCCTGACAGTGAGAATAATTAACCAGTGGAACAGCTTGCCTTTAGAAGTTGTGGGTGCTACAACATTGGAGGTTTTGAGAAGAGATTGGACAGCCATTTGTGTGAAACGGTATAGGGCAATGTGGGCGAATCTTTTCGGCACCGAGTGCCGAAACGGGAGCGGGAGCAGATACCGGGGGGGGGTCACCAGAAACCGGAAGAGCAGTTCCCCAGCACACATGTGAGCGCTGGGAAGCTGAGCTTCCGGTTTCCAGCTTGCACATGCATGCACGCTGGAACACGTACACCTGATGCACGCTGGTTGGCTCTGTGTACCACTTCCACCACATGTGCAATAGGCTTCCCATCACTGGTATAGGGTTTCCTGCTTGAGAAGGGTGTTGAACTGGAAGGCCTCCAAAGTCCCTTCCAACTCTCCTCTGTTATTCTCTAACCTCCCAGAAACATTTGCTCCCAAGCCCTACTCAATCTTTTAAATCTTTTATTCTGGATATGCAAAGTTTGGGTCAAAAAGATCACCCTTTTCAAAGAAGGAAAGCAAACAGTTTATCTTAATATAGTTTCCCTAAGTACAAAAGACAGGGGAATCGAATCTAGTGTTTGCAAAGCTCTTTAAAGAATTGTTTTCTTTTTTTAAAAAAGCAGACTCAACAGCTACAAAATGCTGAACCTTTCCCCAAACAAACTTAGTTGATATTTACAAATGTCTGATTTACTCCTTTGTGGGATTTTGCATGGTCGCCTTAAATATACCTCTTCCCTTGCTGAGAAATTTACCTTTTGAAAGGGGTGCTTGGCTAACTCCTGAAGAATTCAGTGAGCTTAATGATTAAAAACAAATGTGTGTGTCTGTATATATAATTATGTGTGTGTATATATGCCTGTGTCCAGGGGTGAAATCTAAAATTTGTTACTACTGGTTCTGTGGGCATGGCTTGGTGGATGGGTGGGTGGGTAATGTGACTGGGTGGGTGTGGCCATTTTTTTTTTTTTACTTTTAAAAGCATTTTTTCTACAACCTCTTTGGCCGAAGAGGTTGCAGAAAAAAATGCTTTTAGAAGCCTTTGATGATCAAGCAACTCAGCTGGGATCGTCAGAGGCTTTTAAAAGCATTTTTTTTTCTACAACCTTTTCGGCCGAAGAGGTTGCTGGAAAAAAATGCTTTTAAAAGCTTCTGACGATCCCAGCTGAGCCGCACGATCATCAGAGGCTTTTTTTTTTTAACTTTTAAAAGCATTTTTTCAGCCAAAGAGGTTGTAGAAAAAAATGCTTTTAAAAGTAAAAAAACAAAACAAACCCCAGCCTCTGATGATTCTGCGGGGCAGGGATTTTTGCTACCGGTTCTCCGAACCACCCGCTGCCATTGCTACCAGATCAGGCAATATGGTCTGAACCCGGAGCATTTCACCCCTGCCTGTGTCCAGTGGTGAAATCCTACTGGTTTGCGCCAACCAGTAGTGATAAAGGCTACCGATTCAGTGAACCGGTAGGAAAAAAAAGCTACCGGTTGGTCTGAATCAGTATTTTCGATGATCAGCTGTGCCACATGATTTAAAATCACTAGAAAGCAGGAAATCCTACTCTAAATCATGCAGCACAGCTGTTTCCCCCCTTACTGTTCTACTTACCTTCCCAAGCCTCCTTTTCCCGCATGCAGTGAGCGTTTGGTACACACTGTGTGTTAAGGATATTGTTGTTGTGTTACCAACCAGCAGAGTGTAGAGCACAGAGAAACATTGCTGAGAGCAATGAATAAGAGATGTGCAAACTGGTTTATCAAAAGCTTTCTTTATAGTGAAAAAACAATCTCATAGTCTTTAAATCAATCCAAGTCTTTGCCAGTTAAATCAGTCCAGTGATACAAAAATCTTCTTACCACACAAACAGTAGTTGGTTAGAATAACAAGTTCACTCTGGTTCACAAACCACGATGGTAGCAGATCCATCCAACGATGATAGCACAATGATAGCAACTCCACACACTATGGTAGCATATCATCAACTGAATACATTACAGTACTTTTCTTAAATAAGTTTACAACCAGTGATTATCTAATTACAGCATGACTCAGCATTACAATGAATCAGCAGTAAAACTTTAAAGTCACACAATACATATCCATGTTAAAGTCACAGAACACATATATTGCCTGGACAACTTGTTAGGCTCAAACCATATCCTAATACTGTGCAAGCATGGGCAGTGAACCAGTGGCAAACTGGGGAGGATTTCACCACTGCCTGTGTCACACACTCATGAACATTTCAAGAGCCTTGATAGTACAGTGGTCTAAGCACCCTGTTATTAACACAGCTGCCTGCAATTACTGCTGGTTCGAATCTCTCCAAGGCTCAAGGTTGACTCAGCCTTCCATCCTTTCTAAGGTAGGTGAAATGAGGACCCAGTTTGTGGGGTCAATAAGCTGACTTTGTATAAATATACAAAAGTATGAAGGCTATTGCTTAACACATTGTAAGCCGCCCTGAGTCTCCGGAGAAGGGAGGCATATAAATCAAATTTTAAAAAAAAGAAAAAAAAAAGATGGAACTGAATAGTCCGTAGCTAAGATGTTCATTTGCAATGTTTATACCCTTTCCAAAATGATGCTTTTAGATTGCCATAAACCTTCACTGCTTTCCGTTAAATGGCATCGCAGCTTCCTGAGAAATAAACAGTCATTTCACTAGCCAGACTTCATCTCGAGATGTGAATAAAGACTATCTGTGGGGACCAGATAGATGAAAAATCCATCCAATTAAAACATCGGGATGGCAATTAATTCGCCATTCGTGATTTGTTGTGGTTTTGCTGATCAGACGGGAGGTAATTTCAACTCGAAGTGAACCAAAATAGTCCTGCAATATTTTTAAAAAAATCTGACAACTTTAGAAAGAGAGCAGATTCGCAGAGAAATCAAGGTGGAAATTTAGCTTCGTTGTTCAGGTAGTCCTCAACGTACGATCGTGATGGAGCCCCAAATTTATGTTGCTAAGTGAGAAATTTGTTAAGTGAGTCTTGCCCCATGTTTCTTGCCACAGGTGTTAAGTGGATCACTGCCGTTGTTAAACAAGTAACATGGTTGTTAAGTGAATCTGGCTTCTCCATTGACTTTGCTTGTCAGAAGGTCTCAAAAGGGGACCCCATAACCCCGGGACGCTACAACTGTCATAAATTTGAGTCATTTTCAAGCATCCGAACGTAAATCACATGAACATGGGGATGCTGCAACGGTCATAAGAGTGAAAAATGGTCATACGTCACTTCTTTTCAGGGCCGTGGAAACTTTGAACGGTCAATAAATGAACCGGTGTAAGTCAAGGACTTACTTTCAGATGTTTTCTAGCTTTCAGATGTTAGATCGTAAGGTTGTGCTGGCTTTGATTAGATTCTATAAAGTAGCTTCAGAGCACATAAATCCTTCAAGCAGTTATACCTTTTCCCAAGAACATTTGACAACTGCGTCAAAGTATCTGCATGGCCTTTGGGGAAAAAAATGCACTTTCTTTAAGAGTTGCAAACAAGGCCTATGTTCGTATTCTGGAAATAAGGAGGGATTTTCTGACAATCCCTCCTTATTTAGTGAGAACAATCAACCCATGGAACAGAAGTTGCCTTCAGAAGTTGTGGGAGCTTCATCACTGGAAGCTTTCAAGAAGACACTGGATTGCCATCTTTCAGAAATGGTGTAGGGCAGTGGTTCTCAACCTGTGGATCGGGACCCCTTTGGGGGTCGAACAACCCTTTTACAGGGGTCGCCTAAGACCATCAGAAAACACATATTCCCAGCTGAGTCCCAAATAGTTGCAAAACAAGTCCTTCGGGACCTTTATCTTCTTTGACACCCTGACAAAGGCTTTACTTGGCAAAGTCACACGAAGTTCAGAAACAAACAAGAGACGCCGACTGGAAACAGAGGTAGCAACGTTGCTTTCCTGCAAAAAGGTGCAAGTGCCTTTGTTTCTCTTTTAAGCCTTATGGGAGGGGTCAATCATCTCCTGGCCTTACTCCTGAGTCATCCCTTTGCTTTAGCTGCTCTTGCCTTCTGGCAGCTCTGCGCATGTGTGCACTAGGAATAGGCTCCTCCCGTTCCTCTGCCTCTCCGCTGTCTGGGGGCTCTGGAGTCCGCTCATCACTCCCAGATGGCCCTGGTCCCATCTCTGCCTCTGACGCAGAGCCCTCATCCAGGCCTTCTCCAGACTCCAAGACTGGTCCATGTTCCTCCCCAGCCTCCTCATTATCTGACTCCGCTGCCAGCTCCGCAGGCTGCTGGCGGACCACAACAAACTATTACTCTACTATTTACAACTATTTCACATCCCAAAGGTGCTTTTTTATAAAAGAAACAACTGGACTTTGTTTTTTTCTTTGAAGACATTTCGCTTCCCATCCAAGAAGCTTCTTCAGCTCTGACTGGATGGTGGGAAATGGAAGGATTTATACTCCTTGCAAACAGCTGGTCATTTGCATCCTTTTAGCGGGACCTGCTCAAAGTTACAACAACGTTGAAAAAAGTGACTTATGGCCATTTTTCACACTTACAACCGTTGCTGTATCCCCGTGATCACGTGATCAAAATTTGGATGCTAGGCAGCTGATTCGTATTTACGACGGTTGCCAATGCCCCAGGGTCATGTGATCCCCTTTTGCGACCTTCTCCCCAACAAAGTCAATGGGAAAGTCAGATTCCCATTACTAATTAAACAAGTGCAGTGATTCGCTTAACAGCGGTGGCAAGGGAGGTCATTGTAGTGGGGCGGAATTCACTTTTCACAAATGTTTCGCTTACCAACAGAAATGTCGGGCTCAAATCGTGCTCGTAAGCCGAGGACTGCCTGCACATCAATCTTAAGTGCCGTTGCTATTATTATCATCTGAAATTTCCCATCCAGGCTCCTTGCCTTTGAAATTGGATCTAGCGTATTAAAAGGTTTTTATTTAACCTTTCCTTCCTTCTCCAAAGAGCTGCATTAGCCTATGCAAGCAGGTGGAAAATTGAATGGGGTCATTTCTATCCATTCTATCTAGCCCGATGACTCAGAAACCCCTTAAAGACAATTTTCTGGGCTTAAGCCCTGGGTGGCCAAAGAAAACACGGAAGTTGTAATTGGGGGAAACAAAAAAAGTAGCCAGCTTTGAGATGAAAGCGAATAGTTCAGCCGAATGATTTTGCATAAAGGCCTCCCTCGGAGACGATTTGCATAATGTTCTTTTTTTTTCTTTTCACGTCGTCGGGAGGAGAAGGGGTTAGTGTCAGAAAAAGAAGAAGATTTGGGAATCCCGTAATGCAAATCACTCTCCCTGGCTTTTTATAATCGGTCGCTGCTTAAGAGAAGCACATGAAAGGAATGGGCCACATGTTTATTTTTTTCCCCGGCTTAGCTGCATCTCTTTTGCAGATGGAATTGCTTAACAATATTCCGACCTGGTGGAGCACAACGTTGAAACATATCGAAATAAGACCCCGAGCCACTTTCTGCAATTCAATCTTGTTTTTATTGCTGCGATAGAGATGCAAAAGCGTATGAGCAGGCAGGCTTCCTGCCTGCCCAACCCCTTGACTAAATTTTCCAGAAGTTCTTTTTTTTTTTTTTATTTGTTGGTTGGTTGATTTGGTTTGGTTTGGTTGTTTTATCATTCTGGGTCTATCAAGAATCCCATTTATTTTGGAAGGTTGACCAGGACTTCAGTTGCGATTCGGAAGGAAGCACCCTAAATTGGAGATGTAAAAGCTTGTGTGATACTAGATGACATCCTAATTTTGCCTTGAAAGAGACGCTGGACACTTTCTCTTGATCTAGAAGGAAACAGCGAGGAAACAGGATCAATACTTAACCCAGGAAATTTAACGCACTTTAAGCAAAAAAAAAAAAAAATTGTTACAATGTTTGCCAGTTTAACCATGTTAAATACTAATTAGCACAATTCTGCTCCAGCTGCGCTTTCTTCATTGTTGACAAGGGAAGCTCCAAGTGTTTATTGACTGGATTTTTATCCCATGTTTATTATTGTTTTATATGACTCAACATACCTAATGTTCCTTCCTTCTCCTATTTGATCAACAACAACTCTGGGAGGTGAGTTAGGCTGAGAGAGAGGGATTGTCCCAAAGTCACCCAGCTGACATTCGTATCTAAGGCAGACTAGAACTCCCAGTCTCCTAGTGATTGGCCCAAAGTCATCCAACTGTCTTTCATACATAAGGTGGTACTAGATCTCCTAGTTTACAGGTGAATGCCTAAGACAGGACTAGAATTCATAGTCTCTTGGTGATTGACCTCAAATCACCCAGCTATCTTTCACACCTAAGGCAGGAGAAGAACTCACAGTCTAATGGTGATTGGCTGAAGGTCATCCAGATATCTTTCATGCCAAAGACGGGACTAGAACTCACAATTTTCTGGTTCCTACGCCAGCACCTTAGCCACTAGACCAAACTGGGAAACTATCGAACATTGTGGTAATCCACTTTGGAAATAAGATGACTAAGTCCAGGATCGGTCATCCCCCGAGAAGATCTGATGGAAGGGATACAAAGTCCTCGGTGTTGACAAATCCAGCTCGGACACTACTTTCTGACTTTTGACCAAGTTCTCAACTTGCTTTTCTCTTTAATTTGAAACATTGTGTTCATATCAACTTACGTTTATCATTCAGTGACCCCTTGCCCGTTCCAATGGACCACCAGAGATTAGTCATCATTGAAAGAAGTTTTGCATCCATTCTTATCACTTCCACCTTGATACTTTTCACCGATTTCTGTGTGATGGACTGCTGGGGGTCAGACGAATGTGTGAAGTACCTCTGTGATTTTCCAACCGAAGATGTTTAGGAATGGAGATGTGAGATCTGATTTTCAAAAGAGGGATGTGCCTTCAAAGTAATGCTTGCACAGATCCGATATTGCATTTTTATTTATTAAAATATTGATTTATACCACAGAATCTCACCCGTCGTTCCCAAGACAGCCTACAGCAAAATTAAAACCAACAGCAAGGTAATAAACAAAGAGAAAAACACAATCTCAAATCAATTGAAATTGGAGGGAGGAGAGATGAAATAGATTAAATTTAAAACAACAAAATAAAACTCCAATGAAGCAGCAGAATCCACTGTAATTGCATTAAATTCCCAGGAAAAATCATGCTGCCTTCAAATAATGCCCGGAAAACTATCAACAAATAAAAATAAAGATGCTTACGTTGAGCTTGACTCCTGGGTCTAGAAGGATACAACTACGGAATTTTCTTTGGCTTTCACATTCTATTCTTTAGCCTGAAAACTCCTGTCTAAGTAAGTATTAACTAGGTCTTACTCCACCTTAGCTTCCGAACCCAAAGTTATCTCCCTGTTACCAGCTGCCGAGGTGAAGATTATGAAACAAGGTGTCATGTGAATGAATCAAAGGAAGGGGTTATAGAGGTGAAGGCCACAATTGTCATAGGCAGATCCAGGAGGAGGTGAGGGAAGGAACAAGGTCCCCAGTTGAGTGACAGCAAACATTTATTTTATTTTACTTTATTTTATTTTATTACAAATTTATATACCGCACCTTCTCCCAAGGGACTCAGGGCGGTGTACAGCCAGATAAAAACATACAATACAAACATTAAAAACAATTAAAAGAATATATATTAATTTGGCCCCAGTTTAAAATGAACATTGTTTGAACTTCCTTCCTTCCTTCCTTCCTTCCTTCCTTCCTTCCTTCCTTCCTTCCTTCCTGCCTGCCTGCCTGCCTGCCTGCCTCCCTCCCTCCCTCCCTTCCTTCATCCCCTCCCCTTCTTTTCCTTCATCTCTTCCTCTTCTTTCTTTCTTTCTTTCTTTCTTTCTTTCTTGCTTGCTTGCTTGCTTGCTTGATTTCTTCCTTCCTTCCTTCTTTCCCCCTCCCATTCATTTTCCATGTCCTTCCTTCCTTCTTCCCTCCCTTCATCCTCCCCTCCTTTCTTTTCCTTCCTTCCTTCTCTTTCTTTCTTCCTTCCTTCCTTCTTTCCCCCTCCCATTCATTTTCCATGTCCTTCCTTCCTCCCTCCCTCCCTCCTCCCCTCCCTTCTTTTCCTTCCTTCCTTCCTTCTCTTTCTTTCTTTCTTTCTTTCTTCTTTCTTTCTTTCTTCCTTCCTTTCTTTCTTTCTTTCTTTCTTTCTTTCTTTCTTTCTTTCTTTCTTTCTCTTCCTTCCTTCCTTCCTTCCTTCCTTCCCCCTCATATTCATTTTCCATGTCCTCCCTCCCTCCCTCCCTTCATCCTCCCCTTCTTTTCCTTCCTTCCTTCCTACCTACCTACCTACCTACCTACCTACCTACCTACCTGGAATTCCCACAGCAAGTTATGCTTGCTGACATTAGGGAGTGCCAAGTGTTTAGAAAGAGAGCTGGAAAAGCGGAACAAATGCAGCAAAACCATAAAGAGGCTTAGGTGAAAACAACAAATCTTAATACAACCACCTCAGAGAGACCGCAATAGTACTGTCTCAATGGTTGGTAAACAGCATCAGACTTGAAATAGGCTGTAGGAAAACCTCTGTTTCCATCATTCTCCTTACACTTCCCAGTGCTGAACCATCAAGAGGCTTTGCTTGTGTCTTCATACAATCTTTCATGCCAAAAAGAAAAGCCAAATAATAGCTTAGACAGCAAGGCCATTAACATCTCTGGAATTACATCCAGAAGAAGATGCTAGCCAAGCAACTTCTTCCAGGACCTCTCGTTGGGAAATTCACTACTGCATCTTTATTGCAATCTTCAGATAGGGTAGGGAAGGGTAGGGTAGGGTAGGGTAGGGTAGGGTAGGGTAGGGTAGAGTAGAGTAGAGTAGAGTAGAGTAGAGTAGAATAGAATAGAATAGAATAGAATAGAAAATAGAATAGAATAGAATAGAATAGAATAGAATAGAATAGAATAGAATAGAATAGAATAGAATAACTGAGTTGGAAGGGATCTTGGAGGTCTTCTAGTCCAACCCCCTGCTACACCACTTCAGACAAATGGTTATCCAACCTCTTCTTAAAAACTTCCAGTGTTGGAGCATTCACAACTTCTGGAGGCAAGTTGTTCCACTGATTGATAGTTCTCACTGTCAGGAAATTTCTCCTTAGTTCTAAGTTGCTTCTCTCCTTGATCAGTTTCCACCCATTGCTTCTTGTCCTGCCCTCAGGTGCTTTGGAGAATAGCTTGACCCCCTTTGTGGCAGCCCCTGAGATATTGGAATACTGCTATCAGGTGTCCTTTTTTTCATTAAACTAGTCATACCCAATTCCAGCAATAGTTCTTTATATGTTTTAGCCTCCAGTCCCCTAATCCTCTTTGTTGCTCTTCTCTGCACTCTTTCTAGAGTCTCCACATCTTTTTTACATCGTGGCGGCCAAAACTGGATGCAGGATTCCAAGTGTGGCCTTACCAAGGCCTTATAAAGTGGTATTAACACTTCACGTGATCTTGATTCTATTCCTCTGTTTATGCAGCCCAGAACTGTGTTGACTTTTTTGGCAGCTGCTGCACATATCTAAATGGTTGTCCACTAGGACTCCAAGATCCCTCTCACAGTTACTACTACTGAGCAAGGTACCACCTATACGGTACCTGTGCGTTTTGTTTTTCTTGCCTAAATGTAGAACCTTACTTTGCTCTTTATTGCAGGGAATCCAAAACCCGTCACATTAGCTAGTTTTCGTGAGACCATCACATTCTGGTTCTGGAGTTCCACATGACAAGAAGAATGAGAGAAGCTTAAAGAAGCTTAAAGTCAGTCAGGTAGATGGTTGCTATGGCAATCCAGCCAGCCGAGTCCCTGCAGTAGACTGAATTTAGCCTCAGTTTGGGCCTAAAAGAGCCATCTTGATTCATACCATATCAAGGCTTGTTCTTTGGCCATTTCAACTACTCCTCTCCCTGCAAGTCAGAACCCCATAAATTGCGCCTCGTAGCTCCTTTGCGTCAGTGGGTTGAATGATACAAAAGCTCACACTTGAATGGTTTTAAATCTAAATGAAAATGGTTTTAACTGCCCAGCGTGCAATATTGCTGCAATATTGAAAAATGGTTGTTTGACTCACTCTCACACTGGGTCCTAATTGATTCTTTGAACCCAATTTTGTATGTCCTGTTTTTTACTTTGGCTGTTCACTGCCCTGAGTCCTATTTGGAGAAGGGCAGTATAGAAATAGGAACAAATAAATAAAATAAATAAATAAATTGTGATTTCAATATATCCCAGTCAAAAAAAAAAAAAAAAATCCACTGGTGCTAATTTAACATGGGGAACACTGACGTTGCGTTTAATGTGTGAATGAGATTAATTTCTGTTTCCCAGGTCCTGAGTTTAAACATAACTTGGGATGAGGTTGACTTGGGAGAAGAAAGGAGGTTATCAGGGGTGAAATGTAAAATTTGTTATTACGGGTTCTGTGGGCGTGGCTTGGTGGGGGGGTATAATGTGACTAGGTCGGCGTGGCCAACTTTTTTTTAAAAAAAAAATTCAAAGCATTTTTTCTAATGCTTTGAAAAGCCTCTGCCGATCAGGCAACTCAGCTGGGATCGTCAGAGACTTTTCAAAGCATTTTTTTACCACCTCTTTGGCCAAGAAGTTGCAGAAAAAAATGCTTTGAAAAGCCTCTGATGATCCCAGCTGAGCTGCGTGATCATCAGAGGCTTTTTTTTTTTTTTTTTACTTTTAAAAGCATTTTTTCCTTGGAAGAGGTGGTAGAAAAAATGCTTTTAAAAGTAAAAAAACAAGCCTCTGATGATCGTGTGGCTCAGCTGGGCATGGGGCGGGGCACAGGGATTTTTGCTACCAGTTCTCCAAACCACCTGCCACCATTGCTACCGGATCGAGTGATCCAGTCCAAACCGGGAGCATTTCACCCTTGGTTAGAGGGTCACAAATGTAAAGAGAATAAGGGCAGGGGTCTATTCGGGAGTAGAGAAAGTTCCCTCTTTTCTCCAGAGTAGAAGTGTAGCTGTCAGTTGATGAGTTCAAAAATCATAAAGGAGATTTGAAGGGCTTCACAGTGTTGGGGCCCACCGGCGGCCAGCAGAGCTGGCAGCAGGGTCAGACAGTGAGGAGGTTGGGGAGGAACTTGGGCCAGTCCTGGGGGCTGCGGAAAGCTCACACGAGGGCTCTGCATTGGAGGCAGAGAGGGGGCCAAGGACATCTGAAAGTTATGTGCAGCCTCCGGAGTCTGATAACAGTGAAGCAGAAGAACATTGAAAGCCTGTTCCCAGTGTGTGCATGCACAGAGCTGCCGGACGACAAGAACAATTAAGAAAACAGGGTCAACTTGGGAGTAAGGCTTGGAGATGATTGGCCCCTCCCATAAGACATAAAAGAGAAGCGAATGGGATGTGAGCTTTTGCAGGAAGCAATTAGTTCATCTGGCCGATTCAAGATTTGAAAGTTTCGTTTGTGACTCTGTGCCAAGTTTGGCCTTGCCCTGCATCTGGAAATTAGCTCTTTGGCAGCGTTCCACGTGAGATAGGTGGGTGTTGATAACTTTCCTCTGAAAGACTGTTTATCAAGCCTTTGTTGTGGCTCCGTTGCCTGAGCCTGGGCTATCGACAGATGCAGACTCTGAGAGTGAGGGGGAGGCGTTGTCAAGGCCTCCCTCTCCAGGACCCTCCTCTCTGGCAATGCCTCCGGAGGACACTGAAGGCCAAATGATAGGCTCAGAGCCAAACACGTCCTCGCAGCCACAGGTGGACAGCGACGAAGAAGATAAGTGCTGGCTGGACCCTCGCCAGAGGCGCAGGGAGAAGCGTGCACAGCAGAGGGGAAGGCGTGCCAGAGATTAGCTGAGTCACTGGACCACACCCCACAGGCTATAAAAGGGAGTGTGGTGGCCATTCGGACTCTGTGACGGACAAAGCTAATCTCTGGCGAGGCACTTTGCACCTTCGGACACAACACCTATTTGCTGTGGATTTAATTACAAACTGGACTATTCAAACTGTGTGTATTTTTATCTGTGTTATCGGAGTAAAAGTTTTTGGCAGGCAGCCACAGAGTTGCTGCCAAGTTCCTTATCACTGACGTTGAGTGTTTGAAGAGTTTATTTAACCCTCGGCTGGCTGGTTGGGTGTGTGCATGGTACGGGGACAGAACAGCCTTGCAGACTGTAAATGAAAGTAATTTGCAGCCGTATAAATAAAAGAGGTTTTGTGGGACTAAGATTGTGCTTTATACTTTCAAAGGAAGTCTAGTCAGAACCCACAGCTACTTTGGACTTTAAGATATCTGCCCCTAATCTAGATCATCCTTCCACGCATGATATTCTGCTTCTCACCGCAAAGGACGCCTCAATATCATTGCTTTTTTTAAAAAAAGGAAAAAAAATCTTAAATCTCTCGGTGCTTTTATGCCCAGAGGCTGCAGATGCTTTTCTAAGCTCCATTTTCACTAATATTGCCAAAAAAAGGGAAAGGAAAGCCTTAATGCTTCCATGCCTTCTACCCAGAACCAAGCTTGTTAAGCCCCAAAGCTACTCTAAAGTTTGAGAAGGAGAACGGAATTGAATGTGTTACTTTTTGGCATGCCTTCGAGTCAGTGTTGACTCTTGGTGAGTTCCTGCATAAATCCCTGCAGTTTTGCAGTGCGATTTCTGGATTCCAATGGCCTCCAAATCATCGCTCCATCCTCGTCATCTGTCGCCAGCTTCTAGTTCAAGGAACGATACTGAAAACATTCTTCAAGTATCTGAAATGATGTCAGGCAGGACAAGGCCACCATCCTTTATCCTAGAAGTAGGATGTGAAACAACAGATTTAAGGTACAGGAAGACAGATTCCAATTGGAGCCTTGGTGGCGCAGCAGACTAAAGTGCTATATAGTAGCACCAGCTGCCTGCAACTACTGCAAGTTCAAATCTCACCAGGCTCAAGGTTGACTCAGCCTTCCATCCTTTCGAGGTAGGTAAAATGAGGACCCGGATTGTGGGGGCAATAAGCTGACTTTGTATAAAAAAGAACACCGCTTGGGGTGGGGGCGAAAGCCCTACTAAGCAGGTATATACAAAAGTATAAAGGCTATTGCTTAACGCATTGTAAGCCGCCCTGAGTCTCCAGAGAAGGGCAGCATATAAATCGAACCAATAAATAAATAAATAAAATTGAATGTCTACGGAGATTCTCAGTCATCCAGATCATGGTTATCCCAAAGGTGCTTTTTTTCCCAAGAGGCAACTGGACTTTCTGGTTTTCTTTGAAGACGTTTCACTTCTCATCCAAGAAGCTTCTTCAGCTTCTGACTGGATGGAGAGGAATGGAAGGATTTATATTCCTTGCAGACAGCTGGTCATTTGCATTGATTGTCAAGCAAACATCATTGTTGTTAAGTGAGCCCATTTTAGCTAACGGGCATTCTTTACTGGCAAGTAAAACTGCAAGTAAATGCTATGTTTTGGGTTTCTCTTATCTTTGGACAATTACTAGGCAACTGATTGTAAGTCAAGGATTACCTGTACTGTGATATGTTTTACTATTATGTGGCAGAGTTAAGCCACTTGATGCTTTTCAGATGCTTTAAATGCAACATTTGTAAATCCTTGTCATTTACTATTTTAATGCCTACAAGGGCCAGGTTTGTGTGGGTGGCCAGGTACAAATGTGTTGGCTAATAAACAATAAACATGTTTGAAATGTTTAATAGTTCAGAGATAAATCTGGCAGAAAGAATTCAGAGACTAAGGATTGGTAGAAATGATGCCCCCACCCCAAATGGTACTATATGTACCTGAAAACAAGACTAGTATGGGACTAGAATTAAAATGGGGAAAATGCTTTTGATTTGCTGAAAATATAGTAAGAGAGATAGACAATGGTATTTTTTCTTTCCTAATTTTATAGGTTGTCAGATTTCTTCCCTTCCCTTCCCTTCCCTTCCCTTCCCTTGCCTTCCCTTCCCTTGCCTTGCCTTGCCTTGCCTTGCCTTGCCTTGCCTTGCCTTGCCTTGCCTTACCTTGCCTTTCCCTCCCTCCTTCTTTCTTTCTTTCTTTCTTTCTTTCTTTCTTTCTTTCTTTCTTTCTTTCTTTCTTTCTTTCTTCTCTTTCTTGCTTGCTTGCTTGCTTGCTTTCTCTCTCTCTCACTTTCTCTTTCTTTCTTTCTTTCTTTCTTTCTTTCTTTCTTTCTTTCTTTCTTTCTTTCTTTCTTTCTTTCTTTCTTTCTTTCTTCTTTTAACGCAGAACTCCAGGCAGCCAAACTTGCCTTTCCTCCTCTTCCTTGTATTCTACACATCAATGTTCTCAACCCATTGGTTGCATAAGATGGCGATCATATGTTCCAAGGGCCTCCGTTTTTTTGGTTTTTTTTAATTTTATGTCTTGCCTTGTATTCCTTCTTTCTCACTTCCCTTTCTTGTAGTGCCTCTTTCTCTCATCTCTCCCGGGCTCTTCTGCCTCTTTCTTTCTCCAAATTCCAATGTCAAGGATGCTGTTGGCATGGACAAGATCTACAAGGACGGCTGGCATTAATGCAGCCTCAAGTACAAATGTCTTTGCAACAGTCATTGGCTTTTATATAAGCTGTCCATTTCTTGATTTGGTGCCATTTCTATTATTGGCTTATTCCGGTTCTTCTTATTTTGTACTTTTTTCATGGCCAATACAGGGATTGACTCCTTCTTTCTGTCTTTCTCCCACTGTTTTTACAGTGGGAATAAAAAGAAAGTACTGTTAGCCCTTTTCCATTGATTATATGACTCTTCCTCCCAGGGTGTTCAGTAGGATTTCCAGTTGGTTTAGACGTGCATTATGCTCCTATCAGGTCTCCCTGCCTAATCCCAGGAGACCAGCCTCTGGTAGAGTATTCTGCCTCTGAGTCACTGCTGCTCTTCTTAGCTATTTCAGTGCTTATTGCTAGGAGCAAAGATGAAGTTTGTGAAGGAGAAAAGTATTCCAAAGATGTCTTTGTGTGTGTGTGTGAGAGAGAGAGAGAGAGAGAGTGAGAGAGAGAGAGAGAGAGAGAGAGAAAGAGAGAGACAGAGAGAGAAAGAGAAAGAGACAGAGAGTCAGAGAGAGAGAGAGAGAAAGAAAGAGACAGAGAGAGAGAGAGAAAAGAGAGAGAGAGAGAGAAAGAGGGAAACAGAGAGAAAGAGAGAGACAGAGTGAAAGAGAAAGAGAGAGAGAGAAAAGAGAGAGAGAGTGAGAAAGAGAAAGAGACAGAGATAGAGAAAGAGAAAGAGAGAGAAATAAAAGAGAGTGACAGAGAGAAAGAGAGAGACAGAGAGAGAAAGAGACAGAGAGACAGAGTGAAAGAAAGAGAAAGAGAGAGAGAGAGAAAAGAGAGAGAGAGACAGAGAGAAAGAGAGAGAGAAAGAGAGACAGAGGAAAAGAGAGGAAGAGAGACAGACAGACAGACAGAGAGAGAGAGAGAGAGAGAGAGAGAGAGAAATTAAAATCTTTTCTTATGGAAGTCATTCTCACATCTAATGTGGTTTTACTTTTGTCCTACCAAGTTCTTCCTAGGTAACACAATCACAGACTTGCAAACATCTTCTAGTCTTCCAGTCCAACCCTTTGCTCAAGTAGGAGACCCTATACAGGTAGTCCTCGACTTACCACCACCGTGGAGCCCAAAATTTATGTTGCTAAGTGAGACATTTGTTAAGTGAGCTTTTCCCCATTTTATGACTTTCCTTGCCACATTTCTTAAGCGAATCGCCACAGTTGTTCAATTAGTAACATGGTTGTTGGGTGAAGCTGGTTTCCCCATTTGACTTTTGTCAGAAGGTCACAAAAGGGGATCACGTGACCCCCGGATATGGCAACCGTCATAAATGTGAGTCAGTTGCCAGATGTCTGAATTTTTTAGTCACATGGTCATGGGAATGCTTCCACCATCGTAAGTGTGAAAAATGGTCATAAGCCACTTCTTTCCATGCCATTGTAATTTTGAACTGTCACTAAGTGAAATGTTGTAAGTTGAGAATTATCTGTACCTATATACCAGTGGGGAAATCCACATTTTTTTACTACTGGTTCTGTGGGCATGGCTTGGTGGGCATGATGTGGCTTGGTAGGTGTGGCTTAGTGGGTATGGTAGGAGAAGGATACTGCAAAATCCCCATTCCCTCCCTATTCCTGGTGGAAGGATATTGCAAAATCTCCATTCCCACTCCACTCTGAGGCCAGCCAGAGGCGGTATTTGCCAGTTCTCCAAACTACTCAAAATTTCTGCTACCGGTTTTCCAGAACCTGTCAGAACCTGCTGGATTTCACCCCTGCTATATACTTTCAGACTTGCAGGAGTCCATTGTTGTAATCTTGCAATAATGGCAGTATTCATATTTTTGTTATTGGTTTCCTGTCTGGAATACTTTGAAAGACTGATGGATAGGATCAGATGTGACCCCTTTGAAGCCACCTACATTTTCCTTGGTAGATCTATTTACCCAGAGAGACAGGCAGACCCAGCCAGGATGCAAAACTGCCTTTTTTTCCCAGGCAAGGTAATGCCATCCAAGGATGGTATAGGCCATGTTTCACAGATCATATAATTTATAGACAGAGAGGCTCCATTAAGGCCAAGGTACGAATCCCCTTGCAAATATAAGACAGAAAGCACTGATATTAAAAACCTCGTTGTATTCTCAGTCTTGGCCAAGCTTTTAAAGTGCAGTACATTAAAAACAATTGCAGCAGCAGCAGCAGCAGCAGGAGGAGGAGGAGGAGGAGGAGGAGGAGGAGGAGGAGGAGGATTAGAATGAAGAGGAGAAGGAGAAGAAGAGGAAGGGAGAAGGAGGAGAGGAGGAGGAGGAGAGGAAGGGAGGAGGAGAAAGAGGAGGGGAAGAAGAAAAAGAGGAGGAGGAGGAGAAGGAGAAGAGGAGAAGGAGGAGAAGGAGGAGGAGTAAGAGGAGGAGGAGAAGAAAAAGAAGAGGAGGAGAAGGAGGAGAGTAAGGGAGGAGGAGGAGAAGAAAAAGAAGAAGAAGAGGAGAATTAGAAGGAGGAAGAGGAGGAAGAGGAGAAGGAAAAGAGGAGAAGGAGGAGGAGGAGAGTAAGGGAAGAGGAGGAGGAGAAAAAGAAGAAGAGAGGAGAATTAGGAGGAGGAGGAAGAGGAGGAAAAGAAGAAAAAGAAGGAGGAGAAGAGGAGGAGGAGGAGGAGGAGTAAGAGGAGGAGGAGAAGAAAAAGAAGAGGAGGAGGAGAGTAAGGGAGGAGGAGGAGAATTAGAAGGAGAAGGAGGAAGAAGAGGAGAAGGAGGAGAGGAAGGAGAAAAGAGGAGGAGGAGGAGGAGGAGGAGGAGGAGAGAGGCAGAGAGAGGGCACCAATTCATTCGCCAGTCTGATATAACCTGACGTGATTGCAAAGAAAAGCTCCTAGCTTCCATTTTTGCTCCGGGCCTAGTTTTCTCTTGGATTTGAGAAGCAAGAAAAAAGGAAAGCCGTTTCCCCGAAGACTTAATAGGAACAGCCTGCCATGTCTGCATTTGCAATAGGTTTAAATGGCTGTTGGACAAGGTTTATAAGGGTTAACAGTGCCGTCTGCTAATAAGATCCATGCAAATGCTGCCTTGTCATTAATTTACTGTATAAACGAGGGAGAAAACCCAATTGTGAGTTCGCTGCCAAAAGAAAGAAAGAAAGAACCTGGTTGATCTGCCAAAGGCTTTTGGACCAATTGTTCTCTACCCACCTTCTAAGACAGAGAGGTGCCATTTCTCAGCTCCTCCGTTCAGTGCTGAATTTCAGTTATTTGGCAACCATGAAAGTAGATGGAACACAGGGGACAATTGGAAGGTAACGGAAATAAAATCATTTCCTATTCCATCGCTTTCCATCACTTCCAAGAGCTAAGGGTTCTCTACTTCCCTTCCCTTGCAGTAAGTAACATATTTTCCTTCTTTCCTTCCTTCCTTCCTTCCTTCCTTCCTTCCTTCCTTCCTTCCTTCCTTCCTCCCTCCCTCCCTCCCTCCCTCCTTCCTTCCTTCCTTCCTTCCTTCCTTCCTTCCTTCCTTCCTTCCTTCCTTCCACAGTGGTTAGAATGCAGTATTTATTTATTTATTTATTATGCAGGCTAATTCTACCCACTGCCAGGAGTTCGATCTTGATCGGTTCAAACGAGGGTAAAAAAAAGGCTGACACTGTAAACTGCTTAGAGAGGGCTGTAAAGCCTCCCTCCCTCCCATCTTTTCCTTCCTTCCTTCTTCCTTCTTCCTTCCTTCTTCCCTCCCTCCCTCCTTCCTATCTTTTCCTTCCTCCCTCCTTCCCGTCTTTTCCTTTCTTCCTTCCTCCCTCCCTCCTTCCTATCTTTTCCTTCCTCCCTCCTTCCCATCTTTTCCTTTCTTCCTTCCTCCCTCCCTCCTTCCTGTCTTTTCCTCCCTCCCTCCCACCCTCCCTCCCATCTTTCACTTCTTCCTTCCTTCCTTCCCCCCCTCCTTCCTATCTTTCATTTCTTCCTTCCTTCCTTCCCTCCCTCCTTCCCATCTTTTCCTTCCTCCCTCCCTCCCTCTCTCTATTTCATACAGAAGCCATTGTTCCATTGAGAGACATCGATATCCCAGCCATGGGAGTTATCAGATGTTTCCTGTAAAAAAATACTCTACTTATTTCCGCAATATCAACATTCTTCAAATTTGTCAAAATTTTGTATCATACTGTGAAGAGAAATGGAAACATCCATGTCCTTTTCATGTGTTTTTATGCATTTTTGCATTTCCCAATGCAGCTCTCCCCAATATATGCCCTGTTGCACCAGATCAATGTCTTTAATCCAATAATCAAATGAATAAAAGCATTTCGGCAGGCAGCGTAAGAAAATAGATGCATTTTATGGCAATATTTCTTACATTAATGAACTTTTCTATGTACACGTTCCCAAAAACTATGCATTTGAATACAATTTCCATCTGTGGCTTTTTTTTTTTTTTTTTTTTTTTGAGGAAAAGGTTATGTAATTCTCTGAATGTAGAAACATTTTTAAGAATCATATTAACACCCATCTGTGCCATGACAGATTCTGTTTTGATAGGTCATAAATATTTTGGTTGAAAAAAATGGGTGATAGGTTTCTGTAACATCCCTAAATAAGGGATTAACACATTCAGATTGACAAAATTATCTCTGACTTTGGAATTATTGCACAACATGCAATTACAAGCCATTTATATATTATTTAATCATTTGCAATAGATGATCTTTCAATGGGGGCAAAGGAGGTACAATAATACGTAGAAGTCCAATTGTTTGCAATCAATACACACACACAAACACACACACACACACACAGATGGAGAGAGAGATGGAAATGGAGAGAGAGAGATGGGGAGAGAGGAAGAGAGAGAGAGAGATGGAGAGAGAGGAAGAGAGAGAGAGAGATGGGGAGATGGAGATGGAGAGAGAGAGAAAGAGATGGAGGGAAAGAAAGAGAGAGAGATGGAGAGAGAGAGATGGAGAGAGAGAGATGGGGAGAGAGGAAGAGAGAAAGATGGAGAGAAAGAGATGGAGATGGAGAGAGAGAGATGGAGATGGAGAGAAAGTGATGGGGAGAGAGGAAGAGAGAGAGAGATGGAGAGAGAGGAAGGAAGAGAGAGATGGGGAGATGGAGAGAGAGAAAGAGATGGAGGGAAAGAAAGAGAGAGAGAGATGGAGAGAGAGAGAGATGGGGAGAGAGGAAGAGAGAGAGATGGAAAGAAAGAGATGGAGATGGAGAGAGAGATGGAGAGAGAGGAAGAGAGAGAGATGGGGAGATGGAGATGGAGAGAGAGAGCGAAAGAGATGGAGGGAAAGAAAAAAAGAGAGATGGAGAGAGAGAGAGAGAGAGAGAGAGAGAGAGAGAGAGAGAACAGATAAATTATTAGAAAAAAGAGAGAGGAATACTCCAAATTCCATTACACAATCCCTGCGAGTTGTTGCCATTGCTGTTGTTGTTGTTAAGATGTACCAAGGATCCAGAGGAGATTTAATAAAAGGTTTCCGGAGAGGGAAGCATATCTGGTTCCTGACTTAAAGAAGGGGGAAAGCAGACGCTCACAAAGAACGCAGTTAATGCCCATCGGTTCAGAAATGAAATCAATATCATGCAAATAAGAACTGCCAGGATGAGTAGGGAGTGAATGAGAAATGGAATTTCAGCATTGGTTTCTTTCTTTTTTTTTTTTTATTTGAAAAGTAGACTGTTGGCACAAGCTCTAAAATATTTCTTGGCCAAACGATGCCACAAAGAGAATTCTTCTGCTAATGAAAAATCATTTGGCCCTACTAAAACGCCTCCAGAGAGTGCTTGGGAATGTAAAAGGACTTCCTATTGTCCATTCCAAGGCAATTCATTACTTCTTTTTATCTCTTTCCCATATACAATCAGATATTTCTCCTCGAGAAGCACGTGTAGACTTTTAGACCTTCTGAGTTAAAGCTGAATACTGTAAACTGTTAGCAGCTTGCCAGGGTTTGTGCTAAACTCATGTGTATACACAATTTTTAGAGTCCCGTGTCCGCTTTCCAGCTTTGGAGTTTATCAAACTACTTGCAGATCACGATGGAAACTAATCAAGGAGAGAACCAACCTAGAACTAAGGAGAAATTTCCTGACAGAACAATTAATCCATAAATTGACGCCCGGAGTTGTGGGTGTCCAATACTTTTAAGAAAAGACGGGAATGTCTGGTATAGGGATGTGATGGCGAATCTATGGCACACATGCCAGAGGTGGCACATAGAGCCTCTCTGTGGGCACTCGTGCCATCACCAGCTGCTCTCCTCCGGGTTCTGGTGCTCCGGCACATGTGCTCCACTTTTGACACTCAGTGTCGAAAAGTTTAACCATCACTGGTATAGGGTCTCCTGCTTCTCCCCTCCCCATATTTACATTCCAGAGAACAAGGGAGTGTCAGCTCGCAAAGCATCCCTGGCCTGATCTCGAGTTGCCATAGGCAATGGGGAGGGGAAACTGACGAAGCAGCACGACAGCCAAAGATAGGAGCACATTCCAGACATATCTCTCTCAAGGCTGTCTCCCAGGGTTACCCATAGCAGCTGGAGGGGAGTGATCTTTACAACTCGCAAAATTGCTCCGTTGGCGAATATGATTGATGACACACCCTGGGGGGAGGGGGAAAAGAGGGTCATGATTGGGGCGTAAATTATGTGGGGTCAGAGTTGGCTTCACTTGGGTATGTGCCGACATGAAGCTCCTATTAAATAACTGGATTTCTTTTGAAGCTTGGCTCTAGGCTCATGATTTAATTAGGGCATCTGTCGAAACCCTGACAGGGAGGGTCTTTTGTAGGATGCTTTTCCCTTCTTCAAAGGAGTCAGATTTCCCTTACCAGACTGTTGTGTACACTGCAGCTTTTCCTCCTGTCTCCCAAGGTTATTCTCACAGCCATTATCAGGAGTGTTCCAAAAGATATTTTGACTTTGCTGGAGGGCTGCAGAGTGCCCTTTTCATGGCAATATTTGTGAGCAGCTGAATGAACTTCAGAGTAGCCCATGCAGTGTAACATTAGTATCACTACACCTAAGCCTTTATTGTTATTACTATCATTTCAGGGACAGGCTCCAAATGAATTGATCTAGCAACGCCGTGGACTCCATATTGTAAGGCAGGAGGATTTTTTGCTGTGGGGGTGGGAAGCCTTGGCACTGAGTTTCCTGCTTATGTGGGATCCCAGGATGAAGATGTGCAAACGGTGCCACTTTTCTTTGCTCACAACACTTGCTCAGGGTAATTAAATATATATAATTCTGCACCCATTACTATCTCCCCGAGGAGTTCGTTATTTTATTCACAGCCATGTGGGAGACGGAAATTAGGATGGCAAGAAAATTGGCACTAAGGATTTGGAAGCAGAGTTTCAGATCCACCATCCATTTCAGAAACACTTTTTTTAAAACAACAAACGTTGAAATCTTGGGAAACAAGAAATGACAACAATCCTTGAAGGGAAGGGTAGACATGGTCCTACAAAGTCTAGGATCAGGAGGCAGATATCCAGTTATGATAAAAGGGTCTCTGGAGATTCTCAGTCATCCAGGTCATAGTTGTCTCAAAGGTTTTTTTTTTTCAAAAGCGTACTTGCAGGGGTGGGATTCTACCAGTTCAGATCAGTTCAGGAGATGTTGTGGCCCATCAGCGGGCCTGTGCAGCTAGTAGCTGATTCTGACAGCGAGGAGGCTGGTGTGGTGCTGCACCAGCAGCCTGTGCAGCTGGCACTCGAGTCAGACAATGAGGAGGCTGGAGAAGATGTGGTGCCAGAGGCGGGGATTCAGCCAGGGCCTTCAGAACCTCCAGAAGCTCCCATAAGTGAAGAGGAAGAAGAGGAGGAGCCTCTTCTTGATCCATGGGTGCGCAGAGCTGCCAAAAGGCAGGAGTGGCTCCTCAGGAGGAGGTCTCCTCGAGAATAAGGCTTGGGGCTAATTGGTCACTCCCTTAGCCTATTTAAGGAAAGACGACGACTGAAGCAATTTGCAGGGAACAACTTCGTTCACTCTCCTTCGTGTCTTGATCTTAGTGCTCTTATCAGTTTCCTGCAAATTGCTTCTGGGCTTTCTACCAACCATAGTAAGATTACGATTATTTATTCTTTGGATTCTTGTAGGCTGTTAAGAAAGTTAATTAACAGCCTTTGTTTGAAAAAGACTGATTTAATTTAGTAAACTAAGGTTTGTACAGACTTTGCGTGTGCTGCGTTCTTTGGGTCCGTAGCTGGGGCAGAACAAGAGAACCGGTAGCTCCAACGATCAGGTGGGCCTGCTCCCCCCCATGCTCCTGCATTTTACTTACCTTTATCTTCACAGCAGAATAGCAAGGCAGAGCGGATTGCCGCATCTCAGCTGTTTTAATTCCCTAGCACTAATGCGGAAGGTGATTTTTTTGTTAAATTGGGCACACGCACGTAGCACGCGATCCCCGAACCGGTTGTTAAACCGGAAGGATCCCATCACTGGGTACTTGACTTTGTTTTTTCCCTCGAGGAAGAAGAAAACATTTCGCTTCTCATCTCAGAAGCTTCATCAGTTGATCATTGCAATCATCATTCATATGGGAGTCTGAGAAAGGAAAACACGGCTGGCTGCCAAACAGATTTAATCCTAAACGGGCTTTCATAGGAAAGGAACAATACTATAACTGTTTTAATTATGTATAACAATGCCAAGCATAGGATGGGCTCGCAGGCATCCTTGCTATATTTTGTCAGTAGAGAGCATGTTATGAGCAAATAAACTTGGAAAGGCAATCCCAGCTATGACCTTCATTTCTGCAGAGCTACCAAGGTTAGCTCTGTTGGCTTAATCTTTTTCTCATTAAAATATTGATGCAGCTAATCAAAGATAAGTTGTAGTGAGGCATGCTATTCAGTGGTGAAATCCAATTTTTTTTACTACCGGTTCTGTGGGTGTGGTGTGGCTTGGTGGGCGTGGCTTGGTGGGCATGGCAGGGGAAGGATATTGCAAAATCTCCATTCCCTCCCCACTCCTGGGGGAAGGATATTGCAAAATCCCCAGTCCCTCCCCACTCCTGGGGGGAAGGATATTGCAAAATCTCCATTCCCTCCCCACTCCTGGGGAAAGGATATTGCAAAATCTCCATTCCCTCCTCACTCCTGGGGGAAGGATATTGCAAAATCTCCATTCCCTCCCCACTCCTGGGGGAAGGATATTGCAAAATCTCCATTCCCATCCCATTCCTGGGGGAAGGATATTGCAAAAACTCCATTCCCACCCCACTGCAGGGAAGGATATTGCAAAATCCCCATTCCCTCTCCACTCCTGGGGGAAGGATATTGCAAAATCTCCATTCCCATCCCACTCCTGGGGAAGGATATTGCAAAATCTCCATTCCCTCCCCACTCCTGGGGGAAGGATATTGCAAAATCTCCATTCCCACCCCACTGCAGGGGCCAGCCAGAGGTGGTATTTGCAGGTTCTCCAAAACTACTCAAAATTTCCACTGCCGATTCTCCAGAACCTGTCAGAACCTGTGGATTTCACCCCTGATGCTACTCCATACTTTGGGGGTTGTATTTCACTGCTGTAATAATTTTAAGGATTTCATTTTATCTGTGAAATCATACCCAGAATGATTTGCTATGGAAAGTATAGCAAATACTTTAGTATAGGTAGACCATATTACCTCACATTAATGATCTGATGATATCTTTTTGACTTGATCCTTCTTTGACTTGATTAGATGGAACTCGGTTGTACTTCAAGGGAGGACAACCTTTTTAGGGTACAAACCTGCAAAGTTGTATTTATCTAATTTTTGGAGGTCAAAGCCTACAGTCAGGAAGGCTGGGTTGGTTCAGTTTTGTTGTGTTGGTTTTGATTGGAGAGAATTTGACGCCTGGATTTGAAAGGAACTTTAGATGTCATCTAACCCCATCAGCTATTTAGTGCAGGATCCACCAGTTGCATTAACAGAGGGATACAGTCAAGATCAAGGGAGGTACTAATACCAGTCTATAGAGCCTTAGTAAGATCACATCTAGAGTACTGCATCCAGTTTTGATCACACACTATAAAAAAGATGTTGAGACTCTAGAAAGAGTGCAGAGAAGAGCAACCAGGATGATGAGGGGACTGGAGACTAAAACATACGAAGAACGGTTTGCAGGAACTGGGCATGGCTAGTCTAGTGAAGAGAAGGACCAGGGGAGACATTATAGCAGTCTTCCAATATTTGAGGGTCTGCCACAGAGAGGAGGGGGTCAAGCTATTCTCCAAAGCACCCAAAGGCCAGACAAGGAATAATGGATGGAAACTGAACAAGGAGATATTCAACCTGGAAATAAGGAGAAATTT